>JALPQD010000239.1:2059336-2779336 GCA_023101885.1 Typhlomys cinereus | reverse complement strand
ATAAACAATCATAAGAACACCAGGATTTTGGGAAAGACATTCAAAGGAAGCATCAAAACTTCTCATGAATCAGATTTGTGTCAATTATCATCTGCCCTTCCAAAAAGGTTGATTTATTCTCTTGACAAATTTATAAAGTTGTGTTACTTCACCATAAAACCAGACGTTGTGTGTGTGCATGTGTGTGTGTGATGAGGTTAAAGTTCAGAATGTGTCTTCTGGATGAGCGGGGGATGTCTGGTAAGCTTTTAGTATCGAGGGAATGAGGCCAAGTCAGAGTCACTTCAAGAGCCAGATGACGGGGGGCGAGCGGGGAGGCACCTCACCTAATTCAGCATCCTAAAGAGGGAGAGACATTGGATAATGACCTAGAACTCATTTCAGAACAACAACAAGAAATTGAAAAACACAAAGCAACTATTTCTTTTTATCTTAATTAAAAGTGCACTTTGATCAAAGCTGAGTTTCTAAATGGCTGAAAATTACCAGGTTTGGACAAAGACTCTCTGGTATTTGGAAGTTAAGTGAGCTCTTCTCTCAACAGTCAGATATGAGTCACTGGGTGATACGGCTTAGAAATTATGCCGCCAATATTCAGGATTGTGTTGGATACTTGGGACATAGGATGCATTTACCAAAACTTACCAAACCCAAATCAGGTTCTATTAAAGTGATTGAATTCCTTGGTGTTTTATAAATTCTCGTGACATTTCCAAGTTCAGAAAATAGTCTGCTAAGGAAATCAAGAAACCACCCAGGTGCCTCTGACTTAATGTATGGAAATCACTATCCCAGAAAAATAAAATACGTAACACACCAGACCTCCCTCTCTATAGACAGAGACTCGAGAGATCCCTGGAAAACCCACTAGTACCCAAACTGTAGTCGAAATACATCATTTAAAGGGTGTAAGAAAAATGCAACCAGCAGACATTCATGGAATGGCAAACAATTCGTGCTGATGTGTTTGGCATCCAAGTACAATAAAACCATACCCCCATCTACACGGAGAAACCTAGGCACAGAATGCTTATGTAATTGGCATATGGAAAGCAAAAGGCAGGGCCAAGTCCACCCTAGAACCCAGAACAGCTGGCTTCTGAAACACTGCATGCTGCTTAACTTTGCAATGCTCCCAAAGTCCAGACCCAGCCTCCATTTGCCTGGCTTAATTTTTTAAAAAAATTAAGTCAAAATAATCTCTAAGCATTAGACTTCATCATTTATATCTTTATTTTTTATTATTAACTACTATACTTCAGAGACTTTAACCTAACCCATCCCAAGTCGTGGAGCAAGGAATTCTGGTAGATAGATGGCTACGCCGATTCCATTTTATTCAGAATGTCCAGGGAGTGAACGATTAAGGGTGCCGCCCAATGTCTCAGAGAGGGTCAGTAGCAGAGGCAGGATTGAAAGCAAGGTTGAATTATCCTCTGTCTCTTCTCTGTCTGCTTCTCTGTTGTTTCTCTCTCTCTCTCTCTCTCTCTCTCACACACACACACACACACAGCACGTGGATGCACACTATCAAAAGACCAACCAGCCCACATCTAACTTAAGATGTCTTGCACATGCCTGGTCTATTCTGAGGTTCCAGGCTTCTCCTGTGGTCCCTTTGCCCTGACCTGGTTCTCTCTGCTTCTGCCTCCTTCCACCTCAGCTTCCCTCTCACAGGGGCTTCTCATTCCAGAACCTTCTGCGGTGAGGTCTAGTAAACTGTGCTTCTGGCTCTCCCCCGCCCCCTCTATTTTTGTAGTGGGTATTTCAGTGTCTTCGTGGTGGCGGGGTGGGCCAGGTGTCCCCAGCCACTCCTTAGGAGTATCTCACGACTCTAGCGCGCGTGGGCTGTTGCTTTGTTCGGCTCTCATCTTCCCACTGACAGCTGCTTTGTGAAATCATAGCCTTTTGTCCCTAAGATGGTACTTAGGGCTCCAGAAAGGACCTGGGAGCTCATCTTTGTGTCACGGGCAGATGGTGATTCAAAAGGAGACCTGAAGGAGAACTGGAGCCACGTGGGAAAGGAGACCCTGAGCAGCCAGCTCGGTGGTCGGGCTCAGTTGCACCAGCTGTGGGCTGCTGCCCTTTCTAGTCTAGAGACCCTGGGTGGCTGCGTCTGTGCCTCTCAATGAGCATCCTCTGAGAGACACCTCCTTCTTGCAACAAGAGGACTGAATTCTTTGCTGTCTCCCCAGACCACCAACGTGCTAATGTGTCACTTGGCTGTCGGCGGGGGATCCTGTGACCTTCAAGGTCCACGTGGGATGCCTTGACTCTCAAGATTTTATCTGAGTTTCTGCAAATTCCCTTAAGGTTTCTAGGTCATTGCAGGTTCCAAAGTATTGCGCGTCCTTGGGCCAGTGTTCTCCATTTGATTGCACTACACAGTGACACTCAGCCTTTAAGTCGTCAGGACCTGGGTCCTTCGCACCAGCCTGAGGAGGAGGCGCGCCTTCATCAGAGCGAAGCCAGCGCTTCTCTCCTGGGCTGGACCAGCGCCACCCTCCTCCTCCTCCTGGGCAGGACAAGCTCTTGCCTCTTCCTCCTCCTCCTCCTGGGCGGGGCAGCTCTTCCTCCTCCTGCACGTGGTCAACTCTTCCCTCCTCCTCCTCCTCCTCCTGGGCGGGGCCAGCTCTTCCCTCCTCCTCCTCCTGGGCGGGGCCAGCTCTTCCCTCCTCCTCCTCCTCCTGGGCGTGGCCAGCTCTTCCCTCCTCCTCCTCCTGGGCGTGGCCAGCTCTTCCCTCCTCCTCCTCCTCCTGGGCGTGGCCAGCTCTTCCCTCCTCCTCCTCCTCCTGGGCGGGGCCAGCTCTTCCCTCCTCCTCCTCCTCCTGGGCGTGGCCAGCTCTTCCCTCCTCCTCCTCCTCCTGGGCGGGACCAGCTCTTCCTCCTCCTCCTCCTGGGCGGGACCAGCTCTTCCCTCCTCCTCCTCCTCCTGGGCGGGGCCAGCTCTTCCCTCCTGGGTGGGATCTTTCATACTTCATTTGACTGGTTCCTCGCTTGAGACTTCTGTTCCTGCGGAGGTTCAGACAGTCACCTTCGAGTTTTCAACATGTAGATTTGGATTCTGGAAAGAATGGCGTTCTTGTTCCGACCTCCACAGGCGCATTTTAGCTCCGTTCACCCGCACATCCTGGGAGGCAGTACAGGGACGAAGCTGCGTGGTCGGTCAGTCGAAGGGCTTGATCTGGCTTGAAAACAGGAGAGTCACGTCCAGACGGGCTGAGTGCGACGAGTGGGCCCCGCACAGCGCCTGTGTCCTGGTCAGAAGAGCAGAGCCCTGGGATTCCCTGCAACCTGCCCAGCTCCTTTCTCGAGATCAGACCGCCCAGCAGGGGGAGGGAGCAGACGGGTAGACTGAGGCGAGAATGTTCTGTGCCGGCTGCCGCCCAAGTTTACCTTTAGCTGTGTCACCAGGAAGTGAGGAAGGGTGAGAGAGCTTAACCGTGGGGGTCGGAGAAGCAGGCTGGGTTAGTTTCCTTTCCCTGTGGGACGGGAAAGGGCAGTTTCTTTGGCCTGTTGGTGGGCGGTGCTGAGCATCTAATGAGGCATTGAGACACTGTTGCCAGTGAACGTCCGTTCCCCCAATAAAAGTGTTCTGCACTTTAATGAGTTAGCTCATTAATGTGATGTGTGCAAGCGCCTGCACATGTGTGCTGTACCGCGGGTACCCCCGCATAACAGACGTTGATGTCGAGGTCTGTGTCTTCTACCAATCGCCACTTTGATTGTGAGACAGGGTCTCACCGAAGCCGGAGTTCTCCTTTTGGTCACACTGTGTGGCCAACCAGACCCTAGAATGTGTCCCTAGTATTGAGTAGCGATGCGTACTGTCACACCCAAGGGTTACTTGAGTTCTGGAGCTTTGAACTCAAGCCTTCATGCTTGCGTGGCAAGCACTTTAACCACTGAGCTATCTCCCTGGTGCTTTAACTTTATCTTTGTGCCGATGTGTGTGTTTATTGTGTGCTAGGAGTTTCGCAGTAAGTATCTACTATGATGGAACGGTTGACTCTAGCTAATGAACAAACTGGGTCAGTTCAGTGCTAACTGTGTTTAAAGAACATGTAATACCAATCTCTTCACTCTCAAGAATGAAACGCATCATCAAAAGTGACAGGCAAATGATTAAAATGTATTTCTGTAATTAATTATAATTATCTATCCTTTGACCAGCGGACCACCTTTCTTCTTTCCTTAGTGACCACTCCAGCCATTTACTCTCTAATTTTACAAAGCATACATCTTCAGATTGTGTGAGATTGGGTGACATTTGCATGGTATTTGAATTTGTGGGATGTCTTATCACTTAATCATGTCCTCTAGAGTCATGTGTGTTGTAATAAATAATGGGATTTCATTCTTTTTGTTTTTTGCATGTGCATATGGTGTGTATGGCACGTGTGTGTGTTTGGTGTGTGTGTGTTTGCGTGTGGTTGGGAGCATGTGGGTGACTCTATATAAATGAGAGTAGCTGAGTGTGCCTGCCTGAGGAGGACCAAGGGTAATATTGGGAATCATCCTTGGTCATTCTTCTACCTTTACTATTGCAAGCCTGGGTCTCTAGTTAAACCCAGAACATGTTATCAAGGCTCGTCTGCCTGGACAGCTTGTTCTGGGGATTTCTAGGCTCTACCTTCCAGGTCTGAAATTTTGAGAAAGTCCTCATATCTGCCAGGCATTTTTACACAGAATCTGGGGATCTGAACTCAGGTCCTTTAGCTTGCAAGGGAAAGGCTCCAACCACTGAGCCATCTCCCCAGCCAAGGGATTTCATTATTTTCACAGCTAAATGGCATCCTCCGTGTTTACACCCTGCCCAATGATGCTCTTGTGAATAGTGTTACAAGAAGCACGGGAGCTCCGAGAAGTCTTTGGCATACTGATGTCTGTGGTTACTGTGCATGTTGCAGATAAAATCACCACAAAACTGCTGAAGGCAACAAGATGTTTATTCTCTTATGATATTCTCTTACAGTTCTCAGTCGATCTTGATGGGCGCACTCACACCAACACCAGGGCCGAGGGAACTGGGCACACCATCTCCATGTAACAGCTGAGAGAGGGACAGTCCTCCCTTGCCAGGCCAGCATGGATACACAACAGTTGTACATGAGGATGCCAATTTCTCAACCAACCAACTCTCTGTGTTTTATTCACCTGTCCAGGGCCTAGTCCCGCCCACCATAGGCTGGGCCTTCCCCATCCACTAGACAATCTCTTGCAGGTTCGCTCTGGGCTTAACACAACTACTAATTCTCTACAAATGTGCCCAGAGCTCAAACCCTCCACTATCAAGTTGACATCTGTGCCCAACTATGACATCAATTTTAGTAAAGTTCCCCCTTTTTTTCTTTTATTCATGTACATGTATGTGGGGTGTGTGCATGTGTATGTGGTTATACGTGGGTGGGTGCACACACAGGAGTGTACTTGAGTGTGTGCCTGGGGAGGACCATCAGTGATATCAAGAATCATCCTCAGTCACCCTTCGCCCTTACTGTTATGAGCCTGGCTTTCTATTAAGTCCAGAGCATGTTGTGAGTCTGACCGGCCGGCTTGCTCAGGGGATTCCCAGACTCTCCTTTAGGCTACAATGACAGGCTGGCTACCACACCCACCCCACGTTTTTATGTAGTGTGTGGGGATCTGCACTCAGATCTGCTTGCTTGCAAGGTAAAGGTTTTAACCACTAGGGCATCTTCCCAGTCCAGAAAATGCCCCTTTATAAACAGCAGCCCTTTCTCTAAGCCTCTGGAACTATCACTCCATGCTGGCTGCCAGGCCCCTGCTGCCAGGGCCCTGTTGCCAGGCAGCACATTCAACTGCATAAAGTTCTTCCTCTGGCACTTTGACAGAGGAAGGAACTAGGGACTGGGAATTCCCACCGGTGCAGAGTGTGTCCACTTGGCTATCCCTCTTGCCTTGTCCAGTACATCTCCATCCTGTTACAGATTTTCTGCTTTAAGAGAGTCAGACTGTAGAAAGAAAGCTCTGGGAGGATGAGCCGTAGAAGATGAGAAGCAAAGACTTTGTGTAAGTCAAGAGCTCCAATTAGGTCCACAGGAGACATGACAAGGAAACCGTGAAGATCCTACCTTCCCTCCCTCGCTCCCTCCCTCGCTCCCTCCCTTGCTCCCTCTCCCTCCCCCTCTCTTTCTTTCCCAGTTCTTCCCTTCCTCTCCCTCTTCCCTCCTCCCCAGAAGAAGTGCCACTTTCTTCACATTTCCACATTAATTTAAACTAACACATGAAAGTCACACTTACTCTCATTAATTTTAATTTTATAACATTTTTCTGCATCCTGTGTGAAATCTTGCTCACAATGCTATAATCTGTTCAGCTCGGGTACATTCAAACTGCATAGTTAACCCTGGCTCGGTTTTTGCTCTCCAGTATTCTCGCACACCTATAGTCACCCTTCAACATTTCCAGAGAAATCATCCTGACTTCTCAGGAGATGACGTCTCTTCTCATTGGCTCATGATTCCATATTATATTACTCTTTTTCTTTTTTTTTTCCTCTTGAGAACTCATAGCTAGGCATTAAAACTGAACATCAGAAATGAAGAAAAGTTTAAATTCAGACTGGGAACAAATGTGAATATCCCTTGGTGCACCATATCTTTAGTGAGCAATGAAAATATCCAGAATGTAAAAAATACATATGAAATGTTTTTTTCTTTAAAGCTTCAATCTGGTGTCAGTTTTATCTTCCTTTTTCTGAATGAATACATGATCTAACAATTTAGGGGAATAAGAACTTTATTCTTGGCTTACAGTTTCTGGTTACAGTTGACCAGCATAGCACAGCAGAGTTTATATCCACCAACATGAGGAACTATGGGAACTGACTACTCCATATCAGCAGAAAGAGCATATAATTTCCCACAGGTTTGCTCAGGGCTTGCCTTAACTAAACAATTCTTCAAAGGTGTGCCTAAAGCTTCAGTTTTCACAGTCAAGTTGAAACCTGTATCTAACTGCTACGAATTCGTTTCAACCTTGGGGACATCTGTTTTCCACTTTGGTTTTTCATAGATGACCCCACGTGCTACATAAAAGGATGGCTATGTTTAGTTTCATCCTCATGTAGATTAAAGTCATGCACATGGTTCAAGCGAATCCATGTGACCCATATTTGGGGAGGGCAGACTTTGGACCCATGGTTACCCAGTATCAGAGTCCTGCTAACTCCACAGTCTGGAAGAATGGCAGGAAGCAAATGGTGCTGAGCTTCAGTGGTCTGAAGCCTGCTCTGAAGACAGATAGAAAGCTAGAGCGGAAGTGTAACCAGACGATGGTTTGAAGTCCAGGTCAGTGTGCCGTGCAGCCCAAGAGCAAAGCCTGGCTGAACTAAGGACATCACCACAGCCCCCTACTGCATCTATGGGTTCATCTCACCCTAATGGTTCATGTGCTGGAAGTTCAGGTTTCAGTCTGAGAACAGTGGGAGTGTATTTTAAGAAGCCCCTGCACAACCTCCTTGCATCATCTGGGGGCTTCCCGTTTGTAAATGCACTCTCTCTCTTACATATTCTCATCCCCATACAACAGAGCCCAGGGGGTCCCCACTAGAGCTGACCTAAGACTAGCACCATGCCCTTGAACCTCCAGAACTACCACTACCTGTTTTCTTTTTAAAGTACCCCATCTCCGTTATTTAATCATAGTACTTGTTGCAGTCTGCCTGCATGGTTGCTGATAAATGACCATCATGGAAGGGAACAAGAGGTTTATTTCCTTGTGAGAGTCTGGTTACAGTTCTCAGTCCAGCTTGACGGGAGAGCACGCACCAACACCAGGGCCGAGGGAACTGGCCACACTATCAGCACATAACAGCTGAGAGATGGACAATCCTTACCTGCCAGACCAGCATGTCTGGCCAAGTGAACAGAAGGATGCTGATTTTCTTAACCAGCTTTCCGTGATTTATTCCAGGGCCTAATCCCACCTACCACAGGCTGGGCCTTCCCGCATCAGCTAGACAATCTCCTTCAGGTTTGCTCTGGGCTTAACTCAACTACTAATTTTCCACAAATGTGCCCAGAGCTCAAACCCTCAACAGTCAAGTTGATACCTGTGTTTAACTATGATCCTCCACCTCTTGTCAACTTGACACAAAGACATAGCACTTTTAAACTGTAACCTTTCCTTGTCCCCACAGATGTTAAAAATTATCTTAAAAATATAAATACATTTCATGGACAATTTTAAAATGTTCTCTCATTAAAACTTCAGTTCCAACATTTTAAAAGTTCAAAGTTTCTTAACCTTAAAACTCTTATATCAGAATAAGTTAAATACTTTAAAACAGATAAAACATTAAAACAGAAGGATCTGAAAACAATAAGAAAACATTAAAAAAGATCAAGTCCAGCAAATCAAATACCACATCCTTTACTTCAGTGTCCATCTTCTGTTGCTCATCACGTAGTCAAGGCGGCTTAAAGATTCTGGGCATTCCCAGTCCCAGTTTGTAGCATAAAGTTGTAGAATCAGAGTTCCTCTGAACCAGGCTGAATCTCCACTCACAGCCGTCCATAGCAGCAATCTCGTGGTTCTGGCATCTCCAACAGTACTCTGGGTTCCTCTGCAGCTATAAGCTTCACCTTCTCTCACAGGAACTCTAGGCCTGCAACTTGGTGCCAAGCTTTTGCTGCTCCCATGAACCCTCAGTAGTACACCAAAACCAGTATCACCTGAGAGACGCTGCCAGGTTCCTAAGCGAGGTTGAAACGCAGCTTAGTCTACTGGAGCCACAGCTGTACCAACTTTAATGCACTGATGCTGGAAAAGCCTCTTTTCTGGGCAGCCAAACTTACAAAGGACAAGAAACAGTTCTAATTTGAGCTTTCGGCCCCGAAGGAATTTGAGTTTTCAAGCCGCAAACTCACTCTGCGGTGGTTTTCACGTCTTTCCTTCACTGATACTCACTTCTCCAACAGCAGCAGTTATCCTGCTGCCTGCTCTTTGCACATCCAGAGCTTCACAGCCACCAACACAGCTCCCCGCTATCAAGCAAACCTGTCCATCGTGTTCAAATTCAACTTCAACAAAGTCCTTGTTCCCCTCAAAACAAATTGGGCCAAAAACAATTCACAACTCTCTTGGCATCATTGTTTTCCAAATGGCCCACCAAACTCTGCAGAATGGTATTGGATTCCACAAAGTCAAACTTTGTCCAGCAAAACCGTTCAAAAGCCAAAAAGTCCACATAGTCAATTATCAGCAACACCCCACTTCCTGGTACCAAATTCTGTTGCAGTCAGCCTGCATGGTTGCTGATTAATGACCATCAAACGACTTAAGGGAACAAGGGTTTGTTCTCTCTTACAATTCCTGGTTACAGTTCTCAGTCCAGCTTGACAGGAGAGCATGCACCAACACCAGGGTCAAGGGAACTGGCCACACTATCAGCACATAACGGCTGAGAGATGGACAATCCTCACTTGCCAGACCAGCATGCCGAAGGATGCCAACTTTCTCAATCAGCTTTCCATGATTTATTCCAGGGTCTAATCCCACCCATCCCAGGCTGGGCCTTCCCCATCAGCTAGACAATCTCCTTCAGGTTCGCTCTGGGCTTAACTCAACTACTAATTCTCCACCAATGTGGCCAGAGCTCAAACCTGAGCTGTCAAGTTGACACCTGTGCTAAACTATGACAGTACTACAATATAGAGTAATAAGCTGATGGCATTAGGTTGCGAAGAGTGCCAGAAACACAGAACACAATTTGGGGGACTTTAAATAATAGCAATGCAACTTTCTTCTCAGAAGTTTAGAAGTAAAAATAAAGTGTGAGCAGGACCACACACTCTTCTGAAATCTCCCATGGAGATGTTGTTCTCAGTTTTTCTTTTCACTTCTGGGATTGATACAATTTCTTGTTTTTTTTTTTTTTTTGGCTATAGATTCAGCATTTGACACTCTGTATCTGTCTTCATGTAGCATTTCTTCTATGTCTTTATGGTGGTCTTGGATAACTACTCTCACGCTGGATTAGATTCTATCTTAATTGATTATTCTATCTTAATTGATTATATCTGCAAAGATTCTACTCCCAAATATCCTCCCATTCATAGATGCACTTATAAGACAAAAAAAATCAAGAAATTTTATCCATCCCAGAGGGCACAAGAAAGACAGAGAACAGAATCTCCACGGGAAACCCCTTCTGCAAAGAGGGGTTTCCAGCCGGCACCAGAGCATCCAGACGGTCCTCAGACTCACAGGTCAGTAAGCACAGATGTAGATTTCTCCTCTGACTTTTCAACTGACATAGTGTGTAATTAGCTTTTAAATATCATCACGATCTGACACATTCTAATTGTTAAAAATTATACAATCAAAATATCCATTAAAATTAGTGTGCATAATCATCGGCGTAATTAGTTTTAAAGAGCAGAGTTTTAGGGGAGTTGGGGTTGCAGTTTCTCCTCTCTGTCTAATTTCCTTTATTCTTTGTGTTCTTTCCTTCATGTTTCTCTCATTCTTTCTTTATCTTCCTGCTGCAAACGTGAGTTTTGTGGGAACCTGTGTGTGTGTGGTCGACAGGTTGTGAAGAGGAGCTCAGTGTGGTCCTGTGCATGACGCTGACCAACCGGCAGCACCTGTGTGTTCTCTTGGGTCACTTCAGACACTGGCAGAGGAAGCACCAGCTGGACTTGGCATCACAGTGCCTTGGCTCAACTTGCGCACAGCCCCAAGCTGGTTTTGCATCTCTCTCTCTCTTTTCTGATTGGGTCCCAATTTCACCTTCCATAAGACACTTGGCCATACTAGATGCATAAAGATTTTGACATCAGAAAGCCTGATTCAACCCCTGAGTTAGGCGCTTTGTGGCATGTTTCTGTTCTCTTTCTGTGTATTCTCTCTCTCTCTCTCTCTCTCTCTCTCTCTCTCTTTCTCTCGTTAAAAAAAGACTTCTTGCTGACACATGTTCATCCCAGGAGACCTGGGTAACTCTGGATTTTCACAAGCACTGACTGAGCCCATTCTTATGATATGGTATCATGTTCTAGATACCACGAACAGAACACAGAGCAGCATATGTGCCCCTGTTGGTACATCATACCTTCCTGAGATGTCAGAGCCACATTTTCATACAAGTACACACCACGTGGTATGTTTCGCCATCCAAATCTGTCCCACTCAGGTGAATCCCTTGTGCATTTGACAGCCAAGAGATCGTTCTAATCATTCATAAATTGTTTCCCGGCCCTTTCTACTTGGATGGCATCCAAAGCATGCCTGACTCTGCATTGACCTAATAAATCTACCCCACTGGTGAATGTCCCCCCAGAGTTGCATCTCCACATTTCAGATGCACGAGGGTCTGCAAGAAGGTGCTGAGAACTATGCGTGGATCTGTCCTGTCTTCTTCACGCTCGTTGCTAGCAGGCAGCTGATAGACATGCGAAGATGGTGATGGAATAAGTGAGTAAGTCAGGCAGACAGTTCTTCCATCACACTGGAACACACCTAATCTATCTGCCAGATAACGCGTCAAGTCCCAGCATGAGAGGCTGATCTGAGCTCTCCTGGCAGGTGTTGCATAAGGTTTGCCCAGTGTAAGAAATCCTTTACCAGGAGTTGCAAACTCACTGGGTATGCAATCAATAAGAGAGGAATCGTGAATGAAAAGAAGGTAAGACAAGTGTAAGAAACAGCCATGAGTAACTTGTGCAAGAAAGAGCTGTGGGGTAGGTTGGAAGCCAACCTCCATTTTCCTGACTTTGGGGTCCCAGTGGGACAAGCATTCAGAGCACATGATCTCCCAATGCAGGTCTAGAGAGGTCACTTCTGGGGTGATGGGGGTAAGTGGATTTTTACTGGGGAAGGGAGAGGCAGGGGGACAGCCTGGGCCCTCATGATAAAGGTGCAGGAGGTCTTACTTTCCGGGAGTCTTGGGCTCAGCCTTCTGCTGCATCTTGCTCTTCACTTAAGGCTTTTTGTGAAAGGAGTTCTAAGTCAGCAAGAATGAAGCCATACTAGATTAAGGTGAGCCCTAAATCCAAAGACTAGTATCCTCAGAGGACATTGAGAGGCATATTGGGACACAGAGGAGGAGGCCAGGCAAAGATGGAGTTGGGGAGTGAGGGCTGCAGGGCTCGGTCCGTATCACGAGGATGCTGGGAGCCACGTAAAACCAGAAGAGGCAGGGGAGACGTGTCCTCCTGTGTGGCCGCTGCAAACCGCACACTCGAGGACACCTTGATATTCTTCTGGCCTCCAGGCCTTCCAGAGGATGAACTTCTATGCCTATAAATGATGGTTTGTCTTGGCAGTTGAAGGAAGGAACATGGCCCGATCTAGCATGTCCGTTCCCCACTCAACAAGCACATGCGTCCTTCAGTTGGCAGGAGCGTGAGTGGTGATTTTCACTTGACTTCTCCCTAACATAGTACTTTCATGGAAAGAGAGATACATTTGTGTATTGAAAACACTGGTTAGGTAATTGATGATTAGCTTTCATTTGAAATCATTCCATAACAAATTGAAAATTTATCATGAATTTATCCAGAAGTATGGATGGAGAAAAAAAACCAAAAAACAATTCTCTGCTATTTTTCTCCTGCTATTGTTCTTGCCTCTTGACAAAATCCTCTTTCCCATTGACTTCGAGTTCTCCTCCAATTATTTGGGTCAATTTCTATTCTTTTGAAGCAGCTTGCAGCTTTCTACAGCACAGTTAAACTTCATCCAAAGAGGTGAACTGATTATGAAAAAGGCAAACAAACAATGAAATCAAAACAATTTTGAAATAGCAAGTAAATTGAAAATTATTAACAATAACAAAGGCAATGGATTTGGGAGAATGTAATTTTACCTTAATTTTCTTGGAAGGAGGATAATTGTTCAGTTGTTAGACACACAAAAGGAAACCTGATGTGGCTATTCACTAATACATTTTCTGTGGGAATTTGTCAAGGTGTAATTCTGCAAGATATTCATTTAGCTGCTTTTTTTAAAAAACGTTGACCATTTCATTTGAAAAGTTGCTTGTTAGTTCAATTACAGAAAAGCTGTTACAGATAAAATGTCGTGTAAGAAAAAAACATAGAAAATTGTTCTTACTGTATAAAATGGTGTTCATTATACAAGGACAGGAGATTGGAATATCAAAGCTACAGGAATGTGGGAACTTCAAACAAAGAGTTAAATGTATGGATTTTGCTTACCGTGTTCACATTCATTGTACATCCCCGGGTCCCACTGGGTTGTCTGTGGAAATGATTAAAGTAGGAGTGTCTTGTCTCAGGAACGGTAAGGTCTTAAGTTCAGTGTTGTTCACCAAAGCTTCTCTGTGGCAGAAGCTCAGATCTCCAGGCTGGCTTTCTTCAGACCCTTGGCAGACATAAGGAGGGACTTATATGTAGGAAACCGAGAGGTAACGGACAGGCACGATCGTCTCTGGTTTCTTTCCTAATAATTCGCTCCCAGATGGCGAGTTACACTCCAGACAATGGAGTTCTTCAAGTCGTGTTCATTTTTTTCCATCTTACTTCCTGCTGATCGATACTACTCTTCAAAGCTGCTCTCCACAATGAATGCAATTTAGCTAATGAGGAAGTCACAGCACTTGTGTCTGAATTATGGATTGTGCCGGGGAAGGTGGATTTCCCATATGTCACTTTCATGAGAGCGAGGGGAAGGAAGACACTCGCTGTTATTTTATTTTAGCCGGATGGCTGAGGCTTCTGGGGGCTAGATCTGAGGGCTCTTGGGATTGATGAGTGGATGAATTTTGTGACTGAGGACTTCCTGCCAATGAAATGAATAGCAACTCATGGCAGTTAGTCAAGGGTGGTCTGGTTTCTTGCTCATTTTCTTTGATAGTCTTGAAAGAGGAGGGGCAGGTACCTCTGAGGCTTCTCAACTAGACCTCAAGCCTTGAACCAACTTGAGCCAACACACACGTGGCCTCTAAAGTCTGGGGAGACTCTGGCGTCCCTGTTAGTATTGGTCCTGAGAAGCTAGAGGTGGTCACAACTCTTTGGTCCAGCTTACACAGGAGGAGAGGGGCCGTCTCTCCTTCTCATCCTGGAGCAGCGACATAACTTTAGTGAGTGGCATTTAAGCTGGATAAGGAATCACTGACGTGATCTGGGGGCTAAAGGAGCTTGTTACTGAGCAGAGTCTGACAATCTGATTTTGGTCCCTAGAACACATGGAGTAGAAAGAGAAACAACTCCTGTTAGCTGTTTTCTAACCTCTTCAAATACACTGAGACACACTCATTCCGACAAACCCCACAGGACAAATTAAGAAATGTATATATTGAAAGCGGGTCAGTGACTCAAGAGTAATGTAAGCACGTGGCAGGTGGCAATATGTGGTTTGAAAGGTGATGGGTAGTAAGGGCAGGTAGTGCCTTTTGGTCCATGCTTATATTTATATATTTTAAAAAGCCAGATAGGTTTAATATGGACTGTTGAATCTTTCACTGTTTTGGTAGCTTCATTTTCTAGTCAGGCGCTTCAATCCCCACCCGCGATTTCTCTTTAAGACATTCGGTCAGGCTGGGAAGTTGGCTCTGTTGTTAAAGAACATGCTGTGCAGGTGTGGGGCAGGAGTTTGGATCCACGGAATCCAAGAAAGTACTGGGTAGATGTGGTGCCCCACGCGTAGCTCCATTTGGACTGTAGAGAGAAGGGATTTCCAGAGCAAGCTGACCAGAGAACTTGTTACACGTGTCAGCGCTGGGATGGATGGAAAGACTCAGCCTTAATGAGTGAGGTAGGGAGTGATGAAAGATTTGTTGACCTCAACCCAAGGCCTCAACATACATGTGCACACACATGTAACATGTGTAAACATGTGTAGCCCACACATGTGAATGCTCATATATACAAGCAAACTTATCACACATACATCACCATGAAAAGGTTAAAAAAAGTAAAGCCTGTCACCTGTATACAAATCCAAGTTGAATTCAGGTAACAATCAACTCTTTTTCCTATTACAATAATTGTCAGTGGTTGAAGTCTGCACTTGCCACTTTAGTCTTGGCATTGCTTGCTTTGAGAGAAGCTATCATTCCTTATTTAAAGTCCGAAATCTCTGGTTCTTTCTGATTTAGTATTGCGTCCACTTGGTTGCCCAGCTGTCTGCTAAACATTACTTTCAGGCATGTCTGGGAGGGTTTTCTGAGACATAGTGATGATAAAATGGATGGAATGAATAACAAAGAGTCACGTTCGCCCAGGAAGGTGGGCACCATCACTCCATCTCGTCCTGGCATGGATAGAAAAGGCAGAGGCAGGGTGAATTCATTCTCTCTTCATGAGCTGGGCCATTCATCTTCTGCCTTTGGACATTGGGGCTCCTGGCCCTCAGGCATCCCACTTTAGACGGAGATCTACATCTACCTCTCTGGCTGTCAGATCTCTGGGTTCCTGCTGGTACATACCCCCAGTGTTCCCCAGTCTCCTGCTTGGAGACCACAACTTGGTCTTCTTCACTTCCATAATCCCATCAGCCAATTTCTCATGACAAATTTCTTTGTACATGTCTCATCTATCTATCTCATCAACTCTCCTAGTGGTTCTATTCTGAAGATAACTAAGACTAATATGAAGGTGTTAGTTGCCATGGTTCTCTGAGCAAAATAATGGTTATTGGTTGCAGGATTTATTACCCAACACCTGTCCCCAGGAAGTCCCCTACTCGGCCCGGATAGGTTGCTCATGAGACACTCTTCATCAAGTGAATGAGATCCTGCTTCATAATTTTCCATCACATGAGTGAAATTTCTCTCTCTCAACTTCTCCAAAGTTTTAGGAGGTGGGAAACAGATCTACTGGAAGAGAACAAAGACAGCTTTCCTGCCTGAAAGAGAAATGTTTAGAGATCTATCCCTGGAGGAGAGATCAATACACTCTATGTTCATATTCTTTTGGCTTGATGATAAGAAGTGTATGACTGTCTCTTGTGCATCTCAGCTTTCCTCAGATTAATCAGAATTAGTTAGACAGCATTCTGTGTTGGTGAGGTTGTGGGCAACAAGATTATTAGGCCTTTCTGATAGAAATCTGTAATGGACATGATACACACGACTGAAAGTTGGCAGTATTTATCAAAAGTGTATTTAGGGGCTGAAGAGGTGGCTCAGGGGTTCAGCCTCTGCCTTGCAGGCGGAAGGTCCTGAGTTCGGATCCCAGATCCCACGTATAGACGCCAGGCAGAAGCGGGGGCGGCCTGCGCTTCTGGTCCTGGTAGGGCGGAGCCTGTGAATCCCGGGGCAGAAGGAGGTGAAGGCGTCCATGGTGGTTCGCGAAGTTCGTCCGTGGTTCTACACATACACAGACACGTAGACACACACACTTGCGCACACATACACACTCACATGCACACAGTTGAATAAATGATAATAATAATAAAAAAAATTTAAAAAGTGTATTTATATTTAGCCCTTGACCTTTTGCTTACACTTGTAGCAAACTATCCCAAAGTTAAATTGTCAGAGAAAATTCTAAAAGAAGTACTGAGATTCCAACCTTAAATATCCCTCCCATATAATAGGCTGGAGAGATGGCTCAGGGGTTAAGATTCTGCCTTGCAAGCAGAAGGCCCTGAGTTCAGATCCCAGGTCCCATGTAAAAATGTCTGGTGGAAATGGTGGCAGACTGCATTTCCGACCCTGGTGGATGGAGCTTGGGGAAAGAAAAAAGGAGGAAGAAGCAACCTGGGATGATTCCCAAAATCACCCTTGGTTATACATACCCTCTGATACACACACACACACACACACACACACACACACACACACACACAAAGTAAATAAATAAATAAATAAATAAATAAATAAATAAATAAATAAAGTCTGAAAAAATAAAGGTCCCATGTTATTGGGGTGTTAGACTCTTTAAGAGGCGTGGCCTAGCGCAAGAGAGTGAGCTCACTGAGAATGTCCAGTGGAGAAGGATATCATGACCCTGACTCTTTCTTTTTTCTCTTTGCTTTCTGGTGCTATGAGAGAAACACTTTTCCTTTACCACAGTGGTCTACCTCCCCACAGGCCTAAAATCACTTGGGGCAAGTGACCTGGAGTGAAGTCCTCTGAAACTGTGAGCCAAAATAAAACTCTTTTTGTAAGTTGATTCTCTCGTGTATTTTGCATCAAGATAGAATAAAAGAAGTTTGGTAGAATCGTGCATCATGGTATAATGTGAAATGTTGTGAGAGGAGAGTCAGTTCTTGTAGCTGCTCATTGTATGGCCAACTGTCAGGCGGTGTTTAAACTCATCGAGAAGGTGGCTCTGGAAGCAGGGTTGCCTCCCTGCCCTGCATTTCAGAACCAAGTATGTTTATGTCGTCCTCCAAGGTCAGGCTGGACTCCTGATTCTGTCACAGGGAAAGGGAGAAGCAGTGATCAGAGAAGCATATTAAAAGCATCGTGTCCTTGATGACAGTCAGACAATAAGCTATTTCCAATAGATGTTACCATTTGTGTCTTAAGGCGTCAGAATGCCTTTGGTGGGAGGGACTAGGCAGAAGATTATCCATGGAGAGAGTGTGCTGCTCTGTCCGGATCTCTCATCTGGAACCCAGCATGATCCTTCAAGTGGGGTCTCCCTAGTTGTCACTGGCTGATTGGAAGTGCGCCATCTGATGATGTCATCTCGTGCTAGTGCTGGTACTGAACGCCTCACCTGAATGGACGCTCACCTGGGAACTCACCTGTCTGTCTCAGTGGGGCTTCTCAAGCTGACGTCTGCTGAGCAGTCTGTAAGGCCCTGACCAGAGGACGTACCTGTCCTTGCTCGCTCCCTGTGGCTGCTTCAGTTGTCTGCACTGAATGTTGTGAGAGCTCCATTTGACGATGTTTTGCTGTCTATGGGCTGCTTTGCCATATCTGCTACTTCTGCTACATTTTTGACTTTTGCTTGTTGCATACTTAACTCATTCCTTCGAGACCAAAAGCATGGCTGCTGTGGATCATTTTCTGTGCCACATAGAGCACCATCTTTCAAGGCTGATGGACCAGTTGGCTAAGGCTCAGGCTGCAGGTACACCCTAGAGACTGGAGAAATTGCAAGAGATTTGGCTGATGACCCCTCCTACTGTACCCCAGGAGTTTAGATGCTGTTGCTACACCAAGATGAACTTCTGAATGAACACAATGGAGACAGTTCATGGGTACCAGGTACATCATCTATGCCTAATTGCAACAGCAGAGCCTTTAGTGGGTCTCACTACTGCCCATTTCCTGAATTTCCTCTTAGAGGTAACAAGTCCACAGAGGTTCTGTTGCTGGATTGTGCATGGCATTGCATCTAAGGTGTGGGGAGTTGTATCCGGAAGAGAGCCCCACGAACCCCCCTTCTGGATCCCCTGATCCTTCTGTCTTCCTTCTTTGTATTCAAGCAAAGAGGCCCCTTGGCTTTCACACCCAACTGCCAATCAATTGTTTGTCACTCGCATCAGCTGTTCATTATCATTTCTCAGTACCTCACTGCTGCTTGCCGATAGCTGTCTATTCGTGGCCTGAATTGAGCCTCTCTCCAACTTGTCTGTTGAAATTCTAGTACTCTGCAACTGGAGATAAGGCCTGGACAGAGATAATGAAGGCTGAATTCCCTCATGAGGGTGAGTTCCTAATCCAGTAGCCCCAGTGTCCTTACACAGAGAGGGCGAGACCAGAGTCCTGCCCTATGTTCACTGATCGAAGGGGACCACGTGAAAGACCATCTCCACAGGGAGAAGGCGGCTGTCTGCCAAGTGGGGAGAGAGGCCTCAGAATAACTCATTGTGCCCAGTGCCTTCGTCTTGGACATTCAATCTGCAGAGCTGGGAGAAAATAATCTCCTGATGTCGGAGTCACCCGGTCTGTGGCTGCAGTTACGCTGGTTCTAGAAGACTGATATCCTCTTGGCCTTTAGATTACACTCGAGTGAAGAAGACTGCAGTGATCTGGATTGAAATGTCCCTCACAGGCTCATGTATTTGAATACTTGGTTTCCCAGGTGGTGGCGCTCTTCGGGAAGGCCGTGGAACTTTTAAGAGATGGCGCCTCCTCTGGAGGAAGTGGTTCATTAAGAGAGGGCCTGGCCCTGCTTCCTGTTCACTCTGCTTCCTGACTGCTGATGTGACATGATCAGTTCCTCCACACTCCTGCCGCCATGCCTCGTCTGCATGGTGGACTCTGCCAGAAGAAGCCTTTTCTCCCTGAAGTTGCTTCTTGCCTGGTATTCATAGGAGTGAGAAAAATAATCGATACAAAAAAATAACCTTGTTGTTACTATTTCCTCTGTATATCTCAAATGCTGTATTCTCTTTCTTTGCAGTGGGTCCTTATCTACTAAGCTGTTTTCCTGGTTTGCTTCCAGTAGATGTTGCAACAATTGGCCCACCATCTTTTGTGAAAGCTAAGCTTGACCAACTGCCAGGGACGGATGGAGTTCTTCTGGAGCCAGGCTCTGAGTCATAATCAACTATCATCATTGACTGCCCACTGTGTTCAACCACTCCAGTGTCCATGACTGTGGGATGGCTTTTCTGGAAGCAGGTACTGAAGTGACTGTAAGACATTTATCACTAGGGATCAGAACTTGGATGGGAAGTTAGGTTGGTCAAAAGAAGATATAAACTGCAATTTGGAGTCAGTAAGCTTCAGAAGGCACTGTGGGCACCCTAGGCATTTGTTTGTCTGTCACGGAATCCTGTATTGAGCCCAAATGGCAAGGACTATGCATCTCTTGCTCAGCATGAGAGATGAATTACACTGGACAGGTAGAGACTTCAGTCGGGGCCTCTCTCTGCAATTAGGCAGACCCTGTAGGGGGTCAGCCACAGATGTCCTCTGACCTATGTCCCTATATCCCTGTACAAATCTTTCCTTATGAAGGACAGGGGTGGTATGCCATCATATTAACTATGTAAGAATTTGCAATGTTCATTCTGCATGATAGACTAGCTAGAAAGACTCCCTTTGTGATGGGGAAAATGCAGTTTTCTGTTACTATTTCTACTTGGCATGAGGTTAAAGTTAACCAGGAGTACAGATGACAAAGAAAACACAAATGCAGGAAATAAGGATTGTAAATGAGAAAAAAACCAAATTTGCATTATGTGTGTCTAGCTTCTTTGTGTGTACAGTGTTACGTAAACTGTATGTTCCCAGGTGACACCACCACTAACATCCTCCATGCTGTTTTGAACGTCTTCTCAGGGAGAGGCCGTATCTGACCTTGAGTTTTGGGGCGCAGGGAGATCCCTGGATGCCCAGAGCAATGTTGTCCAGCAGCTGCCATGTTGCCACCTTCTTTCCTCTTCATGAAAGCACTCACATCTGTAACCCAGCTCCCGTGTGAGCAGGAGCTCTCATGTACATGGAAAAACCACCGGGGGTCTTCCAGCAGGTGGCCCCAGCCATGTTCTTAGCTGAAGGGGCTCTGCAATGAGGAAGACTCTGAAGTGAGACAGCTGGCATCTGCCATCGACCCTGGTCCTACAAGTGGGTGTAATGCTTCTTGGTGAAGGACGTGGTATCTATTTGTCTCTTTAACCTATATCAATTCCTACCAAGGGTGTAGGATGCCAAGTGATACGAGACCCCAGCTTGCAGCTGATGACACTGCAAAGCAAACAGCTGTGCCCCATCTGGATTCCTCACTGCAGAAGTCATGGGCAATGGATGATTGTTGTGGCTTTCAATCGTCTGGGTCTGGATGCCATAGTTAGATACAAGGTGCAAACTTGATAGTTGAAGACTCAAGCTCTGGTCACAGTTGTGGAGAATTAGTAGTTGAGCTGAACCTTCAGCAAACCTGCAGAAGATGGTCTAATTGAGAAGGGAGGCCCAGCCTATGGTGCGTGAAGCTATTCCTGGACAAGCAGGGTAAGATGGAGGAAGCTGGCATTCTTCATCACCAGGCTAGGATTACTGAGATGGTAAGACCAGTCAATTCCATGATTATGAGCCCACTGCCGTACTTCTTTAGCTGTGTCTGTGAGTTGTCATTTGGTAGGGTTTGAATTGAGATTTTCCCCACAGGCTCATGTGTTTTCACCCTTAGCTGATGTTTATGTTTGAGAAAGTCGTGGTGCCTTTAGGAGGTGTGGCTTTGTGGAGGAAGGTTGCCTCATGAAGGGTGGACCTTGAGTTTGGGTAGCCCTGCCTTCTTGCATTTGGAGGACCAAGCGTGGACCTTGAGTTCGGGTAGCCCTGCCTTCTTGCATTTGGAGGACCAAGCGTGGACCTTGAGTTCGGGTAGCCCTGCCTTCTTGCATTTGGAGGCTGCTCTTGTAGTTTTCTCGTTTGCTCGCTCTGCCTCAGTAATGGCTGTAATGACCTGAACTGCCTAACTGCGGCCTTCATGCCTTTTACCCTAAGCCAAATAAACCTCCCTCTCTCTTCAGTTGTGTGTGAGTATTGCCTCACAGCAGCACAAAGAAAAGAGTGACAGCAGCAAAATCTTCTGATGCACTTGGCTAGATATTCTGCCTGGCAAGTGGGGTTTGCCTACCTCTCAGCAGTCTGTGAAATGGTGTAGTCAGTTCCCTTGGCCCTCTTTGTTGGTATGAGCTCTTCCAACAAGTTGGACTAAGAACTGTGAGCAGATAATTGTAAAAAAAATTAAAGTCTCTTGTTCTTATAAGTCAGTTGGTCATAAATTTACTAGCAACATGGAGAGTAATTGTGATACTTGGGTCCTAATAAGTTATTAATGATAATAATCTTGAAAGAAACTTTAGGTCAAATGCCAGAATTATTAAGTTTTTTTTTATCACTTCTGGATACAAACTCAATGTACAAACTGATCATATTTTTATACACTGAACATATAATGGTCAAAACTTTATACCATCATAGAAATGTGATTATTTAAGCATATGCAGCAAAGTCATGCAAGTCATTCAATAGACAACCACAGAACTCTGCAAATATATAAAGAAGACCAAAAGCAAATAAGGAGATATGTATTATGCTCACGAAGTCAGAGTCAATACTGTGTAAATATCAATTTTCTCAAAATTGATTTACTATGTCATGCCAACCAAAGTCACAATTACTGTGTACTGTGGTGAGCTGATGCCAGAATTCATAAGGAGACCACACAGTCTAAAAATAGCTGGAAGGGGAACCAGCGAGCTGTTGCTGTACCAGTTTACAAGAAAGCAGAGCAGAATAGTGGCTACTTCTGCCCTGAATCTATGCTTCACACAGACACATAGACTGTGACACTGTAGGCCAGAGGTCAACTGATGAATTCCATAGAGATAACTTGGTATCCACGGTAAACAGCAGAAATTAAATGCCCTGCATAAAAGCCAATGCTAGGTGGATTGAGACCTGTGTTAATATAGCATAAGTTAAATACATTGATGTTTTAAAATACTGTAGATGAAACTGCCTAATAAGTTGTTGATCAAGAAGATCTTAAATGTCCCAAAACTTTTGCTCTTGATTACACTCCAAATATCTGTTTCCAGATAGGCTTTCATAGTACCAGAGAAGACTATGCAAGCTATTGGTGGGCAAAAGTAGTCAATACTCTCATTAACCTGTGAAAGCTGCAAACTACAGTAATGTGGTCCCACTGTTAAGAGCTGACCACTAGTATGACAGTGGCATGATTGTCAAGGGGTAACCAACCACTTTCTGATTGAATTTAAGGCCCACTTATGTTCCTGGTACTTGAAACCAGAACAAGATCCTGTGACATGAGAAGACAGAGGCCCTGGAGGTGGGGAGCAAGGCATTATAGTTTAACTGTTAAGATACAACAACCAAGTGCCTTCAAACAACCGTCATTACACCCACAGATTGGGGCAATCACTTAGCATTCACCCTAGAGGCCTCCTGCAACGCAAAGTGTTTATTACAGAAAATCACATCGGGAAAAAATTGCAGAAAATAAGTTGCTGGGGACTGCTCAGCCCTAAACAGGACATCTACCCCCACTGCACCCCAAAACTCAGGGAAGATGGAGAGATAAGATGGCAAGAACCTGGATGGAGGAGGGGCAGAGCCAGACAGTACCTTCTGGACATGACAGGGCTGCATGCTGGCGTCCGTGACGTCGTTGCAGCCATGTATATTTCCACAAGACCTGCATGGAATTTGTTCTATTAAGTTTCCCCACAGAAGAGGAAAGAGCTCAAGAGAAACCACACCTCCCAGGGGAGACCGATGAAGGTTCATGCTGATGGGTGCGGGGTGTGTTTTCTCTCGGTGATATATCCGCTGATAAGTGATTCACGAGTGCTCAGGCTCATGTCATCCAAGGCAACCCGGATGAAACTCGGTGGGTCACGCCGGCCAAAGGACTTGACAGTAGGTAGGAGGGAGACTGTCAGCAAAGAAGAAGGACTATGGTTGGAAGAGGCGAGGAATGGGATTGGGTATTTAGGTGTGAAAATATTGTAAACTGACTATATTCATGTATGAAACATTAAAAGTATAAAAAGGCGAAAAAATAACCTGACAAGCCCTTTGCCTCCAGCTAGGATTGGTCAATAAGAGTGTGGGCCCCCTCTATGAAATGAATACTCACAGGTTACTGATGGAGTCATGCGAGCCTGTGGCGGCCTCGCCGGCATTCAGTGGGCTCAGTGGAGAGGCTGGGGGGCACATCGAACGCAGGAACGGCCATGAGAAGATGCATATTACCGCCAAGACTGTGTGTAATGCTAAGACCTGAACAACCTGAATTCCCGTCCACTGCAGGCCAGACCAAGCATGAATGGCACATTCCTGTGATGCCGTGATCCGCAGCAGAATGAAGCACGGTTATGCGCATCTGTGGGCATCACTGTCTTCTGGAGAACAGAAAAGAGCATCTCGAGGAATCCACTAGGATTCAAAAGCAAGAGAATCGGGGGCAGCCACACGTGGTTGCTAGTTAACCTGTTTCATGTGGTGATACTTTCGAGAGAAGAAATGGAGAGGGAGGCAGAGTGTGTGACACATACATGTAACGGCCATGTGAAGTAACTCGAACATCTATAATTTGCCACTTGAATATTTTAGAACAATAGTTTAATAGTCCTCCTGAAATTTCAACTAAAATTTGTTTACATGAGCCTCGTGGGTTGGAATCATCACATGACCACCTTGGGGTTCAAAAGCCAAATTAAGAGAAAGGAATTAGATTGGGACTTGATTAAGCACTATGCTTGACTGCATTGGGAAGGAATTATTTCTGAATTGTTAGTCTGTGCCAAGATTCTAGAATATTCCTTGGGCCTGAGTTGATGGGATCTCCAATTCAGATTCATTCTGACCTACAAGAACAGGGAGGGTCGATGGCCTGGTCACCTCTGCCTTGTTTTATAACACTGAAATTCAGGGCCCAGGCTCTGAAGCCAGACTGTGGCTTGAGCCCCAGCCCTTCTTATGTGAGTGGTTACTTGTTCCCAGACTTTGGATTTCTTCATTTCAAAACACAGGGTTAAAAGTGGCTCTGCTCTTTTCGGGGTAGCCTTGGGTTAACATAGGGACTGACGGATGTTGAACAGAGCAGCGCCAACCTGCTCTTATCGGGGTAGCCTTGGGTTAACATAGGGACTGACAGATGTTCAGCAGAGCAGCGCCAATCTGCTCTTTTCGGGGTAGCCTTGGGTTAACATAGGGACAGATGTTGAACAGAGCAGCGCCAACCTGCTCTTATCGGGGTAGCCTTGGGTTAACATAGGGACAGATGTTGAACAGAGCAGCGCCAACCTGCTCTTATCGGGGTAGCCTTGGGTTAACATAGGGACAGATGTTGAACAGAGCAGCGCCAACCTGCTCTTATCAGGGTAGCCTTGGGTTAACATAGGGACGGACGTTCAACAGAGCAGCGCCAGCCCCGCACGAATGGAATGCTAGCACTTACTCTTCAGAGTTCACACACTGACATGGCGCTCGCCTGACGCTGGGTGTATTTGAAGCGCTCTTCCAAGCCTTTCTACTTTTGAAGCTTACTTTCCATTTTCCCTTTGAGTTTCTTTTTTTTTCTGCTCTGCAGTCCTGCAGCTTTAGAAAGTGTGACATGCGCCTTCCCCATGGCGCCTTCTTTCTCCCTCTTCCTTCTCTCCTCCATCTCTCTCCATCTGCCCATCTTTCCCCAGCCCCAAGCATGCAGGAGCCCCCAGTCCCTGCATTAATCTCACTATCCAAGAGTTTCCTTCCTGGCGGTGACAGAGGCTTTTGGGAAGGCATTGCTTACACCTGCTATTTCCTTCATTTCCCAAACTGAAGCTACAGATGTTTCTCAATGGAGCGTGCTTCTAGGCGGTCCCAGAGCGTGAGAAAACCTTTCCCCGGCCTTTAACCATTCCATGCTTAAAACAGCATCTCTGCTGAGTGTTCCCTTTCTGCTCCTCCCTTTGGGAGGCTTGGTTGGTCAGGTAACCTTTCTGCCCTCCTCTTGGAGGGCACTTCCTCTCCTCCACTTGCCAGCACAGCACCATCCTATGTGCTTGAGCTGTATCTTTCCCACAGCTTTCAAGCCTGCAGATTTACTTCACTAATGTTTTCCACTAGATAATCTTTCCTGAGGCTCCCAAGGGGAGAAAGCTGGAATTGACAAGCCCCAGGCTTGTGAGCTGGACCGTCCAGTCTAGCAAACAAGTAATAGGACCAGCTTCTAGGTCAGTTTTGATTCTCGCTTTATTTTCCCAATGGTCTGTCTTTAAGAGATTCCGAGCTTGCCGTGCTCATGTTTCCTTTATTCTTTAATGTGTGTGTGGATATATTTTTGTATGTGGGAGCATCTTGATGGACACACGTGGGTGAGTGTATGCATACGAGTGCACTTGAGTGTGTGTGTGCTTGTGGAAGCCCATGGGTGACCCCAGAAATCATCCTTCTTACTGCTGCTAGCTGGGGCTCTAATTAACCTCAGAGTATGTTCTTAGATTAGTCTGACGAACCAGCCTGCTCTGGGGGACTTCCAGGCTCTGCCTTCCAGGACTGGGATTACAGGTGGGCTACCACACCTTAATGGTAATCCAGGAATCATCCTGGATTGCTTCTACCTCCTTTTGGCTTCTCTCTGGGATTTCCCAGGCTCTGCCTACTGGCATTTCCCATGGAGTCTGAGAATCCAAATGTAGGTACCTCTGCTTGGGAGGCAAAGGCTTTACTGAGTCATCTTTCCATTCTTTATTCATTCATCCTTCACTCCATGAATTTCTCAGTCTTGTTCCCCTAGGTACAATGTTGATCTACATCCTTAGTTCAAAATTGGGCTCTTGGAGAGCACACCAGGCGATTCTTAATCAAACGAAGAAAAGCTTTCTACTGATCTTTTCCATCCTCACCATAAGATGATGCTAGTGTATGAAGTATGAGCTTCCCTCTTTTATTTCTTGCAGGTTTCCAGACCCAGGTTTATGAGTGTAATTACTTGTAAAGAGTCATCATTTTTCTTTTTGCAGGTGAACGTGGGGAGTGCTCCTGGGGTTGATTGTACCATGACCTTTGGTATTAAAGTGTCATTGTAACAATTCAAGTAAACGTTTGTTTAGTGGCTGGCTACTCCAGTAGCAGAATACTGTATCATGTAAATAAAAGCCTCCAGAAGATAGGATATAGTGTTCTCAGGACAAAGAAGTTATATGTGCTGACAATATGCAATCTGATTATCTCAAGTGGATTATTTAAAAATATAAACATGTGCTACGATATCACACAACAGTATATATAACATGTAAAAATAACATAACTTGTACAGTGTTACATGGAAATTAATGTTGTTTTGAAAATCATGTCTTTACTTGATAAGAGAATATTTCATTTTAAATTTATTTTTGTTCATTTACAGTTTTATACATGACTACAATGAACTTATATTATTTTCCAATCCCATTCTCTCTCTCCTCCCTGCTGAAAATCTTCTTCTCCCTCACCAGTCTTCCTCCTAGTTTCATGTATTTCTTATGTGTGGCCCACTGAGTTTCATCTGGGTTGCTTTTAAAGGCTGTGCCTGCATATTTGCTGGAGCATAGAGGTTATATCAGTGGGTGATCATTTCCCCACCCTACCCCCAGCATTGACCTTCAGTAGTCTCTCAGGGAGATGGGGAGTCTATAAGAAAATATTTCTGGTATGTTCCAATCAACGTGCTGTAACATCTTAAGGACATGTGGCTGCAACTATATTGGCTTACACCTGTGCTCTTCAGATATGGAGGAGGTCAGCCAATGTATACATCGTTCTCCTGTCTGTCCCGGGGGAGGATTAGGAAGATATTCACAAACAAGAACACCTGCCAGTGAACTTTGTGGCCATCACCAAGGTCTTGCTTACTATTCAAATAAGTTTGAAACATAGTGAAACCAAAGGAAGCTGCAAACCTTTGTATTTCAGTTTTCACCTACATTAAAAAGTGTGAAGATTTAATGACAATGAGATGAATTTAAATATCACGTGCCTTTGTATGTTTATGGTTCAAATATTGAGATGGCAAACCCACATCCCCCCTCAGTTTCTGATTCTGTGCTCTGTGCAAACCTGGCCCTGTTGCCAGTGGAAAGCAGACTGCTCAAGGTCAGGTCCATCTCAGTACTTCTAAAAATAAACCTATGTTTACCTTTAGCAAATACCCAGTGTTCTTAAAAGCAGATAAAATTCATCTTGTCATGGCTTCGGTTCTTAGAAGCCTAGCATTTTCTTTTAATAAGCTTCCCAGCTGCTGACCCTGTTAGCCTAGAGACACTGTGGAGAAAAAGAAAAAATGCAAACTAAAAAGTTTCTGTAAAGCATACATGTGATCACTGTTATGGCTGGTCAGTGCTTAATTTCTATTGATCAAATATATGTCATGACTGAATTTACATGAAAATAAATATTCTAACTGAGTAAATGCAAGAAATTCTTCTATTGTGCACCCACTTTTATAAAACCTAACACAAAACTCCTTACTAAATATGCTTTCTTTCATAAATTCTTTTGCTAATATTTCTAGAGTTATTCATCTAAGATGGCTATTTGAAAGTTTTACTCTTTTCCAAGAATTATTTCTCCCCAAACAGAGGAGCAAAAATTATTCCTGGCATGGACAGTGCGCTTGCTTATTCATTCAATAAATACTGCATTTCTACCAGGTGACAGAAAGATATATAAGCCCTGGGAACACAACGGGAACTAAGCACAGTGAAATCTCTCACCTGGGGAGTTTACTTTTTGGTTATAGGTTTCCTTGAACCTAATTTAAGGAGGTTTCCTTGAACCTCCACAAAAGTTCTAAAAAAAGCCTAGTCTGTTAGAAGGCATGCATGCTATGTACAAGGTCAGTCAAGAGAAGAAGTTTGCTAAGTAAGGGGAAGGGGAGAGAGATGTAGTTTGTGCAGAAGAAGGACAGTGAGCCTTTTCTGAGAGAGGTATATTCCTCCAAGGGTACAGAGAAAATGGAAGTATTCTGAATCATTTGTTACTGAGTAGGCTGATGAATGGATTATACTGCTAACTACCACATGTAGCTCATGCTTGCCTATCGGCCTCAGAGGAATCCTGATGGGAGAGCTCTTGCTAAGCAGATCTTGATCTCTCTGTATTTTTCGCTTTTAATCATTTACTTTTCTGGTTATGTAGCACAGTACCTGACAAGGCAACTTAGGGAAGGAAGGGTTTATTTTGGCTCACAGTCGACGGTACAGTCCATCACGGTGGGGAAGTCATGAGAGCAGGACCCGGAGGCGCTGGTCAGCCCACAGGAAGCAGACAAAGGTGAATTCTCATGCTCTGCTGGCTTTTTCGTTTTATGATGCCCACATGTAGGATGGGTGTTTCCACTGCCCTGAGCTAATCTAGACAACCCCTTCTGCACGGGCCCAGAAATGTGTCTATGGTTATTCTAGATCCTGCCAAGCTGATAGTGAAACTCAATCCTCAGAGTTTCATTGCTCTTCAAAAATGGGGTCACTTTATTTACATAGACACATGCCCTGCTAGAGAGTGCTTCTGACTGTTGCAATGATGGGGCACATGTGATACTTGGTGGGTGAGTCCAGGGATAGTAAGTGTCTTGGAAGCAGAAGAGAGTCCATGCTGGAGTTTGTGTGAATGTTGACAATAAATTCACAATTAAAGATCTTAGGGGAATGAGGGGGTTTATTTTTTTATGATTCCCCATTTCAGCTCTTAGTCCAGCTTGGCAAGAGAGCTCACCTCAAGCCCAGAAGCTGAGTGAAATAGTCTCAATATATTCATTCATAGGGACTGCTGAGCAAGGGGCAAACCTCACTGGCCAGGTGTTGAGTCTGTCCTAGTGTGCCGAAGTATGCCCAGGTGACGAACCAGAGCCCTCCATATTATCCTCCTGCTCAAGAAACAGTCATATCCCCCGTGACCTGGGTCACACCACATCCGTCACAACGCTCTCACAGGCTTGCTTAAGGCTTGTCCCGATGACCCGTTCCCCACAAGTGTGCCAGAGCTCATCCATCAGCTGTCAAGTGGATACTTGTGTTTGACGAGCACAGTCCACATCGCAGAGTCCTGCTGAAAACATGAATGGGTCTCTGTTGACAACCTAGGGGTGAACGCTGATCCGTCTCCGGCACAAGCTGGCACAGAGCCAAGTTCCTGTGTCCCCACAAAGCAGAGCCTCCGTTAGCTGTTTGGTCCCTCACTTTTCCACGGACTTCTTCCACCTTCCGGGTGGGTGCAGTCATGTTTTAACTCTCTCTGGACTTCTTTCTTCGTTTTTAAGCTTTCCATTGCTGTAGGAAAAGTATTATAAACTCAGAAGATAAAAAAGACCCATTTGTTAGTCCACATTTCCACAGGTCAGAAATCTTGCAGGGCAGAGCTGGGCTCTTTGCTCAGGATGATCAGTGCTGGCAAGAAGGCCGTGGTGGGGTGTCTCTTTCCTGCAGGTTCTGGCAAATATCTACTCTCTAGCTTGGTTTTGTTGTTGGTGGTTGGTTTCTTGTCATTATAAGAATAAGACTTTGCTTTTTCTTACTGTCTGTCTCTTAGGTGTAATTCTTTGAAACACATCTTTTTGTTTAGAAAAATTCTAGTAGCTGAGTTTACCAGTGGAGAGAGGAGACAGGGGAGATGAAAAATGTTGGTAAATAATTTAGTCCCAATTAAAAGCCATGGCACCTAGGATAGTTAGTCCTGGGTGTCAAGTTGACACACTTGGCATTAACTAAGATCAGCTGAGACCACCTGAAGAGATTATCTGGATCAATATATTTATAATATAAAGACCAACCCGAGATCCCATTGGAACCTCCCTAGATCTCATTGGAATCTCCCAGTAGCGGACAGATAAAAGAAACCATAGAACAGGAGACTGAGAAGAGAGACTCTCCAGGAATCTTCCAGACACGTGAATGGGAGTGACTTAGCCTGCCAGCTTCAGCCACCAGCCATGTCACCTCCACCATGAAAGTCTGTTTCTCCCCTCTTGAACTGTAAGTGGAATAAATCTCCCTTTCTCCCTTAATGTTATTTGGGTATTCTCTCAGAGCAAGAGTTAAGATTAACTATTACAGCACCAATTTCATACCCAGGAGCCACCCAGATTTCTCCCCACAGGGGAGGTTTCCCTCCCCAAGCCTGCTACAGCTTTCTTCAGTCCTTCAGTTATCCTGTGTTTCTTCATGACATGGTATTTTTAAAGGTCTGATGTGATTGGGTCAGTCCTGAGTGGATAGTCCCACATGGCCATATGGGTTTCTGAATTGGGACCTTAATTACATTTGCAAAATTCCTTCATAGGACATCTAGATTTAGAATTAAAAACTTCAAAAAGGTTGTGTTTCCACATGGTGGACAGATTTAGAAACATGCATGTTAAAACAAATGGATAAATATATCTCCTGCTTCCCTAGACAGTAATGTGTCAATTATGCTCCTCTTAACAGTCTGGGAGCTGTTAAACCATTCCTATTAGGATGGATGTGGTATAATAGGGGCTGTAGCTACCTGGTCTTTGCACTTCACCAAGTCCTCAACATTCATGTTTTTTTTCTCATTTATTTCACAATAATTTTATTGTAATACTCATGAGATAGAGTATGAAGGCTCAATGTATGCATGCAATGTGTATAAGTTAGCTAACTATGCAAAAAAGGTCTAAATATTGATTCCCCTTAGTCTATGTCTTAAGCTTATCTTTTGATTACTTCTGAATATCATTAATAAGGAAGAGTCTTATTCATTAACTCTATAGCTCTTGAAATATTGCATTGCTAGTTTAGGTGTTGCCTACTAAATCTATTAAAAAACGCATATTTGTTGACTCATCAAATCCAAGAGGAGTTCATCAATCATTCAAAACATAACTTTATTGATTTATAATCTTTAAATGTTTTATACATTTATTTAAAGATTGTGCCATAAATAGAAGAATATGTTTCTATTATAAAATGTTAAATCTAGATTAAATTTAAGATTTTGTTGAGATTTCATAGTATGCATTAGGAGTATTATGTCTAATTATCATGCTTATATGTAATTATTTAATGTATTTATATTATATATACTTGTTATTTATTGAGTATATTATTGCCATGATCACACTAATTTGCACATTATTGTGATTTTCGTATGATAAAGATGGTATGTTTTGCATGAATTCTTTATGTTTTCCTTTTATAGGAAATGTTTACATTTTTTCATCTTTCCTTTAATATTTTTCACTTACATGATAGTCTGCAAATTACTTACATTTTGTCTATTGTGTGTGTCAAAAACATTTTATCCAGTTAAGTGATTTTTTTTAGTATTTAAAATCATGTCCAGCTTGAACATTCTATCTTACATTGCAGAATTTTCATGCACGCATCTTGCATTTTGTATTTCAACTAGGATACTTTCTGCTCCAAGATCACAAAGACATCCTTCTGTCTCTGAGACATTCAGATAGTATCATACTATTTATGTGATTTACTCTGTCCATAATTACATCTATGACGTGGTAGAAACAGACTTGTTATTATCTTCCCTATTTATTTATCTAATTGTCAAGGGTACAGTTGTTGCTAGTTCATAATTTCCTCCACTGACTTTTAACACTTGCATTGTAATACACTGTAATACTCTTTGGACCTTCTGTTATGTTCAGTGACTTTTTTCCAAGTCCAGACCAATCATGCATCTATATGCTGTTAGGGCTCTGTAATCCACCGACTTTCACATTGTTATTTCTTCTCTTGACCAGAGCCGTGATTGCAGATTTGGTTTCCACGCACCTTGTGTTCCTGTGACTACTGGTTTTGGATGACACCTTCCCATATTCCTCCAGGCTTCTAATGAATGTAAGGTGGCACTGTGACTCTAATAAGACTCTAATGTGTTTGTTTTTACATCACATGAAGGCACGACATCCTGTTGTCCCACTATGTGCTAAGCTCTGTTCTTGGATTCAGATAGAGCAACTCTGTGTCAGTAATGTTGTAGTTATTCTTTCTGTTTCTAAGAGACAACACTCAGACACAACTTAACGGTAAAAGGGACATTTATTTGACTATGGTTCTAGACTAGACATAGTCCATTAATGCAGGCATCCTATAGTGGAAGGCGTGGCTGGGGCAGAGACTGGAGGTTGGTTCAGATCACAGCTGTCATCATGGAGGCAGAGAGAACAAGTTCCAAACTGTGGAAGCAGAGCCAGGTTACCAACCCTCAAGGCCTGCCCCCGTGACTTACCTTCTACCAGAAGGCTCCATTTTCTAAAGGTACCAGGAACTTCACAAATATTAACATTAACTAAAGATGAAAACACATGAGTCTGTGGGGAGAACCTACATTTAAACCAAGACAAACAAAATCTAGTCCTCACAGGTGAGATTTCAATAATCACTCCACTGATAGCCCTTGCTTCAGCTAGTTATTTCACCTAGAGTTAAAAATAAGCATTTTCTAGTTCTAGGATTACATCTTTATTTATTAGCCAACATTCTTCTGCAAATAGGAAAACTTCCTTTCTGCTATGGACTGCTTGTTTTTTTTTTTTTTTGTTTCGTACTTCAGACAGGAAATATAGGAGATGTGCTAAATTCTAATGTGAAGGCAAAATAAGTCCAGCTCTCTAGCCATGTAACAGTTACTCTTAACTTTTGCTGTGAGAGAGCACCCAGAGTCAAACAACTTCAGGGAGAAAGGAAGATTTATTCAGTTTATGGTTCCAGAGGGGGAGAAACAGTCTTTAATGGCGGAGACAGCATGGCTAGCTGGCCAAAGCTGGAGACAGGCTATGTCACACCCATCAGAGAGGCTGAGACCTGCAGACTGCTTGCTGTTAAAAGGCAGACTTCCCCTGGAGGTAGGGTGGGACTAATCCATCTCAAGGAAAACCCCTTGTGCCCACCTTCCTCCAGCAAATCTCCACCTCTCTAAGATGCCATGACCTTCCCAAACATGAGACTATGGGGGGTACATTTCAAACTATGACACTTCACCCCTGGCCCCCACAGGTGCCTTGCCATCTCATTATGGAAACAATACTCAATCCAACTTTAAAAGTCTTCATAGACTACATCAGTAGTCCCAACACAGTCCAAAACCTCCTCTAAAATCAAAAGACAAGTTACATACTTCCAACATACAATGGCACAGAATAAACATTCCCATTCCAAAAGGAAGGAATGGGGGCATAACCAGGAAAGATAGGTCCATAACAAGAAAAACTGCAGGACAAACTCCAAATCCTGTAGCTCCAAGTCTAACAGGTGAGCCTCTCATTGAAATCACCTCAGTTCCAAAAGGCTTTGGTCCCACCCCTCCAATGCAGCTGCCCATAGAACACATCACTCTCTTGGGTAGACTCCTTCCAGGGCATACAACTCTCTTGGCAGATGTCCTATATTGTCTCTGGCATTTCTAACATCTTTATTTCTTAATGACAAACCAGGCTTTAACTCCACAGCACAAACTGCCCTTCTTGGGCCTCTAAACTGCAGGCTTTCTGCCACAGGCTGCCTGAACTCCACCATTATCTGAAATCTTGGAGGAGGAATCCATTACCTTCTCTGTTTTGCATCACTGATGCCTCTAAAACCAGAACCACATGGACAACTTTGTCAAGACTGGCTCTCTGGAATCACACCTTATTCAGTTTCTCTGTGCTGACTGTGGGAAAAATTTTTTCACTCTTGGACAGTTGCTTTGTGGAAGTAGCGGACCCTTGCTTTGGAACTCCACCCTTTAAGGATTTGCATTCTTATGGGTGGGAGCCTTCTCTGAGAATCTTGCCCTTAAGGTAGAACCTCTTCTATTATCCAAATTGAGAGCAGGGTTTGATTTACTAATAAAGCTAATGTCTTTAACAGCCATTTTGTCCTCTGCTGCTTTCTGGTTCACTTTTTAAGTTTGCCATTGCATTTTTCATCATCAGATTTTATAATTACTGCTTCTTCCTGCCTGATTACTTTTTCTTTTTCATAACTCTGAAGACAACTGAAAAGTAGCCATATCATACTGTCAAGAGTACATTGCTTTGAAATTTCCTCTGCCAAGCACTCCAGTTTAACTTCACATAAGCTTTCAAGAGGAGGGCGAAACTTCACTAAGCTCTCTGCCAACACATAGCTCCACGTGTCACTTGTCCAGTTTCAAACACAGTCTCTGTTCCCTGCTGGACCATCACAAGCTGGACTTCCACTGTCTAGCATCGTTCTCTTTGGAGTTCTCATGAGAAAGGCCCATTTGGCCCCATCACCAAGACACAAAGACTTTCCCAGCGCAGAGACCCAATGTTCTCCACATTTCTCCCAGCAAGCAGTTCCAAAGGCACACTAGCCACATTATAGCATTGGCCATACCACTGGGTAAAACTTTTCTTAGCTTCACAAACAACTTCACATTGTGGTACCAGATGCTCTCAATCTCTGGCCAAAGCTAGAGACAGGCTTACATCTGTCAGAGCTCATGCCTTTTACCTGCCTTCCTCCAGCAAAGCTCCACTTCTAGAAGGTGCCATGACCTTCCCAAACACATGAGACTGTGGGGGACACATTTCCAACCATGACCAGCCACATCCAGCGGTGGCTAGCAAGGGTCTTGTTTTTTCTTCCTTCTGTGTTCTGCCTTTCTCTCTGCCTTCTCCTTCTCTGTGGCTTTTTTCAAAATCAATTTGTCATAATTAGTTTTCTGTTACTAATAGAAAAATACTGCAGTCTGAATAAGATATAAAGAAAAGAGGTCTGTGTTACTTTATGGTTCTAGTCCGAGGTCAAAGGCTTGTGATGGTCTTGCTGAGACTCCTTAGGTCATGCAAGGAATAAAACTGAGACAGTCAATGTATGATAGACCTGGACATTTTCAAGGTAGCTCATCAATCCATTAGCTGTATGGATGGATTGCCCACTCATATAGGTAAAACTCTATTGATCTTCAACGATCTCACTTGATTCCACCTCTTCATGTCTCATAGAGGGTATTAAGTTTACACCTGAGTTTCCAAGGAGACAAAGTACATTTGAACCACAGGACCTCGAGTTCTTAAATACTAGTCTTAAATACTACTTTTATTGTTTTTTTTTTTTTTGATGTTAAATTGTTCTGTCTTTGGTCTATGACCTGGTCCGTACTTTCTCTTGTGCTGTTTGACAAGACCTGCTATTGATTGCTCATTTTCTGGCTTTGTGACACAACACTGTATCTCAGTCTTAGCTTCTTGCCCAGATATGCTTTTAACTTTATTACCACCTTCCTTCAAACTTAAACTTTTGACATTTAAAAAATTTAAATCCAGTTGATTAAAGCATGATTTTTACAATTAAAATGAGCCCAGTTAAATGAGTTTTGACAAATATACTTACCACTTCAATGGCCACTTCAATCAAGATGTTGAACAGTTATATAAGTCCCAGACATTACGTTTCCTGCCTCTTTCCGTCAATCTAACAGTCTACTCCTATTCCTCAGCAGTCATTGAATGAATGGTGGATTTTAGCTTTGCCTATTGTAGACTTTCTTCAGAAGTAAGTAGAATGGAAAGCACTGTTCTGTGTCTAACACTTTCCATTAAGAAAAATGTTTGTGCAATTCAATTTTATTGTTCAAAGTAGAAGCAGTTCATTTCTTTATGTGACCAAATAGTATTCTATTACATGGATACAGTATAATTTGTTCACCCATTTATCGAGTGATTAACTTGAAGGTTATTTCCAGTTTTTCTTCTATTATCAGTAAAGCTTCTTTGAATGAATATGTGTAATTTCTTGAATAGCAAAATGTTAATTTTCCTTGCATGAATTTCAATTTGCTAGTTTTTGATTACTGTAAGGAATATCTGAAATGGACAATTTATGAAGCTAAAAGGTTTACTTGGGTCCCAGTTTTGAAGTTCAGTCCATAGTTGTGGGGCTTTTAGCATTCTGACAAGATAGTCCAACATAGTAAAGGCATGTAGTAAAAGAAACTGTTCATGTCACGGCATCTGGGAAGTAAAGAGAGTGATAGGAAGCAGCCAGACTTCTCATGCACCCATCAAGTGTGCATGCCCATTCATGTAATATTCTTCCACCAGTTTGCATGGCCAGAAGGTTCTAGTGCCTTCTGAGAACACTGCAGGCTAGGGACCAAACCTTTGCTTCACACACCTGTGCAGGATAGTTGAGGTGGAAACAATAGCATCTTATCTCTGCATCCTCACAATGAGAAATATAATCTATCTATATTCTGGAGTCTCCTGAATCCTAAATGTTCTGGCACTGTTCAAGATTCCCAGTCTAAAGTCTCCTGTGAGATTCAAAGCAAACTCAGCTGTAGCCTCTTTGTCTTTAATTATTTAATTGTGTGTGTGTGTGTGTGTGTGTGTGTGTGTGTGTGTAAGAGGGCACATGAACATCTGTGCCTCTGGAGACCCAAAGATGACATTAAGAATCATCTCTATCTCTTTATTACTTTGCTTTGAGACTTTCCAGTCTCTGCCTTCCCTTCCTTGATTGGAATTATAAGCTGCTGCCATTTTTGTCTGACTTTTTTTTTTATGTGAAATCTGGGTTTCTGAAATCAGGTCCTTTGGATTGCAAAGAGAATTTATCCCCTGAGCCCTCACCACAGCCTGAAAACCATCTTTAAAAGCAAGAAGAAACTTAAAAATTTCCAAGACATCATGTATAGAGTAAGCATTTTCATTCTAAACGATGAGAAGATGACCACAGAAAGGAAAGCTTAGAAAAGCGCATTACTGAAAGTCAGAAGGGCAAATATTAGATCCTCTTTGTGTCTGGTATTCGGGGCACACTGGTGTGCTGTCAGTTCCAAAGGGCTTGCACATCACTGTCATTACAGCTTTGTAGAGGGCAGTCCACATGGCCACCTTCTCGATGGCCTCCATCACTGCCTGCTACGTCTGTTGGCAGGTATGTCTTGTAACGCTCTAGGAAATGTCACTACAATTTTGGCTTCAGGCTTCCTTATATTGGGGACCAATATGAAAGATTCTGACCTTCACTTTCCAGGCTTTCCTTTGAAATCTTGGTGGAAGCCCCCATGACCCCATGGTTCCACATAGCTACAAAACTGGCATCATGTGACTGAGGCTGTGGTCTGCTACCAGCACGGGATATATTGGGGTTCACTGAAGCTGGGGCTGCAGTGGTTATGAACACCTTAATAGCTGAACATGTGGAAATGAATCTAGAAGAACATTTTCCAAGATGGCGGTGTGAGAGCAGGTGTGAGAACCAGCAATGGTGTAAAAGCAGGTAATAGTGTGAGAACAGGCTGCTGGGTCCTCTTCTCAAGTGAAAGCCTTAAATCAAGTTTATGCCTTTGTAACACTGATCCCCAGGAGGTGGGTGTGGACTTGCTGATTCTTCATCAGGAATTCTTGTTCAGAATTCAACTTCACTATTTTTCTTTTTTCTTTTTCTTTTCTTTTTTTTTTTTTTAAGGGAGAAAAGGAGGTTTATTTAGCTTACGGTTCCAGAGGGAAGGGACAGTCTCTCAAAGCAGAGGCGGCATGGCTGGCTGGTCAAAGCTGGAGGAGGCTAAGTCACCGCAGACATCTTGGAAGCTGAGAGCTGCAGACTACTTGCTGCAAAGATCGACTTCTCCTGGAGGTAGGGTGGGACTAATCCACCTCAAGGCCCACCCCTTGTGACTGCCTTCCTCCAGCAAGGCTCCACCTTTCAAGGTGCCATGACCTTGCCAAACACATGACTGTGGGGGACACATTTCAAACCATGACATTCCACCCCTGGTCCCCACAGGCCCATTGCCATCTCATTATGCAAACTATACTCAGTCCAACTTTAAAAGTCTTCATAGACTACATTAGTATTCCCAACACAGTCCAAAAGTCCAAAGTCCAAAGCCTCCTGCAAAATGAAAAGACAAGTTACATACTTCCAATATACAATGGCACAGAATAAATATTCCCCATTCCAAAAGGAAGAAATAGGGGCATATCCAGGAAAGATTGGTCCATAACAAGACTGAAAACCAGCAGGACAAACCCCAAATCTTGTAGCTCCAAGTCCAACAGGTGAGCCTCTCCTTGAAATCATCTCAGTTCCAAAGGGCTTTGGTTCTACTCCTCCCATGCAGCTGCCCATAGAATACATTGCTCTCTTGAGCTGGCTCCTCCCAGGGTATACAGCTCTCCTTGGCAGGTGTCCCACATCTCTAACATCTTTACTTCTCAATGGCAAACCAGGCTTTAACTCCACAGCACAAACTGCCCTTCTTGGGCCTCTAAACTGCAGGCTTCTTGCCTCATGATGCCTGGATTCTGCCAATTTTTGAAATCTTGGAGGAGGACTCCATGATCTCCTCCCTCTTGCATCACTGATGCCTCTAAAACCAGAACCACGTGGACGACTTTGCCAAGACTGGCCCCCTTGAATCACAGCCGATTCTGCTTCTCTATGCTGGCCATGTCTTTCATTCCTGGGCAGTTGCTTGTAAGAGAAACCAACTCTTGCTTTTGAACTCTACCCTTTAGCTCCAGTCTCCTGAAAGGATTTGCATTCTTATGAGTGGGAGCCTTCCCTGAGAATCTTGCCCTCAAACTAGGGCCTCTCCTATTATTCAAATTAAGAGCAGGCTTTGATTTACAAATGGAGCTAATCTCTTCAACAGCCATTTTATTTTCTGCTTCTTCCTGGTTCAACTCTTTAACTTTGCCATTGTATTTTTCATTCTTGGATCTTACAGTTTTTGCTTCTTCCTGCCTGATTCTTTGCTCTTTTTCATAACTCTGAAGACAACTAAAAAGTAGCCATATCACATTGTCAAGACTACATTGCTTTGAAATTTCCTCCGCCAAGCACTCCAACTTAATTTCAGGCAAACTTTCAGGATGAGGGCAAAACTTCACTAAACTCTTGGCCAACACATGGCTCCATGTGTCACTCACTCATCCAGTTGCAAACACAGTCTCTGTTCCCCTCTGGACCATCACAAGCTGGGCTTCTACTGCCTGCGTCTCTCACAGCATTGCTCTCCTCTGAGCTCTCACGAGAAAGGCCCCTTTGGCCCAACTGCCAAGACACAAAGATTTTCCCAGCACAAAGTCCCAAAGTTCTCCACATTTCTCCCAACAAACAGTTCCAAAGGCACACTAGCTCATCACAGCATTGGCCATACTTTTGGGTACCAACTTCTCTCAGCTTCACAAACAATTTCACGTTGTGGTACCAGGTGTTTTTAATCTCACAGCAATACCCCACTCCCGGTACCAATTTCTGTAACAGTTACTCTTAACTATTGCTGTGAGAGAACACTCAAAGTCCATCAACTTAAAGGAGAAAAGGAGGTTTATTTAGCTTACAGTTCCAGAGGGAAGGTACAGTCTCTTAAAGCAGAGGCGGCATGGCTGGCTGGTCAAAGCTGGAGGAGGCTAAGTCACCGCAGACATCTTGGAAGCTGAGAGCTGCAGACTGCTTGCTGCAAAGATTGACTTCCCACTATTTTTCTGATGCAAGATACTTGTGTTATTTATTATAACTCCAATCTCTTTAACTTTTTTTGAAACTTATTTTATGGCAAAATTCCAAGTCTTTGTAATTTTTTTCTATATTCTCCTTTGGTTTTGTTTTGCACAATAAGTTGGACAAAAAGCGGTAACTAATACCCGTACCCCTAATTAAAGGCTGTGTGACTTGGATATGCCATCTTACAGATAAACTGGTCTGTAACTTTAAATTGAACCATCCATAAAATCTCAAGGCAGAGGCTTGATACACTCAGATCATTGCTAACCCAGAACACGGAAGGCATCTAATTCCCAGCTTAGGCTTTACTTCCTTGAGGCCCCATAAGCACAACATATACTGTTCATCATCCTCTCAACCCCCACAAGGAATAGCCATTAATTTATGATTACAGCATTCTAAGTTTTCTTCAGGTGGCTTTTCCAAACCTTTCCAAATTTATCGTGAAAATTACAATCAAAGTCTGCTGATCCACATCATCCTTATAGTCACATAAACAACCCCATTTTTTGGCACTGATTTCCTGTGTTAACCAACTTTTCATTAATCTAACAAAAAAGCAGAAATAAACAACTTATAGATACGGAAGGTTCATTTTGGCTCACAGGTTGGCAAGTGTTAGTCCATCATCAGTTGATTTGTTGCCCATGATACATCGTGGCAGGAACGTGTGGCAGAGGTGTGAACACCTCAGGGTGCCTGGGAAGCACAGTTGGAAACTGGCTGGGTCCCAGCTGTCCCTTCAAGGACACAGCTCCAATGACATGACTTCTTCCATCCCATTGGGCTCCAAGTCCTCGCATTGTGCAGTGGTGCCACACAGTTCAGTCTGGAGTCCTTTCGCAGACATTCAAGATCCTAACTTTACCACTTGGGAACAGAATGGATGGGCTAGACCATATAGGAAATAAAAACTTAACCTTGTGAGAACCATTGATTTGTCTCCAAAGCTGTCCTTTCATATGCCACAAACTTTGACAGATGTTGCATTTATAATTTATCTTCCTCTTAGGACTAGTACTAGTGAATACATTTTTATTTCTCTATTGGCCATCTTATGCTTTCTTTTTGATGCCCTTGCTGAAGGCTGCATATCTGTTTTCATCTCTGAGCTTCATTGTCTTTTAATTAATTTGATGAGGTCATAGTTATATGCATGTGTCAATTGGAGGGTTGAGGATTCGAGTTCTGGGCATTTTGTAGAGAATTACTAGTTGAGTTAAACCTAGAATGAACCTACAGGAGATTGTCTAGTTGATGGGGAAGGTCCAGTCCATGGTGGGTGGGACTAGGCCCTGTGCAGGTGATTAAGATGAAGGGACTTGGTGGAGAAAGTTTGCATTCTTCTGGAAAGTGAGAATTGTCTCTCTTCAGCTACTTTTTGGATATGGTGTGGCCAGTTCCCTCGGCCATTGTCGGTGTGGGCTCTTCTGCCAACTGCACTAAGAAATGTAACCAGACAATCATAAGAGAAAATAAATCCCTTGTTCCTTTAAGTTGTTTTGTCCTGATTTTATTAGCAGCCATGCAGAAGAACTGCAGCAATGTCTTTGTAGTAGGATGCAAGTGTCTTGTCTGATAGATGCATCTGAGATTATTTTATCTTATTCTGGTGTTTCCTTTGAATTTTCTTAATAATTGTATCTTTTGAAGAAACCTTTTTTTACTTGATTTATTTAGCATGCACGTGTGTGTGTGTGTGTGTGTGTGTTGGAGGGTACTTTTTTGCAGCCCTGTGGAGGAACAAGGGTGACTTTGAGAATCATCCTGGATTGCTTCTATTCCTTTTTGCTTCACTCTGGCATTTCCCAGGCTTCACCCACCAGGACTGGAAGTGCAGGCCACCACCCTCTGCCCCTGGTGTTTTTATGTGGGACCTGAATCTGAACTTAGGACTGTCTGTTTATAAGGCGGAGTCTTAACCCTAAGCCATCTCTCCAGCCCCCAGAAACGTTTTCTTTGTTATTGTTGTTGAAGTCCAATGTGAGTGTGTGTGTGTTTTATCTAAATATTTTGTTTTCTAAATCAGAAGATATTTCATGCTTTTAATTTTGTTTTTTAGTTGTATGAGAGAGAGAGTAAAAGAAAGTCAGAGAGACAGAAGCAGACAGAGATAGAAACTAATGTATGCCACGGCTCATAGGTGGAGGTCGGAAGTCAGTTACTTCCTTCCGTCATGTGGGCTTCAGGAATTAAACTAAGTCTGCCAGGTTGGTGAGCAGGCATCTTACCTGCTGAATTATCTCTCCAACCCCCATCCCATGCTTTTGATATTCATATTTCTAACGTTTGCTGAAATGAGTTCATCATCATGGCCTTGATTAACCTTCTTCCGGTAGAAAAGACAGATCTCCATTGCTATCGTAGTGCGATGGTTTCCAGCAACATGTAGCTGTCATTTCAGATTATTCCAGAGGTAGAAAGTGCAAGATGGGTTCTCCTGAGTTAAACTCAAAGTGCTGGCAAGGCTACCTTCCTTTTGAATAGACTTCTATTTCTTTTTTTTAAAGAGTTGGCCAGCATCCGATGGCTTCTAGCCCCACATCCCTCCAGCCCCATCCTGTAGCCACAGCTCCTCACCAGGACCTTCCTGCCTCCCTCCTGAAAATTCTTTCCATAACCTGTGCCAACCTGGGTCATTCTTCCTTCCTGGAATCCTTAACCTAAGAGTAGATGTAAAAATCCCTTTCTTATATAAGATCACATAGGCACAGATGTGGGGTGTTGGGTGTGGCACCCTTACAAACGCCGTTTCCCTTCCGCCCACACTGGTACCGTGGCAGGAACTTCGAACAGCACCAGTGGTGGGAAGGGACAGCTGGTGGTGGTCTCCACTCTCCACACTGACACATTAACACATTTATTTCTGCCGGGTGGGAGGGGCTTCCTTCAGAGAAGGAAAACTTCCTTATAGACTTATTTAACAACTGGACTCTGAAGAGAGCGCTCGCCCACACGTTCTCACACATGCTGAATTCTGTGATTTTGTTTTGTTTTTAAGGAGCTTGAATACTTTGGGTATAAAGATAAGCAACTATAGCCTGAGCATAACTCCAGAATTGCTTAACGTTGTTAAGGTGGTTCTAGCAGCCCTCTGCCTATGAAGCACTGGATTGGTGGGCTCAGCATGTCATGGACAAGGTTCTGTGCCCAGCGGCCCCCTGAAGTTTGTTTCTTGTTAGGTGCAACACGAGCACCCACCGAGTGAGCGTGCAGAGCCTGTTGCATCGGTCAGAGCTCAGCGCAGGTGTCAACTTGACGGTTGAGAGTTTGCATTCTGGGCACATTTGTGGAGAATTAGTGGTTGAGTTAGGCCCAGAGCAAGCCTGCAGGAGATTGTCTAGCTGATGGGAAAGGCCCAGCCCATGGTGGGTGAGACAAGGCCCTGGGATAAAATACTGAGAGCTGGTTGAGAGAGTTGGCATCCTTGTGTACCCTTGGCCAGACATGCTGGTCTGGCAAGTAATAAGGATCGTCTCTCTCTCTCAGCCATTTTGTAGAGATGGTGTGGCCAGTTCCTTTGGCCCTAGTGTTGGTATGTGCTCTCCTGCCAAGCTGGACTGAGAACTGTAACCAATCATAAGATAAAATAAAGCCCTTGTTCCCTTAAGCCGTTTGATGGTGATTTATCAGCAACCATGCAGGTGAACTATGACAGCATCTTTTGCATATTGGCCTTTTACCAAATATTATTTACTATGTATGTAGTTCCTTGGCTTGCTGTTGTGACAAATGATCCTCATGAGAGCATTTTAAGGAAGTGGGGGGTTATTTTGACACACAATTTCAGGATTCATTGTGGTATGGAAGTTGTGGCAGGAGCTTGAGGAAGCAGGAGGAAATGAATGCTAGTGCTCGGCTTACTTTCTCCTGTGTGTGTGTGTGTGTGTGTGTGTGTGTGTTGTCTGTGCGTATCGTGCATTCCCATTCGCACACATGTAAGATACAGAAGAGGACAGTGGACATCCTGTTACGTCATTCTCTGCCCTATTCCATTGAATGTGGAGCTAAGAAGGTGCCAGCAAATTCCAGCAATCCTCTTGTTTCTGCCTTTCATAGTGGTAGAGTTATAGGTAAGCACTCTGGCCACATTCAACTTAAAAGTACATGGATATTTGAAGTTTGAACTTAGGTCCTTATGTTTGCGCTGCATGTGTTTTACCCAACTGACAGTCTCTCCAGACCTCCCTTGCAGTTCCATCCAGGACCCTCACCCATCTGACGGTACCAGCTACATTCAGGGTCAGTCTTTCCGCCCAGACCCTTGACTTCTAGCTGATCCTAGATCCTGTCAAGCTGACCGTCGTCATTAACTATCACATCATACAGTCAGGAAATACTGTGAGATTCCCAGAACAAACTGTAATATCTACATGCCAACTTGGCCTGGAATTCATGAGCTTCCCAAGAAAGTGTGAGGTTAAAATGTTAGAGGGGAACCTATGTTGAATTAAAATGCAGCATTGCTCATATCTAACATATTTTTCATGGTTGGTTATTAAAATAAGAGATGCACATACATATATATTTATCTTCTGACTGATGAGAAAAGATGGAATTTATTGTTTTGGTCTAATAAAAATGGTTACAGTGTGATTGTTTTTGAAAATGGCTGGACATTTAACATCATTGTGCTGTGGCTGCATCTTCCCAAAATGTGTGGGGCTTTTTTTAAAGCAATATTAAAATGGACTCATACATTATGGATCTATCTATCTCTCTATCTCTCTATCTATCTCTCTATATCTATCTATCTATCTATCTATCTATCCATCCATCCATCCATATATACATATATGTTATTTTTTTTACATGGCCACAAAAACTTGCATCTCAGCCACTAATGATGCTCATGGGGAGCCCAGCTGAGGATTACAGAACCTGACATCAGTTTGCTCCCCTACACACATGCCAGCACTTCTGGTCTCACAGTTGGACCCATGGGACCTAAGACTGCTGTGCTCAAGACTGTCACCACCACTACTTGAAACTCTGTCATGCTTTTTTCTGCAGCTCTTTAAAAAAATCAAAATTCTTAAACTGCGCACATCTCCTGTTTAACTTGGTCTTTGGCTTCATTTGCAGCCTTTTTGAAGCTTGCTACCCCTGGGGATTCAGCTAGCTACCCCTGGACTGAAGCTAGCTACCCCTGGGGCTCTTCCCTATCATCCTACCATCTTGTCTTAATTTTTTACAGTGCCCGTTTAAACCCTCAGGCTATAGGCTAGGTTTCTGCTAACAATTCCTACCTTTCTATCTAAATTCCTTTACTTGGATACCTCCAACTCACTGGTAGGATCTTGCATAAAAATATCATTTGTCATGAGAATCTTTCTCAGCCTTTTCCCCCAACTAGGTTGCTTCCCTGTCACAGTCTCTGGGGAATCCTCACACTGTCATTTCGTAGCGTGTATGACTGAACCAGATATTTGGCTGAGCCAAATATCCTTGTTGATAGACTATGCACTACCTGTGGTGGCTGGTTCTGCTTGCAAGTTGCTCATTATTAAGCCTCAAATACCTATGAAGGTGACCCTTGTTTAATAAACATTGATTTCATTTTTCCATCGAGTGACTAGATGAGCCAGGAGGTTGAGTTTAGAATGCAGCAGCGTGTTTAGCAAACTGAGGAAGGAGTGAGAGGACATTTTACTTGAAAAAGGATCATCTGACTGTGTTGGTGGCCAGCTGAGCCCTTCATAGAAACTGGGATGTTGGGGAAAGTAATTGTCACCTGACCAACTTGTACAATGGCTGGTTTACTGGAAAAGCAGAGTTGATGCCCATTGTATTCAGAAGTATGTCAGAGAAGGAGTGAGCAAGAGCAGACTGGGGACTCATAGGTAAATGGAATTCTACTATTAAGCATGTTCAAGCCCTTGGAACAACCAGAGGCCTCAAGAACTGAGCAGTGATAAATCACTGTATGTCCTTCATCAGACACTGCGCCAGCAGGTCTATCTTGAAGGTGTTCCCTTAAGCTGACACGAGACGCCCATGAGGCACCTGGCTCTGATGTCTGAAAGGTCTGGCTGACTCCTCACCTCCATGCCATTCTGTCATGTCCCACACTCACTTGACCTCTGCCCAGGGAGGGAAGGCAAGGATAGCTTTTCCCACCTTATTTTCTCTTTTGATCTTCTCCTTGTGATTTTATCCATTTCTTCACAGTTGTCCAATGTAGTGCTAGGGACTGGCTCAGGGCATCGTCCCCAGCAGGCAGCACATAGAGTGGGTCACTAGCCGTCAACAGCAGGTAACCCGTGGGACTGGGTCACGTGCGTTGAGGAGCGGGTAGCCCAAAGCCCAGAATCACCGATCTGAGACCTACAACAGAGACCCTGTCCTTGCCTCTTCCAACTTCTAGGGTCCCTGTGTGATGTCACGCTTGCTCTCCTTGCAGAAGTATCACTCCGACTCAGCCTTCGTCGTCCCTGAGAGTCTATGCTTTGATAAGATTGTCTTGGTAGAAGACAAGCAATTGCCACGTGTGAAGGACCCATCAAAAGGACCTGGATTCCACCTGCACAGAACTCAGTGTCTTTTGAATGGCTCAATTCGCTCACTCCCGGCACTGACATCACAACTTTTATCATAGCATGCCTGACTCTTGTCCCTACTGCTGTAGGGAGAGGACTTTCTTTCAGATTCCAGGAGAAACGCAAGTGGCTGGGTTACCTCAAGGCCATAGTGTGGCTTTCAAGGACCTTTGCCTTATGGCCAATCTTATTTTTGAACGTTGAAAGTAGAGATGTACATGCACTGACTCCTTCTCTTTGCATTCTGTCTGGCAGAAGTTCTCTCTTTTGGCCCCAGGCTAATACAAGCAGTGACTGCAAAGGTCATATACACAGACAGGCAAAAGAACATTAAAAAAGATCCTATTAATAATGCATCTGGATAAATCTAGGTAAATATTATTATTGCTGAGTGATCTCAGCTCAACACTCCTTTGTGACCTGGCTCAATTTTTTGAGTAACCCAGGGTCAGTTAGTTGGATGGCTGGACACTTCCAGAAATGAGTTTGTCCAACATCCTTGCCTTGGGTGAAGCCAAAGGTTTCTTTCTGTTACAAGAGGAAAGATCCAAGAGTCTTGCTGCCTGATCCAGTTCCTGCTCACCTCCCCTCTACCCAGGCCGGGGTCCTCACTGTTATGTCCTCTGCAGATGGCTGCGTCCTTTGAGACTGTCTCTCGAAGCATCTGCTGTGTTAGGGAAGCAGAGAAAACAGAAGCCCGGCACCAGCTGCTCACGATTTGTTGACCGGCTGACGAATGGAATGGTCAGAATACACATCACTTTTAATTTCACTGTTTCCAGCCTGGTGGAGGTAGTCATACCTCTGTGGGAGAAAGGACAATAGAGATTAGCACATATACCACACACACACACACACACAGAGACACACAGACACACAACACACGGGAGATGAATACCAGACAACCTTTGGCCAGAGAGGGAAATGAAGCACTTTTAATTTTATGTGCATTTGGTGAAAAGTTGAATACCATTTCCAAGTATGGAGATGAAGGCAAATCCTTAGTTTGATGTGTGCATTTTGTTTTTGAAGCATAAACCTTCACAAGGAAACCTGTCTCCATATGTTCTCAGTTTGAAAATTTGGAATAATTAGTGCACTTTGACGAGTCCGTGGATCTGTCCTTCTGTGAGCACCATCAGGCACGACTCAGTAAATTGGTGGCATTCAGACTTGCCTGAAGCAGAGCTCAGGTGGTGGGAGAGGTGGTTAACTATAGGGATTATTTAATCTTCCTTAAGAGGGTGGCTGCATTTTTGCTTTGCATTGGTTTGTTTTAGATCATAATAAAGCTCATTACGCAGCTCTCTCAAAAAGACTTCCCCCAAAACACTGTGAATGTGTCAAAAAGAGTAAATATTTACCAAACCAACAGAGAGTCTTGCTTGGATGTATGACTTCAACTTTCCTTCTTTTCCGAAGCTGCCCGAAATGTCTGCTTTTTCCTGCAGATTGACTTTGAATCAACTTCTAAATATCCTTCCCGCTAGCTTGGGATCTTATTTCATAAGCAGAGAAGACTGTCAGGAATCGTGAAGGATTTTTTTTAATTTAAAAACAATATCTTTTGCTTCAGAGGCCTATTTGTCATCGTCTACAGATCTCATTCTGTTGTCTGGTTTCCAGAGCATTTCTCTCATGCATGAGGATGTGAAGCCTGAGTTAAGTCCATTCCTTTGATGTGGTTTTTCTGCCTTTCCACACACCAGGACTGAAATAGCCCCATGTTACCTTGAGGTAAGTAACATGACATTAGCATGCAAACCCACAAGCAAAACAAGGAGACCATGTCCACTTTGAGGGTCAAAGGAAGGCTGAGAAGAAGAGGGTTTCCTGAAAAGCATCCATTGCTGAAGAAAATGCAGTGAGAAAATCAAATTCTTTTAATGAAATTATGGGTGTCAAGGGAGAGATTTATATCACCTGCCCAAAGCCCATGACTTACCCATAGGGATGAGCGTAGTCTTCAAACATAGCCAGGCTGTGTTGGAGCCGTGTCCCCACCTCATCACTGACCCACGTGGGTCCAGGTCATGTCCACCTCTCCCTTCTCATCATATCCAGCTTGCTCCACAGAAGCAAAAAAGCAAATACAAAGTGTGACATTCTTGTGGTTAAATGTAACCAACTAACTTAATTCCATCCATATGGCTCTAACTTTTCCATGCAAAATGAAAGGCCAAACTCATAGTTCTACCTTCTGTAAAAGGCAGGCAGGTTATCACCATCTTGTTTCCGTTGCAATCCAATGAATGAGAGTGAGTGAATGGGGGAAGACGATGTCACTGAAAGAAGGGTGGAGGTACAGATGCCATTCAGTGGCCTGTGCTCACCTGCCTGATTTAATGTGTTGTTATCTGTGGATTCGAAATGCAGCTGGACCAGAACATCTGGGCTCATCCAGGATGATGGACAGTCCGCTGCATTAGTGGAAGTGATCGCCGAGGCTTCCAGTCTGAAGGCGCAGCTCGCTCAGTGTTGTGCCTCTCTGTGGAGCAGTGCCCTTCAATCAGGTCAGATCTCTCTCTCTCTCTCTCTCTCTCTCTCTCTCTCTCTCTCTCTCTCTCTCTTTCTCTCTGAATGGCTGGCTTCCCCAGATATAGAATATCACTCCAGTGGCAGCTGATTAGACCTGAGTGGCTATAGTTTCCCCTCAAATTACTTGAACTCTCTGAGCTGGATTTTTTCCAATGATCCCCGACAGGTCCTTGTAATGTGACAATCGGCACCTGAGCGAAGCGCTTATCAACTGTTTCACAATGACAAATATTTGCCGCAGAGCAGATGAAAAGGAAGGCCACAGAGGTGCCTCTTCATGGGGAGCAGCAGAGAGGTGCGCTATTCAAGGCTCCACGCTCTAACTGATGGGATAACTGCAGTCTAACAAGGAGGGCGGAATGACAATGGTGGGCTGGGGAAGTTTGGAGGGCTGGCTTTAAATCATCACTAGAAAATGCCTTGTGGCAGAGGAAGGATGAGAGGGGCATCTTGACCAGCGTTAAGGTGGTAGCCGCTAGCCACATGTGGATAACTTAACTTAGATTATAAATTTAATTTATAATTGACCATATAATTGTAAATTAATTAAATGAAAATATAGCTCCTTAGTAATCGTATCCACATTTCCAGCACTCAGGAAATACATGCGGCTGGGTAGCAAGCACATAGCATGACGAGACTAGAGAAGGTCGCATCCCTGCAGAAATGTGTATAAGGCAACAGGGTCTAAATGCACAGCAATGAGATTGGGGAACATTATCAGTGGCATTCTGGGGCGGAGAAGCATAGCAAGCAGCATTCATAGGCTGGGCCGGGATTTGAACTACAAACCTCAGAACTCTTCCACCTCACCCACTCATCCAGTAAATGACACCAGCCAGTGACTCTACCTAATCTGTTTTAATTATGATAGGAACTTTGCCATCTTAACCCTTTCACATATCTGACTATTAGGTAACTTAACATGATTAAAGGACCCATCCCCGTGTCTTACATAATTGAATTCTGTGCTTCGGGACTCACTCTCCAATTCTTCCTCTCCCCAGTACCTTTCAGCAGCCATTGTCTTTCCCACACTATGAATCTGACTGCTTTAGGCTACTTGTGTGGGTGGAGCCGCATAATATTTGGGCTTTGTTAGATTGTTTGATGACTGACTTATTTCACGTACAGCAATTCTAGTGCCCATCCAGGTAAGGACACATACCTGAATTTCTCTCCTTTTAAAGGTGTGATAATATTCTCTGGTGTCATGAATTCAATAAGGCTTGCATGCCCCAAAGGTGTATCAGGATGAAAGGACTGGTTCAGGTGGGGGAACAGATGTTGCCTGGAATCCTTGAGAAACAGCCCATCAGTCCATCCTTGGGTGACGGAGGGAACTCCCTTGAAAGGTATTTGCTGGAAGGCAGTTATTAATAAGATTGAGTTGGCATGCACCCATTCCTGGCTACTTTTGGCTAAAGATGACCATGGTGTGTAGTGATTGAGAACTAAACTCATGTCAGGGGTAAGTCTTTGAACTTCCAAACTGTGAGCTAAATATGCATTCTTTTTCGCAAACAGTCCCTGCATAGTGTTTTGTTACAGCAGCACATAGGTGACTAACGCACATGTTGTATATATGTTGATGACAATTGGTTGTCTCTTCATCCTGATAAGACATTTGGGCTGCATTCATGTATGTGTATTTTTTGCGACTATTATTTATTATTTAATATATACTCAAGTGGAATTGTTAGATTTCAAGGTAATTATATTTTACATTTTTTTTTCAAGGAACCACCACTGTGTCACAGTTACTCCCTTTGATTAGACCCACAAGTCTCTAATTTCTCTATGTCATTATCTTGCTTATCTTTTGTCATTACTGTTCTTTCTTGGTGTTAACCATCCTGAAGCATGTGCTAACACTCACACAATTTTAAAGGTGACTTTATTTTCCTAGGTGTGGAACCTGATGTAGTTTAAATATTTGGTTCTCTCCAAATTCTAACATTGAAGTCTAATCCCCACTCTGATGGTAGGTAAGGCTTTGGGGAAAGGCTTTGGACAATGAGAGAATCTCCTTCTGCGAATTGATTAGCACCCTCAGATAAGAGGTTCAAAGGTGTCTTTGCTTCTTCGTCCAGCCATGGAATGTGACATCTGTGAAGAACGAGCCCTTACCTGACACCTGGACTTCTTAGCTCCAAAATGGTGAAAAATGAATTGTCCTTCCCTGTAACATATTTGTGTTTTAGCCTCAAAAGACAAACTAAAGACTAAGGCAGAGATGTTTTCTAAGAAATGAGATGTTTTTGAGCTGGGAAATTTGGAAGCTGCTTCTGAAATGGGTAATGGAAGAGTCTTCGTGATGAGTTTTGAACTGGGAGTCTGAATCACCATGCACAGTGGCACTGGGGTGGGCTCTGAAGAGGTGGACAGCTGTCGAGGAACATCCATCTTCAGAGAGAGGGCATGTGAGCTTGTGAACAAATGATGGAAGAAGTGAGTGTGGCAAGGCGTTTTCCCACAAGGTCCCACTAGGGAACTTATTAATGAAACTACAGATAGTCCAGCTTCGATGTGAATGGCTGGACCTGGTTCATGTCTTGGTGTTTTGTGGAAAGTTGATCTTCTAAGGAATCATGAAATAAGATATTTGGTGGAAGAAATATCTAAGAAAAGTGTGGAACTGAAAGTTGATTCCACATGCTTCTAATATAGATAGATATGAACTGCAGCACAAATATATTCTGAATATCAATCTTTGGCTGATTTCGTGCAAATACTTTTCTGCTCTCTGACTAGTTAAAATCTCTAAAAGGTGCTAAGTGATGAACAGAAGCTCCTGCTCTATAGTGTTCTTTCTGATATCTCTGTGTGATTTGCACCTTCTGTATTAGCACAAAGCCCTTTATGTTCTTCGGGGAGATAAGAACATGATCCATCGTTACTTATTAGAAGACAGCTTACCTGGATTCATGTTTTGTGTGTTGTTTAGTGAAGGGATCCACTTTCATTTTATTTTTCCCACCATTTTGGTTAGAAAATAAGACCTCACTTCACCCTTCCCCAGTCCCACTTCATTCATAATCCAAGCAAGCATTCCCACGTGGTTGGCTTCTGATCTGCCTAGCGTCTCTCTGCGTGTCCCTTCTATCTTGCGTGCTCTATGCCTTGCAGCCATCTTGCTTTATAGCACTGTTTCCTGTAACTCTGTCCTCTGCTAAGGGGAGTGAATGAGTACGGACAAGGAGCAGACAAATGAAATCACCATCAAATCCAGCAAATGAAAACATTGTTTCATATACTCTAAAATCTAAAAACTAAAGTAGCAAAACCACTCCTTTATGTTCTGCCCCTGGATGCCAACCCCTGTGTCGGCAGTGTCATGGGACTAGCATCTTCCTGCGCAGATCTTCTCTTGCTTACTGGGACTGTCCTGGTCAACAAGGTATGTTTGGATCTTTTTCTCATTTTTGCACCTTGCACTACTTATTGTTCTTTCTCTGGTTTCCAGATTTGTATTTGGGTGACTTTTTAATGAAGTTATCACCAGACCCTCAACATAAGTGCCTGGGAGTCTCAGGTCCCACCTTGTGTTTGTTTGGAAAAATTAGTGTGGGAGATATAGCATATGGGTGGTCCTTATGAGTAAGGCAGTTCTTTGAGAAAACTGAGGTGGTTGGCATCTAGACAAGGTTATTCCTGGCTTCTGGTTGGTATAGTCTTTCTCTTAGTGTAGTCTGTTTCTTCCCACATATAGGTATTTTAATAAATAATAAAGTTTTATTTCAATTTTCTGTATTGTAGTTTTGTTCTTACAAATTAAAAAAATGAGATATAGTATTGTAGTCCAAGAGTAATGTTACAAGGAAGAACATGAGTTATAAAGTACATGCAATAAAGTACAGAAACCTCTAATTTTTATCCTTCTCCTTTCCTCTGTGCCTTTCTACAAGCAATCTGTTCTCCAAATGACTGGAAGCGCAAGTAGCAAGTGGCTGTATTCATCCTGTGAGACCATATCACTTCTTTCTAAAGGATACTGTTCTTTCTGGCTGCTCCATTTCAATCTCTCCTAACGTCAAAGGTAATGATTGGTTTTTATCCTTGCCGGTGATTTTTCTCAAGCAGGATGACATCATCTTGTTTATAAAGTGACCAAAGAGAGGAAGGTGGTACCAACAAATGGTGATGCATCTTCTGGATTCAGTAGATGACTTCCATTTAAATATTAATGTTGCCAGTCCACAGTCTAATTTGTACCTACCCATGGCTCAAGATCATGCATAGGCTTGTGGATGGAGAGTTAGAGGCATCTACCCTAAAGAGGATTCGTGTGTGTCGAAAGCAAAATACAAGGAAAAAATAACATTTTCTTACTGAAAAGGGTCAGTCTTGGAGACAGAGACCACAGAAGAATGGCTGTTGAGGATTCCAGTGGTGAAGGAACAGACTTTTTATTGATAACTTGTTAAACTTTGAAGGCTGCTCTCAATATCAACCTGAGAACTAGGAGGTGGGCCTCTGGGTACAAGTATGAAGAATTAGGTATTTAAAGTAGGCCTTTGGGCAAGCCTATAGGAGATTGTCTTGTTTGAATAATTGATGTGGGACAAGCCAGCCCATTGTGGGCAGGACCATTTTCCAGGGCAGGTGGATAAAAAGCGAACTAAATTGTCACATGAGCTAGCAAATATGCAGCACTGCTCTCTTGCGGATGGGACACGGCCAGTTCTTTCAGCTCCTGATGTTGTAGCTCTCCTGCCAGGAGGGACTGAATCCTGGAACTGTGAGCTGAATATAACCCTTTGTTCACCTAAGCTTTTGGGTAAGATACTGATTGAAAAAACAAGCTATAAAACTGAAGGAGTCCTAAAGATGAAGACCCATCCCTCCTTCCTCTGAGAAGGTACAAGACCTCTCCCCACCCATCACAACAGAGCATGTAGTTTGTGGTTGCTAAGACATCCTGAGCATTGAAAAACACCAATACAGGCAATCCTCAGTCTCCTCCAGAATCTGGCAGTGTATTCAAAATCGCCCAAGTTCCAAGGGCTTCCCTCTTTGTTTCTTCTGGTTATCTTCAGTTACACATATGCAGAGGTTAACTTTACTAAGTATAATAAGTATAATTTGGGTTGTATTATGGAATAGTCTTTCTAATTGTAAATATTTCATATTTAAATTGCATCTATGTCATGTTTGGTTTTAAATGGGACAAGAACTCACACTGTAGTCCAAGCTGACCTGGAACCCAGTTCCAGGCTGGTCTTCAACTCCCACCAATTCTCTTATCTTACATTCTAGTTAGCTGGCTTAAGTTGCATTGAATTTTTATATATTTCCATCATCTTTTATGATAACTTTGAACATTTGATTAACTCTATGAAATTTAAATTTGTGCGGCATTAAGCTAATACCTCTGAGAAAGTGGCATCTTAAACTAGTTTAACTCTAACTGAAATGAGGACACAAATAAATAAATACACACATATATACATATTCCATGCTGAATCAATATTTATTATTGGTATGTAAAATATATTATAAACTACATATAAAATATTACAAATTATAAATACAGAATATCAATATTAATCAAGGTCTCTTTGTTATTTCTGCCACTGTGTACAGCAGGCTAGCTGGTTTGGAACCTTCTGGGAACATTCCTGGCTCTGTCTCATCCCTTTTCACAGGGATGCTGGATTATAGACCCATGCTACTACAGCTTCATGTCATTTCTGGACATTCAAACTCAGATCCTCACAGTTGCACGATGACCATGTCCACTGAGCTGTCTCCCTAGCCCATGATTTTCCTTTTAAAAATATATTTTTTAGAATTTATTTTGTACTAGGTTCATGTGCAAAAAATTAGTCTGCTTTGGAAGGCAAGGCTGTGTATTTCAGATATCTTTCCAGAAACTGTATCTGTGGGCATTTTCTTGTTTCAGTGTGTGAGGCTAACACCCTCTTGCAGACTTTACAGCAGTATCTGTGCTCAATGAGGATGATCTGGAAGAGGGTCATTCATTCCTTAGTTTATTTATTCATTAGTTTTTTCAACACATATTGTCCAGGAGGTATTTTATCCCTCCTCAGGAACTTAAAAAATACTTTTATATTTTAGAAACAAAGTATCCAGTCTTTTCTCTACTGACCTATGAAGTATTAAGAAGACACTTCTTTTTCAGAAAAGAAAAATAACCCAGTTGTAATATGTCTCTTTGGGCACACACACCACACACACACACACACACACACACACACGAATCCTCTTTAGGGTAGATGCCTCTACTCTCCATCCATAAGCCTATGCATGATCTTGAGCCATGGGTAATCTGTGTCCACCCTGGTTAGTTTTCCAGGTACAAATTAGACTGTGGACTGGCCACATTAATCTTTAAATGGAAGTCATCTACTGAAGACCAGAAGCAAAGCAAACACAACAGAGAAATTACCAAAACCAAACAAGTCCAAAGCCCACAGGGCTATCTAGGAAGAGGAGGAAACACCATCTCAAAGCCCCTGTGTAGTGACATTCTCCATTGTTGCACATAGCTTGGTAAACCACGGGACATTTTTAAAAGGTAGAGGACATTGCTCTGGCCACTTTCCCTAAGCAAGGGCACATCATGACAGAGACCACCATGCCTGAATATCTTCTCACCCACACTCAACCCATCAATCATTCGTCGTGCATCGTTAGAGTAAAATACAGTCATTTAAAATAATCCATCAATTACTAGTGTGTGCTTGACAGCGTTTTAAGAACTTTTTACTAATAGCAGCTGTGGATAAACATAATTAAAATGCAAACAATAGCAGTTGCTATTGTTTCTCATATGCTACCTTGCAAGCTCACAGAAGTGCCTTACAAATCATGGTCTGTTATCTTCATATGAATCATGAATTGGGTGATCCCATGTTCATTCTGTCTTACAGATAAGGTCATTGTTAGTTAGGAGATCTTGGTCATTAACTGAAACACCTATTTACCTCAAAAATGATATGCATGAGTTCACACACCTGGCTTTAACCAAGTTAACTAAACCTGAAATAAAACTGTATGTTTTATGTTATGTTAAATGTTATACTGTAAAATTTATGTGACCTTTTCCCTTAGAAGTTTAGTTTTATTAGGCAGACCTAAATGAATGGCTAGTTTGCAGTGAGAGAAAGGTTTTCTCTTCATAGCATGTCACAGACAGCACATTCCATTCCATCTGTGTTCCGTCAATGACAGAAACACTTGAAATGTACCATCTTGAGTCCTGCTTTGGTCCCGGGCTTTATGGCATCGTGGTGAATCCCTTGAGAGGAGTCTGAAGGTGTTGTTCTCAGTGTTTGATTCACTAGTAGTTTATTTTTGTCAGAAAAGCTTTCAAAAAATTTCAAAACATTTCCAGGGCTGTATATCTCATTTGGATTAGCCATATAGAGTTCCCAGTAGCCTGCACTTACAGATCCTTTTCTTTTCTTTTTAAAACAGTTTGCCTTTGCTAACTGGTGTTCAGATTCATAATGTGCAATGAATTTATTTCTCAGAAGGACACCCAGTCTGCCGGAGCCCCGTTGGCTCCATGCCACATGATCGCTCTCCAACGCATCTCAGATTCCGATCACGTTGGGTCACCCGCCCACGTTCTTCAGCAGCTCCTTCCTATTGGCTCAGAGCAGAGCTCTTTCCCAAGCCATCTCTCTGGCCTTCACTCTCCAGCTGTCTCTTCTGTGACTCCATCCTCAAACTCTTGCTTTTGCAAAGCTGGGCAACCAGCGGCTCCCAGAATGTGCCTTACTCTCTTCTTCTTGTCTTCTGGATGCTTCTTCCGCTCAAGTGCAAGTGCCCATCCCCCCAGCTTCCTTTATCCAGAATTGCAGATGAACATGTGGTTCTGAACACTGCGAAGCGTAGGTGCCTGTGGGTTTTGAGCTCCACTCATTCATTCATTCAGCAATTGCTCATAAGTCTCTGAGTATCACAGACTGCTCTTACGTCTGAGGAGATCTGCTAGTTTAATGTTCACGTGGAGATGCAGCAGCTATCCATTCTGATAAGTTAGCACTCGATAGTGAGTCTTCTTTTTCTGATTGGTAATTCATGGTATTACATTTTTCCTTACTCAGTCACCAGTGTGAGTTTTGCAATCTTCTCTAGACCCTGTCAAGGGTGATGAGGGATCCCAGAGGTTTATGATGCACAGGCAGGGCCTTTGACATAATGCATAGTAGAAAATGGGATTTTAGTACAACTTCCCAGTGTAGGCACGCATGGCCAGAAAAGTCACAATGCTTGGTGTTTGTTAGTTGTTGACTAAATAAGTAAATAAGGTGACCTGACTGAAATAATATTTTCTAATTTAAAAAATGCCCCCATGATACAGAGCAGTCATTAGTATTTCCATTATTATTTAATAAGGATTTAGAAGCCACACTGGTCAGATTCGGGTACCAAGGCCACTCGACCATCCTATGACAATTGTTGGGTAAGGACATCATTCTTTTCCTGTCTAAGCAAGTATTCTTTCTAACGCTTCCACAATGGAGAAGGACATTATATTTATAAGTATTAGAAGATAGTCTAATTGTGGAAGAATGTGTTTACTCTTCAAGACACACGTCAGCTCCGCCCGCAGCAGGATCTCTGTTGGCAGCTGGTTTTCTCTGCAACTCCAGCTCCACCTGACAGGACCCCAACACTGCTAGGAAGCCGTGGGTCGCTCAGGGGTTCTGGCCACCACATTGTCCTTGTGACTCCTCTCACCCTTAGGTTCTGTGGCTGTTGCTTTTGCTAATCTTTGTTCATCTATCATCTGTTTGTACCACTCATGTTGTTTCTTCACTAAAAATAGTTCATGCTCCCTTGCTTCCTGGTGTCACTCTGACAAATTCAACTGAGTGAGGTTACCCAACAACCTCTCAAAACTGCATCAAATATTCAAATGGATTCTCAGATTGACAGCTGACACATGATTGAAGAGGGCAGGTGTGGAACAAGGAATCCACAATGGAAGGAGGGAATGGAACTAGGAAAGGAAGAAGAATGTCAAATGGCACCCGATGCTTGGCATTGGAGTTGGCAGCCAACGAGGAGGGTGAGAAGGGATGTGGTCTGTGGGCTCAGCCCATCCAAGTCCTCTATTCAGAGGAGGGTCCACTGACCCCTGTAAACATGGGTTCGCAGAGATTCCAGTATGAAGCTCTGTTTTAAGTATCTTAGAAATGGGTTGCATTTAACAAGAAGAGATAGTTACTTAGAAATGCTTAAGATCGGAAAAAAAAATCATTTGTGAAATATCTTGCCGATGTTAACTATACTATATTAAAGAGTGTTCCCCCTTGACTATATCTTTAGCTTTTCCAGGAAAAATGAGAAAAAGCAAATCATACGTGGAATCCTCTGATTTTCAAATACTGGCCTTTTTATTTTTTGGTTGTTAAGGGTATGCAAGAAGCCTAGGACTAGTGGGTCCATGTGCTCAGAGAATCAAGCCACAGAGCTTGGGGACACTCATCCGCATAGCTCACTGGTCTTTCCTGGGGATGTTTACCTCTGCTTTTCATAGATTCTCTTTTCATAGATGGGGAAGCTGTGGTTCAAAGGATCAACACAGTAGCTCAAGACACATAGCCAGGACAGACTTTGCATTGAGGACTTAGCACCTTCTAATTCTCTGTCTCTTTCTCTCTGTCCAAGTTCTCGTGCTTGCTACTTCTCTTCTCCATCTCTACAGTCTTTGTCCCTCTTCCTCCCTCTTCTAATTACATTCTTATGTGTCTCTCCATGACTCTTTCTCTCTCCCCCAACCCAGACTCCCCAAAATCTTGTGCATGCCACACAACTCTTCTACTGCTGGGCAAAACCCTTGCCTCCTCGTAATCCTTTACACTATAGCATTGCTATTGGACTTTTAAAAATATTATTTTTATTTATTTATTTATTTTTAAATATTGTTTTTATTTATTTATTTTTTCTAGTTTTACAAGCACACTGAGTAATTATCCCTGCTCTCCTCCCTCTTTTCCCCTTTCCCTTCCTTTCTTCTCTTCCTCCCTTCACTTCCTTCAGCAATCCATCCCACTTCCTGCCACCTTCCTGTCTGTTTTATTCGATGGGGCCCATGGTTCCCTCTGGATCATCTGCTCTAGTGGGGTTCAGGCCTTACATGCAGTGGAAATCTTAGTTGCTTCTGGAATGTCACAGATCAGTGCTCTGCCACCCAGGATCTGAATGGGGTGTTAAACGCCTGGGCTCCCTCTGCCACAGTGGTTAAAGGACAGAAACTCTCGCAGCAGTTGCAAAGTAGACGGTTAATTACCAGGAGCCTCTGGACCCCCACAGCCTTAGATGAAGTGAAGCATAATTGTGGTAATAAGGCAGCTTCAGGCAATTAGAACTCCAGCGAGGGAGGGCGTGCGGGGGCCAGATGGTGCTGAGCATAAGGTGGCCTGAGCGAGGCATCATTACCCTTTAGGCAGGTCTCACTGGGAGCTGATTGCTTCCAGGGGAGGCCGCCCTAGGCCAGGCCCCAGGCTCTTCGGAAAATCCACTGCTCTAGCCCACCTCTTCCAAAGAGGCTCAGAGAATCCCTCATTGGCTTGGGAGCATCGTGGTCGTATCTTCAGGGCAGAGCTGGTTGAAGGGAGGTGACCGCAGCGCTAGGAAGGGGACTTGGGATGGAACAGGAAAACAGACATCAAACTTGGGCTGAAGAAATGTCCTGAGATTGCAGCACAAACGTGTCGCACAAGTCTCAAAATCACGCACCAGGGATTCCCGCTAGCTGTGCACATTCCCAGGCTGGGGTAACAGGGAGGTGCCACACTACTGGGCATTGCATGTGGGACCTGAGGAGTCAAACCTGGTCCTTTGCCTGTGCAACAAGTACTCTCACTGCTGGGCCATCTCCCCAGCCCTGACGTCCTGCATAGGAGCGTCTCTCTGCTTCTCCCCTTAGAGAGAAAAAGAGCATCAATGACTTACATTGACTTAGTTATATTATAGAGACAACTTCTAAATGACGTGTATTCTGAGGGATCAGAAGTTGTCTATTCATACTTTTTGTGAAATACTATTCAACTTTCCTAGTAAGGAACAATGAGAGAAGTTGATGTGAGCATGCACGTGTGTATGTTTGTGTGTGTGTGCGTGTGTGTGCGATGCAATGCTTTCATAGTTACCTGGAAACTGGAAGTCAACATTGGATCTCTCCTTCAGTTGTTCTTTACCTTATCTTGTTTGACTCAGAATCTTCCACCGAGTTCGAAGCTCACTGATTTTGCTTGACTGATTAGTCAGCAAATCTCAGATCATCTTGTACCTGCCTGCTCAGCACTGGGATTATGGGTACCCAGTGCCACACATCTTTTTATTTGGGCACTAGGGAATTGGGCATCTATTGCGCTTAATGTTTTTAAGCATGGGGTGTGGGGGGAGGTCGAACTACGCAGGGTCTCCTGCTTTGCACACCAAGCACTGTGCCAACTGGACCTCTCTCCAGCCTAAGGCCAGGTAGATTTTGTTTAATTCAACAATCAGTGTTTCAACAAGCAGAATGTTTCAACAAGCGGCCTTGAGGAAGGTCAGCTTTCCTTGATAATAAATTCTCAGCATCTGGAAGTTTGCAAAGAGTTTGAAAGATACTCAGCCAAGGCTGTCACAAGAAGGGATGGATATCTTCATGAAGTGATGGGTTGAAGTAATCTCTACAGTTTGATTTTTTTTCATCTTCCAAACCTCATGAGGCTATTGCATGGCTGAACCTTGAACACATTATTTTAAATGAAAAAAGCTAGACACAAAAGGCCACATAATTTATGATTTTTATGATTTTATGATAATTTAGCTAGACACAAAAGGCCACATAATTTATGATTTTATGATATTTTATGATTATATATATAGTCAAAAGAAGAAAAATGTGTAGAAACTAAGGATATATAAGATTTTCTCAGATTGGGTGATAGAGAGATAGAAATTGATTACTAACAGAGAATGGAAGGAATTCTTTTCAGTTTGATGAAAAGAATTGCAAATTAGAACATGATAATTTTATAGTTCTGTGATTATATAACAAACAAAACAAAACAAAATTGAATTGTGCATTTTAGAATGTGGGCTTGAAGATATGTGACTATATCCCAGGAAATGCTCCCTCACTGAGAACAATCATTGTCATCCTCAAAGTTGGGGGGATGAAAAACTTCATCCATCTTCAGATAGGAAATGACAGAATTAGGTTTTAACATATATCTAACTTTATTCTGTTCACAAAAACAAGGTGCATATAGACTGCCTACCTGGCATTGGATATCATTAGAAAATACACTCTGGTGATAATTGTCCATTTTCTTGAACACCTGTAGTCCGATCAGTCCACTTCTTTGAGGAGTTCCCACACTTGAAATAACAACATGAAATATTTCTTTTGTGGTCAGAAACAAAGGAGAAGAAGTGTCTCTTTTCAGCCTTTTTGTTTTTCTGCAAAAGAGTAAGGAACGCTGTGGTGAGATAAGTCACGCAATTTCCTAAAATAAGAGAGAGGACAAAACAGAGAGGGGAAAGAGGGGAGAGAGGGGAGAGAGAGAGAGAGAGAGAGAGAAATATGGGGCTTTGGGCCTTGTGTCAGTCTCCAATCTCTGATATAAGGAATCATCAGCAGGGGCTGGAGATGGCTCAGAGGTTAAGCCTCTGCCTTGCAGGCGGAAGGTCCTGAGTTCAGATCCTAGACCCCACGTATAGACGCCGGGCAGAAGCGGGGGCGGCCTGCGTTTCTGGTCCTGGTAGGGCGGAGCCTGTGAATCCCGGGGCAGAGTAAACAAGGAGGAGGTGGAGGCGTCCATGGTGGTTCCCGAATTCGTCTGTGGTTCTACACACATACATACATACATACATACACACATACATACACACATGCGCACACATGCATACAAGCACAATTGAATAAATAAATAAATAAATAAAATTTAAAAAAAAATAAAGACTCATCAGCAACTTGGAACAGCAACTTAGAAATAGAACTTATTTGTCATGTTGTGGATTCCAAGGACAAAGATGTACACCTCGGCCAGTTGTGTTTCTAGCGTAGTCTAAAGTCAAGCACTGGCTAGTACAATGATCCTACTGACAGCTCTCACTTTCTTTCTGTTGCTAACCTCAAGTCCCTACCACTCCACTCTTATCACACGTGGTGATTTGGTCCTCCACACCAGCAGGAGGAGCACTCCTTGAGTGAGATGGATTCTTCTCTATGGTGAAAGGTTGTCATGGCAGGAATTGCTGTCACCTCTGCCCAACAGTGGGACTAGTCACACCCTATCCTCAGTGGGGATTAGACAGGCTGTATACATTCCAGGACATAAAATTTAAATTTAGGGTGCTTTTTTTTTTTTTTTTTGATATTCTGCCTACCAAGAGCATCAAGTTGTATCACTCTAAAGCTTACTTTGCTTCCTTGACTTTCACAGGGCCACTTCTTGGAACACTGTCTAGAGAGACTTGCTATGGAGGAGAAAGCCCATGTCTGCAGTGTCTATTCTCCACCAGATTTTGCAATGTTAATTCAAAATATATTTCCTCATTATACCAGCATCCTCATCGGTAACTGCCACAGTCTCAGTAAAGTGCCCTTTAAAGAGTTGGTGAACAAAAACTGCTCTATTTTTGGGAAATTGTTTCAGTGAGGACTGCACTTATTTATTATTTTATAGTTCTGGAGGTGACACGTCTGCAAGGTGCTTCCTAAGATCTGTGTCACAGCTATTCTTCTATTACCGGGAGACAAAACTCTGACACATTTGGTTTAGGGAAAAAAGTTATTGGCCTTACAGTTTCAGAGGCAATGTAGTACAATGCAGTGTCTTGCATAAGGATGCCAGTCATGTCGTAACAAACACAGCAGCCAGGAAGTAGAGAAAGCAAGCTAGAGACAAAGAAGCAGGGTCAGATTATCCAATCTTAAACCCACGCCTAGCGGCATGCTTCCTCCAGTAAGGCTCCACCTCCTAAAGGTCACATTACGATTCCAAGCAGCCCCACCAGTTGGGAACCAGATGCTCAAACACACTGAGCCTGTGGGGGGGCCATGCACCTTCCGACCATGGCAGGCTCCATCCTTGGCTTCTACTCTGTTGGTTTCTCAGAAGATCATCTTTTCAGGCTGAGTCTGGGTTTTCACTTCCTTTTATAAGGATTCCAGTCAGGGCTGGGGAGATGCTCGGGGGTTAAGCCGTGGCCTTACAAGTGATAGGCCCTGGAATAAATGATGGGAGAAATGATGGGAACGTGCGCATTGGTACTGGAAGCCAGAGCCTTAGAAATCCTTGAACAGAGCAATAAGGAGGAAGAGCAATCTAGGATGATCTCTGAAGTCATCCCGGGGTCTCCACAGGCGCATATACTCAAGTGCCCTTTGGTACACACATGCACACACACACACACACACACACACACAAATGCAAACAAAAAATTATGACTCCAGACGTATGTGGACTAGAGCCCACGTAATATCTTCACTTTACCTAAGTGATCTCTTTCCAGGTTCCCGCTCCACATTCAGCTCCGTGCTGAGAACTGTGGGACTAGGACTCTTGTGTGTGGATGTGCGGAGGACATTCTTCAGCCCCAAACACCAACCAGGAGTGAGGTTCTGAGAGCTAAGTATTGCTGTATCCCTGTGACTAGCCAGGGACCAGCAGAGGAACTCAGGGGGCTCAGGAGCTCCCGTTGCAGACCTGCCCTGCCTGGGTTCTTTTCAGGTGCAGCAGGCTGAAATTCCCTCTGAGATATTTGGGGGGCAAAGCTATTAAGTGGGGTCATAATGAAGGTAACCTCAGAAGACTGCTATTTTAAATCTCTGGCTCTTTTCAGGAATGTGAAATTCTCTACGGTTCTCCCGTTGCTTGAAGGCTATTCAAAGACTTTTTGTTTTACCTCATTCTCTTGTTTTATGATGAATTTGTGCGTGAAAAGACTCATTAAGGACATCATTATTCTGCATTTATCAGTAATGAACTGTCTGTGGCACCTATTAACAGCAAAATGGCCCAAGTCTCTTTTCGAATCTGTCTACATTCTTCTTCATTATTTACCGCCCGGCTCTCATCCACGGAAAATGGGTTTCACTGGGTGCAATTTTCCCCCCAATTGTTCTTTTATTTGACAGACAAATATTAATGGAATTCATAATCCTCAAGGAGTTCACTCTGAATGTTCCAACAGGAAAATGACTTTTCAAATTTTAAGTTGGGCAAGAGGCAAAGAGGTACGCCTCAGATGCCCCTCCACCCCGGGAAGGTGGCATTTCCAGAAGAGCTCAGGGATAGGCTGATGTCCCCATTTTCCCAAGGCACAGAGATGGGGGACTTGTTCTAGGCCCCCACCCAGTGTGACACTCACTGGGTGCCCTCCTGGGACAGGGCTGGAGGCTCCAGAGAAGTGTCAAAGGTTGCATGGTACCCACGTTCTTGCTGATTCCAATGTCCCCAGACACAGACTCTGAGCTGGAGCTTACTGGGGTGCTTCTGCACCCAGTGTGACTGCCAGCCTCTCACCTCAGTCAACCTTGGAGGAGCCCACCTCTTGGCTGCTGGAGTTTTGTTATGCAAATGAATCCTTCTGGTAAGTCTGTCACCTTTCTTCACGGACAGAAACTGCTTTTTGAAAAGTATTTCTCACTTCTTCAGTTCTTTTGCAAAGCTTTTTCTTTTCTAGGTCTCCCATCTCCCTACCTAATAATTAAAATTCCTTTTTGGGAGAGGGATCTAAAGACTTACAGATACTTTCCAGCAGCACGTGGGGTGACTGCCTGAGAGGTTGGCTAAGGTGTTCTGTTGTCTGCAGAGGAAACACAATCCGTGGTTAACCAATCAGTCCTTGAACAGAATCTTAAAATATCAACAATTATTTATGTGTCTGTACCTTCCAAACTTCAGCATACGAGGGGCATCCGGAGATTCCGAGGATTTTATCTGAAGGACCAAGTTTGAACTTCTGCCTTAATCACTTGAAATGTCTGGTTGTGTGTGCAATGAGCTCTTGCGTCTGATCTTGGGATACTTGAAAACAGATTCAAAGTGGCTTAAACAAAGGGATCTTTCAAAGATGAGGACTCCATTTTTTTTCTTTTCATGTGTATGTGTGTTTGGGGTGCTTGCACATGGGTGTGCAGGTTTGCATGCGAGTGGCCTCATGTGTGAGCGTGCATGCATGTAGGAAAGCGAGGATGATATTGGGACTCATCCTTCATCACACTTCTATCTCACTGATGTGAACCTAAGTCTCTAATTAAACCCAGAGCATGGCATTTGAGCCAGCCAGTTTGCTGGGGATTGCCAGCTCTGTCTTCCTGTACTAGAATTACAGTAATCTAGCTAGTTGGCAAGTTCTGAGTTCAACTGAGAGACTCTGAAAGTAGGGAGTCATCGAAGAGATGCCTGATATCCATGAGCCCCCTCATGCACACATACGTGTAGGTGCATTCACACATACATGCACTCACACACATACATGCACACCCCTGCACACATTCCAAAAAACACTAGTGGAAAAAGAAAATTATATCAACGAATATTTTGGAGCATTGTGTCCTGCGAAGAACACCTGGTCTTCATGCACTAAGTCCTTTTTGTCCCTCTAGACCTCCCGTAGGTCACACGCTATGGGGTTCCTCGAACCTTTCTGGTCACATCCACCCTCACAGTCACAGCACAGTGTTGAAATTATCTGCCATGCATGGCTGTGTGTGTCCCCTGAGAGGAGCTGGGTGTTCCTCACTCCTTTGTTCTCAGAACCTGTTGAACCTTTTCCCACACTGCCATAGTTGGGCACAGGTGTCAACTTGATGGTTGAGAGTTTGAGCTCTGGGCACATGTGTAGAGAATTAGTAGTTGAGTTAAGCCCAGAGTGAACCTGAAGAGATTGTCTAGCTGATGGGGAAGGCCCAGCTTATAGTAGGTGGGATTAAGCCCTGGAATAAGTCACGGAGAGCTGGTTGAGAGAGTCGGCATCCTTGTGTACACTTGGCCAGACATGCTGGTCCCTCTTGGTCATAACTCTTCCCTGCTTTAATTTTGTGCCTCTTTCCTGGTACCACAGAGCTTTGGCAAGATCTTTGATGGTGGATGTTCTCTGATACTGACTCTTGGTTTCCAATGCATGTGTGTGTTTGTGATGCTGCTGAGAGAGAGAGAGAGAGAGAGAGAGAGAGAGAGAGAGAGAGATCGATCTTCTCCCTCTTTAGCTTTTCTTAAATTCTGAAGATGAAACAAGATTTAATCAAGTCTGGGTGTGAACCATGAGACAGACACTCACCTCAGCGACTGGTTCTCCCCTTGCTCGGTAGTTGCTCTCTTTCTCTCCTGCCAGTTTCTTCTTTTCCTTAGCTCAGAGTACATACCTGAATGGAAGCAGAGCTGCTTTTATTAATTTTTTTATTATTATTATTTATTCAACTGTGTGCATGTGCGTGTGTATGTGCGCGCGCGCGCGTGTGTGTATCTGTGTGTGCGTGTGTAGAACCACGGACGAATTCGCGAACCACCATGAACTCCTCCATCTCCTTCTGCCCCGGGATTCACAGGCTCCGCCCTACCAGGACCAGAAGCGCAGGCCGCCCCCGCTTCTGCCTGGCGTCTATACGTGGGATCTGGGATCCGAACTCAGGACCTTCCGCCTGCAAGGCGGAGGCTTAACCCCTGAGCCACCTCTCCAGCCCCGCAGAGCTGCTTTTAAAGGTGAAGTTTCTCCTCTCCTTCAATGAAGATGTGCTCGCTGGTGAAGCCTCAGAGGGATGTGCTCTTCTCTCCGCAGTTCTCACCTGCGAAATGTCCAGGGCTTGCTCCTGCCGCTGCTCTTATTTATTTGATCTCTTCCCTGGTGATCTCACCTGTTCTCACATCTTTCAATTACACCCAGAGGCTGGTGACTCTGCAGCTTGTACCCTCGGCAGTGGAAACTCCCGCGAGCCCAGAATTGTTATTAGAGCTCACTTGACTCGTGGCTTGCATAGCCACAGGAATTTCAGACTTGACAGAAGGCCTTTTCCCTCATAACCCCGAACTCTCCCGGTCTTCTCTCTGAGTAGGGAACATCACCTACCTGGGGCAGACACGCAGAGGCTACTCTCAGCTGCTTCTCCTCCCAACCTCTCAGCCAGCACATCAGCACACTGCCTCCCTGAGCAGAGATGTGTGTTTCTCGGTCTCCATTGACCCACCTGAGTTCAGACAATGCTCCCTAGTGTCTATGGAAATAGAATAGCTTTAAGACTTCATTTCTTCCCTGGAATCTAGAGCTGTAACTTTAAGTATCGACTAGCTAGTACTTCCGCTTGCGTCTGCCTCAAATGAACAGATATTTTCTCTTTGCTCTCAGAAGAAAATCTGACCTACATATCTAGCTCATCAACATCTCCTTCAAGAGACTTTCATTTTTTTAAGAGCTCATATTATCTCCCTAGCTCTCCAACGAGCAGCCACCTCACTCCCTTTGTTTAGTACACCCAGCTTTCCTCGCCTCTTATTTCTTTCACAGTTTTTGCATCACTCCAAGTACATTTTCTCATTATTGCTTTATGATACCCTCTGGGTCACTAGAACATCAGTCCACTGCCTAGGAATCTTGTTACCTGTATGCTTTAGTCCACAGAGAGGACCTTGAACATTTCACCAAGCTTGATACAGAGTAGAAGCTCACAAAATGTTTATCGGGAAAGAAAGAATGAATCCTTGCTTTAAGTTCGAATTTGAAGTCTATGGATGAAGCTTTGCTAGTACAGAGAATGTGTTGAGCTCAAAGTTTTGTTGAGCTCAGTGCTTCTGCACCTGATGGGCCTTTTCTCACTGAGTTGATTGTTTTCAAGACGTCATGCATGGGCAAAGAACCGTTCTTGTTTGGATTCCAAAAGGTCCATTATCTATTGACAAGGGTTCATGACTGTGACAGAGGAGACACAGCTGGCATCATAGAGACACCAGTTTTTTAGATTAGTGTGTGTGGGAGGCTTTGTCTTCACAGACTGATGGTTTTGTGCTGCCCTCACTTGGCCTCAGGTTAATCAATCACTTTTCATATCCTGCCATGTTTCCCTTGTTCACTCTGATGATTGGTTGATACCAAAGGTGCCTCATCTCACGTGTCCTGCCCATGGGCCTGGTCTTTGGTCTTCATAGTCCTTGCACCATGTTGTATGTGCTATCATGGGTAAGCTTAGTAGTTCAGGTCTACCTTACAACTGTGTGCTATGGGGTGAATAGTTTACCTACACAGCAGCAGTTTGCACGGCTCTAGGGACAGTGGTGAGAAGACACAGTTCCAGGCTGGTCTGGAGCAGTCCCCGTGAGATGCGATGGCGCTGTCGGTGGAGTTCCTAGGTTAGCTCGTAAGAATCCATCTTCATTCTGTGTCACATCATTGTACCAATTATTCTTTCTGTTGCTTTGAGACACTACTCAGACTTAAATAATTTAAGGGGAGAAAGGGAGACGTGTTCAACTTATGGTTCCAGAAGGGAGATACAGTCTTTCAAGATGGAAAAGGCATGGCAGACTGGCAGAAGCTGGAGGCAGCCTAAGTCATTGCAGACATCATGGAGGCTGAGAGCGGCTGCTGCAAACTCAAGGGCAAATTCACTTACTCAAGCAGAGCAGGGTTACCCAACTTCAAGGCCCACGCGCTGTGGACTGCCTTCCTCCAGCAAGGTTCTGCCCCTGAAGATCCATAACTTACACAAACTGAAGATTCAAACACATTAGCTTGTGGAGAATATCTCACATTTCAAGCCATGACATTCCCCCCTTGGCCTCCACAGATTCATTGCCATCTCATTATGCAAACAATACTCAGTCCAACTTTAAAAGCTCCATAGACTACATCAGTACTCCCAATACAGTTCAAAAGTCCAAAGCCTTCTGTAAAATCAAAACAGAAAAATATATTTCCAACATACAGTGGCCCATTCCTCCCAAAAGGGTGGAACGGAGACACATCCAGGAAAGATTGGTCCATAGCAAGACCAAACCCTGCATGACAAACTCCAAATCCTGTAAGGCAAAGTCCAACATTTCTTTTTTGAAGCTATTACAGTTCTAAAGAGCTTCAGTTCCACTCCTTCAGCACAGATGTCCACAGAACTCTGTCAATTTACTTTGCCTTGAAAATTCTTCCACCAGACACTCAAATTTAACTTCAGGCAAGCTTACAGGATGAAGGCAAAACTTAATCAAACCCTCTACCAATGCATTCACTACATTTGCCCCTTGTAAAGTATCTACTACAGTCTCTGCTCCCCTCTGGACCAACACAAGCTGGGCTTCCGCATTCTGCATTTCTAAAAACATCAGTCTCTTTCAAGCTCTCACAAGAATGTCCCTTTTGGCTCCATTTCTAAGATACAAAGTCTTTCCCAGCACAAAGTCCCAAAGTTCTGCATCTTGCTCCCAACAAACAGTTCCAAAGCATACTGACCACATCTCAGCAATGGCCGTACTGCTGGGTAACAACTTCTCTCATCTTCACAAGCAACAACTTCACTTTTGGGAACCGGATTCTCAGTCTGATCCCACAGAAGCACCCTACTTCTCTGGTACCAATTTCTCTCAATTTCAAAATGTTTCACATTCTGGTACCAGATGCTTGTAATCTCACAGCAATATCCCACTTCTCAGTACCAGTTTCTGTTTCACTTATGCTTTCTGTTGCTGTGAGACACCATTCAGACTCAAACAACTGAAGGGGAGCAATTTATCCAGCTTATGGTTCCAGGGGGGAGGTACAATACTTCGATGCAGAAAAGGCATGGCAGACTGGCAGAAGTTGGAGGCAGTCTAAGTCACTGCAGACATCATGGAGGCTAATAAGAGCTGCTGCTGCAAACTCAAGAGCAGACTCACTTACTCAAGCAGGGTGGAGGTAAACAACCTCAAGACTCACCTTCTGTGACTGCCTTCCCCCAGCAAGCCTCTACCTCCTAAAGGTGCCATGATTTTCCCAAACTAAATATTCAAACACATGAGCCCTGTGGAGCATTCACATTTCAAGCTATGACAATCACAATTGTCATTATCATCTGCCTGGTGATTATTTTGTTTTATGTGCACGTGCACTTGTGTGTTCATGTGTTTATAAACATGCTTGCATTGAAGACCAGAAGTCAGGTGTCTTCCTCTATCACTCTCCACCTTATTTTATTGAGTCAGGGTTTCACTAAACTGGAGATGCTGTGTTGGCTAGACTGGTTGGCAAGAAGGTCTCAGAGGTCCATCTATCTCCACTTTCACATCAGTGCCAGATCTACAAGTGTGAGCTATCACATCTGGCTTTGCTGTCAGGATGGGAGAATCCAAATCCAAGTCCCATGCCTCCTTAGCCACTCTCTTACATTATCTTACTCCATCATGGTTGTCCTCTCTAGACAAACATTTGAGCTACTCATTTCAGTTGCTTCCTGTAGAGGCCAGAGTGATTTTCTGTAGGCAGGTGCAGCAGGTAATCTGAACTCTGAGTGCTATCACTGTACCTCACAGTGCTTGGGCTACTGTCCTCATAAGATGGTTTATCTACACTCTATGTTAGATGTAAATACTCTTTGATATGATCCTTTGCTAATTATCCACACCAAAGCAAGTTTTAAACCAATCTTCCAAGTCTCAATTAACTCTGATTTTACAATCCTTACTCATAGGCACTCCCAAGCTTCACAAACACAGTTTGCTCTTTTATTTTCTAGGCAATAAAATGACCTTTGTCCTAGTGACAGGCCATGTGATCAGTAGGTTTCTTGAAGGGATGCTATAACTCTGCATCTGTACTCTGCCCTAAGCAGAGGGGCTTTGGTCATGAGCATCTCAATATTTCAAACTTCTGTGTCACAGCTGATTAATAAAGATATTTCAGCTAATATTTCAATTTTATTTTCAATCATAAAAATCCACTGGAACCCTGCTTAATCAGGCAGAAAGATTTCCTCTGAGTTGTTCCATGACAGGTCACTGAAATCTGTCCTTAGATGTCTGCATACTGCTCTAGCCTTTGCTTCTCAGAAATATGCTCAGGCATTGGTTATCTTCAATATCCTGGGCCTGTAATGCCTTCGCAAAGACACTGTCAGAATGACCTCTTCTGGCATAAACTTCAGGTCCTAAAATGCTCATTTTTCTTCTCTGCACCTAATGGGATGCCTGCACATGTCAGTTGCTCAACAAGCAGTTGGTAGCTTGCACAATCGAAGCTGGATCTCATTCCGTGTCTGGAGTTTTTTTATTATTATTATTATTCTAACTGACTGATTCAGTAACATGCCAAGACAGTTTTATGTCAGAGATGAGACCGATTTGTGGAGGGAGAGGATGTTACGATTACTGAATGCTCACCAAGTGGCAGGCCCAGAGCGGAGGATTGGCAGGCAGGAGAATAACATCCCGTGCTTGAAAAGTTCAAAAACAGATGTGGAGAGATTTTTTGAGGAAGTTTCCCAAGGTATTAGTTAATAAAGTTTGCATATTGCCAACGTGTCTGTGGTCACAGCCCGTGCTGGGAAAGCACTGTAAGAAGTATCAGTACATGTGAACCCCCTGATCCAGCCATTATGGGTGGGAGCAGGACTATGGGTGATGGGAAGAAACACATAGTTTCCATTCAGACAATTACTCAGAAGTACTTTATCAAATGTCTTGCTGCCAGAGTATCAGCAATGAGACCATGTTTTGAATTTTTTTAGGGATTTTGCAAACAAGATTCACAGAATCCATGAGAAGTACAGGCAGTCCTTGGGGGGGATCAGCATTTCAACTGGGGTTCCTGATTCTTTTTGCTTTCTGATTCTTCAATTTAGGACTTCTTCAAGCATAAATTTTTTTCTTAATATTTATGAACTACTTATGCGCTTATATGAAAACTATTCTGTAAGTACTGTTATGAACCGCACCATCCCTGCCCATCTTCAGCTCTTTATTCTCAGCAATTGCTTCCAACTTAATGTCTATATTTGTAGAACTTTGGATTGTAAGCTTTATGCGACAGGTTCTCTGTGTAAAAAATGAGTTTGACTTTTTATCACCTTCCTTTGAATCTACCTCCAGCTCATTTTCAGTCTTCCAATTACTTAAAAAAACCCCACAAATTTAGGTCATTGTATTCTATTATAAAATATTCCTCTACCTAGGGCCAGTGAGATATCTCAGCAGGTAAGGCACCCTGCTTGCAAACATGGTGATTGAAGGTCAGTCCCAGGAAGCCCCCATGGTGGAGCTGGGAGAAGGAAAGAACTGACTTCCAAAATTGTCATCTGTACACCATGGCATGCATTGATGTGTCTCTCTCTTTCTCTCTCTATCTTTTCCCCTCTATCTCAAGTAACAAATGAAAATATTAAAAATATGTGTCTGCATTTTACGAAAACATCTCAGATCATTATTTAACATCAAAATGTTCACAGGTCAATGTCTCACAAGTACTTGTATTGTAGGTATGTATCACCAAGCGCAGATTCTATGTCCTGTTTATTTCTCCACTGAATACATATTCTGCTTTACTATATTGTTTTTACTTTAAGAATACATATTGCAATATGTATCAAAGTTATTTAAGCTTTACTGTATGGATGGGAATATAAAATGATAATAAAAATATAAATGTTGGGTGGAATAGCACTTGCTGCCAAAAATATGCTCCCAAGAATAAGATTGTATTATTGATTGTTGGATCAGTCAGTAAACCATGTTAACTTAATTCCCAGAGTGATATGTTGTGGGTTTGTTTGTTAGTTTTCTCTTTATTGTCTCTTCACCCACCACTGATAAATCCCTCATGCTTCTCCCAAACCTATGGGGGCATTTATGGCATTATCACACAACTAAGCATGTGTGTCCTATTCATCTGCACAGGTTAATTTCTCATTCATTTTCTTTTAACAATTTGCCTAGGACAATCGTTCTTTCATTTCTCTTCTCTGTGCTTTTGTACTTGGGGATATCACATCTTCAAGCGTTTCATCCACTGGTTTTGGTTTGCACATCCTCCAAGAGCTTTCTGGAAAGACTGAAGGAAGGTGATGTTCTCCAGGTTCCACTTCTCAGAAAATGTCTCATGTATCTCTCACACTGACTGACTAATAGCAAATCTCAACAAGTTTAGCAAATGAATCCATCCAAATCATTGCTTTCCACTATCTTTTCAGTTGTTTCCCTTTCCCAGATAAGCCCCAGCTCACACTTTTTCCCAGGGTTCCCCCAGTGAATGTTTTGATTTCTGTTCATGGAGGCATACACTTGCATCCTTGTTCTTTGGAGGCTTTGCCCAATGTATTCCAAACAGTATCATCATATCTGCTTGATATGAGGGCTGGGTATAAAAGCCTGCATTACAAACCATTTGTTTCTCTCTGAAATTCAAAGGCATTTGTCTGCTGTCTTGCATACCCATGTTTCTGATTTTAAGTCTAGTGCCTTTATAACTCTTAATTTAAATATATTTAAATATAGCTTTTGTATATCCTTCTTCTTTTGAGAGCCTTTAGAAATTCCTTTTCTTCCTGCATTCTAATTCAGATGATACTGTTTGGAATACATTGGACAAAGCTCCAAAGAACAAGGATGCAAGTATATACCTCCATGAACAGAAATCAAAACATTCACTGGGGTAACCCTGCGAAAAAGTGTGAGCTGGGGCTTATCTGGGACAAGGGAAACAACTGAAAAGATAGTGGGAAGCAATGATTTGGATGGATTCATTTGCTAAACTTGAGATTTGCAGAGTTTATTACATATAAATTGTCATTAAAAATTATGAAAAGAACAGATTGTAGAAACTGTATAATGAGCCTTCACTATGGTCACATCAATCAGAGGACAGGGCACTTGGCCAAAGCCTTGAGTTGAATCGGAGATGGTTTAAAGTATTTCTGAGTACAGAATTCCCTTTTTGATAAAATAGAGCTTTGATCTCTTTTCTAGGATTCAAGAACACAATACAGGGGAAAATTGTATCTCAAATTTATGTGAATCTTGTCTGTTTTAGATTTCCTTTCCTTTAGTGCCCTTCAGCTTTATTGCCCTTCTTATCTTAGTGAAGATAACTCAGGAAAAATAAATGATATATTTTATCCCTTTGCCTGACATCACAAACCACTACCTTTTGGGATCCTGACATGTACTTTTCAACTCTGTTGGGTCAAAGACACTTTTGAATGAGAGAAATCTGTAGCCCACTGCTCCTCCAACCCTTGAGGATCCTTCCAAGAGCAGGCTGGAGCTGAAGAGAAAGCGCACACCAGCCACTCAGTTCCATCTGTGCCGTTCAGACTCCAAGCCTGGCTTCTTCTGCCTGACCAGTATCCACATCTGGGCCATGCTGCCCTTTCTCAGGCAACGTAGCACAGGAATATAAATACACTAATCTGACTCACGTTGGTGAGATCCATCTGTGGAGAGAGAACTGTTCCTGTGTGAATTCCAGAAGTCTTTCCATGGGTCTTAAAGCCAGCACTCGTTCTCCGACTCCTTCTCTCCCTCTCTGGGCATGCCTCTTTGAACCCAAGGACCTAGAATTATCCCGACAAACACTTCTCCTCTTTCTTTTTCGAACTCGTTGCAATAGCCAAGCCTTCTGAGCTCATAAGCACATTACTTCTTGTTTCTTCCCACCTACCATCTAACTACTGGAGAGAGGAGGGTCTCCCTGGAGGTCTCCGGCCTCCTTGCCTGACCAGTGAGTGCTCTCCACCCCCTGGCATTGAAGAAGGTACTCTCCCCCATCTTCCAAAGGCCTCTGAATTTGGATGAAAACGTGGAAGGCTTTCAGGCCAGAGCCCTAAAAATACTTGAAGAATAATTCACTGTTCATGTCTTGTTTGAAGGGTGCATTTCTTTTCTTGTTCTTTCCTTCCTTCTAATTAGTTTATTTTCTGTGAAGTACTAGAGACTAAGTCCTTCTTTTAACACATATTAAGCTGTGTTCCTGATTCTTGAAGGATTATGTTCAATAAGCTCTGTAAATTTCTGCCCTTCTAGGTAGTGTGGCAGAAAAATCCATATTAGGAAAATTTAATTTAATACCTTTTGGAATTGTTTTAACAGAATTTTATTATTGCCAACTTAGATTCAGTAAATATTTATTAGGAATTTAAATGTGGAGACTGCTAGCCCTCTAGTCTTTATTATTATTATTAATAATAATAGTAGCAAATAATATTAATAACATTTATCATTTACATTATCCTATTTAATCTGTTGATTTCAAAAGGTAGGGATTATTATGATCTCTAATGTTCAAAAGGCAATCAGGTTTAGAGGGTAAATAGTAATCAAATTCTGTATAATGCGGGGTGGAAGCAGGGCCTCCATGAACATCATGGGCTGAGCCCAGATATGACTGGTTCCTGTTTCAGGTATTTTATTCCCAGGGCACCAGCAGTATCTCTTCTCCACATCCCTTCCTCTGGCTGCTTTCCAATGGTTGGGTCATGATTTTTTTCTCTAAGACTTGAGGTTACACTGCCTGTCCACACTGCTGCTCTTAGCTAATTAGAAATATTGAGGTACCCCAGTTACATGTGTAGGAAGGTAGGAGAGAAGGAGGAAAATGGGTGGAAGGGCAGAGTGGGAAGGGCGGGAAGGGAAGTGGGGTGGGATAGGTAATAGATGATGAAATCACATAAATTCATGGTTAATGCAATTTATAAATAAATAAGATTAATACATAACAAAGAAATGTTGGGGTGTCCTTAGTCACACCGTTACAGTCCTTAAATGAAAATCACAGGATGGGTATAGAGATGCACTGCTTGAGTCACATGAACTTTGTTCTAGACTCTTCCAGGAGTTCTGAATCACTTTCACTGTTGTATTCACTTCTAAAGTAAGAACTAGATGGTAAGAGCAAGCCCTCTAGAAGAAACCCTTGGGGTGCTAAGAAGTGGGTGCTGTGTTGAGGAGTGCATGGGAACTCAGGCAGGTGCTTCTCCAGCTTCCCACGCCCCAGATAGACAGAAGAATCCCAGGGAGGCAGGAGTACCCGTGCCCTGAGAACTAGAAATCAAAGGCATCAAGAGCGGGAAGCAGAGGAGAGGTGTCAGGTAGGACTGAGGGAAGCATCACAGGCTGGCGCTGTGTGAAGATGGTCAGGAAGCTGCTTTGGAGCCACAGAACACAGGCTCCATCATAGACAGTGAGTATTTTTCCTAGAGCGCTTTCATTCAACACTGCACTGCATGGTTGTTGTGAGCATTTGTGCGTCACTGCGGGTTTACAAGCTGGTACTGCTCTCACAACATTTGAATCATGTCCACTTATAAATTATTTCGTTGAGCTCATTGGATAGACACTTGTTATTCCCTTGTTTCGTGAGGGAAAGGAAAGTTCCTGAAACACAGTTAGAAGCCGAGCAAATGGTTTGCGATGCGGACTGGTTTTTACAGGGAAACAACTGCTGTCTTCAGCTACTCACCAAGCAGGCGGCAAAGCTCTTCGTGAATTATAAGGGATTCAATCCTCCTGGCAGTGGTTATGCAAGCATTCTGATTTCCATTTTGAAGATGATGAAATGAAGGCCCAGAGCAGCCAAGGAACTTATGGAGCTGACAGGCAATACATATCCATGAGTTGGAAAGAAAAACATATTTAGAACCAGCGTAACTTTGCTACATCCCATCTTTACTGACCAAGAAGTCATGCATGTAGCTTTTGAAAGAAAGGAATGGAACTTCCTCTCTCTTTACAGAGCAGAGGCATGTGCCCAGCTTTTTGGCGAAGTCATTTCTCCAAACATCCCACATAGGCTTGGCAAAGTTGGCACCGCCATGGATGTGGCAGGGTCTTTGGTGATCAGAGACAGTATACTGTCTCCTGTCGTCATCTGCATTGATTTCTTCATTATCTCACTGTGCTTCGTGAGTGGCACCCTGGAAGTATAAGTTCTGTGGGATATAGTTCATTGTTGCAGGAGCCCCTAAACCTTGCCAACGGTCAATGAAAGCAAATCGCCTCTGAAGTGCTCGCCATGGTCTGTCAATCAGGAGTGACTGATGGTTAATAATGGCCCTGCAGAGATAGCCGCGTCCCAATCCCAAGAGCCTGTGAATGGGTTGTGCCGCCTGGAGAAAAGGCCTTCGTGGATGTGATTAAGCATCTCAAGAGAAGTTTACCATCTTGGCTAAGCCAGGTGAGGTCAAAGGAGTGAACGCATCCTCATGCCGGGGATGCACAATGCAAAGAGATGCACAAATGGCAGCAAAGGCTGGGAGATGAGCTTCCAAGGCAGGCAGGGTCCCCAAGGCTGGCAAAGGCGAGGAGCTAGATTAATACCTGTGGCCTCCAGCAGCAACCTGGCTCTGCGGATCATGTTACACTTCTGGCATCTGCACAATAGCATGGTAAATGTGTGCCACTTGAATCTATCTGGATCATGACAATTGGTCACAGCAGCAGAAGGAACAAGTGCTCCAGCCAATGCTTTTGTCTGCCCCGGGATGTTTGGTACCCAAGTCCAAAATTGAGTGTTCAATGCCAAGAATTAAAGTGGAAATGTCCTGAATTTGAATCCTGGCAAGGTCTTGTGTTAGCTTTGTGGTTGTGGCCCGCTAATTGTCTTCTCTGCACCTTACATTATTCATGCGTAGATTGGCGCTCAGACCTCCTTTCTCCTGGTGGAACAATGACTGTGCAATAGGACGGCCAAATGGTCTGAGAACTCACGTTTGCAATGAATATTCGCTTTATTCTCATCTCATTTTTCTCCTTCTGTCGCTCAGTAAGAAGAGCGCTTCTCTAGATTGCCTTATCTCAGTGCCAGGATTTTCATTACACCTCCCGATGGCTACATCTCCTTTTCGGTAAGTCCAAGAAAGCTCTTAGCTTAGGAATTCATGAAGATAAGACAACAGAGAAAAACATGCCCTGAGGATGAATTGAACAATTCATAAATTTCTGTCATAATTAAGAGCTGACAGGCAGAAGTGTGTTTTCATCAGTTTCTCCTTGAAAGGGTCCTTGCTTCCCTGCTTTGGACCAGCTCCAATCTTGTGAAATCTGACTCTTTCAAGGTATCCTTTTTTTTTTTTTTTAAGATTTTTAAATTTTTTTATTATTTATTCAATTGTGCATGTATGTGTGCGCGCGTGTGTGTATGTGTGTGTTTCGCCTTGGCTTGGGAAAATCGGTATGTATGCCTTCATCTTCCTCCCTTCTCCTGAACATTCTTTCATTTGTGATGGCCTCTCATGGTCCCTACTTCCTTCATTCATGGGGGGAGTTTTATTTACATCTTTACTTCAGGAGAGAAAGACCCCAAGTTTTGGAATCAGCCTTGGATTCTGGACTTCAATTTCTCAACTCTTCCAACCACCAACATCCCTTCCCATTGTCTTTGCCCAGTATCTGTCTCAGAGGAGTCCTGCCAAGACCGGGCCAGACTGAGTCCCGCTAAGACCAATCCAGACTCCACTCAGGCTGATTATTTCTCTGAAATGCCTATCGTAAGTCTGTCTGGTTCCTTGACTGTGATTCTCAAAGCAGTGTGCTTCCTTATATCTACAAGAACTTCAGGTACTTAGGCTTTAAGTAAATTTAATAAAATGTGCCCTGGGGTACTGTCAGATACCCAACTACATACAAAAACAGGTCAATTACATTGGACTCTATGGAACACAGACAGGGGAAGGCATAATTGAGCACTCTTATCTGAGTGCTTCCTTGCTCAAATCTTGTCCAAGCTCTGAGTAGCATCCATGCTCAAGTTTCCTTTCCATACATCTTCCAGATGTTTAGGAGTTCACATCTCTTTTTCAAGGACTGAGGGCTGGAATAGAAAAGCTAATAAAATAGGATGTTTATGATTGTGGGCCTTTGTATTTTGTCATCATGATGTAGGAGATCTCAAGTAAAAGATGTATCCATTTCCTTTAACGAGTGTGTGTGTGTGGAGTATGTGCGTGTGTGTGTATGTATGTGTGTGTGTGTGTGTGTGCACGCATGCACACATGTGCATATGTGTTTATCCTTTAAGACTCCCTAAGCAAAGACTCTATATATTCAGGTTTATATAGTTTATCATCCTGGGTTGTTACAATCCAGTTGAACAAATACAAATCAGAAATATGAAATCACTCCGTGATATTACAAGGTAACCTATAGCTTAATTAACAAGCAAAAGTAAAGTTGATATGGTTTTTAAATGGTGAGGAATTATAGGAATGGATCACTCAGGAAATACCAGGTTTTGTGTATGGAAAAATACAAGTAGATTGGAGTTTTAGCATAAAAGTTATGGTGAATAAAATTCCAATAAAAATATCGTCTTCATTTTGTGGTTTTGTCATCACTTGGGATGAGAGTTGACACAGAACTCTCATATTGATAATTGTCTTGAGGTTTATTGGTATTCTACCTCGAGGCTTTGAGACAGTGGACAGCTAGAGATGGGGAGGGAGAAAGATGAATGAGGAAATAACCAAGAAGGAAGGAATGCATACGGAACAGAGGGGTGAAAGACAGTCAAACAACGAGCCACAGGCAAGTGGACCATATTCACGCTAAGATCACAGGAGACTAGGGTGGGGCAGGAACCTTCAGACATCAGCCCAAGGCAGGGTGTACATGAAACGCTGTTTAGACAGATGTGAGCACATTTAAATATACCCAGGCCCTTGCATAAAAGAATTTCACTCTTGCCCTGAGAGCAGATACGTGAGATGACTTTAAAGATGAAAGCAATGAGAGCTTGTGGTAGCTAGTGGGCTTTTCTCCTGCGTTCTGTGCAACTCAGAGGAAGACAAAGAGGACGGATCACACAGATCAAAGGATTCCTTTTAATGAATGGAGGAAACTGCTTGGTATTTGTCATCAAGTGTCCTCCCAAGCTAGATGCTCATCATGATACAGCAGAGACAATGGCAGATTCTCCTGTCCGGCCCACATCAGGGCACACCTAGATGCAGAACAGGACATGGGGTCACTAGGGACTCTTTGCCATGCACGGGTTCATTTTCAGGTTTCTACAATAAACTACCACAAAACACAAAGAAATCAAGATATATGCTCTTGGGTAGGTGCCGAGTCCATAAATTGGAAATTAAAAAGCGTGCATTAAAAAGCTGTGGAAGAAAATCCTTCTTGCCCCTTCCAGGCTTTCCTTGGCCTGTTGACTACACTGCCTGGTCTCTATCTTCATTTGGGTCTTAATATCATTATATTATCTTTGTTTGGCAAAAGACCCCATACTTTCAATGTTTACATGGATACTTGCCATGGAATGTAGAGCTCATGTAAAATACCGGATGATTTATTGTGAGATTCTGACTCTGACCAAACTCTTTTGCAAAATAATACCACAGTCATAATTTGCAAGTATATTTCTTTGGGGGTCTCTCTTCAATGCATGACTCTGCTCTTAGCAACTTCTGCCTCTAAAGTAATCTCCAAGATAGGCTCATATTGTTCCTATTGTGGATAATGAGTTTTTGATAGATGAGAAGGATGTAGGAGTCTTTCTAAAGGAGTTCATCCACTGAAAAGCCAACTGAGTATTCAGTTGTTCTTCAGCTGTGACGATAAAGTGCTCTGACTCAAGCAACAGAGGTAGAAAAGGCTTATTATTTTGGCATACAGTTCCACAGGGGATCTAGTCCATCACGGTGGAAAGCCATAGCAACCAGGTCACCCAGAAACCACAGTCAGGAAGCAGAGTGAGAACAGGAAGTGGTACCAGGCTATCAAACCTCAAAATCCAGTGATTCACTTCCCCCAGGAAGGCACCACCTCCTGAATGTTCCACAGCCTTCCCAACCACTGGCTGGGGACCAAGTCTTCAAACACTGGAATCTATGAAGTCTATTTCTCATTCAACACAACACCAACTTTAGGACTGGGGAAAATTGTTGTCTTGACAGTACTGTAAGCATAATAATGGACCAGGTACATTTGCAAACAGAGCGAAGGTATCCATTTTTTCAATCTTCCTATGACCTATTAAGCAAAGCCTTTCGTTTTCCCCATTTAGATGAGAAAGTGAAGCATAGGGCGTTGAACACCTTGTGGGCATTCACACGTAAGTCATCAGCTGGAATTAACTATACGTAGACTGGTTTCTGAACTTGTGCATAACCCGTGATCCCCTGTGTCACTCTGTCCTTAATGAACCCCAAGGTTCATTATGCTCTTAGCTACATGCTGCACAATGGAGAGATTTGGTGAATTTTCATCTTTTCACCTTAGAAGAAATTATGCCACTTAGGGTTCTTCATGAACTTCACGATAATTCAAAATATTTGTGAATTGCTGTTGACCCAACAGAGTATGAGTCATTCGAACCTTCAGACTGTATTGTCATGAATTTATTTTAGACGGAGAAGCCAATCAAAGCATGTTACCATATTACTCCTGGATGTTTCTAGTTGGAAATAGTTTCTTTTCTGTCATTCTTTATGCTTTTAAGATTATCTACAATAAACCTATATTGCTTTCATGGCACTAGAAAAATCAAGACTGCTACTAATTTTGACAGAACCTGAACTCTCTCAGGAGTGTGTAGCTAAAAAGCACAAATAAAGCAATGAAAATGTCCCATCCTCAAATGCACTTTACTAAGGAAAAGCATCAAGCATCAAGAATCTTGGATGCTCAGGAGTGGAGACTGCATGTTCTAGTGGATTGAAGGAATATTCCAGAAACCACGCAGAAGCCTTCCTTTCATGGAATCCCAGAGTGTTATTTTTTTTGTAAGAAATACTGAGCAGATTTAAGATAGGCAAAATGATGCATTAACATTGAGACAACAGTCCAAACTTCATTTGCTTCAATAAGTACTTTCCTTTCTAAATGAAAGTGTCGGGTTGTATCCAAGTCTGAATTCTTCAGAAATATGGTCTCATGGTGGACTATTCCGCCAGGACCCTTGGAGGGGCACGCTTCCTTACACTCACCCTTGGTGTCCACCCCACGAGTGCTGCCTCACCTATAGCGTATTATCGCCATCTGCCAAAAGGACTGATGCTACTTCAGACGCCGCAAGCAGGCAGGACTGGTAAACGTGTATGTAGACGAGAACCACATTAGGGTCTAGGAGACCGAGGAGACTTCAAGGGTCAAGTTATCAAGGGCTACTCACTGTTTCCTTGTCATTTCTGTACTGTCCCTTTCTCAAGGTGACTCTGTTTCTACTTTCCTGTTGACTTCAACTCCTTTCTTGGGGTCAGCTGGCTGCTCAGGCTCTTTGTTCACGCCTCTGCCTTGGTGGCATATCCTAGCTAGGCTCCCTCATGACCTGGCATGGTCCCTCTATTCTCTTCCCCTGCCATGGCTTTGAGCAGCAGCTTCCACTACTGATGCCATCTTTGCTCCATGTTTCTGTCTGAATGAGACAGGAGAGAGGATGTGATTGGCTCAACTCTGTTTTCCACTAGAAAGAAGGAGGGAAGTGTACCATCACGGATGGTTGGCACGGTAGGCACTAGGGGCAGTGGGCCTTACACATGGTTTATGCAGGAAAGGACGGTGCTTTCTTGATGATCAGCCTTTCATGAATAGCACTTAGAATCAAATGGACCCATGGTACATTCCATCATGAAATTTTTGAATAAAAAGATAGGTTGATAGACAATTCACTTCAAAATATGAGAGATCACAAAAGTCAAGGAAAGACTAAATGTTCCTTCTGTTAGGTTACAGCAAAACCAAATGTCAGGTGTTCAATCAGTGCGGAATCCCACTGAAGGACTGTACATTTATTTTTTTAAAAGATATAAAATACTGTTTTTTTTTTTTGTCTTAAAATGACTTTGAAGTGTTGTCTTGGGGGAACCACTAAAGAAAATCTTTCTTGACCTTGTATTGGGTTGGTGCGTCTCTCCACTGATTACCACACTTTGGGCTCCAGAAATTTCAGACAGAGCTGTCCTAATTGGGGATACTACACATGAAATGAATTGCAGGGCTGGGACCTGCAAAACTGCCTGGGCTAATTAACGAGAAGCAGCTTTGAACTTTTTGCTCTGTTGGACTCCCTGGTAGTTACTAAGTGCCTGGATCAAGTCCAAAAACAGCCAGAGGGACCCCAGAGTGTCAGGACACATTTCCCAGGTACTGGGAGGTTGAACATTGGACTATTGATATTCCAGGCATGGAGGAATTTAATTCATTTATTTTTAAGTTATTGTCTAAGTATAATCCTGAGAAATAAATGGGAGAGTAAAGAAAGCATTCAGTTGGGTGAAGACCACTTGAATTACACATTCTTGCTTTCAAGGAAATCAATAAGTAAGGGCAGAAAAATGGAGAAAAGACCATATGCGTTAAATATATGAATCCTATTGCTTTGGCTTACTCTCTTTTCTAAACCTTCACTATTTATCTAAGGCTGGTCTGGATTGTAGTTCTAGTTTAAAATTTATCAGTTATTAATAAGGCCTTGTAATATTTATCTTTTTATCTGTAATGTAGCTTGTTCATACCTACCGTTTTACTTTTTGTGGTTATTGTAAGCTTCAAGTGATAGCTTCTTGGTGCCATTTTTCCAGGTATTCTAGGTCTTTACATTGCTAAAAGAAGATACCTTCAGCTTGCAGTGGTCTTTAACAACATGTCATTCTATCCCATGATCTATGAATGATCTGAACAGTCCTTGCTTGGAATCTCTCATGCAGTAGCATACAGCACACAGATGCTGGCAGAGATGGTGTCCAACGTACAGACTCAGAGAGCTGGGAGCAAACTGGGTTTTCTTTCTTTCACGTGGCCTCTTTAACCACGTGGCCAAGCTTAAGTAGAACAGCCGTGTTTCTCCAGTTCAAATTGGCACCAGATGCTGCAGGACTTCTTAAGTCAAAGATGCGAAAGGACCATATCACATCAACCATATTCTATTAAATAAATAAATAAATAAATAAATAAATAAATAATGAAGGCCTACTTAGAATGGGATGGGTGAGAAGTGCAGTCAAATTTCCTATCAGTTACTGCATGCATACTCAAGGAGGGAAGAAACCAAGATGCTTCTTAGATGAGTAACTCTATCTTTTGTTCTGGGTAGCTTCTAGCTTCCACTCCCTCCAGCTGTTCACCCATTCACTTACCTGTTCATTAGCTGGGAACCCAAAGTGTTGTGGGACTGTTGATACAGTGGTGAGTCCACAGGTACAATCCCTGGGCCTTACTCAGATTAGCAAGGGAGATAGGAGGTAGATTAGCAAAGAAAGACATATGAGTTTCCAACCACGATACTCGTGACTGGTCAGAGTTCAGGAATACAGGGCACAGTTGTCCTTGATCTACTATCTATGAGAACCTGAGAACTGGTCACTGGCGATGAGCGGAAGCTGACGGGGAAGATTCGAGGACGACCTGGGACAGCAAGGTGCATGAGGTCACCATGGCTCCAATGCTACCCAGCAGTAAGGCTTTTCTTGAAGCATGCGTTGTGCTTGCTTTTCCTTTGTGCCACTTTACACGTCTCACATACGATGTTCTTTACTTCTGCGCCTATTCTCTCACCACCGTCACACATGTTTTGCGAAGGGGGAGTTATTTTTCTCCTTTGCTCCTTGTTTCTAGAACAGTGCCTAGCAAATAATAAAAGCTCAAATATGTGTTAAACGAGTGCATAAATCACTTCCAGCTCTTCCCACCATTTTTATTTCACATCATAGGTTGTAAACAATTTTTATGTCCAACATCATTTGAGAGGCATTGAGGACACTGTGCAATATCCAAGAAACATGGGTTCTATTTCCCATCATGCCTCTCACGTCTTGCTCGACTCTGGACACATTTCTTGGCAGCTTTTCAGCCTTCTGTCTGCTTCTTTATCCTCAGAATGAGGATCTTGAATTCTGCAGCCTCCTCCTCTTCTGAGCAGCTATAAGTCTTTGATTTTTGTGTAGTGAAATCATTAGAAAGGGACAGAAGACTGAAGTCAATTGATGTAATTCGCAGAAGTGAGGGGGGCCATGTGAGGAAAGAGAGAAGATCGTGGAGACATTGGGGCTTGTGGGACGTGCTCCGTAGGGGAACTGGTGGTTTTTCTTCACAAAGAGAGATAGGAAGACTTTTTTTCTATTTTTTAAAAAAATCTTTTTCTCCCCCTAGGGCTTGAGCAGAGAGACAGACAGACAGAGAGAGAGAGAGAGAGAGAGAGAGAGAGAGAGAGAGAGAGAGAGAGAGAGAGATTCTTTCTGAAGTCAAGCTGTATATAATCTGCTCTGGTCAGATCTGACTCAGTTGACTGAAGGAAGAATTGCTATTAAGAGTTTAGAAAATTATAGAAAGACACTTGGTCAGCTGATTTCTCTTGCCATTGGACGACGTTTATCCAGGTGCACCTTGAGGGCCGCAGGATGGAGAAGCCTCTTCTGGTGTGGCGGGAACAGAACCTTTCCGCCGCAGGTGTGCTGTGCGACAAGGAGTGTTCCCTACAGGAGCAAACAATAAGTCTCTTCTCAGATGTCGAGGATCCATTTCCCACTGAACTTCCAGATCAACAAAAGTTGTTGAGTTGCCCTAGTGACTATTAGACTATTACTTTGATCCAAACCAGCGTCTGGAGGTGATAAGAACTTTTCTTGTGCTTGGGCACAGACACACAGACACACACACACACACACACACACACACACACACACACACACACACACACATTCTGTTTTCCAGAAGAGTCAAGACCCTCTTTGGGATGGAATCTTTGGTGTTCTTTTTTTAATTTTTTATTATTATTATTATTTATTCAACTGTGCGCATGTGCGTGTGTATGTGTGCATGTGTGTGTATGTGTGTGTATGTGTATGTGTAGAACCACGGGCGAACTCGCGAACCACCATGGACGCCTCCACCTCCTTGTTTATTCTGCCTCGGGATTCACAGGCTCCGCTCTACCAGGACCAGAAACGCAGGCCGCCCCAGCTTCCTCCTGGCGTCTATATGTGGGGTCTAGGATCCGAACTCAGGACCTTCCGCCTGCAAGGCAGAGGCTTAACCCCTGAGCCACCTCTCCAGCCCAAGCTTTGGTGTTCTTCGTCAGTGAATTTAATACCGGAGTTTCCACAGAAGCGACCCCGGGCCAAAGGTCAATCATTATTTGGGGGTGGATCCCAGGAAACACTGTTGGAAGAGCAAGGGAGAGAGAGACGCTGGGGAAGAGTGACAGTGTGGATAAAAGCAAGGGACCACCGGGCAGCTGGAAAGGTCGGGATCAGAAATCGAATGCACGACTGTCCTCCTCGGCCCTTGGGAAGGGAGGGCGGTGTGTGTCTCACACCAGGTCTGTGTTGTTATCAGTTGAGTTTCTGCCTAGAGAGAGGGTGTCACGTGGCTACCTGCCACTTTCATGGTGCTGTGACTCTGGAAGCCAGTGAGGGCACCTGACAAAGGAAAGCGGGTGCTGACCGTGAGAAATGGTGTGAGGCGGAGGGAACGGAATGACCACGGGCATGCGGGCGCCACATGGTGCCCTGGGTTCCCGGGTCAGGAACCAAACGTCTCAAGCCACCACCAGACTTCTCCAGACAAAACTACCAGACTGGGAAAGTGGATGCCTTTATGCATAGAAAAATGAGGGGGTGAATTGCTGAAGGTGAGAGAGTGTTTAGGGGGTGCTAGTACAACCCTGGAGTAAGAGAGCATTTGGAAAAGGAAAGTCAGAAGTGGGGAGGGTGGAGCTAGCAAAACTCGGACTGTGTGTCTCCGACAGATGTTGCTTACAAATGTTTAAGGCACTCCTTCTGCCCAGAAAACTGCACACTGCATCAGTTAGGGCTCCTAAAGATAACTCCAGGGAAAGCCCTGCAGAAGCTCAAGGGCGGTGTGTTCTTGGGAAGAACCTCCTAGAATCTATGGCCGCGGTGTGGCTCTCTGGACCAGGGGCTAGAGCTACCCTCCCCAGCAGTGGGGACCTCATTTTTACTTAGTTGTTCAGCATTTATCACGACTGGGCACCTGTCTGCTCCAAGATCACATGTATCTGTCGCTTCTTGTCACAGTTCCCAGTCTGGATCCAAGTATTAGAAAATTTTTCCAGAAACACTCTGTAATCTCAGCGAGTCATCAGCAAATCAATACAAATAAACAGCACTAGGATATATTGTCAAATGGGCAAAGGCCAAGATGAAGAGAATTCCTAAAATCCTCCCAAGGAGATGCAGATGCAGGGAATATTAATAATGGATAGATGAGTTCTCATTAGAGTGGTCCAGACGGCAATGGGAGGGAAACGTTGAAACTGAAGAGAAGAAAATACTTTTGGTGCCATAATTGCACAGCAAGAAGGAAATCTGCTTAAAAGAGTGCAAAAAATAAATGTTGATAAATGGAGAATTCATTTCTAACAAATTTCTACAGCAAGGAATGTCATGGGAGAGATGTAATGGAAACCAGCCAAATTGTACAAGAAAAATAAATAAATATGGGAGACAGTGCTAGAAAAAGAAACAAACCCATCTTTTAATTGACTTGATTGTGTAGTTATAAATTCCCAAACAAGCTCTAAAAATTCTGAACAATGGATCAAGGAAGGTCTCAGAATACAAGGTCAGTAAGTGGATACAAAGTTCACCTCCACTTTGTGTGATAGCATTAAAAGGAATTCCAAAAGTTCAATACCATTGACGCTTGTACTTAAAGGAAAACTACTAAGATAATTAGGAACAAATGTGTCGCAAGGTGTACGAAGATATAGATGTTGAAACCAGGAAACACCTTGAGAGGGGAAATGGTCTCACCTAAGGAATGTATTTATTAATTGAACTAGGAGGCTCAGTATGGATGCCAATGCTCTCAAAATGGAGCTGGAGATTCCATATAGCTCTCATAAAAATCCCAGTGGGATTTTTGGAGGAAATTGATACTAAAATTTATCTTGAGAAAGAAAAGTGTTCAAGGGGCTTAGGGTCTCAAGATTTACTGTAGAGTCACAATAATTAAGACTATATAATCAGCATGAGTGAAGATGAATAAATCAACAAAACATGAAAACCCTGAATTCGGCTGGGCTGCCAGTGGTCTTCAGTTGAGGCGTTGAAGTAATTTAATGATGGATGGAAAGTGTTCCAAGGGCAGTGCTGGAAAACACCAACCTCTTCATGAAAGAGTCAGACTGGACTTCTCATCCCATCTAAATGGTTACAATCCTTAGAAGAAATGCTGCGTGTGTGTGTGTGTGTGTGTGTGTGTGTGTGTGTGTGTGTACAAGAGGGCATTGTGTGTATCTATTAAGACCCAAGGATGATTTCAAGAATCACCCTGCGTTGCTCTCCCTCCTTATTAGTTTACTCTGGAGCCTTCCAGGGCCTGAAATGTAGGGTACTGCCTTTCCCACTTTTTATTTTTTACGTGGGATCTAGGATATGAACTCAGGTCCTTCTGCTTATAAGGCAGAGACTTAACCCCTGAGTTATCTTTCCAGACTGGAAATCTGACATTCTAAAGACTCTAGACTATATAGGAAAATATCTTAATTTCACTGGTAAAGAAAAATATTCTTAGCATTCTGACACACGAGAAGAAAATCAAATGGTGAAGTGAACTTGTTGAATGATGAATGCCTCAGCTCATCAGGAACCACTTTCAAAAATGAAAAATGCTCCAGGAATTGAAAGAAATAATTCATAATCATGTGTCTGAAAAGGAATACGTATCCTTAATAAATAAGCAGTCCTTCAGCTCAATAGTAAAAGATAAAAAGCTTTAAAACATTGTGGGTAGAAGACTTGAACAGGTAACTCAGAAAAGAAGATGTATAAATGTTTAATAATTGCAGGAATAGCTACATACAATCATACAATATATGTTTGAGAACTACCTAATAAATTACAAAGTTTATATCATTGTGTACACAATGGAATATATGAAACATGGAAGACTGCTAGTATTAAAATTTCAGGGAGAACGTGTAAGCTTGTTATCCTTGTGGAGAGAGAGTGTGGGAGAGTTGTGTGGAAATTCTTATATTGTTAGATGCATAGTAATTTTGTAAGAATCAGATTCTGTCCAGATTTTTAATCCAAAGAATCAATCACATTTTTCAACAGATTTTTACATAAGATGTTGTTCATAGTTTTAGCCATAATAGCAAAAGTAAAAGCAAGTTAAAATACAACAGCTTAACACCATTCATCATTGACTAAAATCAGTTTCTCAGCCTTGGATTGGTGTTGTAATGGAAGATAATAGAAGTGCATGTTTTTTATCATGGTGTGGGCCGGTTGGGACCATTCAGTGTTCTAAGAAGCCACATGTCTAGCTGTTTGTTGGATACTGAATCCTTACTGCATTTTAGTCATGCTGGCCTTAATTCACCTGCTATTTTCAAGCCAACTCTTTGGTTCTTTGGACTTGGTCTTCGCCACTGACGTCATCAGTAGCTCCATGTTCTGTTTGCTGATTGGTCCTAACAGATCTCAGGGGGCTTTGCTAGTGCAGAGCCTTGAACCTTAATGCTGTATCACTCTCATTCTCTTTCCTCAGAGCATGTCTGATGGCATGTGAGGAAGAGGAAGGGTGTGAACATAACTGGACAAGATCTCAAACTTGGCTCTTCTGCTGGGGAAGTTATTGTATCAATGCCTGCAGTTAACTTTTCTTGCCTTAAGACAATTATTTGACACAACCCACTTAAGGGAGAAAGGGGTATTTATTTGGCTTATGGTTTTAGAAGTCTATTACAGCCCTTAATACAGTCTATTATGGTGGGGATCACATAGCGGAAAGTATGCTGGACAGAAGCAGGAGGCTGGCTTACATTCGCTTAGTATCGGGAAGTAGAGAGAGAAAGAGGGAACAGAGTAAGGCTACAAATCAAGGTTCACCCCTTATGACGTGTTTTCCCCTAGTAAGACTCCACCGTTTAAAGATGACACAACCTTCCCCAACGTCAATACCAGCTAAAGATTCAGACGCATGAGCTTGTGGGCGACGACTCGCATTTCACACCATCCCATCAAACCGTCTTCAGTTGCTACAAATGTCAAATCATGCACACCACTGTCTACCTGCCTCAAAGGGTCATGGCAAGAATTTAATATTTTTGACTTTAAATTTCTGTATGTTACACATTAGATGCAGTAGGCACGTGACCTATTGCTGTTGTTCCGTCTGTACTGGCTCCTTCTGTGTCTCTAGCTTTTACTGAAGAACACTCTATCTGCGGTTGGCTAAGCAACTGAAAAGACTCAATAGCTTCTGAGAATACCTCCTCCTCCCTCCAGCACAGGGCTTCATAACCCATACATTCTCTCTCACTCAGACATTTTGGTCATTCATTCCATAATGCTACACCTTCCCAGGGTGGCTGCTTTACAAAAGCCACATTCTTTTCTTGGAGCTAGCCATTAATTTCATGAGTACAGCTTGTGGTCAACTGCCAGTTTTAAACCTTGCTATGGTCTGGATATTTGTTTATTACCAAAATTTCCACATTAAAAACCTGACTCGTGTGATACCGTTTTTACTACTTTTTTATTACAAGGCTATGTGCTAGAATATGTGTCAAAGCTAGCTAGCCTTGATTGTATGGATGGAAATATAAAATGATAATGCAAAATGAATTCAAGAAATTGTAGTCTGTTGAGGCAGTGCTACTAAGAAATAGGGACTTTGGGAGAGATGTATCATGAGGACGGAGTCCTCTGTGGTAGGTATTCTTCTTGTTGCTCTGGCAAAAATGCCTGAAAAGGTCTTAGGCGGGAAGGGAGTGTTTGTTTTGACTCGTGGTTTGAGGGGCTCGAGTCCAGCATGGTGGGAAGGCAGTGTTAGGGGAGCTCACTGTGTCGCAGCCAGGAAGCACAAAGCGGCGGTCCTTTTTTTCCCCTTTTTATTCAGTCTAGAACCCCAGTCTAGGAGGTGGGGTCTCCCACATTGCAGGCGAAACCTCTCTGGGAGCTGCCTAATAGACATGGCTCCGTGTGTGTTTCCTAAGTGACTCTAAATTCAACCCAAATGACCATCACACAATCAGTAATAAGGTTCGTGTCCTCATAGGAGACTGTGAGGGCAAGTGCGCCACTCCACACGGGTGTGAGAACGCAGAGCGACCCTTATCTCTACCGCGGAGCACAGGTCTTCAGCAGTGTATCTGCTGGCACCTTGGTCTTGGCATTTCCAGGCTCCAGGTTTGTTCCTGGAAAGTGACCTCCTTCTTGGTGTTTTGTTATAGGAGGTCGAGTAGACCAAGACACTTCTCTACAGTCACATGGAGTCAGTCTGATGCTTGCACAACTTGAACAAGCTAGAGCAATGTAGAGAATCAAGACACCGGTGACCAAGCAGAGGCACCAAATAAACAGACTGGCCTGACACACTGGTCGCAGGATTAGGAAGAACATGTCCACCTAGGTCACTGCTATATTCATGTTTCACCAGTTTTGATCGAATACATCATCCAAACCAGGGGAACAAAGTGTCCATTCATGCTCAGGACTTCAGGTTATGATTCCTTATGGCGGGAGAGCTGGCCATCGTTAAGAAACTACGAGCTGACCACACAACATCCACAGCAAGAAGCAATTGGGAAGACCAATGTTGCTTTCCAGCCTGCTGTTCTGCTGAGTACTGAACCAGCTCTCTCTCCATCTCACCTACCTGCTCAGGACATGGTATCACCCATTGGAGATTGGGTTTTCCCACATCGATCTTGGAATGAATTCAATCTTCCACAGACTTGCCTTGACTAGATAATTCCTCATAGGTGTGACTGAAGGTTCAGCTTTGATGGGTCAAGCTGACAGCTAAAACAAACTGTCACAGTCTCGGATCAATCTTCACTATCAAAGGACAAGATTGAGGACTAGGAAAGTGACACGTTAAAAGTATCAGGGCCAGAATTTTAGGGCAAGTATTCCAAAGCCCAAGGCTGGGATTTTTCTCGATAATAAAAGAACCATTTTAAAAGAGGCAGTGAGAAGACTGCTTTCTTCTCTTTGTTGCAATTTCTTTGCTGTATTAAATATTGCATTGGCGAGAAGTCAAACGCTTATTCACATCGAGCTACTTGGCTCAGACTTCATTGTAATTAGACTTAAGAAGCACCATAACTATGGTCGCCCACTGGGAACTATTAGGAGCTGCAGAGTATTATGGAAATTCAGATTTCCCTAGCCAGGAGCCATCTTCGCTAGCGGGCTGAAATATAATCTCTTCGCCTGATACTTAAGCCCATCATTATTAGACCAGAACTCTTAGTTATTTTCTCCAGGCTCCCACAGAGAAGAGGGTGCCTGCGATTCCCCTCCAGAAAGATGAATCTGAAAAGGGACATTTCTAACCTCTGTCTTCTTGCTCTTCTATTCACCCCTCCTCTGAAGAGCTGATGTGCTGACCAGAGCCAGGGTGTCAGAACTCCTGGGCAGGCTGACCATCCTGATAGTCTTGTGAGGCCGGCATGTGTGCTTGAGCCAAGGCCTCAAAATTCTAAGGATGCCAAGGACAAGATAGGTTCACTTTGCTTCCTTGCCAAGGTTCTCCAGAGATTTCCGCAGTGGAAATCACAGAGAACTTTCAATGATCTGTAGACCGGGTCCTGATTTCTCTCTTGGTTAACTCCATGCGCAGTGGTATTTAGAGACCAGAAAGATGGAAAGAAAGGAAGACAAAGAGCTCAGCATTCCTAAGTGTATGCAGCCCGTCCAAGACATCCATCAACAGATTTTGGCATCAAAACTATTGTTGTAGTCAACCTGCATGGTTGCTGACAAATCACCATTAAACAGCTTAAGGGAACAAGGGGTTTATTTTCTTATGATTGTCTGGCTACAGTCTGTAATCCAGCTTGAGAGGAGACATGTACCAACACCAGGCCGATGGAACTGGCCACACCATGTCTACGTAATAGCTGAGAGAGGGACAATCCTTACTTGTCAGACCAGCATGTCTGGCCAAGTGTACACAAGGATGCTGATTCTCTCAACCAGCTCTCTGTATTTTACTCAAGTTGACACCTGTGCCTAACTATGACACCAATAATGTAATGTTCCATTTTTAATCCCAGGATAAATTGTATGTTCTGGAAGCTTTGCAGTCCTTTCCTGAAGTGGCTTTAGATGCTGTTAATACCAGTGTGTTAGATTCCCAGGACTGTGGAAATGAAATGTTGCCATCTAGGTGCCTGAAATAACATCTCTTACAAGGCTGGAGACACAGTTTGAAGTCAGTGTGATGGCAGAGTCATGTCCTAGGACAGGGTCCTTTCCTGTCTCCCGCAAGCATCTTTGTGCTTTAGGTCTGTCTGTGTTCCTTGGCTTGCAATGCCTCATTTCAGTCTCTGTCTCTCTTTCCCCAAGTGATTTCCCTTCGGCTCCTCTGGGGGACCACCTGGTGTTTTCATAAGAATAACAGTCATTGGGTAAGGGGCGACCTTAACCTAGGAGCACCTTAGTCTGTCTTGCTTGATTCCTCTTGCACTGATCTGAACTTTAGCCAAGTGGGGTCCTGCACATGTCCTGAGAGTTTTGACTTGAAAAGATGACGTGGAGGGGTGGGGGAGGTGCCCAGTAGAACCCACAAGAACTAGTGTCATTGCCTGTGGGTCACAGTCCGCTCTGTTTTACCTTCCTAAGACCATCACCATACTCCTCCTTCCTGCACTATGAATTCTCGCTGCATTGGGAAAATAATATATTAAAACAAAAACTTCATTTTTCTTATACATACAGATAGATGGATGATAGATAGTTGATAGATAAAAGATAGATGATACATGAACTAGCGGTAATAGATATATGATAGAAAATGATGAGTAGATGGATAGATGATAGTTACAAAGAGGTTTCCATAGGGGAACTGGCCCATGTGGTTCTGAATGGTGTGATGTCTGAAGACATACAAGGTAACTCAGCAAGTGTATTCCCAGGAGAGCAGTTACTTGTGTCAAAAGTCAGGAGAGACCTATGTTCTAGACTGAGCATAGACATAATTCAGAGAGAATTCTCTATTTCATGAAACACACTAACCTTAGATTCTAAATCTCCATCTGATTGGATGATGTCTACCTGCAGTAGAGATGGCTGTCTGACTTACCTATTAATAAAACAACCTTGTAGAAAGAGCCAGATAACATTTGACCCAATATCTATATAGTTGTGAGCTGGCAGAAGTGTATCTGAAGGTGCCCGGCTCGAGTTTCCTTCCCCAGTGACTTTCTTCTCCCTCACCTCAGTGTAGAACTTTTGAGACAGCATCATGCATTGCCTCTGACTTCTTCCATTTAGGTCTGAATTCATCCCCACAAAGATCATGTCTTTATCAAAGATACCTATCCTGCAATGACTGATTCCTAAAGTTGAACTTTTACAACTCGGAGGTTCATCTTTTTTGACAGACATGTGCTCCACTGATGTTCATTTACTTCATACATAACTTTTCTTTGACCCATATTGGCATTTGGCAAATTTGACCTTCTTTTATCTGGCTCTTCTTTGGCTTCCAGGTCTGTCCTAATTTTATTCACAACATGCCAGATTCTCTTCTCTGAAAATCTCTGCTTTCCTCTCTCTCCTTGCCTTTCTGCCTCTTTCCCTGGGCCATCTCCAGTGTCTTACATCTTATCCATGTGCCAATGACTTCAGATGTCATCTTAGGGTCCAAACCTCTTTCTTGAACTCCAGGTTTCTTCACTCCTGTGTTTCATTGATTTAGAATTAAAAATAACCAATAAAGAATTTTTATCTTTTTCCAGAGACTTCCATTAATGCCCCATGTTCAGTCCATCAGCAAGTCCTGTCAACTTTACTTTTATAACACTTCCCAGGGCTGAATCCTTCAAATACCCTTGTCCATATCCTGCCCCCTCCCACACCTTCCTCAAAATTTTAGCCACCTGTCCCTGTTTCACCGAGGCATGGCAGACACCATCTCTACAACTGCAATTCTTGTTCTCTGAGAGTGATGTCAGAACCTTCTGTTATCACCTTATTCTCTGTCCTGCTTCTCATTAGCATATTACATATGTTTATTATGTAGGTATAATGGTTACTCTTAACTATTGCTGTGAGAGAGCACCCAAAGTCAAATAACTTAAGGGAGAAAAAGAAGTTTATTCGCCTTAGGGTTCCAGAGGGGAGACACAGTCTTTCAAGGTGGAGGTGACATGGTTGGTGGCTGAAGCTAAAGGCTAAGCCACTCTCATTCCCATGGCAGGAGGATTCCTGGAAAGCCTCTCTTCTTCCCAGTATTCTGTTCTGGGATTCCTTTTATCTGGTCCACTACTGGGAGGTTCCAATGAGATCTAGGGATGTTCCTATGAGATCTAGGGCTGGTCTTTGTATTGTAAATGTATTGATCCAGATAATCTCTTCAGGTGGTCTCAGCTGATCTTAGTTAATGCCAGGTGTGTCAAAGTGACCCCCAGGATTAGCTATCACAGTAGGCAAGCATGTATTTACCTCATTACTGCATATATCTTTCCTTTAGACTATAATTTTCTCTGGGGCTTACATTCTTTTGTTAATGGCTGTCTATATATTTCAATACTCTAGAGGATTGAGGAGATGGCTTAGTGATTGGATAGTGATTAGCTACACAAGCAAATGACTAGAGCTCAGATCCTCAGAGCTCACATGGATTAATGCCCATTGGGCACAGCGACTGATCTCTATTTCCATCCTCAAAAAAGTGAAGACTAGGAATCTTTGAGTAAGCAGACTAGTCCTACCAGTTGAGCTCTTGGTTTGATTAGAGATCCTGTAGCACGTGCATCCAGATGTACCCACACACGTGAACATGAATGCATGTACATTCACACACACACACACACACACATACTCACACCTACACATGAAAACAGAAAAAGAACAAAGTATATTCTGAGATGTCGCTGCTGGGATAAATACACCTGGAATAAACACAGGTCTTTCTGTTCTCTGAGGAAATTAAAGTCTTATGTCATCATTCCGGGTTTTGCATATATATGCTAATTTTTACTAAAGACTTTAAAAACATCTTTTAAGACTGAATTAGTCATTCTCTGGTAGTGACCACATATGATCTTTGCATGTCTTCTATGTTCTGGACTTACATGTTCTCTCTCATTTAATAATTTATTGAGGCCAGTAGAACAACCTCTGCAAATGCTCAATAAACGCTCTGCAGAGAATAAACAGGATTTTACTGGAGTCCCATAGAAGAAACATTTTCATCCCTAATGCAGTGAAACAAAAAAAGATTTCCAATAGCTTAGGCATCTCATGGCTGGTTTTACAGCTGGTAAATGAGACTCTGGGAGAAAAATGTGGGCTCCAAGTGTACTTGTCTGCTTTCCGAACTCCTTCGAACTCTTTCAGCATCTGAGTCATTGTCTCCATTCTCCATGCAAGGGAACAAGTTAGCTGTGTGAACCAGTCAGGTCACTTAAATGGAACAAAACAGAGCAGATTGTTAAACCATCAAAACCCAAGTGCTGAGAAAGGGGGAAGGAGAGAATCAACATTAAAAAAAATTCAAAACAGTGTAAAAAAAAAGAAGAGGGCAATGATAGATACAAAGTGGTCATGTAAGGTAAAAGTCCTGCATCTGAACAAGCCTGGGGAACAAGGTAAAGGTAGATGCTGTCGCTGCTGTTGTTTTCTTCAAAACATTTCCTCTAAACTCTCTTGTAGAGACATGTTCTTTCTTAGCAGCTCTTGGCTTGATCCAGACAGAAGCTGGCTCTCTAGGTAGTGGCTAAAACAATGTCATTTAGCTGCATCTTGAAGTCATGAGAAACACTCCATATCTGTCAAGATGCTCTGGCAAGGATGGATCTGCCCTCTCTGGCTTCGGTTGGCTACATAACAGTGACTAGATAAAGGCTCCAGGGTGATAGGCTGCTGGACTCCACACGTGTGTCCCTGACCATGGGCTGTGTCTGCTCAGGAGAGAGCTAGTAGCCACTTCCAGGGTTCGGCTTCTAGCCTCAGCCTCCATTCTAATGGTAGAGACACATAATAAACAAAGAAGAAGTTTAGGTGATCTTATGCAGAAAATTAAAATAGGTTGGTGAGAAAGGGCAGTAAGATTTGCCTCATCTGAGTGCTTGTTATTACTTTTGATTCACTTTAAAACCTTGTGTGTGTGTGTGCGTGCGTGTGTGCGTGCGTGTGTGTGCATGTGTGTGTGCGTGTGTGTGTGTGTGTGTGTGGTTGCCGGTGTGTCATCAGAGCACAATCTCAAAGACTGATGTCACCTTCCACAGGGACACTTGCTACTTGTTCATTGTAGCTACTTGTTCACATGCGCCAAGTAACTGGTCCATGAACTTCTGAACACTCTCCCGTCTGTGCTTCCAATCTCAGTGCAGACACACTAATGTGTCTGGCTTCACATGGTTTCTGAGGATCCTAACTCAAGTCCTTATGCTTCTGTGGCAGGTTCTTACCCATGGAACCATCTCCCCAATCCATAGTTCACTTTTAAGAGAACATGGGGGGGGGCAGAGAGATAGCTCAGGGGTTTTAAGATTCTGTCTCACAGGCAGAAGGTCCTGAATTTGGATCCCAAGGACCATGTAAAAACACCAGGTAGAAGCAATGCAGCCTGCACTTCTGGCCCTGGTGGGTGGAGCCTGGGAAATCCCATAGCGAAGCAAGAAGGAGGTAGAATCAGTCCAGGATGATGCCTGAAGTCACCCTTGGTCCTTCACAGGGACACACAGTGCCGTCTGATATACACACACAAACACACATGCACACACAAACATAAAATAAATAAGATGTTTTTTAAAAGGCAATATGAATTGTAGAGTTGGGAGGACAATAAGACATTTGGGGAGAAGCAATCCTCTCTCTTCCTCTCTCCTTCTTCCATCAGTGATTCCTCTCCAAGGATGAGGTTGACCAGCCTCTTGAAGTCCAACATTGATGTCCCACATACCCGAAATCATACAAGTACAGGATTTAGCTCTTTCTCCCCCAATGGGAGTACAACTAAAATATGATTCTACTTCCAGCTATACCCTTTGTGTTATGTACATTACAGGCCATTCTGACTCAGCAGAAAGAGCTGCTTTGTCCTTCTTCAGAGCTACCTCCCACATCAGCCGAAGGAAGGTTCCGGCTTAATTTGATTCATTTTATATGAGTGGAGATTTAGGTGATATCAAATCTGTTGCTGCTAATAATAAAAAAGGTAAGGCAAGCCTCCCCAAGTATTTTTGAACATGTTATTTCACACGTGCGCAGGCTTATCTGTGGAAAAATTTTCTAAAACGGAAATTGCTGAGTCAAATTTGAGTTTTAATTTAATATGAATTGTTATCTGCTTTGCCTTGAAGTAGTTCCCAAACAAGCTTCTATCAGCAATGCGTGAGAGCGCTTTCCTCCATGTAGACATTATCAAGCCAGCAGATCTTTTTGAACAAATTGGGTTTATAATATTATTCTCTAAAGTTTCCATTTGAACGTGTTGACTTCTCAGTCGTCCACACTGTTGGGAGCTTCAGCAGAGTCTTTCGAAGTTGCCTCTGCATACTCTTTGCTTGCTTTCCTATTTGGTTCCTGGTGAGATTTTATTTCTTGCTGGGTTTTGGGAGACGATCATAGGGTTAAGATATTAGTCATTAAGTCCGGCGCTTTCCATGATGTAATCTGCAAATATTTCTCCCCTGCTTGTTGCTTGCCCCTTAGCTGTTGTCTGTGTAGGTTTATTCATGAAAATATTCAAATTGATTTTCATGTAGTCAAATCTTTATACAGGAAGAAGGTGTGAATGGAGGAAGGGGATGGTGGAGACTGAGGCTGGAGGTGATGGATTCCTAGGTGGGAGATCAGAGAAGGTTTGAGGATGGATTGTTGGATGAAGGAGCATGGCATTTGAGTGGGCTGATGGGATGGGACAGACGCAGCAAGAATGATGTCCAGCTCAGTTATTTGGAAGGACATGTCAAGGTCAGAATACAACAGTAAAAATGGCGGATGGGCTGGAGTGGATGACTGCAGATACATAGGCACGCAGAGGGAAAGGGAATAGGGGTGGGAAGTCTGTAGGGATAAGCAGAGGAGTAAGGCTTGAAACAAGCAAGGATTTGGTAAACGCTCAACTATGGAGCTCAACTTGCGAGGTGGCTCGGTGGGTAGGGTTGCTTGCGTGCAAACCTGGTGTCTCTGCCCTTCAGCAATGCTCAGTCTTCTGGTACCCATGACATCTTAGTTTCACCTTCCTGTTGCTTTGATAAATGCACGATGCAGACCATGTAGGGGAACAAAGGTTGGTTTGTGCTCACAAGTCTAGGCTGAAGTTCAGGGGCCAGCTGACCTCGTCACGTCCACGGGAATTGTTGAGAGAGGGGCATACTTTCTCATGTGCCAATTTGCCACCTATGAACCAGATCTCTCCATCTAGTCCACCTTCCCAAGTAATGGTTCCACCCGCTATGGGCTGGGTTTTCCCACATCATTAGATAATCTCCTACCGGTGTGCCTAAATGCAATAGTTCTTCACAGTTGTGTCTAAAGGCTTGATTCTCAAGTTTCAAGGTGATATCTGCAAATAGCTCTCATACTCGGCAACCTGAATTCCAGCCCCAGAGCTCCCACGGTGGAAGGAGAGAACCGACTTCTGCAGGCTGTCTGTTGACCTCCATGTGTGTGCTGCGGCGCATGCCTGTCTGCCTGATCTTTCTCTAGCTATCCTACACCTTGAAATAAATGAGAATTTAAAATAGTTGAAAAAATGAGCCACAGCAAGGAAAAACTTGAATTGGGAGAGAGTTCTAGTCTAGCGTGTGGCTTTAATGCTACCGTGCAGTAACTGTAGCTCTGTGTATCAAAGGACAATGGCAGATCAGCGTGTCCGAGAGCTCTATTCCCTTCCAAGCCTCAGCAGGCTCATCCCTTAAATCAGCCTGTTTGACTTAACTACAGACACAATCTCTTGGAGCTCTAATACCTTCAGCATCTGCAATGCCCCGGACCGTGTCGCTGCACATGAGTCTTTTCCTTGTAGCTCCATGATGCGTGTGCACCGGAAAGCCTGGCAGCCTCACGCAGCTCTCAGAAGGGGTAGACCAGTTCGCCTGGTTGGCACAGGGCCATTTTCTCGAGCACGACTGTCTCCAGGGGAGCTTTGAAATATTGACAGCCAAGTTGGATAAAGGCCCAGAATTGAAAAGAGATCAAAAGCATAGCCTTAAATAAAACCAGCTGGAATTACAACTATTAAAAACAAAGTGGGGGGGGGGCATATTCTGTGGGCCGAGACCTTATTTCACATCTAAAGCACAAACATGGGAGGCCAAGGAGCAGACCTTTCTGGAGCGCATTTGTAGAAGAGTTTGGGCAGGCGTTTTGATTTGTGTAATGAGAACTGGCTGTTCAAACATGTTTAGTCTCATTAACCATAAGTAGGAAGAGGTGTCTTTTCTCTTGCGTTGACAGAACGGGTGGCATTTTCTTTTTCACCCCCAAAGAACATGGAGGTGGAATTGGTACAGCTCGCGCCACACGAGCTCATTTAATTTTCATATACATCTTCAAAGGTAATTAAGCTCTGAGAGGTTGACCGTGGTGCCAAGCAGAGGAGGCTCAGACCGTCTAAATAACTTGTCCAAGGATGCGGCTCAGCGCCACGCTTCAAGCTAACGGTGGGGCAGCAAGGGTGAGATGCGCCGTGGGTCCGTCAGTCTAGCGGGGAGGCCGGGCTCATGGGCGTCGTGGGCCCGGGGCACGTGTTCCAGCAGCAGAAACACTGACATGCGGTGGACAGTTCTTGCGCATAGGGCTGTCCGTGCGGCGCGGATGCTTCAGTGTCCTTACCTGGGTCTGGGTACTGACCTCTGTCTCTCGGTTGGTGAAAACCAAAGCAATCTCCAGAAATGTCAAGACCTCGTCATTTCTGGTTGGAGACGGTTGAGCTAAAAGAAATGATATGGCTCTGTTTTTTGAAGTGTTGGTGTAGCGTGTGTGTGTGTGTGTGTGTGTGTGTGTGTGTGTGTGTGTGTGTTTGTCTTTATGGGTGTGTATATATGTCTGTATGTGTTTGTCTTTAGGGTGTGTGTGCTTGTATATGTGTGCATACTTGTGTGTCTGTGTATATATATGTATGTATTTGTGTGTGTCTGTATATTTATGTGTGTCTACATCTGTGTGTGCGTCTGTGTGTAAGTGTGTCTGTTTATATATGTGTATGTATGTCTTTGGCTCTATGTGTGTATTTTTATGTGTATGTATTTGTACATCTGTGCGTGCGTGCGTGTGTGTGTGTGTGTGTGTGTAGGGGGTTCGTGTGCCCGTGTGTATGCGTGTGGAGGTCAGAGACCAGGTAGCAGAAATAGCGTCTCACCATGCTACGTGTGGACTCTGGGCGTCAGACTCGCTCATCAGGCTTGGTGGCAAGTACTTTACCCACTGAGTCATCTCTCCAGCCCTCAAACAGCTCATACACAGTTTCCGATCGGAACTGGAGGCCACAGCAAGGGCTCGATGGAATCAAGGCCGAAGTAAGGGGGCAACAATCACATTCTGCTATCCAAGACTCTCGGCTCAGCGGGTTCACACATACAGAGGCCGTCCTGATGACTTGCCGGGTGTGTTTATGCCTTTCATGGTGCATGATGCCTGAAGTTACTTCATCCTTACTCCCCACTCCTTCATATATGAATTCAGAATAGCAGCGCCCAACTGCCTCAGATGTTGAGACGTCTGAAAAGCACCAGATGTATCAGGACCAACCACAGCTGGGCCTGGGCTTGTGATTATATAATGCCAGAGACATGGCCGTGGACAGAAGAGTTGGCATGTTAGACTTCATTACGGACAAGAAGGTCTGATTTGCAGAAGACAATATGGGAGAATGTACAGACTGAGAGGAGAGGATCGCACTCATAGATGTGATAAATGATCATCCAATTTATAGGGAAGTGAACAGCACACTTTCACTTTCCCATGGTGGAGGGAGACTTAATTCACATTGCTAAGTGAAAGGAGTTGTTGCAACTACTTTGCGTATTGTTGACACCTAAATGGCTTAAGGGGGGACAAGAGTATTTAATTCTAACTTAGGATTCTTGGTTAAAGTTCTATATCCAGCTTGGGGGAGAATTAATACCACCACTAGAGGCTGAGGGAACTGGCCACATCATATCTATTACTGAGAGAGGGACAATCCTCACTTGCTAGAGCAGCATGTCTAGCTAAGTATACCAAAGAATGCCAACTCCCTGAACCGTCTCCCTCCATCTTATTCACCTGCTCAGGGCAAAGTCTCACCCTCCATGGCTGGCCCTTCCTATCAGTTAGACAATCTCCTGCAGGTTTGCTCAAGGCTTAAATCTACTAATTCTTCACACCAGTGCACAGAGCTTCAGCTTTCAATTAAGAAATTGACACCTGTCTATGACAGGAGCAAATTTCAAATGTGTGCTTATCGTGTGACCTTTTTTCTGCACATTTCATTCTGAAAAGAACAAAACTACAGAGACATTCAAGGGAGCAGTATTTTCCGGGGGCAAGTGGAGAGGGGAAGGGTGATGAGTGCAAGTGCTCTGCCTGGCATGCAGATGGCTCCTGTCCTTAGGCATTGGTCCATGCCCATAGCACGTGCAGTGCTATGGGATTTGGGCGACGATGAGGTATCAATGCAGGTTAAGCAACTGTGACTAATGTTCCTTCTCGCAGGGATGCTGATGAAAGAGAGGTGGATGGAGCACTCCAAGTTTTGCACCTAATTTGCTGAGAAGCCAAAACTGCTTAAAAAGTCAAGTCGTTAAAAAAAAAGAGAAAATATATCCAAACCTGCCAACACCTTGAGCATATCCTGAACTCTAACTGTGTTTGCTTGTTTATTTAATTATGCACCAACTTATTTTAGGCAGGAGTCATGTGTGAAGTCATCCACATAATTCTGTCCCCTCAGCACCTTGTTCATCTGAGCATGCAATAAGTATTTTGGGAAGAGAAATAAATAAATAATTTTATTGGTGTTAGAATAATTTATTTTCTAACTGATACTTAGGATCTTTGAAATGCTTTCATTTGAGATAGAAGATGCTATTCTTTTCTATAAAAAGGTTTTATAACTTTCTAATTTTTGAAGTTTTAATGAGGTTTCCATTGTCAGGGACTATCTACCTTGATCAAAGCAAAAGGGTAACTTATAAGACATATGTAAAATATATTACCTGTGTGTGCTACGGGGGCCTACAGTGGACAGAAGCAGAGGCTTATCTTCAACATCACCAGGATGCACAAAGGACATAGGATACTGATGCTTTGATGGACAGTTGGTCTTGAGAGCCTAGCCTGGATGTTGTTGTGACTTGCCAGGAGAAATACCACAGCTGCCAGGGTCCATGATACAAAGATGGCACTGAAATTAGAAGAAGTCAAGCAGGGTTTGCTTACAAGGAAGCACGGGTATCTAGTTACTTAGTTGGTAGGTATCCTAGTTACTTTTTAGGTAGATATCTTAGTTACTTCTTAGATAAATATCTTAGTTACTTCTTGGATAAGTATCTCAGTTATTAGGTATCTTAATTAATAGACATCGTAGCTACTTCTTGGGTAGATATCCTAGTTACCTCTCAGGTAAGTATCTTAATTACTTCAGAAATAGGAACCTTTGTAGATATCTTAGTTCTAAGGTGGGCATCCTTGTTACTTCTTAGGTAGTTATCTTAGCTGTTAAGTATCTTAGTTGGTAGCTATCTGAGAGTCCTTCTTAGATAAGTATCTTAGTACTTATCTAAGTACTTTTCTATTAGTATCTTAGTTGGCAAGTATCTTAGCTACTTTTCCTGTGATAGAATCCCCGACAAAAGTGAACTGAGGGAGGAATGATTTGTCTTTTCTCACAACCCGAGAGTACAGTCTTTTATGGGGAAGAAGTCAGAGCATTCCAGAAGTTCAGAGCAGCTGGTCACAATGCATCCACAGTGGGTGCAGAGAGCAGTGGATGCTTGGGCTTATCTCATTTTCTCCACTTATACAGTGTAGGGTTCCATGCCAGGAAAGATGTAACCCTCCCCTCCATGTTCAGGGCATTCCATCCCAATTACCTCATCAAAATAATCCCCCATACCCGTGCCCAGGGGCTCCTCTCTAGGTAAGTTTAGATGCTGAGACTGGATCATAGCAGAAGGGGATTGAAGGACCGCACACTGCCCAGAGCTGGCAGCGGGGAGCTGCCTCCCCTCAGCCTGAAGATCAGGGAAAGGTAGGGTTTGCTGACATTCCAGGACAGGTCAGGGTCTGTGTGTGGTCAGGGCGTCTCAGGAAACGCAGTGACCCATCGGGGTCAGAGCTAGTCAGAGTAATGTCGTTGGGAAGCATCCAGGAGAAGAAATAGCCCTTCCCGTCACCCTGACTTTCACTTTCCTACTGGGACTCCCTTTGTGCGTGTGCGTGCGTGTGCGTGTGTGTCAAAGGGCCTCTATGTACCTGTGGAGGTTCAAGGGTGATCAAAGGTGCTCCTGGATTCCTCTACCTCCTTTTCGCTTTGCTCCAGGGTTTCCCAGGCTTCTCCTTCCAGGGCCGTAAGCGCAGGCCACCTTCCTTTCTGCCTGCCATTTTTACACGGGACCTAGGATCGGAATTGATGTCCTTCTGCTTGTGAGCAGAGGCTTGACCCCTGAGCCCCTCTCCAGCTCCTCTTTTGAACCGACCTGAGCCACAAGCTGAAAGATAAGGCGATGCGCCTTCTCCAGCCAAGCTCATTCAGAGAGTGTTGTGCAGGATCCTGAGGTCTGTGCATGCAGCACCGTGGGCTGGATGGTGATGCTCTTGCTAACAGCTGTGGTTGCCTTCGTGCGTCGAGGAGTTCAGCATGTGCCGACGGAAAGGCCAGTCTCCTCCTGAGGTATGCTCCTTTCATGTGAACTCCGGTCCAGCTGTTACAGGAGTCACAGTCATGGGAGATCCATGCACGGACTGGTAGGGATTACAGCTTCAGATACCAGAAGCCCTCAAACAAGCCCCGGGCATGGGTGTGTAGGTAACAGATATTTTTGGAATGACTTAGCTCTTCCACATACAAGTAATTGTAAGCCAGTTTTCCACACATGCAGTTTGCTGGGCCATTCTCTGATGGCGTTGCTAGTAAGCATTTCTAGTACACTCAGCTATACCAATGGAGTATTTGTCCATTTATGACTTCTCTACAAAGCCCGTCCCTCCTCCATGGACGAGCATGTCTCCGCACTCGTGTGGCGACTTTCTAGTGCGGTGCTGAAGTCTTGCTTTCCTGTGTCCACGGCAGGCATCGCTAATCCGTTGCTGCGTGACCACACTGAGCTTAAGCCCAGGGCTTGGCAGGTAAAGTAGAGTAATTTACAATCTGCTGAAGTTGTTCTTACAGCACAATGATGCTCATCTGTCCTGCGTTCTCCAGCTGGCGGGAGGGGGCGATGTTCATACCTGAGAAGCTGAGTGGAAGAGAGAAAACACACAGTCCTCACTTCACGACCATTTAGTGAGCAACTACTCTGTCGGGCCCTGTGGATAGTGTTCAGACACATGGCATGTGGTTACGGAGAACACGTTCATTGCTCAGCATGACACCCAAACCAGTCTCACTCATGAGGTTAATGGTGCTGGGACTGACGTTTATACGGAGAGAGAAGCTCCTTCTGTCTGGAGGTTACAAATGCACAGTTTGCTGTTTTCAAAATTAAGGCACGCTCTCTGCATGGCCTTGTGATCACTGGGCAATTGTGTATCATAGTATTCTTTATGAAGAGATAAATTCGTGTGTGTGTGTGTGAAGATGCTCAGCCTATGTGTAGAGGCCAGTGGTTGATTTCAGATGTCTCCCTTTATAACTCTGCACCGTACTTTTTGAGAAGAGTCGCTCAATGAATTAGGGCTTGTGTTTTCAGCTAGACTCACTGGGTAGTGAGTTCCCAGGATCTGCCCACCTTAACTCACTCCATGCAGTGATGGGGTTACAGGTCTATGTCGCTATGTCTGATTCTTATTTGTGTGTGTGTTTGTTTGCCTGGGTTCCGCAGATCTAACTCAATGCTTCTACTGCAAGCACGGAGCCTTGTCCCCAGCCCGCTGGATGTGCTCTTACCAGAGCTTCCTCCAGGTGACTTTGGAAAACCAAGTATGAATTAATACCCCGCAGAAGGCAGACAGCATCGCGCCTGACCCAGGAAATGACTTCTCCATTATTCTGAAATCATACATGCAGACAATCCGGAAAAGGTTTAAAAAGGATTATTTCATTTTATTTATTTACACGGTCATCATCATCATTATTATTGCCACATTTAATATTTATTGAATGTCAAGCAGGCTTGCAATACGAATAGCATGGAGTCACAGCGAGCTGGTGGCCTGACCGGCATGAAGAGTCTTCAGCAAGGACAGAGGGAGATTCTTCCTAGAGTCTCCTGCTCAAGGGCAGGCTTGGATTCGGGACCAGGTCAGAGATGCAGGAATTGTAGAGACAAGGCTGCTCTGCGTGGATTCCCGTCAGGGGGCGTTTCTTCATTTCTTTGCAACCTACTTGTGTTTTTGAAACCAAATTCTGCTGTATGAAACGGTGATTACATACTTGCCTTCTTTCTGGGAAAACAGCTAGTTCTAGAGAAGATAAAGCAAATATTCTTTTCCTTAACTATTTCTTAGTGGGAAAGATAGCGGTCTCACAACAGAGGGGTGAAGGCCAGGAATAAAATAGGGGCTCCGAGCTGGTCTTAACTACATAAGTGTCAAGTCTCTAAGGTGCTTTTGAAAGGAAGAGGAAAAGAGCCAAAACGGAAGAAGCACAGTTGTTACTCCTGGTGCTGTGAAGGACTAGGGACCAAACTCTGCTGAACGAGTGTAACGAGATGCAAAGCAATGCAGAGGCTTGGGAGGGATTTCAGAGGGACTTTGAAAAAACAGTTCAGTTAATTTGCCTCCAAAGTGACAAGGACCATGATGAAATGTGTGCCTTCCTTCCAGGGGGGCTCTGCTACCTCTAGTCCATCTCTGCTTGTAGTCCTGCAGAACCAACCTCCCTATTTCCTCTGTTTGCAATGTCTTCACTTCCACTCGGTATCCATGTGGCTGTGGAGAAACTGATGTTCTGCCCACGCTGGGTGATGTGACTCAATGCAAATGCAGTAAGATTGAGTGTGGCTTCAGTTTCAGGGACGCTGTGGCCCCTCACCTCCTAACGGTATAAGGTATAGACATGAGACCTGCATTTCTGTAGGTGGTTATAGTAAGAAGCCAGCCAGAGGACAAAACCACAGTAGAAATTAGACTTCACAAATGAAGCTGTAACCCTGGGAGATGTAACCTCGAACCAAACTGTGCTTGGAACCTGCTAGGTCATGCTTCCAAGACGGGCAACTTAAACAGCACTATAGCTTAGTCACTTTAGACTCTGTCTTTATAAGTCATCTCCAGCATAAGTTTGCAAATGATGACCCTATTCATGCATTTATCTCAATGTTGCCTGACCCTGGATCAATTATTGCAAAACAAGAATTACACATGTAATCTTGGAACTTGAAAAAAATGCCTTTTCTCTTCTTTACATCTCAATCCAGCTCCCCATTGTGTGTAACCTAGTGCAGTCCTGCTCCCTGTCATCAAAATTGTTCCTTCTTTGCTTCCGTGATGTTGTAATTATTACTGTCAAGCAGCAAGCACCACCAGGTTTTCGGTGTGGTTGTTTACAGGATTGCCTGCCTACAAGATTATACACAGCGCCCTTCTAAGAGATGAAAGCACAGCTCGGCTCATAGCAAGCCTGAAAAAAAGAAACCCACACAACCGTTTCATTTATTCCTCAATCCTTTCTGTATGTCCAGTTCTGTGCCTCAAGTATAGATTCAAAGATAAAGATCCTAGACTTGGCTCTCTAGAGAGATAGAGTCTGTCCAATGGATGTACCTGGTCGGTGACCAGGTATGGACTGAGGAGAAACCATGAGACCTTACCAGATGTTGACAGATGATGGATAACTGGCAGATTCTGGTAGAAGATGAAAATTCTTAGTTGGGTTTCCACAGGAAAACCTATTAAGCTCCAAGAAGTAGTCTCAAACTCAGGATTACTTGGAGAAGCTCTCTCTTTCTCTCTCTCTCTCTCTCTCTCTCTCTCTCTCTCTTCAAATAGAGGAAATAAGGAGACTGGTTCTGCAGGACTACAAGCAGAGATGGACTTGGGGGTAGCAGAGCTCCCTTGGAAAGAAGGCACAAATTTGGTCACGGTTCTTGTCACTTTGGAGGCAAATTAACTGAACTCTGTGTGTGTGTGTGTGTGTGTGTGTGTAGGGGTGGTTAGATTCAGGGGCAAATAGGGACTATGGAGGGAAGAATTGCAGGGAGGAGAGAAGTATGATTAGGAGTCACTGTATGTGTGCGTGAAAATGTCAAGGAGAAAGATTCACCAATGAACTGGAAAGAACCCAAACGATGCAGTCTTGAGAAGTGATTTTTCAGATACTTATTTCTATTTATTGTATCATTAGTTTCTGTGTATGGTGGAAGAGAAAACACGTCTGGAGTATATCACTACTTGTTTATTTATAGATGATATGGATTTCCTACCTTGCTTCTGTCTTATTTGATATTACATAATATGAACTAGACATTAGGTGAGCTAAAATGTGGCACAGATTAAATATCTTATGTATTTTATGTATTTTATGTATGAGTTGCTTTCCCTATATCCTGGGTCTGGTCATACTCAGAATACCACAAATATGGTGGCTCAGAGGTCGATGGAAGATGAGGTCTGCTCCCCTTGAGAGAGAGAGAACATTTTGTTAGGTTGTTTAGACAAAGCAGAAAGGCCATTCTGGGAAGGTCTTTGAAGGTCACCCCTTTGAAGACTGGCTGGGGTTATCCTGACGGAGTAAACTTTGTTAATCTAAAGGAACTGGATTTAATATGAAAGGATATGAAGATGAACTGTCGGTTGCAGATAAATTGTTACTGGAAAGAAACAGCTGGATCCTGAGATTGGCCTCTTGAGTCCTGATACGAACAGACCAATGAGATGGCAGGGGTCAAAAAGCCCATTGGATTTGCAGAAACTGGATTTAATCAATAAGGGTCTACCCAATCCTTAAATACTCCAGACCCTGCCAGTCCATGAGTTCCAGCCATTCTCTCCTCTAATAAAATCTGCCTTAATCCTCTGCCTGTGTTCTGGTTTCAATCTTCGACTCCCGAACATGAGCGAGAACTTGGACATAAAATCCCTGCAACACCCTGAGAAAGCTGAGGTGGAAGTGAGTCTCCCCCAGGCTGAGCCAAGATTTGCAGGGGCTGGAAGAGCAGGCTGCCCGTCTCAGCCTTCAGGCTTTGCCCTTCAACAAGGCACAGAACTTGGGTCTAGCACTCTCAGAACAGCTCAGGGAAAGCTGACATCTTGTGCAGACTAAAGCGACAATCCTGCTCTTTCTCTCCCATTCTGCTATCATGATTGCTTACGATGCAGAGCGCAAAGCATTCCACAAAACAAAGGCACTTTTCCAACTTAGCCTTTAGTTCTGTGTTCAACACCCACGTGATGCCCAAAGGCCTTGATGCCAAAAGATCTGTTAGCTGTCGGACTCCCAAAGTCTCCAACCGGGCAGAACTAAGGGGGCTCAGCCCACACTTCCTTGCTTTGTGCCCTATGGATATTTTCAAAAGGGCAGAACAATGGAACCAGAGTGCTTCGTCCCTTCACGGAGCCCCATGGGATTTCATATCACCCAATTCCACAAAGCCGAGAAGGAAGTTCACAAGAGTAACCCCACTCCCACCCCCCTCAGGTCAGTCAGCACGGACAACAGCCTGTATTCTCCAGCTTTTAACGTTTATTCTTCCCATGACCCCGCACTGGTCTGTGGGCGATGAAGATAGAAGTCACTGCGGTCATAGAAAGTGTTGGATTCTGTCTCATTTGTAAGCAAGAAGAACATGCGTTGAACCTGTGTACCCTCGCAGGAGTGTAGCTGTGACGTGGCCGCCTACCTCTGTCTTGCTCTTTCTCTGGATTAACTCTATCTAATTCTGTACTTCACGGTCAACACCAGCCAATCCTGGGCGGAGCTGGTGTGACAGCGGATCCGTCTTCATGTCCGTGTGTCTCGTTTACCATCCCAACTGTTCCCTCTGACGCTTCATGAAGAGACAAGGCTGCGTTTTACCAGTGTAGCGTAATTTTGCCGTGTGTGCCATCTCAGAACTTAACTGGGTGATGTGCATGCGACAGGGCTTGTTCTCATCCGGGCCGTCCAAGGCAGGCACTCTCTCTGGTTTACAGACACACCCCGTGGGCCACTGGGCGGCCAGACTCTGCTGGCTCCCGTGTCCCTTCTGGCCTTGTTGGCGGGCACCTAACAACGAGATGTTTCTGTGGAGAAGTTCGCAATGCTAAGCATTACCAAATGTGGTCATCACTTCCAGCCCGGAGCCTCATGAGCCTAATTCCCACCGACGGCTGCTGGGGAGAAGAAAGGGCTGAATTGTCTGCATGAGACACTTCTGCACTTAAGGAATCATTCATGTTATGCATATGGGAAATGAGAACATGGTAACTTACGAAAGTATCTCTAAAGTATGACAAAGACAAGAGACATAGTTAAAACGGAAGAGCCGCAGCCTTGCTCTCCCATGACGTCATGCCTATCACATTATACTAAACACAGAGGTGCACCCCTCAGGGGCTGAGCCTGCTTGCGTGTTATATGTGTAAGGGTTTGCAAAGTCCCAGGGAGGAGCTGGCATCCTGAGCTTGCTAGTGTGACTTTGTAGAAAGGAAGCGAGTCTAGGGCCTTGTGGCCGGAAGGTCCAGGCGTAGTGAGCCCAACGATCGCCCTTCGGGCGTGGATTCTCCCTTCCATGGCGGCCACTGGGGAGGTTTCCTACTGTAAGAAGAAAGGATGCCTGGGTTCTGGAGATGGCTGTGAGAGAGCATCCAAATCAGGCAACTTAAGGGAGAAAGGAGATTTATTTGGCTAACGGTTCTAGAGGGGAGCCACAGTCCATTATGGCAGTGCGGCATGGCTGGAGGCAGAGGGCTGGAGGAGGCTGAGAACTGTAAGACCCCTGCTGCAAAAGCAAATCTCTCTTAGGAGTAGGGTGCGACGAATTCACCTCAAGACCCACTGCTTGTGACTGCCTTCCTCCGTCAAGACTCCACCTACTGAAGGGGCCCTGACCTTCCCAAACACACAAGACTGTGAGGGACACATTTGAAACTAAGACACTGCACAAGCAGGAAGAATAGAGTTCAGCTTCCCAGATCCCATGTAAAATGCCATGTAGCTGCAAAGCCAGCCTGTAATGACATCCTTAAAAAACAGACAATGGTACAGAGCTAGACGCAAGCCAGACTAGCCCAGTCAGTAAGTTCTCAATTTGATTAACACCCGGCCACAGGGATGATTACTCACCTACATGCCCACAAACACATGTGCACATCACACACATGCACATGCATGTACCACACACACACACACACACACACACACACACACACACACACACACACGTGCCTTCCCACATGAGAACACCCATACATACAGACAGGCACACACCTCTCCCACACATGCATATAAACATGGAAAATAAAGAATATCTTCTATAAAGATTATTTTCAAATCCTCATCTTCTTAAAATAAAGATTTCTTGGGTAGTTTAAGACCCAAAGGCTAGTAGAACTAAACAGCCTCCGGGGTTACGTCCTTGTCAAGGAATCTGTGAGAAACCGACATGCCCTTTGGGTTATTTTATTCGCAGGCAACATGGAAATGGAAAATGTTTCCGCTCGGCACAGAGGCCAGCTGTGGCCCCAGCTGTTTGGCACAGGCTGCTAATTTGATCTGTGATTGTGAAGTGAGCGAGACCCAGAGAACGATGAAGTCACATGAGACGAACAAAGAAGCAAACAACATCCAGGGCGCGAGCTCCACCTGTCTGTCCCCAGCCAGTGTGCCTAATGCAGCCTGCCAAGTCCACGTGTAGGCGCCTGTCTCATGTCAACCGATGTCAGCAAACCGTGAACGTCGCAGAAGTGCTGGTGGGAGCCCTGGCCTGGGGAGGACGGGCCGAGGGGGTGGATGGCGCCTTGTGTTCAATGGGAGGTCAAATATGACAAGTACAGTCACATGCAATCTCTGCAAAGTCTCTTCAGTGGAAATGAGTAAAGAAATATCACCATGTATGGGTAGGACACAGCAGAAAGTGTTTTTGGAAAGGTGTACTAGAGCACAGAACTGGTGTATTAAATCCAGGACAGAGAGACACAGGGACAGATAGATTCACGGCCATGCAAGCACCACATCGATGGGCACGGTGGCGATGACCGACTATGATCAGGGAGAATCATTAGTGTCCATCATTTCTCTCCATGTAGCAAGGAGATCCAGTCTGTCAGGGTCCTGTTCCTGTCTGAACTGGGAAGCACTTGAGGAACAAGACGGGACATCACTGCACAGAGACCCATTCTGCTCTGAGGCTGCAAAATGACGTATCATGGTCTGACCCTGAGAGCAGAAGGTGCCCGAGAGGGGAGCTCCTAACTGAAGAGATTTCACGACATGGGAATTCAGGGTGGGCATGCCTAGGATGGCTGGGTGGCACTATCACCCTCAGTGGGCCAGAAGGTAGTGAGGAGAGACCCGCATGTAGAATGTTTCTTGTAAATGAACCTTTGAGAGAAATCACTACGGTTCCCCTCCACAAGGAAGGGGACTGACTTGTGTAGGGGCATTGAAATTCATCGACTCCCTTCACGTGTGTGTGCGTGTGCGTGTGTGTGCGTGTGTGTTCTTTCCTAGGATTCTCAGCCTCTGGAGCAAACCTAGCCAATAACAAATATTATCATGTGTCATAGTTAGATACAGGTGTTAACTTGAGGGTTGAAGGTTCAAGCTCTGGGCACATTTGTAGAGAATTAGTAGTTAAGTCAAGCCCAGAGCAAACCTGGAGGAGATTGTCTAGTGGATGGGGAAGGCCCAGCCCATGATGGGTGGAACTCGTCCCTCGGCAGGTGAATAAAATGGAGGGACCCGTTTGAGAGAAGGGGGTGTTCTCCTATATACGTGACCAGGCATGCTGGTCTGCCAGGGAAGGCTGTTCCCTCATTCCTTCGATGATGGTGTGCATGTCCTCCTGCCAGAGAGCCGTAACCAGGCAATAGCAAGAGAAAATAAACCCCTTGTTTTTTTTTTTTTTTTATCAGCAACCATGCAGGTGAGCTGCAACATCTTGGGGTTTGATTAATGCAGATCCTTGTAAAGAGTGTAAATCTCCAGACCACTGCAGTCCTCACAACTCAAGCTTCATTCCAGGTGCCAATGTGTGAGTCAGGTCAGCTTCAGGGCTTGGAGATCTGCCGTGAGGCCTGAACATCTTCTCTAGGTCTCCGCCCTGCATTGGTGCATCTGCCTGCTCCCTGGCTGAAAGTCTGTTCAGACAACAGCGCCCATGGAAGGTGAGTGTGAGCGGGTGCTGACTGATGCCAAACACAAAGCCTATCAGTGGGGTTTTCTGGAAGACAGAGTCCGAATACATAGTTCTTCTTGCCACAGACTTCTAGCACAGCTGCTTTACCGCAGGGATACGCCTGTTTCGGTGCGTGGTCTCTTCCTTCTGCCCGGTAGTGGGGCTTCCTCCATCTGCTCCACGTAGACTCTGGCCTGGCTTCCTCCTCTGGGGTTACAACTGGTCCATGGAAATTTGTTTGCTCTCAAGTGTTTTGAGTCTTTTTCTGCTGCTAGGACATCAGTGGTGGGCACCGTTGTCTCAACTACAGTCATTTTCAGTCAAAAGTCACGTGCTACCCAAACCATCACACATAGCCCCGGTTAATTAAGGACTTCGCTAGATCTCTTGCTTGATGTAAGGAACAAGTACATCTCTGTCAAGGAGGATTTGCAAAGCTCAGTGGGAGGAGTATGAGTCAGGACAGACACTCGCTGTATCACTTACCTGCCTTCCATGTATTCCACAGAGGTGAGTGGAGATCTACCTTGAGGTAGAATTGATAGCATATAAAGCCTAGCCTTCGCTTTGGATGTGGTTGCTTGATACCTGATATTGTGGTCTTTATGACCCTATTTGTGAATTTCCATGCTGAGATATATCAGGGGCTTACTGCCCAGTCTTGTGCTCATCTCTGGTAATTTCACTTGACCCGGAAAGAAATCTGGCACGAGATAACATCCTGTGGATGGGGATATCGAGAGGTAATCGTTCATGCTGGTGTCGCTTTAAGCCTGGGAGCAGAGCATGAACTTGGGTAATCTGATGAATCCCACGTGGTTGATTGCAGCAGAGTTGGGATTCCTGCCCAGAAGAGCAGCAGGTCGGGGAGCGCACCAGGGCTCCTCTTCCCAGAGGAATAAATGTGTCCCTTCCTTTCAGCACTGGGAGCACACGGGCTATGCAGCCGGGAGAAGACCAGGAGGGCAGCGGGCCAGAGCAGGTACTGGCCACGGGAACCACGCATGGGGTGTGTGTTCACAGAAGACCCACACTTGGAGGTGCACTGCACACCTGGGTGCCCCTCCCCCTCGTGAGTACAGTGAGCCTGAGCAAATGATTTCCCCAACCGGAGCAATCCGGTTTCAAGTTTATTAAGGCTGTGCTCAGCTGTGAGTGCGCACCCTCCTCCTCACGGGACTGAGGGGAAAAACAACGAGGTGACATCTGTGCTCATAAGACTGTGGGAAGGGTTAGAGCATGAAACGCTGGGATGGATGACTGCGAACGTTTCATAAGCAGTGGCTCTGTGGCAAGAAGTGCTCTCCGCACCTTGCATTTGCCCGTTCCTTTTCAATGACACCATGGTGAGACCTTACAATGCCTTCATCTTTTCACCGAAGAACACACCTGGGAGTGGATGAGGAACGCCTCGCCTAGTGAGTGGGGAGCTGGCCACGAGCCAGGTGACTCCTGATTGGTTGCCATGTGTAACCAGGACCACTGTTGTAACACAAGGGCATCTTTGGGAGGTTCGTGGCTCGTCTCAAAACTTAATGAATGGTAATGTGTCACTGTAATTATTTTTACACAACTCTTTAGTCAATAGGAAACCAATTAATGTGCAGCAATATCAGAGTATAATTAAGAAATAAATATATCTGGAATGAATTATTAATTAAGAGGAGGCCAGATGAGTTAATTGTCTACTATTCAGTTTGTTCTGTAAACTACTTGAAAATTATTTGGTGGACACAAAAATTGATTGTACCTCTTACTTTGGTTAGATAAAAGGAAAAAGTCAAAGAATACATACACAAATATTCTGTAAGGTTTTTAAAGGTTCAGAGTTTGCTCTTGTTCGTGTCTAGAGTCTGTTTATCTGGAGAATGCCTCTATTTAAGATACAGGAGCATAAATGCTCTGGGAAATGGAAACAGATTGCATAGTGTTATCCCTTCTCCTGGAGAAATTAATCTGCTAGCAATGATTTCATTGACAGAGGCAAACTCTTCTCAGCAAATCTCCATGAATCAAAAACTTCCAGTGTGGATTTGCTGTTGATTTTTGTGGTGCCCTGTGACCATATGGAGTAGCCATCTGCATCTGTGTGCATCTGTGTGTGTGTGTCTGTATATGTGTGTCAGTATGTGTATCTTTCTATATGTGTATATGTTTGCCTATGTATGTCTTTTGCTTGTGTGTGTAAGTGTGCATGACTCATGCGTCAATGTCTGTGTGTGTGTGTATGAGAGAGAAAATAAATCCTAAATAATCATAACAGCTGATTACACTAATTTTTAATGTTATTTATTCATTTATGTGTGTGAACTAGATTTGGAGAGAGAAAGAGAAAGACACAGAGAGAGATATAAGAGAGATGAGAGAGAGGGATGAGAGAGATACGTATAAGCCATGGCACATGGGTGGAGGTTAGAGGGCAACTTTCAGAAGCTAGTTCCCTCCTTCTTCCATGTGGGCTTCTGGGGGTTGAATTCAGGTCTCTAGGTATGAGAAGGGAGCTTACTTGCTGCGCTATCTCTTTGGTCCCACTCTATTTTTTAAGTCTGATGTACAGTAGCCCAGGAGTTAATTTGTAGGTATCTTTTTTTTAAGTTCATTTTCTCTTAAACATGGATTTCTTTTTTAAGATGGGGGCTTATCTCAGAGTCTAATAATGTGCCTCTCCTTTTCCTTTGCTTTTCTTCTTTTCTCTTTTGTACTCTTTCCTTTTCTTTCTTTTCCTTTATTCCTCTTTTCCTTTGACTCCAACAGGGCGTAACAGCTCAGATTAATTCAGGTAAAATGAAATGAAAAGGAAGAGAGCAGAGAGACAGTTCGGAGCAGATGGGGCAGCTCTCTGAATGGTAGGAGAGCACATCACTCAGGAGTCTTTCCTTCCCCCTCAGGAGGTCGCTCAGCCTCTTCCCATCTCTCAGTTCCAAAGCCCTTTCCAAGGATGCCGACCTGGGTCAGGTGAGGACAGGGATGCGCCAGGAGGAACATCTTATTAGGTGCCTCCGTCATGCAATGTCACAGGCGGGGCTCGCACTAAGATAACCACGTTGTCAGCAGATGACGTAATCTTACGCTCTCACTCTTAGGTGGGCGGGGGTCCACACTGACACGTCATTGTCTAGCACCTGCAGGAGACGTTTGGGCCAGCATCAGGATTGTCATTAGGAACTCACTGGCTCAGCACACCAAGCGCTTGCACTTGCAGTTCAACTTGAATGGTCTTCTGATCCAGCCCCTGTTCGTCTTCTGTAGACTGAGAGGAGTTATTACCGATACATCCGAAGTCAGATACGATCAGTTGAGAACTGGCTTTCTGGATCATGCCTGGGTCCTCACGTGTGTGGGACCTTGTCAAGGAGAAATCAGCTAGCTAACTAAGCCCCGTTATATGAAAATGGATGAGGCATGCTAAAATACTGATGGGGAGTGTCCAGGTTATAAGCAGAGAGTTGAGGCCAGACCTGCTACCACCTGAACCCATCTCATTGTGAAAGCATATGTCATGGCTAGCCCAGTATACCTGCACCGAAGTCCAATTTCAAAGTGGCCCAAGTTGCAGCTATTGTTTTCAGGTGATCTGTCACAGAAAGGTCCAGCTTCTTTCAAGTCTCAACACTCACTATGCCAGAATGCAGGGCGACGTCAGGGACTTCAGAACCCCTTCTTGGGCAGCCTCAGGAGGGTGCTCACCAATAGTGGAGACCCCGAAGAGGACCCCAGTTCTGTTGAAGCAAGAAAGAGAAGGAAGCGCTGGCGAGGAGAAAGAAAATCTGTTGCACAAGATCTCCAAGGGGCTAGCTCTGGTGAGAGGCAGATGTATACGTCAGGGACATGTTATCAAGCTGCTTCAGTGAGAACCTCTCTAATAGCATTTTTGTGGGGCTCAGCATGGAGGACTTAGCTGATGTCTTAAGGCTTGGTAGTGACAACCCGGACAGAGGATTTTGTAGTTCTTTTTCTGTCTGCTGATGTGAGACAGCACTCATATACAATTAAGGGAGAAACGGAGATTTATTGGCTTACAGTTCCAGAGGGGAGACATAGTCTATTATGGCAGAAAAGGCAATGTGGGTGGCGGAAGCTGGAGGGTTCAGGTGACTGCAGTTAGAGAGAGCAAGGGTCAAACTGGATGGGAGAAGTAAGGACAGGCTAACAAGCTTCCAGGCCCATAGCCTGCTGTGCCCTGCCTTCCTCCAGCAAGACTCTAGAGTCTCCCAAAGCTGTCATGACCTTCCCAAACAGTAACAGCAACTTCGGATGCAAACCCATGAGCTTGTGGGCCACAACTCACAATGGAGTCATCACAGAGCTGAGAACGCAGTCTCAGCTCCCGCTTCAACACCTTCTTCACTTGCAACGTCTCCCTCCTGTGACAAAAGCCTGACCCAGGAATATTAATAGTTGTGGCCCTTTCTTGGCCCTTCGATTCAGGAATTAGGCAAATCTGATGTGGATGACATGCTTAGAAGGATTAACTGGATGTGCGTAGCTGAGATAAGCGCTTTGAGTTCTGGGAACCGAGGGAAGAAGCCGTCTGTCTAGCCAAGTCCAGCATAGAACGGGTCGGGGTAGAAAGTCTATCTGGCTCTGAGCATGGTGTTATCAGACCTTCCAGAGCATTCTGCCCAAGGAAGTGCATTTATCTTGGTCTTCATGTGTGCTAAGTATGTGTCCAATTTTCTTATTCCTTTCCTTTCATTTCCTTTTGTTTCTTGCTCACAATCTAAATGGGGACGAGGAGCAGATGTGTGTGTGTGCGCGTGCGCACGACCGTGGAGGTCCAAAGATGACGTCAGAAGTGATCCTGGGTTGCTTTTGCTCCAGGGTCTCCCACAGTCCTCCTTCCAGGGCTCAAATTGCACGGCCACCACCATTTCCACCTTTCGTTTTTATGTGGGACTTAAGCAAATGCAGGTCCTTTTGCTTGGGAGGCAAAAGTTTTAACTCAGGGCCACCTGTCTCCAGCCTGGGAGTGAAGCGTCGTGGTGGCTGCATTAGAAGGAAGATTCATGAGCAAAGGTTTGCACATGCATAAGGAGGTTTTAAAAGATGCTGCGGTTCAGGTTCCTGGACTAGTTTGCAAGGTGACCTAATTAGGAAACACTTGCCATGTCAATATGATCTTTACATTGCAGGTAGAAGATGAAAGATTTGTGGTGTTTCCAGAAAGGCAGCAGGCACTGTGGTCAAGAATGTTGATCCTGAAATGCTGACACAATGCTGTGAATCCAAGTCCAACGTCTCACCACATAGATGCACATGTTCACACCGTGGTGTGAACGGTATGTTCACATCACATGAAGCAGGAGGAAACCAGTCAAAAGAGCCAAGGAAAAGAAAAATGAAAACACCAAAGCAGATAGGTGATTGGGCGCCCTTCTTAACCAAGAGTTTACTGGCCTTCGTTTGACTACTAAGTAACAGGTTGCAAGAGTCAGGATCTCGCAGTGATGCCTCAGCTGGCAGCAGCTGATCTCTGACCCAGAAAGACTTAGCAATGATGTTACCTATTTTGCCCCTGATTTGCCCAAAGGCTCCGCTCATTTTCCAATGTGCTTCTGTTGGTGTTTCTGTATGTTCTAGCGGCCCGCTGTGCTTGGCTCCTCCAGCAAGATGATCGACCTCCCCCCTTGCATACTGGTCTTCAGGTGGGTTTCCTTGGCATCCAAACAGCTGTAGAACGCACGATTAACATGCAGGTCTCTGCTCAATAGCTGTCTTTCAACAAAGACATGCAGGCCTTGAGGTAGGAGCTTGCAGGTCTTTTGCTCCAGTGGCCTGAGCTTCCTTTCGTAGACAGTGTCCTGTGCCCCCAAACTGACACCGGGTGCTCACAAGAGGCCACATGGGTAAAATGAGGCTCAAAGAAACGTGAGATTTGCTCCTCCTTGCTTTCCTGCTTGTCATTTCATCACCAGCGGTCTGGGTTGGTGAACGCCCAAGTTTTATACCTAGAGCAGAAGTTGTCGAACTCTGTCCCTAGGGCTGCCTCCTGTCCTTAGGTTTCTAGAACAGTCCTGCGCATTTATTCACGTATCGCCCACGGCAGCTCTCTGACAGCAGTGAGACTGAGAAGTCACCATCTGTACCTGACAGGTCACAGTGCTGAAATAGATGCTCCCCAGTCATTTGCAGGACATAGTCACTGACCCCCTCCCCAAGTTCTCCTGCTGCACAGGCCTGCATGGTGCTGATATACCATGACAGAATGGCTTAAAGGGCACCAAAGGGTTTTAGTTTCTCTTATGAAAGTCTGGTTACAGCTTCTTGTCCAGCTTGGCGGGACAGTTCACAACAACACGAAGGGCCAAGGGAACCGACCACGACCATATCCACAGGACAGCAGCGAGGGACGATCTTCACTTGCCAGACCAGCATGTCTGGCTACACACACTGAAGGACACCAACTTTCTCAATCAGCTCTGTCCATCTTATTCACCTGCCCGCGCCTAGTCCCACCCACCAGGGGCTGAGTCTCCCCATCAGTAGACAACCTCCTGCAGGCTTGTTTGGGGCTCTACTCGCCTACTAATTTCTCACAATTGTGTCTAGAGATCAGAGCCTCAAATATCAAATTGATACCTGCATCTAACTAAGGCATAGCCACGTCATATATATATAGTGTTGTTACAGTAAACTGCACCAGCCCATTGCTTAGATTAAGAACTCAGATTCGATCTTCTCTCAGTTCCATAGCATGGGTTTTCAAGCCCTTACTTAACTGATGAGCAGACAGACTTCTTCACACAGACAACTAAACAAAGCCGAGAACGTTGGTCCCGTTCACTGCAGGCATCAGAGCGGGATGTAAACGTGTTTTCCTGATGTTGAAGTCGCTGCTTTGACATCCTCTCTGGCTGACTGTGTCTCTCTCCCCCTGGGCCACCTAGGTCCTCTTTGTGCAGTGCTTAGCACCATGTCTCGTGTGTGCTGTGCTATTTATTACCTTCTGCACAGACACACAGACAAGCTCTCTCACGAAGAAGAAAGAAGGTGCGTGCAGTGGAGGTGCCTTGGGAAACCGGCGAGTCTTTCTGGGTGTGTGGAATGCATTCAGGCCTACGTGATCTTGGTTCCTATTAAAGCCTGAGCTCTCTGAAAGCAAAGACACATATTTCCCCTGCAGCAACTGGGAAAGTCGCCTTATTCAGGACAAAGGGATGCTTGCGAGAGTCCTAGGAAATAGCCTCCTAACCACTTTTCAGCAGCAAATTCAGGGTTGTCTCGAGGAAAGCATACATCATTCCCAACCTATTTATTAACTAATATATAAAGAGAATTTGAGTCTTTGCTGTTCGGCGTTTTAGATGAGACATGAGACAGTGCAAATGTTAAGAATGTTTGAGGAGGATTCTGATACCATCTTTAGTGATGTCTCGTGAAATCACGCAAGTCTAGACACTGTGGAGCAAAGAAGAGTTTGGGCCAACGTGGATTCTGTGTATGTAGTTCTGTGTTTCATGTGGTCCTTGGAGTCATGTTACAGCAATTTAGATGGAGGCTCAGAAGGGTTAGCGCAGTTTCCTAAATCACAGCCATGGTGGGCGTCGGTGGAGATTCCCGTCCAGATCATACGCTGCTTGGTGGAGTCCAGGTTGGCAGTACCTGCACTGCTGTACGTTTGGTGCTGCGTGATGGCTGCGCTTCATGCCTGTAGCTGCATTGGTTACAAGCGAAGCATCCGATCTTAGAGTGTCAGAAGTAAAAGTGCAATCCAGGCACCAGCCGCCATCAGCGCAGGGCTGCGACTTGCAAGTCAAATGAGTCATTAGCCACCTGATATTGTCCTGGGTTAAGTCCTAAGACTTCATCAATTCCTTAAAACATGTCAGGACTGTCTTCCTATTGCCACTGTTATAGTTAGATACAGGTGTCAACTTGATGGTTGAGGGTTTAAGTTCTGGGGACATCTGTAGAGAATTAGTAGTTGTATTGATCCCAGAGCAAACCTACAGCAGATTGTCTAGTTGATGAGTCAGACCCAGCCCATGGTGGGTGGGACTAGGTCCTGAGCAGGTGAAAAAAAAACAGAGAACTGGTCGAGGAAGTTGGTACCCTTCTGGACACTTGACCAGACATGCTGGTCTGTCGAGTAAGGATTGTCCCTCTGTCAGCTGTTTTATGGGCGTGGTGTGACCAGTTCCTTGGTCTTTCGGTGATGGCACATGCTCTCCTGCCGACTGGATGAAGAACGGTGACCAGACTATCATAAGAGAATAACCCCCCTGTTTCCTTATGCTGTTTGGTGGTAATTTATCAGCAGCCACACAGGGGAACTGCAACAGCCACCATGGGTCTCTGAATCGGGGTCTCAGGGTTCACGTCCGACCATCAGGAACAACCCAACAGAGGCTCTGCTTGAGCCTACGAACAAACCTCCAGGCTTTCCGCAATGCTCATCAAATGGAATCGTGTCAGTTGCGATGAGAACAAAAGCCACGCGCTTAATTTCGCACTTAATTTCATGCTACTGACAGTAACATACCACATGTTCAACGCTGGTCTAACATAGATGCTAATAAAAAGGATTAATAATGAACTTATGGTTTTTAGTAGTTTCCATTCATATGTGGAATTACCAATGATCAACCAGTTCCGCCTTGCCATGCAGTGGGGCAGTAGTAGCACTGCGGGTCTGTAAATTATAGGCTCAAGGATCCTAAAGTTCGCTTGCCTTAAATAACTTTGATTGACATCCTTCTGGCCAGACACACCCTCAAGTACATCATGCATGTGAGCTGTTCCATTTCTTCTGAAGTCAGAGTCAGGCTGAGCACAGATTTCTAAATCAACTTTGCCATCTTCCTTCATGTGTCATCATTCTTTAATGTGTGATGCCGACTTGCCGTATGGCTCTGGTGTGATTCTCGTGAGAGCTGATTGTGGACATTTCTTTTTCTTTTAGAAATGTGTATCTACAGCATGGTTCATAATTGCTGATGCCAGTAAGTTTACAAAGCAACTTTGGAGATTATTATCATTGTTTAAAATATACCTTTTAGAGAAAAGGAGGTCCTAGGACCCTGAAGCTTGCAGTACAGGAAAAGTTTATCTACAACAGTACTGACCTGCATCTCTTCCCTGTATGTCATAGTGAGATAAAGGTGTCAACTTGACAATTGGAGGTTCAAGTTCTGGGCACTTGTACAGGATTATTAGTTGAATTAAGCTCTGAGCAAGTCTGAAGGAGATTTTATAATTGATGGGGAGGCCCAGTCCATGGTGCGCAGGACTAGTCCCTGGACAGTGAATGAGATGTGGGGATCTGATTAGTAAGTTGGCATCCTTCCGTATACTTAGTCAGGCATGCTTGTCTGGAAAGTAAAGATGCCCCTCTCAGTGGTCCTGTGGCTATATGGAAATGGTGTGACCCGTTCCCCAGTCCTGGGTATTGGTTTAAGTTCTTGTGCCAAGCTTGACTAAGCACCGTGACCAGCTGCTCATAAGCCAAAATCAAGCCCCTGTTCCTATAGGCCGTTTTGTTTGCTTGTCATGAAGAGTAACGTGAACCTGCTCTTACTGCCGTCTCTCTTTACCCACCGCTTTCAATGGCCCCAGCTCTCGTTTTCCACCTATGTTCAGCAGCTGGGAAGCCCCGGAGCAGACAGTGAGGTTTTAGCCTCCTTTCTCCTTCTGGTCCCCACCCCAGTGTTGCTGGGAGGAGGCAGCGCAGCCTCATGAGCTCTAAGGATGGTGACAATGTCTCTCTGGAGGGCTGCATGTCAGCTCCTGTGCCAGGAAGCCTGTTGCCCTCTGTAACGGGTGTCGCACCCCATCTGCCTCGCCCCTAGGAGGCTCTATCGGCCACCTGGATTCCGTTTGCCATTTTGCCTTCACATGAGTATGCACCGTGAATATATGGGTGAGCAAGGCCACACCCTAGTCTTGAGCAGCTTTTATTTGAGTTTTCATTTGTTTTGTTGGAAGGTTTCACACACGCGTGCGTTTAGGCATCTTCATTCATTTGCCCTGGCTCGTCATCCCTCCTCTCACTGGAACCCTTCTTCACAAGTGTCCCTCCTGCTTTATACATTCCTAACTCCATGGGTGTGTGTATGTGTGTGTGTGTGTGAGAGAGAGAGAGAGAGATAGACAGAAACAGAGACAGACAGAGAGACAGAGACAGAGACAGAGACAGAGAGACAGAGAGATACAGAGAGAGAGAAAGAGACAGAGATAGAGAGAGAGAGAGACAGAGACAGAGAGAGAAAGAGACAGAGACAGACAGAAAGAGAGAAAGAGACAGATGGAGAGAGACAGAGAGAGAGAGACAGAGAGACAGAGACAGAGAGAGAAAGAAACAGAGAGACAGAGAGATAGAGAGACAAAAAGACAGAGAGAGAGAGAGAGAGACAATTTAATAAGACTTGCCTGCACTAGCCTATACGCAGGGACTTGCCAGGGCTCAGGTACTATATACACCAATGAACATATGTCCAATGAACTGGGGCACGTGTCTCCCCTTCCTACATCAGCTTCCACCATCAGTCATCTCCCAGGAAGGGGTGGTGCTTTGCAAAGTCCTCCCTATCCAGGATAATGTTGGCAGGCCTAATTCTGTGCAGGTTCTGTGCAGGTGAGTGCGTCGTGCACCACCCTGTCATATCCACAAGACCCTGATTGGCTGCAGCCCTCTGCACACTCGGGCTCTTACATTCTTTCCACCCTCTCCAGAGATGCTTCCTGAAGCTTGGGGCGGGAAGTGATGGCCTCGACCATTTATGTTCTCTACTCTGACCAGTTGTGATGCTCCGTATCTGTCATCCATTGCAAAAGAAAACAAAAAGTTTCTCAGAAAAAGGCAGGATACGTGTCCTACTCTAGGCATATTAAGAAAAGTATTTAAAAGGAGTTTGATAGCATGTTCATTCAGCAAAACAATTAGTAACTTTCCCCTTAAGTTTTATGACTTCCCCATGGATGGATTTTCACTCAAGTTTACAGTACCAAGCGTGAGTTTCCCCCGTTGAGCCAGCTTTAAATCCAATTGACCCACAATATTCGTGCGTCATTGATTGTACCAACAGACACATCTCACCAGGCTGGTTGCCCTTGTAGCGTGCAGAATTTACAGCTGGGTAAGCCTGTTGATAACACTTCTCCTCCATCTGTCTTTGGGGCACCTTGAGGCGCTGTGAAGGCTAGCTGCCAGAGAGGAAGCTTCCAGATCAGTTCTAGCTTGACTTTCCATGTGCTATGACTCCCGTGTGTGATGTCTTCAGTCACAGGGTCTTACCATCATGGTCTGATGGGCAATCAAGAGCAATGGTAAAGGCTGTATTGTTTGGGGGAGACCTCCCTGACCATGGCCACATCCAGCACTTGTTTAAGCACCTATGACTTCTAGGACCAGAGAACAGTTTAAAGTCAGCATGGAAGTTAACATCTAGGAAATGTATCATCCCACAATGTTTTTTAAATAGCGTCCTGTCTGCTATGTTATTCTAACAGTGGGAGACTGAGGCTAAGTGTGGAATCCTGTGTTCCCAGTAACTGGATTCTTGGGAGAAAATGCGCCTGCATTCCCAAACTATGGGCCTATTGGAAGAATTTATGCTGGTATTATTAATATTCAGATTTACTCCCTCAGCTGCTCAGACAAGCTTGGTGTGCAGTCTGCTGACAAATGCAAGAGCTAGTTCTCTAGGATAATCTTCCTCTGCCTGTGTGACCACAGCGATTTATGCATTACCTTTGTGGAGGGGTGAATTCACTGCAATTTTTCTCAATAACCTTGCAGAAGCTAGGATGAATTATCTTCTTAAGAAATTTAGTAAGCTTTGCAGTTTTATAAAGCTCTCGAAGAACTCTGACCCTGTTTAAAACTAATCCTAAATACATTTTCATTGCTAAATGCACTGTTTTCCATATGAAAATTTATTGTACTTGTGCCAGTACTTTCAGATTATTTTAGAAGCCATGCGCCTACAGGCATAACGCATGAGTAGAGGGATTATGTCATGTTCATCTTGGAAGTGTCTAGCTCTGTCTAGGGGTTTATGGGCTTTAATTAGTTTGTCTGTTCAGGATCAACTATTGGGTCATCCACTAACTACTATTTAACTTTGTGCACGTCTCACCTTCTCTGAGTTTCATTTTCTCATCTGTGTGAAAAGAAAAAGAGGCTCCAGGTCCAATGATGGCACTCATCTGATGTATTCAGGTGACAGACTAAATAGAATTAAATGAGCCAATTTATGTTAAGTGCAGGGCCTAATGTCTACCACAAAGTGATTGCACAAAATGGTAGTTATTATGATTAAGGGTGGGGTTTATTAGAGGCTGAATTAATTTTGAATCAACTTGGAAAATGCGCTTCTGTGATGTCCAAAATTTTCTATTGCTATGAAATTTCAAAGCAGTTAGTGAGATGTAGTGGGAAAAATGAAGGGATATATGGTCAGACTTCCTGGCGTTAGTCTGTGCCCTGTGACTTTGAGCATTGCTAGATTTCCCATCACTCTGAGGTTGGTGGGCTCTTGGTGGTGATGATGGATGATGCTAATAGTTAATGCCTGTGTTTAGTACAAGGACATGTCTGTGGAAACATTTTTCCAGGGGAAAGGTTTTCAAATGTTTATCCAAGTCTTCGTTGGTACTAGTGTATTTGACTAGTGTATCTTATTGAGATCAATCCATTGACAGCTAATCCATTTGACAGAAAGGGAAGAAAGAATTAGGCCAGGAGATGAAGTCACAAGTATTTTGCAAAGAAGTTCAAGGAAAAAGCAAAGGAGGCAAGTAGAAATGAGTCGACCGCATGAACTTGAATCAGAGGTGAGTAAGAGCCCAGGGTACCCCGATCCTACTCACCTCCTCACCCCATCCTTTCCTAGCCACTGGGCAGAGTGAAGCATTTCTCCAGAGAGCTGAGATCCCGAAACCACAAATGATCATCATTGGACCCCAAGGAATGTGTGCTGGTCGAAGCCCCCCCCCCCCGTTTCTATCATACTCATCTCAATGGCCCCATCCAGGGATGCTTTGGGGGTGGCCAATGCCTGTGTCAATAAGCTGTTGAGGGTAAAGTAAAGTGGAGCATTGGCAGTGGGTAGGTATAAACTGAGATTATCTGTGGGTGGTGCAGACCTGATATGATGAAGTTTGTGTCTTCCTACTCTATTTGACTAGTATATTTTATTGAGATTGATCCATTGATAACTAATCCATTTGATAGAAAATGAAGGGAAACTGAGGCCAGAAGATGAAGTTGCAAGTAGCTTCCAGGTCATCGATTCCCACACTGAAATGCAGAAGGCAGAGAACTAAGGGACCTCCCACATGTAGTCAAGTTACCTGGCTTATCGTGAGGGTAGACTGGGAATGTGGATCAGAGAAACCTCCATGGTTACTGAGATGGTGATCAAATCTTGCTGTTACATAGTTTCTGTGCCAAAAGAGAGGGGGAAAAAAGCCATACATATAATGGATTCTGAAGAAGCTAGATGGTAGGTGATAGATAATGAATGCCTTTGAGAATGTCCAATGCATCGGGCATTATTCCAAGTGCCTTATGTACAGTATTTCGTTTAATCTACACCACAAAGCTATCCTACACAGTTATTCCATTTTATTACTCCCATTTCACAATGAGGATGTCGAAGAGCTGACACACTGGACATTTCCTATGAAGCCACAGATTAGTGTGGCAAGATGCAAGGGATTGTGGGAAATCTGATTCCGAACTTTATAAATCCCAGTGCTCTTTTTGGGACAGGATTTTTCTGTGTATCCGAGGCTGGGCTTGAACTCATGATCTTCCTGTCTCTTCCTCTTGAGTAATGGGGTTATAGATGTGCATTACCACATCCAGCCCCAGTTTCTAATAATTGTGCTAAGCCACTGAGGAGAGAGACCTTAAACTTTACAGAATGGAGTTTATAAGATAGGGCATGTTAGAGTTTGGTCAAGCTCAGTGCTTGGGGTACGTATCCTACCCTATGTGGTCAGCTGCCCTGCTCTTACTCTCTGAGACCCTTGTTCTCTTTCCTCTTTCCCTCCTACCACATAAAACCCTCTCTACGACTTGGCTCAATTGAATCATCACACTTTTGGACTCAATTTTTGATTCCTGTATCATTAGATCTGGTGCTTACAAACTCATAGGCTGTGAGCCCCAGAAATCTACCCTAGATTAGTTCCTTTTCTCAGGCTGTGGCAAGAGCCCTGACAAAGCAGAACAGCTCAATGTGGTGGGTGGACACGGCGGCAGAACAGGCAGCTGGTTGCATTGCGTCCACAGCCAGGAAGCAGAGAGGGGGATGCTGGCACCTAGATGACTCCCCCTTATTTCCTTTGAATCCAGTCTAGGAGTCCAAACTGTGGGAATATGCCGCTTTCATTCAATACATGTATCTTCTCCTCAGTGTGCCCTGTCTGGAAACACCCAGAAACATGCCCAGGGATTTATCTACTAGGTGACTGTAAATCCAGTCGAGTTGACAATGAGATTGAGCATCACATACACGCTCTTTCATGTTTATGCCTAGATTGGGAATAACAGGAGCCAAGGACACAGGATTAGTTTTCTTACTGAACAGCAAGGGTGAGAAGTGAAGTTGTCTGGGGCTGGAGAGGTGGCTCAGAGGTTAAGCCGCCGCCTTGAAGGCAGAAGGTCCTGAATTCGGATCCTAGACCCCATGTATAGACTCCGGGCGGAAGTGGTTTCTGGTCCTGGTAGGGCGGAGCCTGTGAATCCGGGGGCAGAGTAAACAAGGAGGAGGTGGAAGCGGTCCATGGTGGTTCCCGAATTCCTCTGTGGTTCTACACACACACACACACACACACACACACACACACACATACATGCACACATGCGCACACACGCACAATTGAACAAAAATGAAATAAAAAATATTAAAAAAATTTTTAAAAAAGGAAGTGAAGTTGTCTAAGAAGTTCTCAGTTGGCAGCTGGCTTTCGACTAGTGTGTCTCGCAGGATGGCAAAAGCCCATGAGGAAGTCGGGCTTACGTGTGATTGGAAGGAGCTTCCACGCTCAGAAGTGCCACGCCTAGAGACCAGGAGCTCAGCGGAGAGAGGACCCTGCAGAAGAATGTCCCCCGTTGCGCAAAGGCGCTTTCTGCCGAAGGAGTGTCCATGGGATTCATCCTGGTATCAGAGTAGCATTGAACAGGGTGGGTCTCTTTACTCTGAGGAAGTCCCTCACCCCATATCTCTGCCTGAGATTTTGGCTCTACAAGTTTTCCCTTTGTCCAGAAATGGGCTTTCTACTATGATCTTAAAACAAAAAAGAAAGAAAAAGAAATGTGTAATTAAAAAATAATGTCACGGTTGCTTCACTAGACTGTGGCAATGGGTCTGTGGGATCAAAGAAAACCATCAGATAGACATCAGAAGACTGGCATTGGACTGGAGAGATGGCTCGGTGGATAAAGCATTGTCATGCAAGACCAGAATTTGGCTCCTTATATCCCATGTACACATGGATCGCAATGAAGTAAGTCAGTATCTCTTATCCTTGTGCAGAGATCTAAGAATTTCCAGAAGCTCAGAGGGCTCAGAGTCAGACAGTCTGACCTATGCCACCGGAGAGAAGAGAACAGATTTTAAATAAGGTAGAAAGGCAAGGAACAAGGCTGAAGGCTCTCCTCTACCTCCATATATGTGCTGTATGACATATGGGGGGGCGGAGAGAGAGAGAGAGAGAGAGAGAGAGAGAGAGAGAGAGAGAGAAGGGAACGCCTTGCTGAGGCCCCACATTCGTCTCTCTTAGGCTACTGCACGTTGGTTCCGGCGCCGTGACTGTCGCTGGGTCTCCCGCTGCCTCCTCGCTGGCTCTGCCTTGCCTTGTTTGCACCTGTTCATCAGCGCGAGGCTCAGAAGCCAGCATCATCGCCTGCGCTCGGGAGAGAGCCACCTGCTGGCTCCTAATGGAGCCAGAGTGGCTTCTTGGCCCAGTTCCGGGCCTCGTGGCACTCCCTTTCCTCCCTGCCCTGTTCTCATGGGACAGTCTTTCCACTGCGCTCATTCTCGGCTTTGAAAGGGAAGCATATTTAAAACATCATCTAATTAAAAATTTCTAGTTTAGCTCTTGGCCCGCCCAGGATAGAATTCCCATCTGCAGAGAGACGCTGCTGCGGGCGGGCTTCCCAGGAAACATGTCCTGAGGCAAATGTTGGGAGGCGGCATGTTCATGATAGAGTTATTCCCAGAGTAGAGACTCCACAGCCCGGGGACAGAAAGAAATGAAATCTTGGTGTGCATAGAGCTGCATCTCCAGATGGGGTGGCCCTTCATACTTGTTTGAAGATGAGCTGAGCTGATCAAACCTATATGACTCCTATTTGATATATCTTTAGTTGCCCTACTGTGTGTATGTGTGTGTGGGGGCAGTATGCATGTTTCGACAAGGTAGATTTCAGCAGGTAAAGTAATCCCTAGTGGGACTGGGAAACAGACTGTGCACTAAGAACATTTCCAGAAGATGGACCATTAGGACCTCCATCAAGGAAGGGCAGAACCTCAGTGCTAACGTGCTCACTGAAATCCCTCTCTCACTAGCTCAGGAGTTAATATTACCTAACAGGCTCATTCCCAACATTGCTTTAGGACAGATTAATATCTTCTGAGAAACAGATGCCCTGAAGAATACCTGTAAATGCTAACGGGAAATACACAGGGTCATCTGGAGAAGTTGACCAATCTCTACACGTGTCTGGCACTGGAGAGAAGAAGAGGAAAAACCTAAGATGACAGCACAGCTTTGAGAATTTTGGTCATCAGTCAGGAGTTTAGAGCGGAGCAAAGATCCTACACGGGCGAAGTGGCCCTTCTCAGATAAGCTTGTTACTCTCTTCCCCTAATGAGAAGAGCCCTTTGGGTGTAACACTTGTGGCAGATCCTACAGTACCTTAGACAGAGCAGTGAGTGTTAGTTCTTATAATAGGTTGTCTCTTGAAGGGAGATCTAGTGGCAAATCTCCATGACTTCCACAAGGACAAGACTAGAAAATACCTAAGCAACTGGCCTCATTCTATGACATGATTGACAGGTGATGGCTTCCTCTCTGAAAATTGTCTTTGGCGCAGGCTGGAGCTGGGCAAGCTACAGCATCATGAAATTTCATTCTGTGATCTCCCTCCAGTGGCTCAAGGGACCAGGAATGTGTTGTGACTGAAGCTGAAAGATCCCCCATAGGTCATATTTCAGGTGTTCCTGAGTGGTAGTGCTGTTTAGGGAGACTGTGGAGCTTCTAGAAGGAAGGGCCCAGACAACAGGAGTGGGCCACTGGGATGTGCCTTTGAATAGTGCGCCCATCCCACGCTCTGGTCCCACACTTTCTTCTTCCCCATCTGCCTCCAGGGAAACAGACGGTGTGGCCAGCGTCCTCTCTACCACGGGCAGGGCCATTCGTGCTGTCATGATTTCCCCATCGCGATGGACTGAAATTCCTCACAGTCCTCTTGCAGGCAGTTTCTGGAAGATATTTGGTTTGCAGCAATGGAAAAGTAAGCCATGAAGTACCAGGAGTCAGGTGGCTGATGGGACAAACCTGACTTTGAGTTGCCTTGGCTTCCAGAACTGGCTTGTGGGAGGGACATGGAGGGGCTTAGCGATGCGGACTAGTGACTCCGACTCCGTAGGATGCTGTAAGTGGAGCTTCCGGAGCGACCGTGATGGGAGTTTAGAAGAGCGGCATGCAAGACGCTTGGACAGTGCTGAGTGTGCGCCTGAGGCTTCCGATGAGAGCACGGACCCTAGTGGGAACTGAACTAGAGGCTGTCTAGGTGCCGGCATGGCCAAGAATCCGGCCATCTTTTGCATGCGCCTTGAAATTTTGAGTAAAACTGGCCTGATTAAGTTGGTGGAGGAAATTTTAGGACAGCATAAAATTCAGGTTGGGACAAAGTTATTGCTTGCTCCTTTGATTGGAGTTCATAGTGACAGCAGTGATTGAAAAGTAGAGCAGAAGGGTCTGAAAACATGCAACTTGTCCAACAAGGAAAGGAGAGTGCTGATAATTGTAGAGTAAGCGCTGTAATTATTAAAGAGATTAGCACCGTCAAAGAGAGCCAGGCACATGGCCCTCAAAGAACAAACTGGGTGCTTTGAGGGGAAGACTATATCCATTAGAAGCGCCAGGGTGTCACAATGTAACGCATTGAAAAGATTTTCATTTATAATCAGAGCACAGAGTTGTCCTGCTTATAAAGGGAAGTGTCTGTCCAAGGCTCAGCCACCAAGGCCCCCAGAAGCCACCTCAGCCTGGTTCCCAGGGACCAGCTACTGCTCCAGCTGGTGGCAAAACTTTGCCCAGTCAGCATGATGGTAGCTTTGCAAACATCTAGAGTGCAAGTTACAGGGTCACGGGATCTTGTGCTAATGCAGGAAAGAAAAGTCTGTGAGGCCAGGCAGGGAGCAGCCGGGGTGTTCACTGCAGGGGGCTCTGAGCAGGCTCTACTTGAAGCCAGGAAGATAAGCCCGAGTTTTAAAGGAGATGTCAGGGTGGTGGAGGTTACAGCACTGGGGATGACTGCTGAGCAGAGCTGCAGGTGCCAAGAGGAGCTCGTCCTGAGCTGGATGAGGTAAAGGCTTTAAGCTCGCATCACACAACCATCAAGTGCTCAGGCTGCCCAGATACACAGCTGCAGGGACGACACTTTCCCTGTTGGATTTTGATCTTGCTTTGGTCCAGGCTTTCCTTGCTCTACACCATAGCCCTTCAACAGTTGCTAAGAGGGGAATGATTGGTTCTTCAGTGTTGTTGGACACCTGGAGTGTGAAAACTTCTTTCTGGTTTTACAAGGGCTGAAAGACAAGAGTTCATCTGGAGTCACAGTGGAGACTTAGAGCTTCCAAATGGTGATGAGACTCTGAAGGCTTTACAGATTTAGGAACCTGGGATGAAGGTTATAGAGATTTAGGAACCTGGGATGAAGGTTATAGAGATTTAGGAACCTGGGGTGAAGGTTATAGAGATTTAGGAACCTGGGGTGAAGATTATAGAGATTTAGGAACCTGGGGCGAATGCTTGTTGTGTTATGGGATGGCCACCACTCTTTGGAGAAACAGGCAGAACGTTATGGTTTAAATATGCACACTTTTCCACAGACTCGTGCTTTGTTTCCCAGTAGATAGAGTTTGGCGGGGTCAGGGGGTGGCAGGGTGAATTCTTTTAGGGAGTGGGGCCCAGCTGCTTCCTTGTCCACAGCCATGGGAACAAGGGTGGGGTCACTGTTGCCACCAGGGCACTTTGCCATGGAAGACTGAAACCATGAACCGAAAGAAACTTTTTCCTCTGTGAAATTGTTTGTGTTAGGTATTACAGTCACAAAAATGCAAAGGAGACCAACACAGAATAGAAATTCTGAAACCATCAAGCTAAACCATTGCTCTATTTGAAAATGTGGAAATGGAAATCTGAGACTATAATTCAACACATGTTGGTTTTGGTCATTTAGACTAATGCAGCCCTATGAGGAAGGGCACAGAATGGAGCCAGACAGCCGGGAAGCCAAGTCTGTCCCAGTCTCCATCTGTCCTGTGGATAATGTAAAGTCCTGAAGAACTAGCCTGACATCCACAGAGGCGTCTCCTGCAACTCTGTTGCCAGCAGGATGAGCGGGCAAGATGCAGTCATCCTGCAAGGGAAGGGCAGGCTGCCACGGTAACAGATACTCACTCCTAACCCCGTGTTGCTACCGTGCAGTACAGTAGAGCCTCAGCCAGTGTGTCGCTCGGTGACTTTCAGAATTTTATAGATCTTTTGTCATAGCATCCCGGCAACCTCAGCATTTGCTTCCCGGAGGATCCCTGTTCCCTTCTATTCCCATAATGTGTTTCCTATTTCTAGGTATGGCTGGTAAGTTACTGTCAGCTATTTGCAGCCCAGGGAAGAGTAACATGGTGCCATGGGGTGTTTCTTTGCCTTCTTTGTTTCTCTGGAACTCTCTACAACTTGTTTGCCTTTTATTCGTTTTAAATCTGGCAAGAACCACACTTAAATTTTAGCTGGTGATTGTTGCACATGTAGTATCAATCATTTATGTCCACTTCCACATTCTTCCACACTCTATCAAGGTTCTGGGATCTGAAATAAAAATGGAGACATAGATTATTTTATCATTTTTCTATTAAGGCCATAGCTCTGTGTGTGTGTGTGTGTGTGTGTGTGTGTGTGTGTGTGTGCGCGCGCGCGCGCGCGTGCGCGTGTGTATGGAAAGAGAGATTTAAAGAAAAAGAGAGAAAAAGAAAATAATAGAGAGACAACAAAGTGAAGAAAAAGCCACATTAGGTGAACATTTCCTAAAATATTGCTTCCTCACTATACCAGCTTCGCATGGGCCTTTATGAATTAATATAGAATAAAACTAGAGAATGTTCTCTTTTGGAAGAAACCAAAGATTTGTTATATGTATAACCTTTTAGACTAATTATTGACAAGGACTACCTAAGAACAGTGGGCTTGAGTTCATCAAATACACCACATTACTGATGCAAAATGTTTAAACTTTCAGAATCAGACCATCTGTGTTTCAGGTTATGCAGAACCGAGTTTAGTTGAGAAACTAGTTATATACACTCCACCCAAGATTTTATCTATGTGAATGTAGTTCAGATCATTCAGAATATTTATTTCCAGAACAACACAGTAAGCTATGTCAACATATGCATCGACATATGTTAGGCATTTTTCTGGAATTGGACATGGAAATTTAATAAACAAATGCTCACTCATACTTACCAAACATAAGACAGCTTCTCCTGCTTCTTTAAAATTTGGATATAGAACCTCCTGGTTAATAAAGGATTTGAAGATTAGCATTAAGAATGTATTTCATTACTGACCTGTGCTATATATTTAGGAAATGCATTCATTTTCTGATCCTCTTTCTTCATCATTAAGTTTTGGATAGATATGTTTACTTTCCAAAATCGCTATGAATATGTAGCACAGAAACTGTGTGAGACACGTGATAGAAATGTCTGGCACTCTGGACTAGTTTCATTTCTTTTCCTGTCGCTGTGACAAAGTGCCCTAGAAGCAAACTAAGGGAGAAAGGATTTATTCTGTCTCACAGCTCAAGGTACAGTCATTGTGGCAGGGAAACCAAGGAAGCTCAGCTGAAGCAGCTGGGTCACATTGCATTCACAGTCAAGAGCAATTTTTTTTATTTATACAGCCCTGGATCTTAGCCATGCTTTTGGCCACATTGGGAGGGTCTTCCCATCTCAATGAGCATCATTAAGATAATCCACAGACATGTCCAAAGGCACATTTCCCAGGAGATTCTAGGCCTCATCAAGTAGAAAATTGATACTAGCCATCACCCCCTCTACCTTTTGTCAATTTTACACCTAAACTCATCACTTAAACCATAATCTTCCATCCTCTGTATAAAATACACTCAAGCAATTTCAAGAAAAGTCACTATGTTCATTAATGTTCCAACGCTTTAAAAGTTATGTCTCTTAACTTTTAACTCCTATGAAATCAAAACAAAATTAAATGCGTTCACCTGTGGAAGCAATGAGGAAAGAGTCCTGCTCTAAAAGGGAAGAACTGGGGAGTCATAAGGGATGATCAGACCTAAGCAGAGTGAAGACAAGCAAACAACAAATCTTGTAGCTTCATGTCTGGCATCTGGGGCCTGTGATAAAACTGTCAGGTTCTGAGAGACTCATGGGACCTCGCTTTTCCAGATCCACCTCCTGCAGAACACAGATTCTCTCTGGGACTCTCTCCGTTCCAACTCTGGGGCCCTTCTGGTCACATGTCCCGTATTTCTGGCATCATAGTTATCCTCAGGGGTCACGACTGAAACTGAAACCTCCCTTCCAGTTTCATACAATGGCCTCGTGGGGTCCCTTTGCAGAGACGCTGACCCTGCTACACATTGCCTCCTTTCTCCTGCTTTCCACAGTTTTGCCCGTCTTCCATCTTTTATGCTCTTAAACCACTCTCATGGGAACAATGCCATAAAGCCTTGTCACCAACTCAAGAAATCGTCTCTTCTCCTTGGATCACAACTGTGTCAACCTCTGTGTGTTGAGCCTGGAGAAACACTCTCCTAGGCAGCCAGTTTGGAGGATCAGGGAATAATCTCTTCTGCGTGGACTTTCTTTCTTTAAATCGACTGGGATCTTCATTAAATAAAGAGTCTAAGGAGTGAAGTTTTGCCTTCAGTACATCTTTCCTCCAATAAATCTAGGTTCCTTTCCTCAGTAGTGTTTATCTAAAGCTGTTCTCTCAGCATGAGGCTGAATGCTGTCTTGTCTTGAATTGTCCTCTGCTGAACAAATTAATCCTTTATCTTTGACTCTCAACTATGTTCAAGTTCTCAGGGCACAGGCAAAATAAAGCCAGGCAGGAGCTGAAGAAACCAGTCACAAGACATCCACAGTCAGGAAGCAAGGAAGGATAAATGCTGGTGTTCAGCTAGCTTTCCCCTTTTTGACATAGTCCAGAACCCCTGCCCAGGGAATGCTCCTGCCCAGAATTAACAGCTATTGCAAGTCAGTTAGTCCAATTAAAATAATCCTTCACAGACATTCTCTGAGGCCAACCTTTAACTAGATAATCCATTATGTGTGTTCTGAGAGTGTATGGCATAGGTGATTCCATATTGTCAAGCTGACAATTACCACCATCATAGTCACTCTGTTATCTAAGGCTTTTTATGACTTTGAATTTTGCAACAAAGCAGTGTAAATGGTGATCAGATCCTTTCCATATCTTTATGTCTTTCTACCATTGCGAAGACCATTAGAACATGCAAGGGATATATGTGAATCTTCATTCTTACTTCACATGACATTCGTACCATTGGAAGAAGTTCCTGTCTCTCATGCCCTTGAGTATATTACACATTGGTTAGGAACACGTCCTTTTGAAAGAAGCACTGGAGCAGCCTAATTTCCTTGATCCAGATGTGCAGTAACACGCCAAGGCAAGGATATTTGAAATGTGATGGAAGTCAAAGGAGTTACTAGGCAGAAACAGATTGGAAGAGATTATGGCAGATGAAAGAGACAGGGCTGAAAACTGATGCTGTTCTGGGGTCTTGCAAATGTTCTTGCACACAGAATGTGAGATGAATAGTGGAGACTTTGGCAGATGAGACTGAGGATGGGTGAGATCTCTGTAAAACTCAGAGATTCACTGGTGCGATATTAGTGGAATGAACGTTTATCCTGGGCCAGCAGGGACCCTGTTAGAGACTACCTAATATACAGTGCTAAATCTTAGTGTGATCAGCACAGATATCTCTAGAACATATGAAGCTGGGATCAAAGTCTTTCCTACCCATGCTGCAGATGTTGCAGGTCTGAAGAGCATCCTGCATCCCAAGATGGCAACACACTTTCAGTGAGAAGGTTTAATTCTTTCTTTGTTTTGCATGTGCGTGTGCGTGTGCTGTGTGTGTGTGTGTGTGTGTGTGTGTGTGTGTGTGTGTGTGTGTGTGACTTTGGGAGTCATCCTACATTGGTCCTATCTCCTTTTTGCTTCGCTTTGGGATTTCCTAGGCTCCACCTTCCAAAGCCAGAAGTACAGACTGCTGCCATTTACATCTGGCATTTTTATGTAGAATCTGGAATCCAAACTCAGTACCTTCTGCTTTCAAGGCAGAGTCTTAAGCCCTGAGCCACCTTTCTAGTCCTGATAATTTTCTTTTGATCACATCTTTTTCCCTAGCTTTTTTTTTAAACTTTTCACAATTGAGTGGGAACAGAAAACAACAGCAACAACAACAAAACAACAACAATAATAAATCACTTAACATTTCTTTATTACTTTAAATGCTGTTGAACAATTCTAATTTCAGATACTAACTGAGAATGCAGGGTAGCTGCCTATAGGTTCCACTCCCGTAATGACTTGTACTGACTTTCAGCACTTCTGTAGATTTTCTGTTTATGGATCTTTCTTTTTGGCTGGGATTTAAGCTTCTTGATGGTAGGATGTATGTTTTATGTTGATGTAATTTCAGTTCCTGGTTGTTGTACACAGATCATCACAGAACAATAACTACTTCTTTAACAAGCAAGCAGATGCCTGCTATAGTCTTATTATCCAGATGAGCATGAGATTTATCTAAAACACATGGTCCATTTGGTTACTTGGGAGCTACCTGCTGATCATTCCTCTCCCTGTATGATTCTGTAATCTGGGGCATCAAGGATGAATATATACATATGCAAGTTGGAAGGTTAAAATCAAGTGGTTATCAATGGCTAGAGGAGACCCAGGCTTCTGGATGTTTTAGCTTGTCCATATCCTTCCCTGGTCTGTCTCTAGTCATCCTTTCTATCACTGGTCCTCATGAATACTGCGTTCCCAGCCTACTGTCGCATGCTTACCACTAATTCTCAGAGGCAGGTCTAGGAAGACGAATACTCTTCCATATACTTTTCCACATCCTCATCCACAATCCTAATATAGCAAGTAAGTGTGCTTGTTCTGAGATTACCTTGCAAGGCTGGCTGAGGTAGAGGACTTTATTTACATTGAATAACTCGATAAACCTATGATTCTGCAATACACATAGACATTCTGTTTATCGGAGTGAACTCTGGTTGATATGCACACATACCACATTTTACTTATGAATATAGTTTTTATATTCACATGAATCTTTCTTATTATGACAGCTTTGTCATTCCCTTGGATTCACGGGCAAACAAACCTATCATTTCTGTGCAGTCATAATACCGTCTTCTTATCTATCATTCCACTAGGTTTCTCTTGTCTTTAAGGCACTGGAGTATCTAATATGGACATTTCACTAAAAGGTAGACACTGAAGATGACCCTCTGACTAAGATCAGAAAACCATAGTTGAGTGCTTCTTGTAAGTCCCAAAGCATGTGTTCCTAGTGGTCAGCCACAAATACCGTGTTCTCAAAACCTCTCTCAGAGGATTCACATGGAGAGGGGGCAGGGCAGGGCTGTGTCAAATGCTTAAGAACTTACCTGTGAATCAGAATTATGCTCTTGAAACACACACACACACACACACACACACACACATGCGCGCACGCGCACACACACACACACACACACACACACACACACACACACACCTTGGGAACTGGTTCATCCTAGCTCCATAGTTAGTATGTGAGAAACCTTGTAGCTCAACATATCTAGTCACTGTCTTGGGTGTATAGAAGAGGCTGGTTGTAGAAAATTCTGTGACCATATCTTTGACATATGGATTTAATTTCCTTTGCATAGATATTCACTATTAGGATTACTAAACCAAAGGGTAATTCTATTCTATTTTTTTCATTTTTTTATTAGTAACCTTTGTTCTTTACAATTTATACATGTGCAAAAGGCATTCTGGCTTCTCTCCTTCATCCTTTCTTATCTTTATGATAGGCATAGTGTAAATTTGGCATAAGGCTGCTTGTCTCTGTTTACTTTTGTTGCCTATATTTTAGGAGTTAGATCCAAGAAATTACAGCCCTTTCTATAGCAAAAAACATTGAGTCTGTATCGTTGTATTAGCACAAAGTGAACAAGAAGTCTGGTCAGCAAATGAAAGAGAGAAGGAAGATTCATTACCTTCAGTAGTTAGGAGTTCACCCAACTTATTTCCAAAGCAATGGTCGCCTTCGACAATAGAAGATTCATTAAGGAATGCATGACAAGGACAGGTACACTTGTGAGCATGCTCAGTGAAACCATTAAGTGCTGAGCATGCTCAGTTTAAGGAAAGATGGCTGACACATTTTGGATCTTCCTAGTTCAAGATCATGGAGCACTGTGTTTGAAAGTTAACCAGTCAGACAGCTCGTGCCATGAAGATGGCAGACAGGTGAACCCTTGGCATGCTTAGCTTCCCATATAGTTTTAGATGAATACAAGAACATGTGCTTAGCGGCTACATCTACATTAAGGTGAGAGAGGGTCCTGAACGCCCTGCTGCCTTAGCAGCTGGTTACACACATGCCCGAGAGCTTTTCCCCTTTGTTCTTTCCTATCAGCTTTACGGCGAAAGTCTAATCTGCTTCGAGCTGATTTTTTCATATGGTATGCTGTAAAGATCTGTTTCAGTTGGTCAGAAGATAGCTTTCACTCAGGATTTCAGACAGCGTGAGGATGGCCTGCTTAACCGTCATTTCTCCAAGCTGCAGGCCCAGGGTCTCGACAAAGAATGAGGTTATTGGTTATTGTTTGCTAGCTTGGTCCAGAGCTGTCAGGTATTATCTTACCTGCATTCTCTGACCTTACAGCTGAATTCAGGACTGCTTAGAGGTTTTCTGTCATCAATATGTGTTGTCCAAATTACCAAATAGCAAGGCTGAAACAAAAAGGAAGACCCGAGAGTCAAGATTTGTAGTTTTGCACAGAAATCGAAATCGGGTGTTTTGTCACACTTTGAGGGGCAACAGACGTTCCAGGATAGATGAGAAGACTAAGAATCAAGTGCTCATTTGGCAGGATGAACCGTTGCTCTCTAGTTTTCAAGTTATTACAAATGCGTTAGTGAGGATTCCACCGTACTTTTACGTGGGACCTAGGATCTGAACTCAGAACCTTCTGTTTGTGAAACAGAGGTTTTACCCCTGAGCCGTCTCTCTAGCTGCATGATGACTGACATACCAACATGCCCCCATAGACTATTGAACTCATGAGAAACATACTGTGGAAACCTGGGGGTCTAAAGCAGGATGAATGAAGGGAAATGCTCCTATCAGTGGGGAAGCCTGAAGAGAGATAACTTGGTATGCCACAGAGCCCTGAACTCCCACAGAAGTAGACAAACCACAGGGAACCCCAAGATTCACAGAAACAGACAGGCAGGAGGATGGGACTGATGGAGGGATGGGAGGGATAGACAATGGAAGGAAGCAGAGATAAGTACTCAATATGTTTGTAAAATTAGAAAAATTAAAAACAAAGGAGCGGACAAGCCAGAGGGAACCCTGGGGTCCATAGACGCGGACAGGCAGGAGGGGGGGAGGGGTGGATTGACCAAGGGAAGGGAGAGAGATGGGTGGGAGGAGGGATGGAGGAAAGCAAGGATAAGTACTCAATATTCTTGTACAACCAGAAAAATAAAATAAATAAAAAAGAAAGGCAAGAAAATGCAATAATGCTTTCAAGGAGAGTGGATTCTAGCACATTCCTACTCTAAGGCTTATCTCTGTATGTAAAGCATCCCTCCAATTAAATTCAATGAAGTTGTCTAAGTCTTTTCTCTCCTCCTGTCTCAGAAAAAAAAAAGCGTCTGTGGAAGATCATCACCTAATGGTAGGTCCATCTGTGAGAATGCTTCCCAACACACACACACACACACACACACACACACACACACACACACACTCACACGCACGCGCACACACGCACACTCACGCTTCCTGTGAAAAGCTGCTTTTACCATCAGCTCCCCTCCTTGGTCTTGAGTATTTGTGTTAGGTTTGCTAGAATAAGAGCTAATTTTCCCAGAAGCAAGAGTAATAAAATGATCATAACTGATGTTTTTTTAAGTATATATTTTAATGACACTCGAATCTCTCTAAAGCACTCTTGCATTTGGTCCTGACCACAATGGGCAGGAAGCTGCCCGCACTGGCCTGCCTGCCTCTCTTCACGGAAGGCCAAGACCGCACTGGCAGAAAGTGATGGAGAAAAATTGGAACTTGATGGCAGATTCCGCTGAAGACCTGCGGCAGGAACGGCTGTCCCCAGTCACTCGCAGAACAAGAGGACCCGTGAGAACTAAGCGTGCACGGAAAAGATTCAGGGAACCCACACCCATCTTGGCGAGCAGGTGTGTTTGGCCCCCTGTGAGGTCCAAGGGAAGAGCGTTGGGGCCACATGAGGACGCAGCAAAGTTGAAGCCTTTTTTCTCGGTGGAGGCATTTCTTGAAATGGTCTCATTTCCTCTTACAAAGAAGGGTTTCTCTGTTTCTTGCCACTTTATAGCATGTGAAGCACTCAACGATTTCAAAGGGCAGAGCAGCAAAGCTACCACCTCATCAATACCCTGCTGGGAAATTGCCTCGGTGTGGTTTTACAAGAAGAGACCTGTGGGACAGCAGGCTGAAGGTCCCATGGGGAGCACTCCGTCACTGCACGTGACTCTACAGTGATCTCCAAATGAGACCTGTGACTTGAAAATCCTGGCTGGGCACATCTGTCAAGACGACCTTGTTTGGATCTGAATTCAAGTACAGCAGACAGGAACTCGGCACTGGGAGTCAATGCAAAAGTTAGTCAATGCCAGGGAATTAGTATTGATTTTTTTAGTGACATTATGGTAAGGATTCTAAAAACATGTCTATATGTTAAATTAGCCATGTTCTATCATTTATAGACAGAAAAAGAATGATTGCTAAGTGTCTATCACTGCAAGATTTGAGTGACAGGTGTGTTCTGTCATTCTCTAGGTTTTATATGCATATGTTTCTGTGATTTAAATGTTTTTAAAGAAATCAGCTGAAAATCAAGCATAGGCATATGGTTCAGCGCTCACAGAATGCGGCCGGGTTGTGGGTGGCAGTTGGCCAGCGACAGTCAGCACAGAGGGGGCTGTGTCCCAGCCTGTGTTGGACATGAGACCTCGAAAGTGCATGAACGCAGCATTGGAGCTCCTGGGTGGAACAGGGGTCCGGAGTCCCCGCGGCCAAACTGCTTACCTGTGCTGGTCCTTTCTGATCATTCTAGCCCTGGGTCTGGCCCAAAGCTAGTTTTGCAAAGTCCTATGTAGAGTGGCCACATGAGAACTGGCAGACTCTTCAATACACAGGGGAAGTAACTACAAGAAAAAGCAAGGGAGTTAGGAATGAATTCAGGGTGCTGGCCACACGTAGCCACAGACTCTATGGTAACCTGAGGCAGGCATGGACCGGGATAGCAGCCCAAGGTTCACCAATAGTCACCTTCTCCTCCTCCCCCTCCAGGCAGCGTCATTGCCCCAAGATGAGAAGGGTTGAGCCTATCCTTGTTCCTTGAGAGTAAGAGAGAGGAAATAATTCCTGGAGGAATGGACTTGCCCTTAGTCCCCATCTTTATCAATCTTGACCCTGAACAAGTCCCTTCACCCGCCCGCCATCCTTCTCCTCATTTGCACACGGAGCACCTGCCCACAGGGCTGCTGCCAGGCAGACTGGCCCGTCTCCCCAGGAGGGGCTGTCACGGCGCACGGTGCTCAGAAAGCCCCACGCAAACGGGGGCATTGTCAGTGTGGCGTGACTGTCGTCATTAGCAAAGCTGCTCGGGCCGGAGGAGCGTCTCATGGCCAGCAGCTCCCCTTTCCTCGTGTCCTTATTCACCAGGGACAATGCGTTTCACGCAATGAGAAATGAGCTTCAGAAGACACAGGGACAGCGCACAGCACGCTCGGCTCTGAGGTTGGCACGCGGAAAGATGCGCTCACACAAACCAGAAGCTTCTGCTTCATTATCTGTTGCTGCAGGTGCTTCTAACCTCTCGGTGCAATGCATGCGCCTTAGTCTTACATTCTGGGCTTTCAGAAATGACTGCATTTTGAAACGCATCATGCAATGGAGCGAATATCTGCCAGGAGCACTCCTAGGTTTCCTTTGTAAAATGTAGCTACAGCGTCCAGAACTTCCATCGAAATCCAGTGCTCCACAGAGGAACAGAAAGACATGGAATCATTTTTACTTGAAAAATGCCTCACTCTTGTGTAACTTACCAAAGGAAGCCACCCACATACCTACATTTGCACCCAAGACCACCACACACATTAACAAATGTGTGTGTATTTAAAGGCACACTCACACACACACAAAAATACAAAAATAGACACACACGTACACACACACAGGCATGTGCAACCACATATATGTACACATACACATTCACAATGCGCACATGTGCACATACATGGATGACACGCCTGCTTATACACACGCATGAACATACGAATATACACACATGGAGGCCATAATAGAAAAACAGCAGGGGAGGGCTGGCTGGGCATGTGTCAACATTCTGAAAGGAAGAGGCTGAAGAGGAAGGAGCAGGAAGCACTGGCCAGCCATTTTCCTCCCTTTCTAATCATAGTAATGCTGGCTTGGAGGCAGTTTCTCCCCCTGGGATGGCACCGTATTCTCTCTGTTGTTATTCTTGGAGATTCTGGTCATGTTGGCTGAGGGAGGCTTGCATAAGGCTGAGAAGAATGTTTGAAAACTCACTTCCGCTCAGATCTGGAGGTGACCAGAATCCACATAGATGAAGCATCATGAGGTGACAGTGCTTGTAGGAAGAACAGGGTGCAGTGGAATTGGTGTCGGGGGACTTGGGTTAGCTTGAAGGTACTTGGGAAGGTTTGAGCAGGCCACTTTGAACCCCCATCTAGAAAGGAAATTCTGAGTATCTCATATGTAGTAGTTTTTGATAAACGCTTATCAGCGTTTCTGGCACGTCCACAGACCTTGACACTTGTGGCTACAGACGTAGCTCGATGCTAAGGTATGGGGGAGGACCTCAGAGTTTGAAAGAAAGAGCAGCACAGCACACAGAAAGATGAGTGGACTTGACTCAGTAGGGGCACATGCAAGAAGTGTGTGGAGAAAGAATGGATCTTTCTTGGGAAGGGAGAGAGGAAGGGACGGTTTCTCACGGAGGCAGAAGCTCAGCGGCGTTCAGAGACAGAGCTGGGCGCGGTGCAGATGAAGGGCTCACCGACATCCCAGTCCTCAGGATCCTGGCCACTTTGAGCCTCCAATGAGACAGTGGCAAGCTAGGGGGTGATGGAGCGAAATGATATTGGCGAGGCAAGCGGGAGCACCCCACTGTCCCCCAGCTTCCTCCCGTCCCTAACACCCCGTGTTAGGAGACTCAGCTCCCTCCCTGTCTGCTCTCGGTCACATGGAACCAGGGCGGCTCTTCACCACCATCTATCATCGCCGATGCTGCGGTGTGGCCGCTGCGCCTCTGGAGTGCACCGTGGAACTGGTAGCCGCTTTTTCATTACCTCTGAAAGTGGGGGTGCGTGAATTTCTGTCCTTCTTTCAGTGGGGTGTGATTCCTTGCACTTATGGGGAGGGAGGGGTGAAGTGGAAACAATAGGGATGTTTCAGCCACCAGAAAGCCCAAAGACTTGCCCCCCCCACGGAGCAATGTCACAAGCAAGGGCTGTCAGCTCAGCAGCCTCATCTTCTGTCTCCCACCAACCTGCCTTGAAGAGGCCCAGCAGCAATGGCGGCCATAATGCAAGTGCCGGCGACTTGGCAAGACACATCCAGAATCAGACCAACCCAATGTCCTCATCTAAGGCTTTGAGAACCTCATAGAAGAGGGACCGTGAGAATGTAAGGACCGAAAGGTGGGAAGGTTCACCTTTGGACAAGACATTCCATCCAAGGCAGGACTGCTGCATCCAGGAACTCACTGCAGGGAGACTTGTCCTTCCCAGCCCTGCATGATGCCTGACACACCAACATGCCCCATGGAACAGCGAGGAACTTGAGAGAGATAAGGATAAACAGTGGAAGCCTTGGGGACTAAAGTTAGAAGAGTGAAGGGAAATGCCCCATCAGTGGAGTGGCCTGAAGAGAGGCAACTTGGTGTGCCACAGAGGCCTGAACCCCCACAAGAGAAGATAAGCCAGAGGGGACCCTGGGGTCCATAGAAGCAGACAGGCAAGAGGGCGGGAGGGAGTGGGATGGATCGAGGAAGAAAAGGGAAGGGGGATGGGTGGGCGTGGGGATGGAGGGAAGCAAGGATAAGTACTCAATATGCTTGTAAAACTAAAAAATAAAATAATTTTAAACCTTAAAAAAAGAAAGTAAAAGAGGTCACAGGATTGCTTTCTTGTAGCTGTTGTTTTTTTCTTGATTGGATACGTGAGAAGGTCTTTTTTTCTCCATCTTGATGATTCACATTCATTGTTTTTCAAGTTTTTTTAAATTTATTATTTATTCAATTGTGCGTGTATGTATGTGTGCGCGTGTGTATGTATGTGTGTGCGTGTGTATGTATGTGTGTGTATGTATGCATCTGTGTGTAGAACCACGGACGAATTCGGGAACCACCATGAACGCCTCCACCTCCCCCTTGTTTACTCTGCCCTGGGATTCACAGGCTCCACCCTACCAGGACCAGAAACGCAGGCCGCCCCTGCTTCCACCGGGCATCTATACGCGGGGTCTAGGATCTGAACTCAGGACCTTCCGCCTGCAAGGCAGAGGCTTAACCCCTGAGCCACCTCTCCAGCCCCCGTTTTTCAAGTTTCCTTTACATTTTTATCTTATTTTTGTTTTAGTTTGTGGGTTTATTCTTTGACAATTCCAATAGTATATAATGAATATCAATCGTTTTTCACCTCCCTTATCTACTGCCATTTAACTTCTCCCTTACTCTCTCCTCCTCCTCTTCCTCTTTCTTCTTCTTCCCACCAAGGTCTCTCCCACTTTTATGTGAGGGTAGGGCAGAGGGTGATTTGCTGGAGCAGAAACAAAAGATGTATGCAGAGAGTTCTAGAATAAATATTAGAATGTTCAAAATAGCAAAACAAACTTCCAAACAGACACTTGTAACAGCAAGATCTATGCAATGTCATTTGTACATTGCAGCCATTGATCACGTGACTGCCAAACACCTTTGGGCTTTGTCCCACCAGAACAAAAGGTCAGACAATGGAAGAAAAGCAGAACCACAATAAACACCTGGAAAAAAGTCCAACAGACTTTATGCAAGTCTATTATGGTAAAAATGACAAGAATCTTTTGTGAGATAACAAAGATATTACAGAGTGGATAGAGGAACTCAATACCGTAAATATGTCAAATGTCTCCTCAGATTGAGCTGTAGATCGAATACAATTCCACTGAAAATGCCAAGGGTATTTCAAGATCCCTATGAGCTGAAACATGAAGGAAAAGTGCAAGTGCTAAGGTCCGTGCGAGACCTGCAGATGAAGAGAGGTGGAACAAGGTGGTCTCGCCTTTGCAGATCTCACGGGTGGTTGTGAAGAGGGTGAGTGGTAGCCAGGCCAGGGTGGGACAGTGGTGCGACTGCCGTGCTCACACACAACCCAGGAGGCAGGAGTTGTGGTGAACTTCATGCTTCAGATTAAAAATGAAAATGGCACCATGACTCCGGGTTATCAATGGAGGCGGAAAAGAAATGAAACTCCTTTATAACTCTGTCCATAAAAGTCAATTCCAGGGGATTAAAGGCTCATATATGAGTGACAAAGCTATAAAACTTTTAGAAGACATTATAGAAAACGATCTTTAAGCGTCCAAGACAGAGAAGGACTTGTTAAGATGAAAAATGTGGCAACGAGTCAATGACACGATGATGATGGGAACAGAACCAGTGTCATAACTTGTAGGGTCATAACTTGTAGAGGCTCCACCCTTAACCGCTAGTGTGGAGGAATAGGAGACAAGCCACGAGCAGGGCAGCTCAGGACCATAGAAACTTCACACTGTGGACTCTGAAAGAGATTATTTTCATATCATTGGAACCTACAATGTGATTAATTAGAACTTACGAATGATCAATGCAATCTAGACTGGCAACTGGCACAGAGAGTAAAGGAGTGTATTTGAGTTACCTAAGGTTAGGGGTGTGTCTGCTCCTTTTGGAGTCTGTACGTATTTACACAAACCAAATAGATACCAAACAAAAGTCTAAAAGCGGTTGGGTCATGTCACGGTCTCCATCTTTGCATGCCTGACGCAGCGCTCACTCTGCAACCTGTTCAAGATGCACGTGAACTTGACGACTACTTTTTCCATCCCATGGTCACACTGTTCACATCTAGCTATTGACACAGCCGCACGGGTCTGCTTTTGTCAGAATGGATAGTAGATTTTTTTACCCATGTTAAAGTATTTCACAGGAAACTTCAGACATAGATGAAAAGTCGCAGGATGAAGGTTCCATTTGTCAGAAATTCATAGATTACAAATATTATGAATTATGAAGCTTTCCATGTTTATCTCTCTTTGGGATCAATTCCAACAGCTTATAAAGTTTCTGAAGTGGAATATTTTCCATGGGAATGCGTCATCTGATAATTAAAAATTTCACTGACCTTCACAAAATTTAAAAAGATTTCCAAAGATGTTCCTCCTCTGTCAAATATCAGGGACATGAGGGGCATGGAGGTCATTCTGTCCACTGTCTTGGACCCAATGTCCAGCAGGTGCATCCACGTGCTGTCCCTAAGGGTGGCCGCATCATGCTAGGCAACCAGCTTTTCTCATTGTTCCTGGCTTGTTTTGGAATTAAATTCACTTTTCTTAAGCTGTTTATAATTTTCCAGACTTAATTTCAGTCTTTGCTAGGATGCTTTACTTGGTCAAAATCAGAGAATAATACTGCATTTTCTTTTTATGTGCTCTTAGATAATACTTTCTACTATATTTTTAAAACTGTATCTTACCAGAAACTTCTCGAAGTGATACCTGGGCACTTTTTGACATTTATTATTCTTTTAGAGTTTCATACGTGAACACAGCGAGTTTATGATACTTTCACATGTTAATTCCCAATACCATCCCCCTTCTTTTTCCCAATACAACTCTTCTTTTCTCTCAGTTCCTCTCCTATTTCATGTTTTTTGTGGCGTGTCCACTGAATTGCACACGGGGTGCCTTTGATGGCATGTGCCCAAGCACTTGCTAGAGCGTGGGTCATACATGTGTAGGTATGCAATTGCAGAAAGCGTCTTCCTTTCTCCTCAGCAGTCTCTCAGGGATCTGAGGGGGTCCTTGGAGACTTTCCTCGAATCAGTTTTTGTATCAATGCCTGAAGTTCACAATTGGTTTTCACTCTGATTAACTTCTTCAGATTAACTTCATCTAATTAATTTCACACCAAGTCAGAAGATAATTCAGGAGGGAAAAATCTTACAGAGTGCTTACGGAACACTTCAAACCTGCTTACATGTAGGAATAAGTATCAAACCAAATAGTTTAGAGTCACGAGCTACACCCCACATGAGCTTGAAATTGTTAGAACAGAACTTATCTTCTAAATAGATTCATACATTTAAGTTTATGTTAATTAGGGGTCTCCTTCCAATGAATTAATTAATCAGAACTCCTCCAGATTAACATCTATATAGATACACTGTGCTGATTGAAGGATAGCTAATAAAAATATTCTAGTGTGGCTGGAGAGATGGCTCAAGGGTTTATATTTGCCTCACAGGCAGAAGGACCTGAGTTCAGATCCCAGATCCCATGTAAAAACACTGGGCAGAAATGGCAGTGGCTACACTTCCGGCTCTAGAAAGTGGAGCCTGGGAAACCGCAGAGCAAAGCGATAAAGAGGAGAATCCAAGTGGATTCCCAATAAAGAGAAGCCAAGTCATCCTTGGGCTTCTGCAGGCATGCACAGTGCCCTCTTTTACATACACACATATTTACACACATTCTTACACATACACAAACTGGTACCTACACACATGCAAAAAAAAAAAAGTGTGAAACGTGTATGCGTGTGTTTTAAAAACCAACAGGAAAAAGCTTCTTTGAATTCAATCTAGATGTATCCTTAAATTTAAGTTCTGTTTGTGATTATTCATCTAGGAGAAGGCTGAACTAAAATTAGAATATCAACTTTAACTCTGAAAGATTTCCCAAGGAGGCAGACTCTGAAATCCATAGCTTCCACGCATAGCTTCCACGTTCTTGTTTTTCAGCTAAGAGGTATCCACGAAGGACAAACTCCCCTTTGCCTTCAGCGGAAGGGGCTCAGGTGCTGGCCCAGCCCTGTGCTCACGGGTCTCCCTCCCACGATCGGCTTGGATGTCTTCACTCTGTGGACTGACCCGTGTCTTTGAACTGTGTATTCCTTGCTCTCTTCCCAGTAGGGCCATCAACACCTCTTCAAGTCAGTTTTCTGTCGCATGCAGCTTTTCAACTGTTTACATGTGAGGATTCCTTAGATAGTCCAAATGAATATTCCCTGTCCTCCCCTCTGTCTCAATTTCTTGGTTAATGTGCAGTGATTGTGCAGACGAATGGGACGCAGTGTGGGGTTCCTGTAGTGTAAACGGCATGTGCCTGTCAAATCAGGACATTTGGTATTTCTGGTTTTTTTAAAATCATTTCTTCATGTCTGTTTTTCTTTTAGCTCCTCTCTTCTTGCTTTTCATAAAATACAGTGAACCATCCTCGCACCCTGCCACGCTGAATATCATAGGCTGCTTTCCTTCCATGTATGCTCGGGTCTTGTAACTCAGTCTTTCTCTTCCTTGACTCCGCTCCATCCTTCCTGGACCCTCACATCCCTTATTCCCGTTTGTTCCTCTCTAGTCTGACTTCCAATTTCACATTCTACTTACGAGCTCCTTTTCTATTTTCTTTTATTTTTTCCGTGCACAGGTGTGGTTGTGTACATGTGTGTGGGTATGTGTAGAAGATGCCACTTTGTGTGCCCGTGAAGGCCCGAGGGTGAATTGGGAATCATCCTGGATTGTTCTACCTCCCTGTTGCTTTGCGGTTTCCCAGGCTCTGTCTTGTAGAGGTGGAAGTGCAGGCCTTTGACAGGGGATCTCGTTCCACACTCAGATCCTTTTACCTTCAAGGCAAAGGTGAAAGTCCTCAGACATCTCTCAGGTCCTACTAACTCACGTTTTTTTTTTAATATGATTTAATTTTTTTATTATTTATTCAATTGTGCGTGTATGCGTGTGTGTATGTATGTGTGTGTGTGTGCATGTATGGTATGTGTGTGTGTGTGTGTGTGTGTATAGAACCACGGACGAATTCGGGAACCACCATGGACCGCCTCCACCTCCTCCTTGTTTACTCTGCCCCGGGATTCACAGGCTCCGCCCTACCAGGACCAGAAGCGCAGGCCGCCCCCGCTTCCACCTGGCGTCTATACGTGGGGTCTAGGATCTGAACTCAGGACCTTCTGCCTGCAAGGCAGAGGCTTAACCCCTGAGCCACCTCTCCAGCCCCCCACTAATTCATGTTTAACTGACCTTTTCCCATTTAATTTCTGAGAATCCCTCATCCACTTTTCTCAACTGGACTCTTATAACCATCAGTGGGAACAGGTAGGTGGGCTGGTTTTCTGCGGGGTGCTTATGACCACGCCAGTCCAGGCTGTGATGTTTGGCTTCAGAAGAGAGACGCTGCACTCCATGGAGCCTGCGGTAGAGCATCACTAAGGGTGCTGGACACTCGGCGTGGCTCAGAGCCTGCTGGGTGCTGCTAAGTAGGTTGGTCTGCCATGGATTGAACATGAAATGTCCCTCCTCGGCTCACGTCTTTGAACACTCGCTCCCCATGGGAAGGACATGGGATCTTTAAAAGCCGGAGCTTTGCTGGAGAAACTATATCCCAAAGAACAGTCCTTGAGGTTTCTTAAGGTTTGATGGTTTGGCCTCACCATTCTCTCTCTCTCTCTCTCTCTCTCTCTCTCTCTCTCTCTCTCTCTCTCTCGGCCTTTTGCCCTTCATCGCTCCTCACTGATGAGCCAGGGCGAGCAGGTATCTGCCTGCTTCAATGTGTTTTCCACTCCGATGAATTCCATCCCTTTGGAACCACAGGGCACCCTGTTAAGCCCTTTCTCCCTTCAGTTGCTTGGTTCAGAGTATTTCATCCCAGCAACCGAAGAGCGACTGTGTCGTGGCTTGAATGTGAGTTGTCCCCACCGGCTCGTGCATTTGAACCTTAGCTGTGTTAATGTTTGGGAAGGTCATGGCACCTTTGAGAGGTGGAGCCTTGCTGGAGGAAGACATCACAGGGGCGGGCCTACAGGTTGACCCCAGACCATTGGGGGGGCAAACACATTCATACCGCAGCACAAATGTGTTCAGAGCCTGCTGGATCTTAGTCATCTTCAGATATGGAAAATAATTAATGGAGCGAAGGAAGTGGCAGATGGACGGGTAGAAGCAAAAGATTCAGACAAATATGGCCAGTCAGGACTGTCCCTTGCTGACCTTGCCAGGGATCCTCATTTATTTGTCATGTTACTGCTTAACTGGTTAGCCCTTTGCCCGTGTGCAGTCAGTGCACCTGCCGCCCACACGTGCCCTTCGTGGCACGTCAGTGCTGTGCTTTGTCCCCTGGCTCCTTCCTTATTTCGGGTGCACCGCACTCGTCCTGAGTCTGGTGAGCTCAGTGTGCGCTGAGACACTGAGGGCCACATCATGTCTGGCACAGTGTGGACATATGTGTGTACCACACAGACTGACCACACATTCCTGCACCCCTGAACAAAAAATTCCACCCCCTGCCCCACTGCTTCATGTACATCTTACTATATTGCTTATGTTTGGTGTATGACAATCAGGTCAGATGCTTCAGTTGATAAATAGCAGACACTTTGTTCATTGATATTGTGTCTTAAGTTTCGGAGCAAAGAGAGCAACTCTGAGTTGTTTTCCATGAGGAGGTGTATGGGTTATAGCACCTTCTCTCTTTTGATGGGTTTTGGTTTTGAACACCCACTCATGGCTCATTTCTCACTCCAGAGAGGTTGCCTGCCAATCTGTGTATGTGGTGTAATTAATGCTGAGCTTGGGATTTACAACCTGGTTTTGCACATACAGCAGGATATTGAAAAATATAGCCACAGTCATGGCACAAACATACGGCGAGTCTTGGTTTCTTATGCCAACGAGGCAAACAGTGCTGGTATCTGTGGAACTGTGGCTGGCTCATCATGAGCTTGTTTTTGTAAAGAGGAAAATCGTGTCTCATCCAAAAGGAACAGTCAGAGTCCAAATGGAATTCTTACCATCTCTAGCCTAGGTTGTCCCTTCTTACACTTCTCCTAGTGTTTACTTAGTACTTTTTGGGCACCAAGCTCTCTGTTAAACATCACAATGGATCCTGAGTGGGAATAATCACTGGTTGAGGTGTTTCTGTAGCACAAATGCTGTGTCCAAAGAACTAATACAGACGTTAAATACATTGATCGCTTCATTAGATAAGATAAAGCAAGCCTGGAAATGATCACCAAGGAATTAATTCTCAGATTTAAACGGAAACTGTATTTATGAGCCTTCAGCAAGTTGTTCTCAGCTTTTCCTCCCGTGCGTGGGAGAAGCCACTTGTTCTGCGCATGCGTCTGCCCACTCTGTCTGGCCTTAGCCGCAGCCACTTTCCTCTCAGAGCTGCCACTTCAGCAGGGAAACATCGGCACTGCTCACGGGGAGTCTGCTCAACACGGGCCCGTCCCCAGATGCGTCGCACCCTTTGCAACCAAAGAGATTCTGCTCCTCTTAGAGACTGGGATCAGTGGCCTTCTCTGTCCACACCGCACGAACGGCACAGACGTCCTCTGTGTTCTCACAGGCACCCTGCGAATAATCTGGTTATGGAAATTGATTTTATCAGTGGTGATTTATTGTTTGCTTTTCTAACTAGATTGCAAAATCTTTGGAACAGGGTCTGATGCTCATTCATGTGTGTGTGTGTGTGTGTAATTCAGAGGGAGAGGGAGAGAGAGAGAGAGACCAGATGAGAACAACTTTCTTTTTTTGGTGTGTGTGTGTGTGTGTGTGTGTGTGTGTGTGTCTCAGAGGGCACTGTGTGTCCCTGTGGAGGACCAAGGGTGACTTTGGGAATCATCCTGGATCGCTTCTACCTCCTCGCTTCTGGTGTTTGTACGTGGCACCTGGCATCTGAACTCAGGGACCTTCTGCTTGAGAGACGGAGTCTTAACCCCTGAGCCATCTCTCCAGCCCCTGAGAACAACTTTCTAAAGTCAGTTCTCTCCTTCCACCACGTGGGTATCCAGGGCTTGAACCGAGGCCCTCAGGCTTGTGAGCAGGCGTCCTACCTGCTGAGCCTGTTGCAGGCCCGCCCTTCATTCCCACACCCTCGGCTTCACCGCGGGCATCCCACACGGGCCGTTACTCAAAGGCTCTTGGAGGGTGGAAGCTTATGTCTGACCCTGTGATTTCAGGCCAACTTCGGCTTCCTCTCACACCGTGTTGACGGTACCGAGTTTGCTGCTCCCTTTCAGGGACAGAAGAAGCCGGGGAGCCTGGAAATTGAATGCAGCAAAGGGAAGGAGGAGGGGGGACCTGCTTGCTAATGTATTCATTTGTTTTGGAGAAAGCCTGAGGCCAGTGTTTTCCACAGCCAGGTTGCAGAACCTCCTTGGGATGCGGAACTGAGATGGTGTCAGCTTGCTGGGAAGGCACGAAGGAAAGCGGGTGAATTGATGACATTCTCCCACCAGCGCAAGCCTGCCATTTGGAGTCGGGCAGATGGGAATTTAACTTTTATCTTCACCACCTGTGTAACCTTGGGAACGTTCCGAAGCTGTGCTAAGCCCCAGGATCGCAGTCCTCGATCAAAAGAGGCACGGTGTACTTCTGCAAGAAGTCAGTTTTGAGAGCTGGGAGACGGTACTGAAAGGACAATGGACCGTGCCCGCAGCTCATCCCGTCTGAAGGAGGCTGGCCACGCCGTCTCCTGCCAGTAGTATCGCTTGCTGTTCACCACCCCTGTTCAGGCATCCAAACAGGACTGTCAAGACATCCACGAAGAATCACAGAGTATGTGCAACTCGGCGCCCCTCTTTCCAATGCTCTTGCTTCCCCAAACCACAAGCTTCCCCAGCGCCGAGAAAAACAGTGTAACTTGCATGCAAGAGACCCGCCCAGCCCTGCCCCCAGCCGGCTGGCTCTTAGGAAGTTCTCATCCCATGGCTAACTCCATTTAGCACTGAAGTTCTGGAATTTTCCACCTGGTGATGGTGTTTCCTGACTTCTTACCATTGACACGATTGTTAGCTTAAGCATGATTTGTGCCAGATTTCTTGGCCTGGTTCCTGGTGCCTTTCCCCACCCGTTGTTAGGTGTTGTCCTCCCTCCCCCTCCATGGCTCTGACATCCTGCCCGTGTAACACCCATCTTCCAGGTCCCGGCTCAGTCGTATGTGCCTGCTTCGTCTTCTGTGATTCCCCAGGTGCATGGTGCCTGTACACGCTAAGCCCCCAAATGCACAGTTAATGCTTTATAACTTCTGGATTGCAGAAAAGATTAGCCACATTTGTGCAGAGAAGACCAATGTCTGTCGCCAGGTTTCTGACTGGATGTTTGCAGCAGAATTTTCCACCAACAGTGAATAAAATGAGACATGGTTAGGCACAGGCCTTTGAACACATCTGGTGCTGGATGGCGGGATGGACTCCAGAGCACTGTGGCTCGGGGGCCAGTCAGCTGGAAATAACAGCTCTACTGTTGCCTACCCGCTTAATCAGACGCATGTTACTTACTTTTCAAAACCCTGGTCTCTTCTCTGCAAACCAGAAACTGTAAAATAGCGTTTCCTCGAGGGGCACTGTGAGAATTAGTAAGAAACAACGAACAGACCCAAAACCCGACTGATCCACGCATGCGCTCCATGGGCTGAGACGGCGCCCTGTAAATATGGACACGGTGAATGCATGTCAATCTGAAATAGAGCAAACCTAACTACCCTACACAGTGCAAGGATCTTGCCTAGAGAACAAGACACGTCAAGAATCGAATCCAGTGCAAATGAACAATTCACATGGTGCACGACAGCTAGTTAGCACTTTCAGAATTCTCCATGAAGGTTGTGTTCGTGTGTATGTGTGTGTGTGTGTGTGTGTGTGTGTAACCATGTGCATGTGTGAGAGAGAAAAGTCTTTGAGCTTGCAGAGAGCTCAGAGGATGTAAATCCAGAGCAGTCTGCCCAGCACTGTCTCCTCAAATAGCCGCATAGGTTTTAGTCTTCCAACAATTACTCGCTGTTTCACACCTCAGTGCTCCAGCTCCATCTGAGCCACGCCCCTGGGTCCCAGACATTATTTCCAATGAGGGAAAAGACAGCACAATGGATTTAATATTTCATCCCATTGACTCCTTTGCAAAGTCACATTCTTCTCTTACATTCTTTGGCCCTTCATTGCCTCCCATTATGAAACATAAGATGGAAACACCTGCCCGTCATCACTATTTGGTTCTCTCTAAAATAGAAAGAGCTTAACTAAAGAGAGATAGGCACATGTATCTTTTACGTTTCTCTACATTTCCTGCTAGCTGGTGTGATGGGGGTGGCGGTGTGGGGGTGGCAGGTTCCCAGCATACCTATGACTGTTCTGTGAAATAGAGAGGAAAGCTATCTAATGGACTTGCTGGAAATAGCAAATGAGCACGCGGGGCCCCAGAGCCCTAAAGCATGGAGTCAAGGCGTCATTGTAAATATCAATCGAGTGTTTGACGCCCTTCTCAGGGAGAAGCAACCTGCCTTTCCCTTGAACTAGTGGACGCGTGAATCGAAAGTAGCCCGGTAAGACCAGGAAGGGGAACATATACATTGTGGCGCCTGGGGTCACCGGCTGCCTGCCTGTAAAACTATCTGGAGGAAAAGGTTTTGTTTTCCAACCCGAGAGTGCTGTGACGTGAAGGCAGGAAAAAGGCCGAAAATCTGTTTCCACAACAGGCACGTAGCGAAACTGTGGCTTTTACTCAGCTGAAGCCTTCAGACTTCGGGTTGAAGAGTCAGCACTTCCTGTTCGTTCGCAAAGTTGTGGGGATTCTTTAAGCAAGAATTATTGGTTTTCCACTGAGTTCTTGGCATGCGGTGAAAGGACAGATCTAAGGTGGGATCTGCTTCTTCCAGGATGAGGAGACATGGCTGCAGTTCCTTCCTTCCATCTTTTCTTCCTTCCTTCTTTCTTTTCTTTCTTTATTCTTCCTTCCTTTCCTTTTTTTCTTTATATTTTTTAACGCACGTTTGTACCTATGGGGGGTGTGCAAGAGGGCACTTGAGTGTGTGTCTGTGGAGGCCCAAGGATGACTTCGGGACTCATCCTGGAATGCTCTACCTCCTTATTGTTTTGCTCTGGGGTTTCCCAGGCTCTGCCTCCCAGGGCCAGACTTGCAGGTCACTACTCTTTCTCTACAGGATCTGGGTTCCAAACTCAGGTCCATTTGCTTATGAAGCAAAGACTTTATCCCCTGAGCCATCTCTCCAGCCCCAAGGCTGCTGCATTTTCTAAGGGAAAATGGCAAGGGTGGCATCTTCTACCCACTGAGGTGCAAAATCCATTCTTAGGCGCCCGCTCCTTTTCCATCACTTCCAGTTAAAGGCAGTTCTGGGGATTAATTTCAACCTGCTGGACACTTGTGACTGTTGAGCCTCTGCCATGCTGATGCTGCATCTGCCTCTGCACCTTGGGTTACAGCCGCTGAAACCACTTTCCGGTGAACTGTGTCCCCGTCTCTCAAGGAGGCGCTGGGTCTCAGGCATCAGCTCTGCAGCCTTGTGTTCTCATCCTCATCGACGTACATAAAATCACCAACCTGGAAACCTTGGCTACGTGTGAGCGCACCATTTGCTTGCATTTATCTCTTACTCTCTCCTGAATGTAGGCTGTTCCTTCCTGATGTCCTCCCTCCTGCCCAAACCCTCCTGGGCGACCTCCAAGCACTGTGGGATGCATCTGCCCTGAACACCTGCAGAACCCACCTTGTGACTCTCAGTCCTCCATCCTCATTGGAGCTGGGCAGCAATCTGGTAACACCCTCAGGGGACCCCACAGTGTCCTGGAGAGATGCCCCGAGCAGGCAGGCTAAGAGATGTTGATGCTCGAGGTAGTGCTGTCAATCTTCCAGAGAAGATGAGCTCGGAGTTGGACGAGGGGCTGGGGCCGGGCAGCTGCTGGCTGTTGCAGCAGCTTAGACCAACAGTTATGGTGTGGAGCACCAGGGGAGAACAAGCAGAAGACATGCGGATAAAGCTGAGCGAGGGTCAGAAGGGTTTAGGCAAGGGGAGGGGGTGTGAGCTAGACTGAGTACATTCGTCAGGGTTCTCTAGAACAGAAACTCCTGAAGATTTAATGGGCTGACATACAGCAGGGACTGAGTTGTCCAATGGCCACCTGCAGAGAAGCAGGTAGCTGGATGCTTAGGCCTTGCTAATCTGGTGAGGCTTCAAAGTTCCCCAGAGAGTATTTGGAATGAAGTCTACACAAGGCTAAAGGAGTCGCGTCTGACGGCAGCAGCCACACATTTTCTCATTCAGAAGGAAGGGGTGGCAGGCACGCATTTTCTTCCATACTTCTGCACACTACCTTCCTCTACCCTCTTTTCTTCTGGGTTGCAGTCTCTTGGCAGGCCTCACCCACATTCATCTAGTGCCCCAGGACAAAGCGTCCCAATGTCAAACCTCTCTGGAAATATCCCCAGAGGCATCATTAGACTCACAGGGGTGAGTCTTCCCGGTTCTAAACATCTTGTTTTTCAGCACAGTGGGCTATGACCATCACCCCAGGGTGCGATCAGCAGACGTCTGCAACCCTCCTTCTAGGTTCCCACGGCCTCTGCAGAACCCAACTCCACCCGCAGCATCCATGAGACCAGCTAGGGCTCCTCCGTGTGGTGTCTGGGGGATTCTGGCTTTTCCTTCACTTGAATCCATGCTTAAACTGTCCAAATTCTCTTCCCCAAATTAGTTTCAGCAACTGAATTGTCCGTGGAGCCCACAGTTCACCTGCACACAAACCAGAGTATTAGGCGCATTATAGGTTCTATAAGCATCTAACTCCTGGTTCTATAAGCATCTAACTCCTGAGCAACATGGTAGGGGCACTGGGAAAGCAGACCTTGGAGTGACATAGCCCGGGGATGCCTCTGAGCTTCTCTATTCCCAACTTGCTGTTGTGTTGCAATTTATTTCACCATTGTCCAGTTGCCTAATCTTGAAAATGGAGTTATCAATATCTTTAACTCTTTCTATTGCTGTGAAAATTTTGCCTAGCTACCCTAGCTGGCTAGGCGTGCTGGCTACCCTAGCTCAGAGTACTCGCAGCGTGTTGTGCAGTTTTGTCATGTGACTTAACTGGTCTTGCCTGTTGTCTGTCTCTTCAGAGACAGACACAACGCCTGCAGTGGAGTGGGGTTGTGTTGTGTGCAGCATGCATGCTGAAGAGAAGCCTACAGAACAGGCGTGAGGGGTGAGGAGCAGTGTGAGTCTGGCTTGCAGGAATTGTCAGCCTGGACGCTCAATACATACCTAAATGCATCTTGATTTTGTTCTGAAATTTTACTGGGAAATGGATTGAGACTATCAGTGTGTTACTTCTCAGTGTCTTACAGACAAGAGTAAGAACCATGTTGCAGTTCTTACTGATATTGCTGATAAATGACCAAAGAGTTTAAAGAAGCAAGACTTACTTTGACTTACAACTGTCTGGTTACAGTTCCTTGTCTAGCTTGGCAGGACCACACCCACAATCAAGGGCCAAGGAAATGGGCCACCCCAAATCCACAGGGACAATCCTCACTTGCTAGACTTGCATGTCTGTTCATGTAATGCAAGGATGCCAACTTCCTCACCCTGTTTCTCCATCTTATTCACCTGCCAGGGACTGGCCCCACCCACCACGGTCCGGGCCTTCAACTAGATGATCTCCTGCTGGCTTGCTGGGAACTTAATTCAACAACCAATTCTTACGAATGCGCCCAGAACTTGAACCCTTGACTGCCAAGTTGACACTTGTATGTAACTATGACAAACTGTAAGTGTAGGTGGGCTCTATGCTCAGCTAGAGAATGAGTCAAAAAGCAAATAACAGAGGCACTTGGCTAGTTTCTGTAACATGGACCCATTTGTTTGAAGTCCTCAGGGTTCTTTAACAGTAAGGATTGGCGCTAGGACAGACGCACTCTTGCCTCTGGGACATTGGACTTACACTCTATTGGGAGAACTGCTCAGGATCACTGCCCAGAGCATGCTAAGAGGTCACATGATCTCCACGAGGTACTGGGAGGGCTGGCATTTCTACAGAGAGACAACTAACTGCAAGGAATTCTGTCACCATGCTCAGGGACGTTGTGACATTAATTTACCTCAAGTTTCTAAACTCTGTGCAGACCCCTCACTGTTCTTGACGTGTTCCAGGACCCCCGAGACTAGAGCCTTCTTGGCTCCTTGGACTCCCCTTGTGGGTTCTGCTCCTTCCCTGGATTCTGTTAAATCTTGACCCCTCTGTTTGGCCTGTCGCTCTGTGACTCCTGAAGATGAGGACACATCTGAACTGCAAATGATTTGGTGCTCAGAACTACTTTGTGGTATCCACATGTGGATGAACAAATAAATAAAGCTCCTTCTTCCCCAGAGGCAATCTGCCATAATTAGGTGCAGGTATCAGCCTGATGGTTGAGGGTTCAAGTTCTGGGCACATTTGTTAAGATTCGGTAGTTGAGTTAAACCCTTGTGTTGCCAAATCCCTGCCGGGCCAGCCGAGGAAGTGGCAGGGTCTCCACGCTCGAGGCGAATGGACGAGCCAGTGACGGGGTCACCAACTAGACCCCGGGAGCCAGATGAGGAGCAAGCAGTGGACGAGTTGCTGCAAATTCAGCTTTTTTCAGGAAGTGTTTGGGTTTATGTAGGGTCGGGGTCCAATCAGGTGTTGCCATCTCTCTGCTGGGGGAGGGGAAGAGCAGCCACCAATCATTTGTCTGTTGCAGGGGCAGGTTAGATGGCCGCTTCCCATTGGATGCTCATCTCTCTGCCTGCATGGTTCTCTACTGGGACATATCGGGGCCTGTCTGTACATGTCTAGGCTTGTCCATAGCCGCTAGGGCCTCCCTAGATTAGTGCCACACCCTTGAGCAAGCCTTTGGGGAACTATCTAGTTAGTGGAGAAGGCTCAGAGTGGGTGTGGCTACCTCCTGGCAGGTGAATCCGATGGAAGGAGCTGGTTAGCGAAGCTGGTATTGTTTGGTATATTTGGCCAGATATGTTAGTCTAGCAAGTAAGGATTGCTCTTCTCTCAGCAGTCCTGTGAATATATGGATAAGTGACTCGTTCCCTCAGCCCCTGGTGTTGGTATGAGCTCTCCTGCAAAGCTGGACAAGGGACTGGAGCCAGGACTTGTAAGCCAAAACAAGGCCCCTGTTCCCACATAAGACATTTGGGTCATGAATTTATTAGCAACATGCAGAACAACTGCGACACGGTCAAAAGATACTGCTTCCCCAAATGGAAATTCATTTTCCCTATTGAGTTTCCTATTACAATTATTTCTCTTGAAGCTATCAGCAAAAGTAGCTCAAAGGACAAGTCCTAGGCTAGACATCTCATCAAACCCCTTGTTATGCTATGAACTCGACCTCTGTATCACATTATGACGGTTATTCATAATCTCTATTTTTTAGTATATATCCACCCCAGCCCCATAGGAGGGTTTATTGTGGGCCAAAGAGCAGCACTGACCATCACAATATCTCAGGTGCCCAGCATCGTGGCTGGAGCATAATCTGAAAAAAATTATTTGCTAAATGAATGAGCTCACGGAAAGACTCTGTGTACAATAAACACATTACCACAATCCCACGAAAGATTGGACAATGATTGAAAAGCCAGTAGCTGGCTTTTAGATAGATTCCCAAGGTTGGCCAGAGAAATAGCTAGGGGAGAAATGGATTCAGAAATACACAAGAGCACTACTGGGAAGGACGTCCATTTCGCTAGACAATTACGTTCTTGTTCTCCTCTGGTGAACAGGCTTCACAATAGAGTTGTGTTCTGGTTTTTTCTCTTTTTCTTTTTTTCCCGGAGCTGATTAATGAATGCTTCTTTTCGAAAAGAAAGGTAATTCAAATGGAGGTCGTTTTATTCCTCTGAAGTGAGTGTTTATTGTATTCTTTCTTCACTGGAGGTTATGCAGCCACTGAAACTTGGCCCACCCGCCCCTGTCTCATGGGTTCTGATCACTTCTAACCTACCAGGCAGCATTTTGAGATGCGATTCAAACTCACCGTGGTCTCCCTTGCTGTTATTTAGCAGTGTGACAGGGGCCAAACTGCCCACTGCCAAGTGCATTGGCGCTGGCAAGGGTTGTCAATAAAAAATGCAATTCCAGGTATTAACTGCAATGTGGATGGAACATGTGACTAGGGTCACAAGTGTTAACTGTCAAGGAAAGCCAGACACCACACTGATGATCTTCTCGATGAGATGGAGAGGCCGTCCTAATGCGCATGCTTGGTGTCACATTGGCGTTGCCTATTCTAAGCACACAGAAGTTATTTCTCCACTACATGCCACTTGGAGAGTTTTGCATTCATAGAGTTTTTACTGGATGGTTCTCATAGTTTTTACTGGATGGTTCAGTGTTTCTAATTGAATTGATGTTTTAGCCCAAATATAGTCTTACTTCCTCTTTTGTTAGGTTTACTGATAAAACAAGAAATTCAGCAAAGTTACCCATTTGTTTTGCTGTCCATCTGTTTGTCCAAATGCTTATTTATTCAGGCAACTAAACTGATTTTGCAGTGCATCACCTGTAAGGAACAGCATCTGTTTTTCCAAGATCTGAGAACTCTGGGCGGCATAGTAGTCTCTAGGCGTGAGGTGTCCTGCAATCCACGTGGGCATTTTTCTCTCACTGTCAGCACTGTAGAGTCTCCATGGGGCTGGTCGCCACTTTGTGCATCTTTCCCCCTTTCACCCAAGCATCAGTGACGTAGAGACGGGTGTAGTAGAAGATCCACCTCAGGGGAAGGGACATGACAGCCACTAATTACAACTCACTATGTCATGTGTGTGCTGCGTGTGCGTATATGTGTGTGTGTGCGTATATGTGTGTGTGTGCCTGTGTGTGCCTGTGTGTGCATAAGTACATAACGAAGAGCACATTGCCCAAACTGGAGGGTGTAAATCTGGAAAAGAAGGTTTCAGGTATAGAGGGAGAAATTAGAGCTACTGAGGATGGTGAGGGTGGTGGTGTTGGGGGAGCTTGAAGAAGAATGTGCAAGTTTACATAGCACATACGTTCTTTAAAAAAAGAGAGAGGGACCCAGTGGCCTTTCCCGAGGCCACTGGGTCCTTGTACGTCATCGGAGAGGAGGGCCCAGAGGAAAATCAGTCATGCACAAGAAAGGACTCTCTGGGAATTGGGGTGGGAGGCACTGGAGGATGGGGAGGGAGAGGGGTGGGGAAGGGGAGCAGGGGGTATGGGGGGGAGGAGGAGGGAGGGAGGGAACTGGTGTACCTAATAAGTTTGTATGAGCTGAAATAAAAAAAAAAGAGAGAGGGGCTGGAGAGGTGGCTCAGGGGTTAAGCCTCCGCCTTGCAGGTGGAAGGTCCTGAGTTCGGATCCCAGATCCCACGTATAGACGCCGGGTGGAAGCGGGGGCGGCCTGTGCTTCTGGTCCTGGTAGGGCGGAGCCTGTGGATCCCGGGGCAGAAGGAGGTGGAGGCGTCCATGGTGGTTCCCGAATTCGTCCGTGGTTCTACACACACACACACACACACACACACACACACACACACACATGTACATACATACGCACACGCGCACAGTTGAATAAATAATAATAAAAAAGTTAAAAAAAAAGAGAGAGGAGGGCTGGAGAGATGGCTCAGGAGTTAAGACTCTGTCTTGCAAGCAAACGGTCCTGAGTTCAGATTCCATGTCCCACATAAACCAGGAGGAAACTGTGATGGCCTGCACTTTGGGCTCTGCTTGCAAACCTGGTGGCATGAGTTCAATCTCCGGAAGGTGGAAGGAGATAATGAATTAATTAGTACTGACTTCCGAAAATTGTCCTCTGACCTCTACCCATATTCTATGGCATGCATGTGATTTCTCTCTCTTCTCTCTCTCTTTCTCAAATAAAAAAGGTTCCAGTGAGGTTGGGGAGGGTAATAAAACACCCGTGATATGTGTGAAAGTGGGAACACTGAAGCAAAAGAGCACAAATGGGGGAATGCCACAGGGTATCCTGCTGTTTGGTGTATCACTTTAGAAGTCAGAAAAGAAATGAAACAAAAATTAGAGAGTGTTTCCAGAATTGGAAATTGAGAATGAGCATACTTCAGTTCATTTTTCATGTGTGTTTCTGTAAGCAGTGCTGTGAGGGTTAATCTGGTTAGCTAAATTGCTCTGGGAGTTTCCAGAATCTTCTTTCTGGGGCTGGATCCCTCTACCGGGCATTTTAAATAGGATCTGGGGATCTGAACTGCACTTTTAACTGCGAGGCCAGACCATCATCCCAGCCCCACGCCCTGAACAGCCCACAGCAGCTGCGCTCAGGGGCTCAGGAAATGTGTGGCGGCTTCTGCTCTCTTTTGATCGGGCAGCGCCTGGTTCATGACCTCCTCCGCTGGGCTCTTGACCCCCGTGGCATGCATTCCAAGCCTGGTCCTTCAACCAGCGCTGTCTTCTGTGAAGCCCCCCTTGGCCATCTGCTGAACCTGACTGTCGGAGCGTCTATGGATTCTGCCCCCCTGGAGGAAGGTCTTCCGTCCCCAGGAAGCACGCGGGGGCTAATGATGCTGAGCTTGCAAGATGGGGAGCGCAGGCAGTCACCGTCTGCCAGGCTGACAGCCCAGAATGAAAGGCGAGGAGGCCAAATGTTCCCCAGAACGAGGGCCCTGTGAGGGGGAAGTGGAAACGGAACCAGCTTAATGAGGACGGAGGTGGCTTTAGGCTCGCTGTGTTTTGAAGCATTGTTCTGCATTGCTAGATAAAACCTCAGAGTTGACTGAAAAGATGCTCGGGGAAGAGATACGGTCTCCAGGAAGCCTTCGGAGCCCACTATCTGCAGAGAACATCACTTTATCCGCACCAACTCCCTTGTAAGTCAAGCCGAAATGCGGGAGCGCAAGATGCCGCTTCACACAGCCTAATACCGTAGGAGCCAATTAGCTGGGGACAGACGGAAAAGGGGAGATAAAATCGTCTATAATGAGATCATGAGGGGTATGCAAATGACATCCCACCGCCTGGCAATATTGTGATGGAAGAGATATTTATACGAATCATTATATTTTCATGCGGAGGATCAAAGCGCTGCCCTTGTGCAGAGCCCGGCAAGGCGTCACCCTCTGGCTGTGGGGGCTCCAGCACTGTCACCCACATGTCAGGGCTGCTCCATCCAGGAAGGCCTGAGGTGCTCAGGTCCCACTGCAGCACCCTGACGCTGCCTGGGATCCTGGGAGACTCGCCCCGAATTCTCAGCAAAGTGTTCTTTGTTGCAAATTTTCTTTCCCACAGTGCCTCAGAATCAGAAGAGAAGTTAGTAACTTCTGCACATGTTGCTTGGCCGCGTACTTGGCGTGCGCCCTCCTTTAATCTACTTTATGTTTTTATTTTAAACATTTTATTATTTATTTATGTATTTATGTATTTATTTATTTGTTTACTTATTTATTTATTTATTTATTTATTTATTTATTTATTTATTTATTTATTTATTTATTTATTTATTTATTTATGTGTGCGTACGTGTGTGTGTGTAGATTTGGGGGGGCTGCACATGTGCTATCGCCCACATGTAGAAGTCAGAGGACTTCTGGAAGCAGGTTCTCCCCAAGCGTTCAAATTCATGCCAAAAGGAGACAGTGGTCTTTCTCTTCCCAAGGGATCCAAGACCAAGGGGGCTCACGGCTTGCTCTCAGCGCATGCCCAGTGGAGAGCGCTGAGTCTGAGGCGCAGAGCCAGTGACGTGGGAGCAACCCGCGCAGGCTCCTCTGCTGAGAGGCGCGAGTGGGGGTTGCACAGAAAGGCGGGTGTGTTCCAGGTGGGACCAGAGGGCAGGCAGCTGCTTCTACTGGAGTCTCCGGTCTCTACCTGGCTTCCAGACCCAGAGCTCCGCCCAGGATGCTTCTGTCTCGGTCCCGGGTCCCTTCGTGGTGGCTCTGGAGTTTTACTAGACCTCAACTCTAAGACGCCTCCCAGCACGTGTGCATCAAGAATGGCAGGAGACACACAGAGAACCCAGAGAGATTCAGCTTCATTCAGCATTTGTCTGTGAGATTCCCCCCATCCGTTAAAAGAATTGATTGATAATTCCAAATGTTTTTTTTAATTTTAATACATTTTTATTATTATTTCAGCTCATACAAACGTAATAGGTACACCAGTTCCCTCTCTCCCTCCTCCTCCCCCCGAACCCCCTGTTCCCCCTCCCCTCACCCCTCCTGCCCCATCCCCCCGTGCCTCCCGCCCCAATTCCCAGAGTCCTTTCTTGTGCATGCCTGACTCTCCTCTGGGCCTCCTCTCCGATGCATAGGAACACTACTGTGGCTGTCAATCCCTTGCCTCCAAGGATCTTGGTGCCTTTAGCAGATGCTAGACTTTGTGAGGTCAATAGTGTGTTGGACATTGCGCCGGGCATGCAAAATCCAATTATGATTGCTTCGGCCCTAACTTGTGTGGAGTATCTTGCAAATCATTGCTCCTCCCATCCTTTTGCTCTTACACTCTTACCACCCCCTCTTCCGCAAATGTTCCTGAGCTTCAGGATGGGGAGAGATTAGTCTGGCCTAGTTCTAGGTGGTTGATATAGAGTCTCTGAAGTTCTGGATAGTGGTTCGTTGATTTTCTTTTGCAGTTTTGTTGCTCCTGCAATGCCCTTCACTCCATCGTGATGGGCACTGTATGTCACCCCCTGGCCAGAGACAGAAAGCTGTTAAACTGGAGTCTTATTATAAGAGCACATTCAAGGGTAGATGTAATACTTATACCCAAAAGTGGAATCTCAGGGTCATATGGCATTTGGCAATGGGAGGGGTCAATCACCCATTTGCAAAATGGTTACTTTTTAATCTGCTGGACTATATGCCCTTCCCTTCTGGTGAGTTCATACCCCCTTAGTTGTAAATGATCAGGAACGAATTGTGAACTTAACTAGGTGTCACATTACTTTCTTGCAGTCCTTGATGGAGGTCTATTTTCTCTACTGTAACATGGTCACTTCTCTCCTTGTTTCTGGTGTGGCCCTCCAACCCCATCCCTCCTGTTCATAATCCTTGCAATTACTGTAGGTAATACATAGATTTACCTATGAGTGTCTCAAGATGGGCTGGGTGGGTTTGGTACTAGGAGCCACCTATTGGGGAGTACATATGGCACTTAATTTTCTGGGTTTGGGATACTTCACTTAATATAATTGTTTCTAATGATATCCATTTCCCGGCAAATTCCAGTAATTCATAGTCATGGCTGAGTAGTACTCCATTGTATAGATGTACCACAGTTTCCTTATCTACTCGTCAACTGTTGGACATTTGGGTTGATTCCATGTCTTTGCTATTGTAAACAGTGCTGCTATGAACATGGTCGTGCTTGTGCTATTGAGGTGAACCTCTGCTGGATGGGGGGTTATACCCAAAAGTGGAATCGCAGGGTCATATGGCATTTCAATCTTTAATTTCTTTAAGGATCTGCAGACGGCTCGCCAGAGTGGCTGTATGAGCCTGCACTCCCACCAACAATGTAGGAGAGTTCCCCTCTCTCCACATCCTCTCCAGCAGTTGGTGTTGTTTGTATTGTGGATTTTTGCCATCCTGACTGGGGTGAGATGATATCTCAGGGAAGTTTTGGTTTGCATTTCCCTGATGGCTAAAGAAGTGGAGCATTTTTAAAGATATTTGTTAGACATTTTAATTTCATCCCTGGTAAAATTTCTTTTAAGTTCCAGGGCCCATTTTTTAATTGGGCCATTGGTTTCCTTGGTGTTTAGTTTTCTAAGTTCTTTGTGCATTCTGGACAGTAGAGCTCTATCAGATATGTGGTTAGTGAAGATTTTCTCCCATTCTGTGGGTTGCCTTTGAGCTCGTGTTACAATCTCTTTATCTGAACAGAAGCTCTTTAATTTCACAAGATCTCAACTGTTGAGAGTTGGTAGCAGTGACTGTGCCATTGGATGTCTGTTTAGGAAATGTTGGCCTAGCCCAATCAGCTCGAGGGAGTTCCCTATCCTTTCAACTATGGTTTTTATAGTCTCTGGCCTGATATCAAAGTCCTTGATCCATTTGGAATTAAGTCTTGTACATGGTGACAAGTATGGGTACAGCTTTAATCTTCTGCATGTGGAGATCCAGTTTTGCCAGCACCATTTGTTGAAGATGCTGTTCTTTTTCCATTGGATTCTTTGGGCCCCTTTGTCAAAGAACAAATGGCTGTAATTTTGTGGGCTTATATCTGGGTCTTCAATCCTTATCCATTGATCTGTGTGTCTATTTTGGAGCCAGTACCAGGCTGTTTTTATAACTATGGATTTGTAATATAGACTAAGGTTCGGTATGGTAATACCTCCAGCAGTGTTTTTGTTACTCAGGATTGTCTTTGCTATCCTGGGTCTTTTGTGCCACCATATGAATTTTGAGATTGTTTGGTCAACTTCTTTAAAGAATTGCCTTGAGATTTTAATTGGTATAGCATTGAATTTGTATATTGCCTTTGGTAGGATGGTCATTTTTACGATGTTGATTCTGCCAATCCAGGAACATGGGAGGTCTTTCCACCTTCTGGTGTCTTCTGCAATTTCTTTCTTTAGGGTTTTAAAATTTTCATTGTAAAGGTCTTTTACCTCCTTGGTTAGGTTTATACCAAGGTATTTCATTCTTTTAGGGGCTATAGTGAATGGGATTGTTTCTCTTAAGGCTTTTTCACTTCTTTCATTCTGGGCATATAGGAAGGCCTCTGATTTTTGCACATTTATTTTGTATCCTGCCACCCTGCTGAACTTCTCAATTAGTTCCAGGAGCTTCCTGGTGGAGTTTTTGGGATCACTCAGGTATAAGATCATGTCATCCGCAAATAGGGATAGCTTGACTTCTTCCTTGCCGATTTGAATCCCTCTTATGTCCCTTTCTTGTCTTATGGCTTCAGCTAAGACTTCAAGTGCAATATTGAATAGAAGTGGTGAGAGTGGACAGCCTTGTCTAGCTCCTGATCGAAGTGGGAATGCTTCCAATTGTTCCCCATTGAGCATAATCCTTGCTGTGGGCTTGTTGTATACAGCTTTTATTATATTGATAAAGGTTCCTTCCATTCCTACTGTCTCTAGCGTTTTGATCATAAAAGGCTCTTGGATCTTGTCAAAAGCTTTTTCTGCATCTATCGAGAGTATCATGTGGTCTTGGACTTTGGACTGGTTTACATGATGAATTACATTTATTGATTTGCGTATGTTGAACCAACCTTGTGTGCCGGGGATGAAGCCTACTTGGTCCCCGTGAATAATCTTTTTAACATGTTTTTGAATCCGATTTGTTAAAATTTTGTTGAGAATCTTGTGTCTGTGTTCATCAGAGAGATCGGCCTATAGTTTTCTTTTTTAAGCGAATCTTTATTAGGTTTTGGGATTAAAACGATATTAGCTTCATAGAAGGAATTTGGTAGTGTTCCTTCCTTTGCTATTTGATGGAACAGTTTAAGGAGTATTGGTGTTATTAACTCCTTAAATGTCTGGTAGAACTCTGTGCTGAATCCATCTGGTCCAGGACATTTTTTTGGTGGGAAGATTTGAGATTACTTCTTCAATTTCCTTATATGATATAGGACTATTTAAATAATTCACAACTTCCTGATTCAATTTAGGTAAGTTGTGTTTACTTAGAAATTCATCCATTTCTTTTGTGTTGTCAAACTTCACAGAGTATAAGTTTTTGAAATATGATGTTATAATTCCCTGGATTTCTTGGGTATCAGTAGTGATAACTCCATGTTCATTTCTGATTTTGTTCATTTGGGTTTTCTCTCTCCTGCTTTTGGTTAATTTAGCTAGGGGTGTATCAATCTTATTGATTTTTTCAAAGAACCAGCTTTTTGACTGGTTGATTTTTTCTATCGTTTTCTTAGTCTCGATTTCAGATATTTCTCCCCTTATTTAGCTAATCTCCTCTCTTCTACTACTTTTGGGATCAGATTACTCTAGTTTCTCTAAAGCTTTAAGCTACATTGTTAAGTTGTTTATTTCTGATGTTTCCATTTTTTTGATGTAGGCATTAAGAGCTATGAACTTACCTCTTAGAACAGCTTTCATTGTGTCCCAGAGATTTTGGTAAGTTGTAATTTCGTTATCATTCACTTTCAGGAAATCTTGAATTTCCTTTTTAATTTCTTCCTGAATTCAGTTCTCATTCAGCATCATATTGTTAAGTTTCCAGGAGTTAGTGTATTTTCTCTTGTTTGATGTGTTGTGGATGTTCAGCTTTAGGCCGTGGTGGTCTGATAGGGCACAGGTTAGAATTTCAACTTTCTTGTATATGTGTAGATTCGTTTTGTGGCCCAATATGTGATCTATTTTGGAGAAAGTTCCATGTGCTGCTGAGAAAAATGTGTATTCTTTGGTACGTGGGTGAAAAGTTTGATAGAGATCTGTAAGGACAATTTCTTTCAGGGTTTGATTAAGTTCCAAAGTGTCTCTGTTAAGCTTTTGACCTGTTGATCTATCCCATGTTGAGAGGGCAGTGTTGAAGTCCCCAAGAATTATCGTTTGGGGGTTGATTTCTTGCTTTAGACGCTGTAGGGTTTTCTTAATGAATGTGGAGGGGCCCGTATTGGGCACATATATGTTCAGTATTGTGAAGTCTTCCTGGTGAATTGTACCTGTGACTAAAATGTAGTATCCATCCGTGTCTCTTATAATTTTCTTTGGTTTGAAGTCCACTTTGTCTGATAGCATAATGGCTACCCCTGCCTGTTTTCTGCTTCCATTTGCTTGTAGAATTGTTGACCAGCCTTTTATTTTTATAACGTGCCTATCTTTTGTGGTGAGATGGGTTTCCTGCAGGCAGCAGATTGATGGATTGGGATTTTTAATCTAAGTGTGTAATCTGTGTCTCTTGATCGGTGAATTAATTCCATTAACATTTAATGTTATAATGGAGAAACTATTTTTAATTCCAGACATTTATTATGTTTAGTAGTTTTTATAAGTATATTGCTTCGCTTTTAATGGTGTTATACTTGCCTTCTGTTCTCCTGGATGTGCCTGTTTTTTTCTTCACGCTTGAGTATCATTTCTAGAATTTTTTGAAGGCCTGGTTTGGTGGACATGTATCCCTTCAAGTTGTCTTTGTGCTGGAAGATTTTTCTTTCTCCCTCGATCATGACTGTTAGTTTTGCAGGGTAAATCAGCCTGGGTTGACATTTTTGCTCATTCAATACTTGAAGTATGTCTCTCCAAGCTCTTCTTGCTTTTACTGTTTCGACTGAGAAGTCATTTGTTATTTTAATAGGTTTACCTTTAAAAGTGACTTGTTTTTTCTCCCTTGAAGCTCTCAGCACCAGTTCTTTATCTTGAATGTGGAGTGTTTTAACTATTATTTGCCGTGGCATGCTTCTGTTTTGGTCGTATCTATTTGGGGTGTGGAATGCCTCTTGTATATGGATGGGCCTCTCTTTTTTTATATGAGGAAAGTTTTCCTTGATGATCGTTTGAAAAATTTCCTCAGGGGTGGTATTTTGAGATTCCTGCTCTGGTATTCCATGAATATGCATATTAGGCTTCTTCAGGGTGTCCCATATCTCTTGGATATTTCTCTCAAGTATCTTTTTGGCTTTAACCACCTCTTCCATTGAGCTGGTTAGTACTCCCACTTTATCTTCAAGGTCTGAAATTCTGTTTTCTGCTTCGTTAGTTCTGTTGATAAGACTCTGTGGAGTTCTGGGTTGAAGATAACTTGTCTTGTAGCTCAGTTTTAAACTCTGCTTGAGTCTGTTTTAACTGCTCTATGCCAGTTTTTGTTTCTTGCACTGTTTTTCTCAACTCCTCCAAATGTCTGTTGTGTTCCTCTTCAAAGCGATTGATTCGATTATGTAATTCCTCCCGGATTTCCTCTTTCATAGTATTGAACATGGTAATGATCATATTTTGAAAATCGTTATCCTGGGTCAGGCTTTCTTGGCCTTTTTCCATGGGTTTGTTCTGGTTGGAGTGTAACATTATGGGGTTAATTTCTTCAGTGGGAAATTTGTTTACTTGAGTGTTGCTTCTCATGGATTTGCACTTTGACTTTGGCATTGTCGTTTTAACTCTTAAGATCTTTCAATTTCACTAAACTGAATTATTTGGCCTGGGATTCTGATGGGCGGGCGCGGGCGGAGCTTACCCAGGTCACGGGTGAAGGCCCGCTGGACCTCGCCTGCGTCCCGACTGGCGGAGCGGGGTGGGTAAAGGGCTAATTCCAAATGTTTTGTTCAACTCTCTCTGCTGTTTTCCTCTAAGGACTGAAGGTAAGCTGTGCATTTTCCTAGTTTTTACAGCTCTGACTAAGTTTGGATCCATGCTGACTCCATGTGTCTCGGATAATTGGCCTTGGTGAAGTTGTGAAGGCGAAAGAAATGTGCCACTTTGCTCCATGTCTCTTCAGGAATGGCATAGTATTCAAGCTGGGTATCTTTTAAAGAAAAACAGCAACTACAATGATAAGCTTTATTTTGGTAACGTCTACTCAGCTGTGGGCTTCTTCAACTCATGGTGGAAGGTGGCGGTGGCGGATATCAGTGACCGAGGCTTGTTGGCAGTAAGGTGCCCTCAGTTAAGTAATCCAGTGCCGTGAGACCTGCATTAATCTCTGCAGGAGGACGGTGCCTCATGACATAATCACCTCCCGATTACCCCACCTACTTGTACTACCACAGTGATACATTTCAACCACAGTGTTATGGGGGCTGATGATATTCAAGACCCACCTCATTCCAGAATCCCCTTTCCTTCCCTCTATGACGGCGTCTCTGTAAGTCATAACTAGGCATTTGCCTTCTCTCATTGCTGTTCAGCGGGTGAGTCAACTGCAGCTTCCTGTTGCATATCCATAGCAGTCTTTTTTTAAATTTTTTTATTATTATTTATTCAATTGTGCGTGTATGCATTTGAACGGACTTCCTCAATCATATTAATTGCCATATTTATTACTTGCCTAGTCATCATTCAGATCATTCACATGTGCATGTGTGCATGTGGTACACGTACGTGGGCATACGTGTATGTGTGCATTTGTGCAAGGACACTTGATATTGTCTATTAGTGAATTTCATGTACATAATCAGGATTATGAATTGCAGTCACTGTAGTGAAATTAGATTATCCGCAGTTTGTCCATCTCTTTACTGTAAGTAAGTTTACACCTTTGGCTAGCTTCTCCTCATTATCCTCTCTTGCCCCAGGCATTCAACATTCTCGTATGTTCTTCTTGCCAAGCCATTTTATGACTCTTTCTGCGCTGTGCAAGCTGGAATGTACGTGGGACAGTGGTCTAGCCCTGACTCAGACTCTAATAAATTAACTTCAACCTAGCATGTAGCACAGTGGGTTTTGTAGTGTCATTTCCCCTCATGCAAGTTACCATGCTTTGTTCTTATTCTCCCTCCCCCTCCTTCCTTGATCCCATCTTGCTGGTCCCCTTGTGTTTCCCCTGCAGTCACTCCTTTTGTTTCAGATCACTCATATGGTATTGCCATTTCTGTTCCCCTCCTCTCTCTTAAATTCTTCTCCTTCTGTCATAGACCCATGTCTTCCAACGTACTTTCATATACCACACACACACACACACACACACACACACACATGAATTCTATACAGAAAAGAAAAAGATATCTGTGTCTATAATTCAGGCTCATTTTACTAATAAAATGATGTCAGCTTCCATCCAATTTCCTGAAATGTCACAATTTCATTCTTCTTCTGAATTTTTATAAATCTTTGTAATTCAAAATAAAACTGTCATACAGACATTCCATTCTTAAAACACGAATCTATTGATTGGAATCTCGGCTGGCTCTGTTTCTTAGTTATCTAAACACTGTAACAATAGACATGGATGTATAGGAATATGCACATTACATTGACCTCCAGTCCTTCTGGGAAACACCCAGAGTGGAGCTGACTATATCATGAGATTGTGCTAGTGACAGGTTTCTGAGGCGCCTCCACAAGGATTCCTACAGTGTCTGTACAGCTCTCAACAGGATAGAAACATGGCCACTGTTTGTTGTTGTTTCTCTCTTTGACAATCATCATTCTGATGTGGGAGAGAGGGCGGCTCAGAAGAGTTTATTTGTGTTTCCTTGATGGCTAAGAATATTAAACACTTTTACAAATATTTACTGACATTTTTTATTTCTTCTTCTGAGAACTGCCCATTTGCCAGCCTATCTAATGATTGGATGTGTTTTTGATGTTTTTTTTTTAATTTCCAGAGTTCTTTATAGATTCTAGACATTGTTTCCTGCCACATGGAGACTGGCAAAGGCCTTCTCCCATCCTGCGGCCACCTCTGCTGGTTGCTCCCTCCTCTGGGCAGAAGCCGTCTAACTTCAATGCAATCACTTTGTCAGTTCTTGTAATTATCTTCAGAGGAATCTTTTTCGGAATGTCCTACAATTCTGAAGTTTTTTCCCTAGGTTTTCCTTAGCATTTTACAATTTCCAGAGTAGGGTCTGTGATCCATTGTCAAATTTTTTTTTTGCAAGGTAAGAGATAATGCATCTAGATTCTCTTTTCTACACATGAAAATCAACTTTCCCAGCACCGCGTATTAGAGAATTCCTTTGCTCCAATGTGTTTGAGAACTTGGCCAGAAATGAGATGGTCATGGCTGTGGGTTTGTTTCTGGGCTCTGTATTCTAGCCCGCTGTTCACCACGCATCTTATGCGTCAGTGCTGCGCTGTGCTTGTCACCGTGGCTCTGTGGTGCAATTTGAGATCAGGCACAGTGACATTTTCAGAATCACTTTTCCTACTTGCTTAGATACTTTGAGGTCATTTGTACTTGAATTTTATGTTTATTCTTGTGAGTTCTGCAAATAATGCCAGTGGCATTTTGGTGAGGATTGCATTGAATTCGTGGACAGCTTTTTGTAATATATCTATTTTTTAATAATGTTACTTCTTGAACATGGAAGTTTTTTCAACTACCAATAACTTTTTCAACATTTTTTCCTCAGTGTTTAAAAATTTTCATTGTAGAGGTTTTAGTGCACTTCAGTATGGTTATTCCTAGGGTATTTTTGAAGTTAACCTGGGAGTGATTTTTATTTGTATGTTTCTCCATCTCTTTCTTAACAAGTTTGTTGTTGGTATATAAGTAGACTGTTGAGTTTGACATGCTGATTTTGAACCTGTTACTATACTGAAGCTGTTAGCTAGATCTAAGAGTTTTCTGCTAGAGTCTTTAAGGTCTCTAAGGTATAAGACATATCTGTAAGTAGAGATATTTGTACTTTTTATATTTATATCTTTCTTTTGTATGTTGGTCTAGGTAAAATTTTGAGTGCAGATGTTTCCAGTTTTTGCCATTTATTATAACATTGGTGTACTTTATTTTTGCCTAATCATACAAGCTCAAGCTCCCTCCTCTTCTTCCCTCCCCTCCCCATTGTCCCCCATTGCACTCTCCCCTTTTTCCCCTTCCCTCTCACCATCCTGCTTCCCTCCCCCTCTCTAGGTACCTAACATCTGCTTCCTCCTTCCCATCCCCCAGAGCATCCCTTTATGTGGGCACTGAACCTCCCTGTGAGTCCTCCACCCTCCTGAGGGTTCAGGACTCAATGGCATAACTTGGGGTTTCTTCTTGGGCTGCCTGCTAGCATAGGAATTCTATTATGACTGTTTTACCCCTTGCCTCTAGGGATCCTACTGCCTGAAGCCTTCTCCCCTGTGATCCGTAATAGACTTTGGGGGGTCATTGACATGTCAGCTATTATGCAGGTCAGGCAAAGTCCAATCACATTGTGGCTTGTTATATGCTTTATCTATCTCTTGGTTCTTTGTTAGGTTCTTTTTAGGGGCACCTTTTCTGTCCCTACTGAGATGATCATGTGATTTCTATACAGGTCTGTTTTAGATTCTGTGGTTTTTTTAATGTTTTTCTTTTCTTTGTTTAATTTTAATTTTTCTAATATTTATGTTTGTCTGTTTATGTATGTATGTATGTATGTATGTATGTATGTATGTATGTATGTGTGTGTGTATATCAGAGAGTAATGTGTGTCCCTGTGCTGACCCATGGTGACTTTGGGAATCATCTTAGATTGTTTCTCTCTCCTTTTTGCTTTGCTCTGGGATTTTCCAGGCTCTATCTTCCAGGGTCAGAAGTACATGCCACCACCATTTTTGCCAGGTGTTTTTACTTATTTATTTTTTAATACATGGAATCTGGGATCTGAACTTAGGTTCTTTTGCTTTCAAGGTAGAATCTTAACCTCTGAACCATCTCTTCAGCCCCATGGTTTGTTTTTCTTAATTATCACTTATTTTTTAGCACTTTGATTTGTAAATGCACTTCATGTTTTCTCCCCTTGCTATGTAATCACCTTCTCCGCTCCTTCCCCGCTTTATAGTTTCCCTTTCCAGCTAGTCTCCCTTCTACTTTAGATGCTGTATGTCATTTATTGATTTATAGATGTTGAACCAAACTATCTCTGGTATAAAACCAACCTAGATAGGTCATTGATAGGTTGGTTTAACTCAGAAGAAGGGACGTAGTAGGCATGTCCTAATCTTTGGGGCAGATCTGGATGTGATGTCTCTACTGAGGATCAGAAGTAGAACTCAGATTCCATTCTACTCTTATCAGAGGGAATGGGGTTGGTGGGCCCATCCTCAAAGACCACCAATCCTGCTAATCCATAGTCTAACAGTTCCATTTTTCTGTATTTTTTTTTCTCATTGTGGTGACCAAACATCAGACAAGAAGTAACGTCAGAAAAGAATGGGTTATTTTTGACTTGGACTCTGAACTGACACAGTCCGTTGTAGACTGAAGCATAAAATGGCTGCTCACATTATGTCCCCAGTCAGGAAGAGAGAGAGATGGATGCTGACTTCTGCTTTTCTCCATTATATTCTGCCTGGGCAACGCTCATTCAGAGTAAGCTTCTCTTCCTTATTCAATCTCTTTGGCAACACCCTGAAAGAAACACCCTCAAGTCCTTAAGTGTTTCCAAATACAGTTAGGACAGTTAACCTTGGTGGTCAGTTTGACTCCACCTGGGATTGACCTGACTGATCATCTGTCAGACCACCTGAAGAGATTAGTGGATTAAGACGTTTGCAACACAAAGACCAACCCTAACTCTGGATGAAACCTCCCAGTAGCAGACCAGATAAAGGGAATCACAAGACAGAAGAGAGCACAGACTCTCTGGCCCTGTGCTGGAAAATGCCTCTTCCCTCCTGCCATAATCTAAACATAGTTTCTTTACCTTCCAACGTGACTGAAGTCCAGAGACTCTCCAGGACTCCTCCAGTCTTCTGTAACATCTGGGACTGCTGAGACATTCAGCTTCTGAACTGGACAGCTACAAGCAACCATTATTGGATTACCTAGACCTTCTTTCATAAGCCAATCCGATAAATTTCCTTTTTATATAATCACTCTGTAGGTTCTGTTCCTCTAGAGAATGCTGGCTGATATGTCAGGCAAATTGAAAATGAAGATTAATTATCACTGATGATGTCTGCCCATCAATCTGATGATATTAGTAGATGAGACTTTGGGTGGTCATTAGGCACTAAGGACGCTGTTCTTGTTAGTGGCTTCCTGGAGAGATGTTCAGACACTGCCCTGCTCTTTCTACACAGCAACACACAGCAGTAAGATACTGTCTGTGTGCCAGCAAATAAAGCCTCACTAGCAACAAATCTGCACGTGTTAATCTTGAGCTTCCCAGCATCCATAACTGTGAGAAATAAATTCCTGTTGTTATAAGATACTCACTCTGTTATTTTTTTTTATGATTACCCAAGCAAGCTAAGACAAATGGGATTGTAGAATATATCCTGCTTATAGTATCCTCTCCTAGCCAAATCTGATACTAATTTTCCCTCTGGTCTTCCAGTCTTTTCTGGCAATTGAGTCTCTATTTTGATGTGGGTTGCCTTTTCTTTCAGAAATAATTTTAGATTTTTCTCTTTACTTGTTTGCGTGAGCCCTACCTTGGTGTAAGGAATGGGGAAATGAGCCCATGAACACATGCCAGTGTTCAGAAATCTAAGCTTGCTGCCTAGAGCAGAGTAATGTTGTGTATTTGAAGATGAAATATGAGCATATCCACTTGAGTCGTGTTTCTCAGATCCTCAAATAATAATATTTGTGCATACAGTGTGGGATCACAGTCACCTATAAGCACAGAATTTAACACCTTTTACACCTGCTGTGAATTATCAACCGGAAGCTGACTTCTTATCACTTACCAGGTTTTTCTTTCGCTTGTGTTTCCTTTTTGAACAGGCCGAGAGAGTGTTAACAAGGAGGACACATTTCATTGGAGCTTAGAGTATTGTCCTTGCATTAGTTGTTACTAATTTCAATGTGTGAAATACTCCAGATTCTCAGGGAGGCAGATGTGGGCCAGACGACAGCCCGGGATGACTGTAGGACATATTCTCGGTCCTTTGACAGTCTCATTAAGATGTGGAACTTATGCTGCATCACTTCATCTGGACTGGGTTTGGTGCTATGTCATAACCCATAGCAGAGGTGACTTGCCTGGTTTCTAAGGCTGGTTCATAAAAGGTGAAGAATAATCCGCTGTGCAGGCAGAGACTTTGACTTCTGGTCTCAGGAGTGCTGTGGAGGACTATAGGAATCCAGGAAGGTGGCAGACTGCTCGCGTGATCTCCGTATTCTTCATCTTGGTATGCTTTGAATGAATCCCCCCCACAGATCTGCATGCTTGAATGCGTAGTCCCCAGCTAGTGTTTTCATGTGCATAAGAGATGGACCCTTTAGGAAGTGGAATCTTGGTGGAGGAAGCAAGTCACTGGGGCCAACCTAGAGGTTGGGTACCAGCCCTTCCTTGTTCCTTCTCTCTGCCTGATGGCTGCTGGATTGTGAACAGTTCTGTGCTTAGCTGCGATACCTCCCACCGCGCATTCACTGCTATGATTGGACTGGACTCACTCTGGATACGCAAGCCAAGTAATAAACAATCCTTCCTCCCTCAAGTTGTTTTGGTCGAAGTGTTTCCTCACAGCAGCAGCAAAGTAGCTGCAACACACTTTCTGTCTGATGCCCACCTTATGAAATGCCACATAGGCAAGATTACCCCTCTGAGCCCCTAGTGTCCTAATCAGAGTGGGTGCAAGAGGGTAGAGTATGAGTATCTGACTCACTGATTCAGAGGACTTCCGTTACTTGAAAAAAAACCTTACACTATTCTTTGTCAGGTGTATTTTTAGTTTAACTCAGTATATCCAGATATTTATATCATACCTACTTGCTCTTGTCTGGAGTTTAATAATAGACAAGGCCTCCAGCCTTCATGTTCTCTTTGATGAGAACTCATCTATCGCATAACGAACAAGTAACTTTTTGTATGAACACGCACTTTCTGATTTGAAGAAACTGAGAACTGGCATGGAAGACAGAAAAGTTGGACTCTTACCATACCTCGGAGAGACACTTACACCATACAGGAACTAAGGTAAGAGAGTCTCGCTGCAGATCAATCCCAGGATGAACTTTTGAGGATGAATTCATCCAGGAAAACTGAGATTTAGAGGGGACGATACATGGAAGTCATTTTGTAAAAGAATTGAATGGCACATGTCCTAGTGTCTCTTCTTGTTGCTGATAAATACAAGACAGAAAATTTAGGAACAATGGGATTTATTATTATTTGTGATTCTCAGTTACATGTCATCAACACAGCGGTAGTATTTATTCTAATATCAGGAGCAGATGGAATTATCCATACTGCATCCACAGAAAGGGGGGGAAGAGAGAGAGACTTTGTTACTTTGCCAAAGTGTGCCAAAATATGCTTAGTCATTGACCAGCTTTTTCCGTCTTGCCCACATTCCTAAGAGATACTTCCACTCACCATAAACTGGATCTTCCCACAAGTAAATAATCTCCCCAGGCTTTCTTAGGGCTTGCCTTTACTACCAATACTTCACAGATATGCCAAAGCCTCAGTCTTCAGTTATCAAGTGGATACCTATATCTAACTGGCATATTATGCTATAGTTTTTGAAATTTATTCTGAGATTGCTAGTATGTTAAGCGACAGATGAATGCTGCAGAATGGATATCTTCAAATAGCATATGCACGCACATTAGATTAGTGTGCGTTGCGTGGACAGATCCACAGATACCCATTGTTTCCACTGCAGGTGCTTCTGTTTTTGTTCTTTTTTGTGCATGCATGCACGTGTGCATGTAGTGTTAAAATTATCACCTTGACAGGACCCAGAATCCTAGGAGTCAAGTCACTGGCCATGTCTGTAAAGGATAACACAGACTGAACCGAGGAGAACCAGCCCCTGAGGACGGCACCATTTCACGGGCTGAGGTGCTGAATTGAATGCAAAGGAGAAAGAAAACTGAGCTCTCGTGTTCGACTCTCTTGGTGAGCAGCGGCCTCACCATCTTGTGGCCTTGACTCCCACCACGATGGACTCTGCTCTCAGACAGTGGGCTGAAGTAAACCTTTCCTGACTTAGGCTGCGTGTGTCATGTATGGTGTTACCGTAGTGAAGAAAAAATATATAGTGATTCTGAATACACTTATATATTTGTGAACATACACACAATGTATATTCGTATGCATAATCTTTATGTAAGCAATAGTACTGCACATTTTTCAAATCCTAAATAGATTTTAAACAGTGGGAGCAAGTTAATTTGTAATATCATTGTCCCTTTTTGAGCTGGGATATCGGTGCTCCTCGTTCTAAAGAGTCTAGACTCTGACTGGGACTTGCACTATGACTTGAGAGTGTGAAGACAGAGAAAAGACAGTTCTGGGCAGGACACTATGATGCACACTGTGGGGCACAACGCAGAGTGGGTACGGTGCTCCCTACTAAAGGACATCAGGCTGATCTTAAGCACGAGCAGTAGCTTCAGAGAATTACTGTAAAAATAACTTCATGGAAAATGGGTTACAGTAAACACACTTCTCCTTTGTTGTTCCATGGAATGCTCTTAACGTCTTCATATGTGGATAGATGTAGATTCATCCTATTATTCGAGTGCCCTTGGGATAATCTCCTGTATTACTATTAGTAATTTAGCCAATTCCTTATGATGGTTGAAAGGGGATTGTGCTGAATGTGCGTGCATCATGTGCTATCACATGTTTTCTTGGATGAATAAAAATTCAAAACTGGATGAAGAAAATGTTGAGATACGATGATACACAGTATAAATGTTCACGCTACTGCTCTGAAGGTCGTACCATGCTTTTATGAGTAGTATTGTTATTTCATTTCACAGAATCATTGGCATTGCTGATCTCTGCAGATACGATGGGCTGAAGGATAACTGATTGGCTTCTGTGATTTTCATCACCCATGTTTTCATTTACATTATCACATACTCCTTGTCTGTGATCCACACTTGGAGCATCACAAAGTTGGGCTTTTTTATTCATTATACTATTAACATAGTTTTCATTTTTGGCTATTTTGGGTCATAATTCTTACAATAGGATGGATAACATTATTTTTAATTTCAAGCTTTGTTTCTGTATGGTTATATTTACTAGGCTTATATTATATAATTTCTCATTTTAAGCAAAGGCTTTGATAAATACTGAAAATAATAATTTGGTGAAGGTGTTATGATTACATTTTATAAAGCATAGAAAGACTTATTATGCACACTTTTAAAGTGGAGTGCATTAGATACAAAATTGAAGTATGAAAATCAATAGCCTTTTCTTAGTAAAACACTGAAGGAAAACAGAACCCCTAATTTCATTTATAACACTGTCAAAATAAGCACACATGTACTTAATAAAAATACATAGGATTTTTATGGTGAAACATGAAGAACCTATTTATAAAGAAATGAGCACATGAAAACATTGGCTTGTAAAGAATCAACATGAGGAAGGACTTTGAATTCTCAAAGTGCCCACTGGCTCACACATTGCCTTTTATTTTTAGAAATCCAATGTGCTTCTAGTCAAAAATCTCATTTTTTTGCTTACATAATTTTTCTAAAGTTCATCTTGTAATGTAAATATGCATGTTCAGGAAAGAAATGTTTGAAATGGAGGCACAATGAAAAGACTGCTTTCATTTCATAAACCAAAACATATTAGGAGTCTCTGCTCCGTAATAGAATGTGACAAGGTGGTAGGTGGAGGCAAAGCCAGACCTGAGTCAAGAACACAGGGGAAGTCCAACAAGGGCAGCCCTGAAGTCAGCGGAGAGACACTGATTACTCAGGAACCTCTACTGGGGCAAGTAGAAGGCTGTTAGTGGGAAGACATAATTCAGGAAGGTTTCAGAAGTCCCAAGGAAAAGAAGCAGAGGTAACAAGACAAACCGAGCCATGGGGATGAAGTAAGATTGGCGTCATGTTGTGAACTAGAAAGGAGGAACTCACTGGCTGCAGAGGTCATGGCAAAATGGTACAACCACGGGACTGAAAGGGGATGCTGAAGATGTGGCTTCCAACAGCTCTGCTGGTGAGCAGTGAGTGGGGAGTGGGGGGAGGCTGGAGGAGGGGAATCTGCTATCAGGAGACACAGAAGGTAACTGATAATCATCCCATGTACAGACACCTTTTCTTCCCCAAGACTGATGGAGGATGCAGTTCTCTGATAAGAAATTGATGAGGGATGCTAAATGGAAGCGGAATTCTGCTAAAAAAGAAAACAAGTTCATAATTACATGCTTATGTTTATTAGCTTCATTGTGATTCGAACCAGTGACCTGCTGCTTATATTCTGGAACTGTGAGACAGATCTACTCGAGAGCCACTTCACTGTTTAGATTTGTGATGCCAATCTCATGTCCGGTATCTGCTTTGTATTATCTCCTTGCTCTCAAGCTGATTTGTGGTCATTAGAAGCTTTACCTGGATGGTTGACTTAACACCATGGCACTAGCTGTTTACCTGGTGGTGAGAACCCGTCAGGGCGTTGCTGCCTAATAGCATTGATGGGAGTTGGACGTCTGAAAGCTCATAATCTACTTAGTGATACTGTTGTGGTTTGGGATACATCTTTTCACACTCATATAGAAGTCTTAATCTCTAGGACCTTGAAATATAGCCTTGTTGGGAGGTAAGGTTTTCACAGGGGAGGGGGGAGATTAAGCTAAAATGAAGTTCTTATGGGATGCCCTAATCCACTATGGCTGATGTCTTTATGCAAAGAGATAATTTATGGACACACGCACATACACATACACACACACACGCATGCACACACATGCATGTGTGCTAGAGAGAAGTACAGGAAGAAAAAATGTATAGTGACTGTCACGTGAAAATGAAGTCTGAGATTGGAGTAATGAGTCTATAGACCATGGAAATATTTCCAGCAAAGCAGTAGGAGCTAGAGGAGGAACCAAGTAGAATTCAAGAGGAACCAAGCATGCTAATACCTTATCTTGAATTGTAACCCCCATAAATTATATAAGTACACATTTCTGCTATTTACAGCACTTCATTTGAGGCACAATTTTATAGCAGTCCTGGCAAATGAATACAGGATTCAGTATATTTCTTTTTGCTCTAGATGTTCCTTTAAGGCTAAAGGAAGTGAAAAGAGGGAGGAAATTGGCAGAGACCAACTGTATAATGGTGATAAATATCAATAATTATGTAACACATTCCTGGAAGTCCCAGATATATTAGTAAGACTCCTTAGTTGAAATCACTAGAAACCATCCAGTATGAAATCAGAGTATATAGCTTGTTAAAGGCAACTGAATTGTACTCTATTTGCCTGCAAGAACTCAGGGACTGTGTACTCAAAGACAATGTTGAGTCATATTGGACTTTGAGAACCCTGCCCTCATCTTTATTCCTGACTGGCATGATACTAGAAGTACAATATTCCCACCTGAGGAAACATCCAAGCTAACATCCCTACAATGTTCATTTACAAAGCCAAGTCTCGCTGAAGGAAACCAGGTGCCATGTAGTATCTGACCCTAGCTGCAAAAGAGTCATGTCATAAATCCTTGTCTTCTGTTTTAAGATAGCAGTGTTCATCCTTCCAGAAACGGTCAAAAGAGCTTGAAAGTACTCAAGGATATTCACCAAAGGCTCTGGCCCCAGTGACCACTGGTCCACAACAAAATCAAGGAAGAGTCTAACTGTTCTCTGGATCAAATAATCCGCAGAATAGATAATTTGATCACAGTATGTGGAAAGTCTCTGTCGCAGATTCCTTATCCCAGGAAGGCTCTGATGCTAGTGTTCTGAAACCACTTCAGAGCTATTATTATTGTTTATTTTTGCTTACTCTGATTTAAATTTACTGAAAGAATGCATAAGAAAATATAGCAGAACTAAGTTTTTTTAAGTCCAAATTAATTGGAATGATGAGTTACCCTAAATGGGATCCAGAAAGTGGAAAACAGTATTAGCTCTTAAAAAAAAAAAAAAACTAAGAAAACAGGACTATATTATAAATGTAAGTTCCTTTCCAGTATTGGTTCATTGGCTTTGACAAATGTGTCGTCCTCAGCTTGAATATGCTAATAATTGGGAAAACTGGTGATGGGTCTGCAGGAAACCTCTGTAACGATACCTTTTGGTAAACATAAAATTGAAAATGTTTTTAGAAATACATTGGAAATACGTTTCCCCTTCGGGAATGAAAGTGGAAATTGGTGATAGTTTCATAAAGAATGTAAGTCCCCACCCTGCTCTCATCCATGTACAGATTCTGGAGGGAAGAAACTATCCTGCCATAATCTCAGATGGTTCTTGGGACCAGGGCCAAGTGTGTTCGGAGTTAATCAAGCACAGGCATGAGTCACTGGGCATAAGGATGACTGATGTGGAACAAAGTTTCTGTGGATAATTCATCCAGATAACTTAGGTGGGGCAGCTTATGGACAGAGGCGTAGAGGCCTCTACAACACAGAAAATTCTTTATATGCTATTACCATTGAAGAATACTGTATCACACATGCCAAACTCAATCATTTGTAATTTACAGCAAGGGGTCTTATGTCCTTAATACAAACTTCAGAGCCGGAAAGAGAACTGTGGGTAATTACTCATGCAAAGATTTATAAATCGAAGCCAAACATGAAGATACGAGCTCTGAAGGAGCAGAGAGAACAAACATGATTGTTTGTAGACCATTCAGAGTATGCATGACCCATTCCATATCACTTTCATGCAAACTCTGAGTGGGCCTGGCCTGGGCTCCTGTTTGTATCACAGAAACACCCAGAACAACTAAGGACTTACCATGGTCATTGGCTAACGGCTCTAGCTGGGCCAGGAACATTTAAACTTGGCTCATGGAAGTAATGTCTCACCTCTTCAATTTCAGTTTTTTGGAAATGGATCACAGCCATGATATCCTGAAGCCAATTCTTGTTATCTAAAAGAATAAATCAGAGCGTGCCTCCCAACCATATGCTTTTGATTGTCTTGGTTTGGAGAGCTGAGGGCAACATGGTAGTGTTGCCAAAAAAGATTTTACCGAAAACAACAGCCACAAAATTCTCATTATTGCTTCAGTTGAGTGCATCTAAATATCTAAATATCCATTCCAATAACAAGTGTCCCTTCTACAGAGTGGACCAGTGGACGTGTTCAGCAAATACCAACAAGCTCTCATGATAGCGATGGAGGGACACATGTAGCTGACCCAGCCCAGGACATTTTTAAGTGCACAGACTTCTGGAAAAGCAGATGGCATACCAATGATGCCTATGGAAGTGATTATTTACCCCTTTCTGGTAGAATTCTTAACACATTCTGGTAAGGGAGAGTTTGGGTGATTTACCTAGTTGCAAAGAACAAGCCCACAGTTCAGAATTCACCCAGCTGATGGATAGAGGCGTAGAATGAGCATCAGCATCCATTAAAAAGAAGAATTTATTCTCTTTGGATCAAGAGTAACTGTTTGGAGCACTTTCTAAGTTGATATGTAATTGGTATTTACTCGAAAGAATTTATTTATGAGAATTATAGAGATAGTTATTTTGAACTCTTGTGAATATTTTGTGTTGTTAAAGTGATTTAATACATTTGAGGTTAGAGTTGGGCTAGAATTTCTTCAGCTACCTCCAGGGAAATGCGGTTTCTATTTTAAAATGCTAGGGAAGATTTGGAAGCACGAAAAGAAGAAAACAAGAAAATTTGGACTAGCAAGACAGTTGTGCTTATTAGCTCCTTTAAATTGAAATGTTACAATTTTATTAGAGAAACCGCTAATATTATTTAGCTTCTGCTTTTTTTCCTCAAGGAAGATTATATCTAAGTGAAAACAGAGGTTAAATAGTTCAGACATTTCAATTAAAATACAAATTAATTTATTATCCTTAATTAAATGTCACCAGTATTATCATCTAAATATTCATTTCTATTTATAACTGGAGGAAAGCTATTATTGTTGTCTTCTTATCGTTTCTGAAGTTCCTCAAAGGTAAACTTAGAAAAGGCATAAACTACATGCACACATACACACATGTACACATCACACATACACACACAACCACACATACACACATACATATGTATATATACATGCACACACAGTCACTCTCTTCATTTTTCTTTTCATTATTTTAATCTGGGGCCATTGCATGTTTAGTTTATCTCCTGCAGAACATTTGTTTTCGGGCTGGAGAGGTGGCTCAGGGGTTAAGCCTCTGCCTTGCAGGCGGAAGGTCCTGAGTTTGAATCCCGGGGCGGAGGAAGTGGAGGCATCCATGGTGGTTCCCGAATTCGTCCGTGGTTCTACAGACGCGCACACACACATACATGCACACACATGCACAATTGAATAAAAAAAAATTAAAAAAAAAAGAACATTTGTTTTCGCTCTGATAGTTTCCAGAGCAGGCAGGACTGCTGAGATAGATGGACGAGGGGATGCAGTTGTCGAAGCACACGGTGGGTGACCTTGTTTCAATTCCAGAGCCCCTATGTTGGAAGAAAAAATCCTCCTAAAAGTTTTTTTCTAATCTTTGCGTGTGCCCGCTGTCTGTCTCTCAGTCTCTCCATCTCTTTTTTTCTTGTTCTTGTTCCTCTTCTTGCTCTCTCACACAATTTTTAAAGACCCTCATCTGACCTATTCAAATGGAAACACATTTAGAAATGGAGTCTTCATTGTGCTTAAAGGCTCCAACTCTTTTCATGAAAGTCTAGCTCTTCCCTGGCATTTCTTTCCCCACCCTTTTTCTTTGGCTGTGTGTGTGTGTGTGTGTGTGTGTGTGTGTGTGTGTGTGTGTGTGTAAGTATGTGTGTGTTTATGTCAGAGGGCATTGTGTGTGCCTATGGAGGCTCAAGGGTGACTTTGGGAGTTTCCTGAATTTTTTGTACTTCCCTTTTGCATTGCTCTGGGCTTGGCCAGGCTCTGTCTTCCAGAGCCAGAAATGTTGGCCACTACCATTTCTGTCTGGTGATTTTATTTAGGGATGTGGGATCTAGGATCTGAACTCAGGTCCTTCTGCTTTTGAGGCAGATTCTTAAGACCTAAATCATCTCTCCAGCTCCTATTTGCATTTCATTCAAAGTCCAGACTTCATGATTATATGTTATCACTCATTTCAAAATAAACATATATGAGTAGGTATTTGCCTAAAGCCATTCAATTAGACATGCAGACATTTCTAAAACTTGGAAGATCACCTGCCAAATGAAGAGCAGGTGATGTCTTTTCTCCATTACAAGGGTACCTTCGCTCACATCAGCATGTTATCAGGGGCGGGACCAGCCTTGGGGCTCTGTGGGGACACCTGGAACTCTTCCTTTGTCACTTAATGGTTATGTGACTGTTTTTCACTGATGTCTTCAGTGCCTCAAAGCTTTGCTGTTCTCTCTGTGTCCCGGGACGATGAACATGGCTTCCCATGGCTTCCTTCTACGTTAGCTTGTTCTCAGTAGATATGAGCATCCTGGACCTCCATTGCCCTTCCGGTGAGTGCCTTCCTCACGTGAAGCAACCTAGACCAGCTTCACTTACTGCCCTTTATTCCTCCCCATCCCGGCCTCTGCCTTACTGCTCAGGGAAAAGCTTTGGTCAGCAGTTTTTCACCTTCATTTCACTCCCCAGCTCCGTTCTTCGTTCTCTGTGTACTTTTCAGATGCAGAGACGAATATGCCTACTTCTCCTAGGCTTGAAGATGCATCCGTCTCTACCTTCTTGTCTGAAGATTGTCCACTGAGACACAGGAAGAAGACGGGTAGGTCTCTAAAACATGGTGAATCTGAAAATGATAAAACCAGCCATTTTCAATGAGAACGCACAAGTCTAGGGGCCCAGAGTGCTGCTGAGGCCATATCTACAAGGATGGGGAGACTTGGTGAGGGTGTCCCTATGGGTTGGCACAGAGCAGGAGAGAAATGATTGAATTCTGGGTGTTATTCAAAGTAGAGACAAGAAGGAAATTGACAACTGCGTGTGAGGTGTATTAATAGAGTAGAGAACTGCTGCAGGGCTCCCAGGTCCTTGACCCAGACCACTGCATCAATGAAGCTGCCACTTACTGAGACACTTACTGAGACAGGGCTGCCCAGGAGAGAACTGTCCCAGGAAAGGACGGCCATCTTGCTTTTAGACATGTTGAACCACGAGTGTCTATTAGCTACTTTTTGCACAAACACACCGGCAGTCAGCCAGCCATGCAGGTTAAAGTTCAACACAGGGTTGCTTCAGAGTAATAAGTAAAATCCAGGCTGGAGTATATAATCGGTGGAGTCAGCCTGGGGACAGCCTATGACATTTCCTGTGTGCGTGCGTATTGCTAATCCTCCTTCCGCACTAAACGTGCCACCACATTCAGGAATGACATGGATCCCAGTCGTTTTATTGATGTTATATACAATGGAGGCCATTTATCTGATTGATTAAAGTGGAACGAAAATGGTATTACTTTTTCTGTGCTGTGTGGGGGAGGGCACTCCTTCTGGATGTTTATCAGATATTCTCTTGGCCAGCAGACATTTATAGAAACTCTATTATGTGTCAACCACTGACTGTACCCACATTACACGATGAAAAATAACAGATGGTCTCCAGACTTCAGGAACTGAAAATGTGCCGAAGGAACAGGGAACAGAACAGTAGCTCGTGGTCCTCACTGAGACCACCATACAGCATGCTCTTCCCAGGATACGAAGAGGAAGTGGACTCAGATTGTCCAATTATTGTCCACCAATGAATCCCCCCTCAACATGTTCACAACTTACACCAGGTATGTGGAGTGTCTTTTAACAATCGAGTTTTGGTTTCACAAAACTCTGATTTTCTGTTAAGATCAGAACTTGTAGGGGCCAACCCACCTGACTCATCCGAAGACTGACATCCTTTGAAAGAACCCCTTTGTGAACTCGGGTAGAAAATAAAAACACCTCCAAGTTGTTTATAGGGATTTCCATAAATAGCTAGCAAGTCTGTGCCTCAAATCATTTACCCAAGATTTAAATGGGGATACTATTTAAGTGAAAGTTTTGATCATGAACTCTATTTCTCTCTTCTATGACTTTACCATTTATGTCTGTAGAAGTCTGAGACACCTCAGACTACTAGGAGAAATTTAGTACCATCCAAAGGCCACTTCCCTCAGAGCACATGCCCCTGCCCTTTAAAAACACTGAATTTGTGTCTTTTTCCCATAGCTTCTTGGGGGCTCTCCCCTTTTACAATCTTCTCTCCCATGAATAAATTTTAATGTGTCCCAAGCCTATGATCTCCCTAGAATTTTGAGTTCCTTGGCAAATTAAGTCACTCTTCCTCAGTATGAGGACATGTTGAATGGAGCTTTGGGGTGTTGGACCATCGCTTTTACAAATCGCAATGACCTAGGATTCAGCCTGTGTAATAACCCTGCTTTCCTTCCTATGTGCATCCTGTCATTTCTGACCACTTCACTTTTCTCTCTATCATTTGGGTAACTCTAGAGTCCAAGTCCAGGTGCATCAATCAATCACTTCACTGTCTTCATTGCTGAGTAACTAGCATTTGCTGGGCTAGTTTCATCGGCCTATGCCAGGGATGTTGTGCTTATGTCATGGACACTAACTAACCCTTTTGTTTGAAGGATGCTGACTGCTGTGGTCTGTGATTCTGCAGGATGCAGTACAGATGCCTCAGTTTTACCCTGTGGCCAATTATGGGTGGGATGTGTAGAGCAGCATTCCAGCCACACCCTCACCCTGGGGAGTGACACTTCATCTTATGCTATCCAAGGGTCTTCAATATTTCTGACGCCCGGGGATTCCACTGGTTACCTCTTATAGCTGGTGTCCTTCCCTCCATCTTCATATAGACTGCCCGCTGAACACATGACCGCCTCCTAATTCCTTATTCATAAGGACTCTCTATTAGCACCAGTGATGTCAAGTAAAAGTGCAGTATAAGCTGCAATTGTAGCCATGTATATAATCATAAGATTTCTACTAGGTACACTTAGAAATCAGGAGGCAAGTGAGAATACTTTAGCAATATGTTTCATATTTCCAGCACATCAAAGTTATTACTACTCTGTGGTAACCAATAGAAAGATTATTAATGGGATTGTCAATATAATTTTTCTTGCTGGGTATTGAAAATATAGTATGTGTTTTATGCCTAACAACACATCACAATTCAAATTAGTCATGGTCAAATGCTCAATAGTCAATTATGGCTACAACTCAGCTCAGTAGAGTCCCGTCTGATGTCTCTCACAGGTGAGAAAAGAGATGGTTCCAGAAGATGCCTTACAGAGCCTGTGGCCTTCTTGCTTGGCAGATGCTGGATGGGAGCCTAGTCTCAGGGCTCATGGATTTGGAGACGCCTAAGAGCCTTGTGGATTTGTGTCTTCCTGTGACTCAAGTGTACCTGTGAGTGAGTCTTAACTCCTCCGAGGCTCAGTTCCTCCCCTAGTCAATGGCAACACCTGATTCTATTTACTTTCTTCTCCTGCACCCCAAACTCGCTCTAAAGGATGAACTGAAAGCAGTGTGTATTCAACAGAGATATGAGGCTACCAAAGTGGGGTTCTTCCTCTTTGTAACTGTGACAGGAGATCCAAAGAGATAGAGAAGTAAAAGGCTCATGTGTGTGGCCAGCCAACAGTGAATTGACCCATAAACAAAAAGGTGTGTACAGCGACTGCCTTCTCTTGGCATTCATTAAGTCCAGATTGGGCAGAACTGTGTACAAAGAACCAGTCTGAGCTGAAGATGTGACAGGAAGAAAAGAGTGACCTCAACTGCATGTTGACCAGTCAAGAACTCCCATACAAAGAAACATGTGTGATAAATAGAAGTGTGTGGTGTGTGCGCACTCACACACACACACACACACACACACACACGACAGACACAGACAGAAGCAGAGGTACATAGAGAAATATACACAGACCAACTGAAACAGACACACATACATGTACAGAGACACTACATATAAACACATACACATTCACACACAGTGACAGACATATGTGAACACACATAAGCATACAAACACACAGAAGTAAAGACATACATGCAAGCACAGACACAGAACACACATATGTAAGTACATGCATACACACATATATATATATGCACACACAGATAAATTCAGAAATAAACACACACATACAGCATAAATATGTAGAGTATTTGTAGCATAAATCCCTTTATTCTAAGCAATCATTCTTCTAAGCAATAGATAATGTGTAATTCAAAAATAAACCAAGTCCCTTTCTTCATCAAACTTAGAGAACAAATAAGAAAGCAAATGTGCTCCCTCTTTCGCCCCACCCCCCGCTCCGCCGGTCGGGACGCGTAGGCGAGATCCAGCCGGGCCTCAACGCGCGCTCTAGGACCCCAGGTCAGCCCACGGGGACCCGGCTCCGACTCCCGCCATCCAGCCGGAGCCGCGCGGGGGCCCAGGGAACGAGGAGCACCTCCCCCTGCGCCCATCCTCCCTTTTCGCCCCACCCCGCTCCGCCAGTCGGGACACGCACGCGGTCCACCCGGGCCTCACCCCGCTCCCTAGGTAAGTCCCCGTTCAGGCCCCGCCCACCAGTACCCCAGGCCAAATAATTCAGTTTAGTGAAATTGAGAGATCTTAAGAGTTAAAATGACAATGCCAAAGTCAAAGTGCAAATCCATGAGAAGCAACACTCAAGTAAACAAATCTCCCACTGAAGAAATTAATCCCATAATGTTAGACTCCAAAAAGAACAAACCCGCGGAAAAAGGCCAAGAAAGCCTGACCCAAGATAACGACCTTCAAAATATGATCATTACCATGTTCAATACTATGAAAGAGGAAATCCGGGAGGAATTACATAATCGAATCAATCGCTTTGAAGAGGAACACAACAGACATCTGGAGGAGTTGAGAAAAACAGTGCAAGAAACAAAAAGTGGCATAGAACAGTTAAAACAAACTCAAGCAGAGTTTAAAACTGAGCTAAAAGACAAGTTATCTTCAACCCAGAACGCCACAGAGAGTCTTATCAACAGAACTAATGAAGCAGAAAACAGAATTTCAGACCTTGAAGATAAAGTGGGAGTACTAGCCAGCTCAATGGAAGAGGTTGTTAAAGCCAAAAAGATACTTGAGAGAAATATCCAAGAGATATGGGACACCCTGAAGAAGCCTAATATGCATATTCATGGAATACCGGAGCAAGAATCTCAAAATACCACCCCTGAGGAAATTTTTCAAACGATCATCAAGGAAAACTTTCCTCATCTAAAGAAAGAGAGGCCCATTCATATACAAGAGGCATTCCGCACCCCAAACAGATACGACCAAACTAGAAGCACACCGCGGCAAATAATAGTTAAAACACTCCACATTCAAGATAAAGAACTGGTGCTGAGAGCTTCAAGGGAGAAAAAACAAGTCACTTTTAAAGGCAAACCTATTAAAATAACAAATGACTTCTCAGTCGAAACAGTAAAAGCAAGAAGAGCTTGGAGAGACATACTTCAAGTATTGAATGAGCAAAAATGTCAACCCAGGCTGATTTACCCTGCAAAACTATCAGTCATGATCGAGGGAGAAAGAAAAATTTTCCAGCACAAAGACAACTTTAAGGGATACATGGCCACCAAACCAGGCCTTCAAAAACTGCTAGAAATGATACTCAAGCGTGAAGAAAAAAACAGGCATATCCAGGAGAACAGAAGGCAAATATAACACCATTAAAAGCGAAGCAATATACTTATAAAAGCTACTAAACATAATAAATGTCTGGAATTAACAATAGTTTCTCCATTATAACACTAAATGTTAATGGACTTAATTCACCGATCAAGAGACACAGATTACAAACTTGGATTAAAAATCACAATCCATCAATCTGCTGCCTGCAGGAAACCCATCTCACCACAAAAGATAGGCACGCTCTAAAAATAAAAGGCTGGTCAACAATTCTACAAGCAAATGGAAGCAGAAAACAGGCAGGGGTAGCCATTATGCTATCAGACAAAGTGGATTTCAAACCAAAAAAAATTATAAGAGACACGGATGGATACTACATTTTAGTCAGAGGTACAATTCACCAGGAAGACTTCACAATACTGAACATATATGCACCCAATACGGGCCCCTCCACATTCATTAAGAAAACCCTACAGCGTCTAAAACAAGAAATCAACCCCCAAACGATAATTCTTGGGGACTTCAACACCGCCCTCTCTACATGGGATAGATCAACAGGTCAAAAGCTTAACAGAGACACTTTGGAACTTAATCAAACCCTGAAAGAAATGGACCTCACAGATCTCTATCGAACTTTTCACCCACGCACCAAAGAATACACATTTTTCTCAGCAGCACACGGAACTTTCTCCAAAATAGATCACATATTGGGCCACAAAATGAATCTACACATGTACAAGAAAGTTGAAATTCTAACCTGTGCCCTATCAGACCACCACGGCCTAAAGCTGGACATCCACAACACATCAAACAAGAGAAAATACACTAACTCCTGGAAACTTAACACTATGATGCTGAATGAGAACTGGATTCAGGAAGAAATTAAAAAGGAAATTCAAGATTTCCTGAAAGTGAATGATAACGAAAATACAACTTACCAAAATCTCTGGGACACAATGAAAGCTGTTCTAAGAGGTAAGTTCATAGCTCTTAATGCCCACATCAAAAAATGGAAACATCAGAAATAAACAACTTAACAATGCAGCTTAAAGCTTTAGAGAAACTAGAGCAATCTGATCCCAAAAGCAGTAGAAGAGAAGAGATTAGCAAAATAAGGGGAGAAATATCTGAAATCGAGACTAAGAAAACGATAGAAAAAATCAACAAATCGAAAAGCTGGTTCTTTGAAAAAATCAACAAGATTGATACACCCCTAGCTAAACTAACCAAAAGCAAGAGAGAGAAAACCCAAATTAACAAAATTAGAAATGAACATGGAGTTATCACTACGGATACCCAAGAAATCCAGAGAATTATAACATCATATTTCAAAAACTTATACTCTGTGAAGTTTGACAACACAAAAGAGATGGATGAATTTCTAAGTAAACACAACTTACCTAAATTGAATCAGGAAGTTGTGAATTACTTAAATAGTCCTATAACATATAAGGAAATTGAGGAAGTAATCTCGAATCTTCCCACCAAAAAATGTCCTGGACCAGATGGATTCAGCACAGAGTTCTACAAGACATTTAAGGAGTTAATAACACCAATACTCCTTAAACTGTTCCATCAAATAGCAAAGGAAGGAACACTACCAAATTCCTTCTATGAAGCTAATATCGTTTTAATCCCAAAACCTAATAAAGATTCACTTAAAAAAGAAAACTATAGGCCGATCTCCCTGATGAACACAGATGCAAAGATTCTCAACAAAGTCTTAGCAAATCGGATTCAAAAACATATTAAAAAGATCATTCATGGGGACCAAGTAGGCTTCATCCCCGGCACACAAGGTTGGTTCAACATACGCAAATCAATAAATGTAATTCATCATGTAAACCAGTCCAAAGTCCAAGACCACATGATACTCTCGATAGATGCAGAAAAAGCTTTTGACAAGATCCAACAGCCTTTTATGATCAAAACGCTAGAGACAGTAGGAATGGAAGGAACTTTTATCAATATAATAAAAGCTGTATACAACAAGCCCACAGCAAGGATTATGCTCAATGGGGAACAATTGGAAGCATTCCCACTTCGATCAGGAACAAGACAAGGCTGTCCACTCTCACCACTTCTATTCAATATTGTACTTGAAGTCTTAGCCGAAGCCATAAGACAAGAAAGGGACATAAGAGGGATTCAAATTGGCAAGGAAGAAGTCAAGCTATCTCTATTTGCAGATGACATGATCTTATACCTGAGTGATCCCAAAAACTCCACCAGGAAGCTCCTGGAACTAATTGAGAAGTTCAGCAGGGTGGCAGGATACAAAATAAATGTGCAAAAATCAGAGGCCTTCCTATATGCCCAGAATGAAAGAAGTGAAAAAGCCTTGAGAGAAACCATGCCATTTACTATAACCCCTAAAAAAATGAAATACCTTGGTATAAACCTAACTAAGGAGGTAAAAGACCTTTACAATGAAAACTTTAAAACCCTAAAGAAAGAAATTGCAGAAGACACCAGAAGGTGGAAAGACCTCCCTTGTTCCTGGATTGGCAGAATCAACATTGTAAAAATGACCATCCTACCAAAGGCAATATACAGATTCAATGCTATACCAATCAAAATCCCAAAGCAATTCTTCAAAGAAGTTGACCAAACAATCTCAAAGTTCATATGGAGGCACAAAAGACCCAGGATAGCAAAAACAATCCTGAGTAACAAAAACACAGCTGGAGGTATTACCATACCAAACCTAAGTCTATACTACAAATCCATAGTTATAAAGACAGCCTGGTACTGGCTCCAAAATAGACACACAGATCAATGGATAAGGATTGAAGACCCAGATATAAGCCCACAAAGTTACAGCCACTTGGTCTTTGACAAAGGGGCCCAAAGAATCCAATGGAAAAAGAACAGCATCTTCAACAAATGGTGTTGGCAAAACTGGATCTCCACATGCAGAAGATTAAAGCTGGACCCGTACTTGTCACCATGTACAAGACTTAATTCCAAATGGATCAAGGACCTTGATATCAGGCCAGAGACTTTAAAAGCCATAGTTGAAAGGATAGGGAACTCCCTCGAGCTGATTGGGCTAGGCCAACACTTCCTAAACAGACATCCAATGGCACAGTCACTGCTACCAACTCTCAACAGTTGGGATCTTGTGAAATTAAAGAGCTTCTGTTCAGATAAAGAGATTGTCGCACGAGCTCAAAGGCAACCCACAGAATGGGAGAAAATCTTCACTAACCACATATCTGACAGAGCTCTACTGTCCAGAGTGCACAAAGAACTTAGAAAATTAAACTCCAAGGAAAACACTGGCCCAATTAAAAAATGGGCCCTGGAACTTCAAAGAAACTTTACCAGGGATGAAATTAAAATGTCTAACAATTATCTTAAAAAATGCTCCACTTCCTTCGCCATCAGGGAAATGCAAATCAAAACTTCCCTGAGATATCATCTCACCCCGGTCAGGATGGCAAAAATCCACAGTACAAACGACGACAAATGCTGGAGAGGATGTGGGGAGAGGGGAACTCTCCTACATTGTTGGTGGGAATGCAGGCTCATACAGCCACTCTGGCGAGCCGTCTGGAGATTCTTAAAGAAATTAAAGATTGAAATGCCGTATGACCCTGCTATCCCACTTTTGGGAATAACCCCCCAAGCAGCAGAGGTTCGCCTCGATAGCACAAGCTCGACCATGTTCATAGCAGCACTGTTTACAATAGCAAAGTCATGGAATCAACCTAAATGTCCAACAGTTGACGAGTGGATAAGGAAACTGTGGTACATCTATACAATGGAGTACTACTCAGCCATCAAAAATGATGAATTACTGGAATTTGCTGGGAAATGGATGTCATTAGAAAGAATTATATTAAGTGAAGTATCCCAAACCCAGAAAATTAAGCGCCGTATGTACTCCCTAATAGGTGGCTCCTAGTACCAAACTCGCCCAGCCCACATTGGGACACTCAAAAGTAAACCTATGTAACACAGTAATTGCAAGGATTATGAACAAGAGAGATGGGTTAGGAGGGCCACACCAGAAACAAGGAGAGAGGAGACCATGTTACAGCAGAGAAAATAGGCCTCCATCAAGGTCTGCAAGTAAGTAATGAGAAACCTGGTTAAGTTCACAGACGTTCTTTCCTGATCTCACCAGAAGGGGAGGGCATATAGTCTAGCAGATAAAAAGTAATCATTGTGCAAATGGGTAATGGACCCCGCCCTCAGTGAGGTTTCCTACTCTTATTACATCTACCCTTGAATGTGCTATTACAACAAGACTCCAGTTTAACAGCTTTTTGTCTCTGGCCAGGGGGTGACATACAGTGCCCAGCAGAATGGAGTGAAGGGAATTGCAGGAGCAGAAAAACTGCAAAAGAAAATCAACAACCACAATCCAGAACTTCAGAGACTCTATATCAATCACATAGAACTAGGACAGCCTAATCTCTCCCCATCCTGGAGTTCAGGGACATTGCGGAAGAGGGGGCGGTAAGATTGTAAGAGCAAAAGGATGGGAGGAGCAACGATTTGCAAGATTCTCAACAATAGTTGGGGCCAAAGCAATCATAATGGAACTTTGCATGCCCTGCGCAATGTCCAGCGCACTGTTGCCCTCATAAAGTCTAGCATCTGTTAAGGGCACCGAGACCCCTGGAGGCAAGGGATTGACAGCCATAGTAGTAATCTTATGATTAAGGGGAACAAGAGAAAGGGCTTATGGAAATGCCACTGGGTCCTTATATGTCATCGGAGAGGAGGACCCAGTGGAGAGTTAGGCGCACACAATATAGGACTCTCTGGGAATTGGGGGGGAGACACTGGGGGAAGGGGAGGGGGGAGGGAGGGAACTGGTAAAAAATTTTAAAATGTATAATTAAATTTTTAATAAAAAAAAAAAAAAGAAAAAAAAAAAAAAAAAAAAAAAGAAAGCAAATGTATTATATAAGTATATATTTATAATTATGTTTATGTTTGGGTATAAAATAAGAATTCACTAGTGACAAGCAGTAGAGAGGCACAAGGGGAGAGGGTGGGAAGAATGGAGGGCGGACTTTAGTTAAGCCTGACTAGGAAGCACATGGCTGGTAGTCATTGGCACTAGATTCCATCGCAGAGTCCTGATCCAGTGTGCAAGCTTCCCTTGCAGCTAGATTGATGTGTGTTAGTGTGTGGGCCTCCCTTGCAGCTAGATAGATGTGTGTTAATGTATGGGCCTCCCTTGCAGCTAGATAGATGTATGTTAGTGTGTGGGTTTCTCTTGCAGCTAGATATATGTGTGTTAGTGTGTGGGCCTCCCTTGCACCTAGATAGAAGGGTATTAGTGTGTGGATTTCTCTTGCAGCTAGATGGATGGGTGTTCTACACAGACTGCCAACCCCTAGTGCTGTTCATACTGGAGTGGGTGTTAATGATATTCTAGTTAGGTGACTGTAAGCCAATCCTTAAGCCACAGCTATTAATATTTGTGATCTTTATTATTGAACTGATTAGGATATTCTCCAAAAACAAAGAAGAAAGAAAAGAGACCCTGGAAACGACAGTGATTGTTGACAGGCAAAGCATGTGTGGTGGAAGCAGGCACTTTTAAGCTCTTATAAATGTCCCGTCTCTGGAATTATTCCACATCCTCCTAACATTAATCTTACTGTAACAGCCTCCTGAAGCAGGCTCTACAATCATCTCCCACCGATGATTGGAAGTGGGATTCAGTCACCAAGAACAGGTAGGCCCAGAGAGGTTGTAGAGGAGAGGTTTCAGATCTTGGTGGTCTATATTCCTAGAGGCCTGGCCTCTTTCAGAATGGCATGCTGTTTTGCTAAAAGACCTCATGAGGAAACCAAAAGATATCAGGAAGTTTACTACAGGCATAACAAGAAACAATATTCTTTCTTTGTCTTTGTCTTTCTGTTTCTCTGTTTCTCCCTTAAATATTATATCATTTTACAGTATACGTTCCAGCCACCACGGTTAACTGAAATTTCTTTAGGCATTACATCTGAAGCCAGTAACATAAACTCTTCTCTCATCTTTCTCATGACCCAGTTATTTGACAGGCTTGGTGCTTGCTTGTGTATGCACAGAGACATTAGAAAGCACACTCCTTCACCCACGCAGCACCGAGCACCTCTATGCTCATGAACCCCAGACAAGCCACACAGACAGGGCCATGGATTTTTCTCTCTTACATGGCAGACTGATGATAGAATGGGATCTTGAGGTCTTAAAGGATGTGTAGTTTTGAAGCAAAGTCTCTGAATTTCAAGCTGTCTCTCTCTTTTCTGTGCCTTAGTCCTTCGAGAAAGCCATGTGTGGTCTTGAGAGAAAGTTATTATGGTTTCTGTGGAAAGTGCATCTGTCAACTCTGGTCTCATGATTGTTGTACTTGGTGCCCCTTTTCCTTCTAGTGAGGGCGGTGCATTAATAACCCCCACTGCCTATGAAAGGTGGTCTTTTCAGTTAGCCCAATATAAGTAGATTTAAGTGTGCCTTAATCAAACGTGACAGCACCATCACATGAAGAGACAATTGAGAACATACAGATGCCCAGAGATCACCATGCCAGTCATGGAAGAAGACAGACAAGTGTGAGCCAAGGAACAGAACTCCAAGACAAGGTACAGATACCCCAAGCCCCGTGCTGACTCTGCCCCACATGTCAATTTTGATCTCTGGTTCCACCCTCTAGGAGGGTTTCCGTCCCTTGAGCCACCTGACTCGTGGCTCTGTGTTACAGCCACCCTATGAAAGCTAACACATCTTCCCATATTTGCTGAAGACTGCATGTGACCTCTCCAGGGAGCACACATCTGGGTGCGCCAAATGATCCCCCTATTCAAGCTATCCATCATTTTAGCTGCTTGCTTCTTTCCTTTGAAAATTGGAGGAAAAGATGGGTACATGATTGTTTAAACTTCACCTCTCTACCTTAGAGTTTGACCTTGCTGAAGCACCTTGCGGCTATGCCCAGAGAAAACTTAGCATGAAGTACCTACCAGTGAGCGGGCCAACAAGGAAGGAGGTTAGGGGAGCAGAGGAAAGATGGTACTGGGGTTGATTTAAAAAGTGAAAGTGTGGTGGATTACAAAGAAGAGCCAGAATATGGCTGGTGACGTTCTTACCACGTTTTTCTCCCCGCATAGGGCCGTTTATGTGTCATGTCTGCTTTAGAAGTCTCTTGAGGAAATGTGCCCTCTCTCTAGATATGGGGGACCGCTGGGCTGCTCCAACTGTGGCCCGTTGACCTTCAGATGTGCTGATCCCAGGGCATACTAAAATAACCTTTGTCGTGTGGACAAGCTGGCTCATTTTCAAATTGCTTTAAAAAAAAAAAAAGAATGAGTCTTTTCTTCAGCTGAGGTTTGTGTAACCTTTATCGATCTTACTTTACATCTAATTACATGTGTTCTTCATTTGTAGCAAACAGAAACTCTTGTCACAGATCCTGTCAAATTTGATCCGTGACACTTTAATTACTATAATTTCTTTTTCCTGCAATAGTAGCAAGAATGTCCACATAAATTTTTGTTAAGCCAGTTCTGTACATAAAGACATGGGAGTTTAGATTTTTAAGGGAACAGCTTTAGCCATAGTCCCTGTGTGTGTGTGTGTGTGTGTGTGTATCCATGTGCATGTATATATGTATCCTCATCTGTGTGCATATGTGCATGTATGTATATGTGTGTGTTTTTGTTTATGCATATGTATTTGTGTGTGTTTTTGTTTATGCCTGTGCATACTGTTTGTGTGCATGCAGATGTGGAATTCACAGAATGGTCTCATCTGTTATCCTCAGTGCTGTCTACCTTGTATTATGAGACAGGGTCTCTCACGGGTCTGGAATTTGCCAACTAAGGTAGACTGGTGGGCTCGTAAGTCCCAGGGACCTGACTTCTGTGTGTTCAAATATAAGCACATGCCACCATGCTTAGTTTTTCATCATAGATTCTGGACACCAAAAAAGGTCTCCAGCTACTCATGGCAAGCACCTTCCTGTCCGAGCCATCTCCCCAGATCCTTACAGTGCTCTTTCATAGTTGCGCCCCTTCCATTCTCTCCTCACCTGATGACACCTTTGAACTGTTGTGAAAAGAGAAACCAGCTCTGAGACCAAAACCCCAGCTCCAACCTGCTGTGGCCTGGGTTGCTAATAATGTCTGCACTATAGACATTTTCCTTCAAGACAGACACATGCCACATCTAGATGTGGGACGCCTTTCCACATCCTGTGTGCTAAAGGCCCACAGAGTGGCACTGTTGGAAAGAAGTAGAATACAAGGAAGAGAGACTTAGCATCTGGTGTTAGTGTTCTGGTTGAGACACACCTTTCAGGAGATTTGAGGGAACCTGGTCCTTCCACCTTTTGCCTTTCATATTATGCACATATGTTGAACAGTTTCTCTCAGTCACAAACTCCCACCAGATGTGCCTCATAAGCCCAGAGCCAAAGGGCCAATCCATCAAGGTTTGAAATTTACAAAACTATGGGGCAAATTAACTTCCTCTCTTTCTGGGTTCATGATCTCAGGTGCACGTTACAGCAAAGGAAAGCTCCTGTCACAGCACTACAAGTAGTATAAATAGTAGAGTGGCCTATACATACATTGTATTGCTTCTTTCTTGACCGAAATCTTGTCTTCGATACTCTCTGATTTCACCGTGAATGCTGAGTGCATGAGCAAGGCACAGAGAGAATGGTCTCTAGCACCCCCAAAGGTGCTGGGATCTTGATGAAGGGGCCGCCAAGCGATGGTCCCCACCTCAAGCCTCTGGGTATGAACTTGTCTGTTCTCCCCAGTCTCACAGAGTTGGGGTTTGTATAAGCTGCTGCCTTCAGTTAGGCTTGTGTGCAGGCAGGTGGAGGGCTCTGAACACAGGGGTTTCACCCAGTGAAGTGACAAGATTGATCCCCAGAGTACAAATCACAAATTTCCTGGCTTTTCTTGGGGGAATTGGGGAATTCATCATCAGGACAATGAACTGCGTGATGCTTTTTTTTTATATACATTTTTTATTATTTCCGCTCATACAAACTTAATAGGTACACCGGTTCCCTCCCTCTCTCCTCCTCCCCCCCCCGAACCTCCTGCTCCCCCTCCCCCCATACCTCCCTCCCCATCCCCCAGTGTCTCCCCCCCAATTCCCAGAGAGTCCTTTATTCTGTATGCCTGACTCTCCTCTGGGTCCTTCTCTCCGATGACATAAAAGGACCCAGTGGCATTTCCCTGAACCCTTTCCCGTGTTCCCCTTAAGCATAGGAACACTTCTGTGGCCATCAATCCCTTGCCTCCAAGGATCTTGGTGCCTTTAGCAGATGCTAGACTTTGTGAGGTCAATAGTGTGTTGGACATTGCGCAAGGCATGCAAAGTCCAATTATGATTGCTTCGGCCCTAACTAGTGTGGAGAATCTTGCAAATCATTGCTCCTCCCATCCTTTTGCTCTTACAATCTTACCGCTCCCTCTTCCGCAAATGTCCCTGAGCTTCAGGATGGGGGGAGATTAGGCTGGCCTAGTTCTAGATGGTTGATATAGAGTCTCTGAAGTTCTGGATTGTGGTTTGTTGATTTTCTTTTGCAGTTTTGCTGCTCCTGCAATGCCCTTCACTCCATCCTGATGGGCACTGTATGTCACCCCCTGGCCAGAGACAAAACTGGAGTCTTGTTATAATAGCACATTCAAGGGTAGATGTAATAAAAGTAGGAAACCTCAGTGAGGGAGGGGTCAATCATCCATTTGCAGAATGATTACTTTTTATCTGCCAGACTATATGCCCTCCCCTTCTGGTGAGATCATACCCCCTCAGTTGTAAGTGATCAGGAACAAACGTCTGTGAACTTCACAGACTTGCGTGATGCTTTTAAGGTGTGTCTGAGAAAGAGAGACAGAGAGACAGGGACAGAGAGACAGAGAGACCACCTGCAACTTACTTACCTCTCCATTTCTCACCCTAGGAATCCCCTCTCTGTTCATTCAGCTGGTAGGTGTGGCTTCCTCAGCTGGAGGTCCAAGCTATGTGTGACGGTGTACATGCATGTATTGGAGAGGGTTTGGTACAGACACGTAGGGCTGACGGGAAAGGTGCTATATTTGGGAGCATCCTCTATACACTAGGAGCCATAGAAGAAATTGCTTAATTGGTTTGAGAGATTTGTTGAAAAATCAGGAAGGAAGTGAATTTATGAGCATCTGGAAATCACCTTATGCATACGTGGCTGCTGAGGGGGTGGGGCTGGGAGACAGAGACTCGTATGTGTAGGGTGCACTGTGTTGAGGGGAGGGTATAGAGAAGGTGGAAAGCTCTGTGTGGTGGTCCTGCTCTACCACAAACTCTTGAACTTCAGACTTGCTGATCTTTCTACCTTCTGTGTCCAATCAGCGAGGCCGAAGGGGAGATTTGGAGAACATATATTTTAGGCATGTGCTTGACAAGTATCATTTAAAAACCTACTATTTGCAGCTGTTACAAAGGACAGATCCATGTGGCCCTGGATGCTGGTATCCTTGGGGACTGTCTGCAGCTGCACGCATGCTCTTCTGGAGCTCCACTGAGGTGGAGACCCCGGCCGCTTAGGTCCTGGGATTCCAAAGGCTTCTGGGAAGCAAAATGAATGAGGAGAAGTTAGAGCCCCTTCAAAGCAGAAGCAAGAAGGAACAGTCACTCACCCACCTACCAGGCCGTTTTGCGAGTCATGGAGAATTTGCAAGCGGTCCCTGAACACATTCAGTAGCACAATCCCGCACATCTGTAGTCTTTCTCCAGCAAGCAGGTATGTTCTGTCACATTTTGGCTCTTCCACCTGCATTCTAGAATGGAGAGAGTGTGCAGGGGGACAGAAACTAGAAACAGAGCTGCCTCAGGATGACCCCCAACCAAAAAAAAAAACAAACTTCTAGTCCAATTTTATAAGAATAAAGCATTTATAATATGCTGAGTTTGTCCTGCTCGGTCCTTCTCTGCAGCCTTGCCCATTTTTCTATGACACAAGGCCGCCCTGAACATGTCCACGGGTCCCTTGCCTCCTGGCTTCATGAGGGGTTCAGATGACCAGTGGAGAGGAGGGGGCTCCTGGAGGGCAGGACTAGGTCGGATGCTTCTCTCTGGGCTTTTCCCTTGTGAGTTCACCGTGGCTGACCAAAGCCTCACTATTCTTGGTAGGGAAGATTTCCCACACAGTGGTCCCAGGATTCATTCTCTTCCCTGGTCCCTGTGAACTTGGGGGTGACAGTATCACTCTCTGCCACCTTCACGCACGCTTCAAAACCTCTCCAGCCCTGTGTGCTTTGCTCCCTTATTAAAAGCCTGTTTGTGTCCCCCAGTTTGAGATGACGAGCTGCCACCAAATGTCCTTTGTTCCACCATGCAGAATTGTTGCTGAGAGGGGCTGGGAGGAACTGGGAAGGACTAGGAAGAGCTGGGAGGGGCTGGGAAGGGCTGGGAGGGGCTGGGAAGGGCTGGGAGGGGCTGGGAAGGGCTGGGAGGGGCTGGGAAGGGCTGGGAAGGACTAGGAGGGGCTGGGAAGGACTAGGAAGAGCTGGGAGGGGCTGGGAGGGGCTGGGAGGGGCTGGGAAGGACTAGGAGGGGCTGGGAAGGGCTGGGAGGGGCTGGGAAGGACTAGGAAGGGCTGGGAGGGGCTGGGATGGACTAGGAAGAGCTGGGAGGGGCTGGGAAGGGCTGGGAGGGGCTGGGAAGGGCTGGGAGGGGCTGGGAAGGGCTGGGAGGGACTGGGAAGGGCTGGGAGGGGCTGGAAGGGGCTGGGAGGGGCTGGGAGGGGCTGGGAGGGGCTGGGAGGGACTGGGAAGAGCTGGGAGGGTCTGGGAGGGTCTGGGAGGGTCTGGGAGGGTCTGGAAGGGCTGGGAGGGGCTGGGAGGGGCTGGGAAGGGCTGGGAGGGTCTGGGAGGGTCTGGGAGGGTCTGGGAAGGGCTGGGAGGGGCTGGGAAGGGCTGGGAGGGGCTGGGAGGGACTGGGAAGAGCTGGGAGGGGCTGGGAGGGACTGGGAAGAGCTGGGAGGGGTTGGGAGGGGCTGGGAGGGGCTGGGAGGGGCTGGGAGGGGCACTCCCTCCCAGAAATAGAGTTGACTCAAGATGGTTCACCTGGTTTGTTCAAGACAGTGGAAGAGGAGCCCTGGAGAGAGTTCCAGGTCCCTTCCATGTCTGATCCACTTCCAAATGATTCTTCAGATCCTCGGTCCATGGTCATTATGCTATGATGGTGTCTCGCAAGTCATGGATGTGGGCCGGATGCCAGGGTCCCCAATGGAAGAAGAAGTGCCCGACCCGGAGAGCTAATGAGAAATAAATACAGGACAGCTGAATCGCTGGGTCTGAACATACCTCCCTCAGCCGTAGCCCACCCGTGACAGAAAGATGCTATTTTTACTGTGTCCATTGCATGAGGTTCTTCAGCACCTCCCATCTCTGGTGGCGTTACTAGCTTCAATCTCTACATCTTTCTTGAGGTTTTACAGATGTGGGCCTGAGGACGAGTCAAATTATTCCTCCTGGTCCACACAGCTGTGAGGGGCTGATCTGTGTCTTGAAAAACATGTGCTGGCATGTGACCCCCCCCCAACCTCAGAAAATGACCAGGTGTGAAGAACGTTCGAAGAAACAATTAATGTCACCTGAAGTCTTAGCAAGATGAAGCAATTAGGGCCTGGTGAAGACCCAGGGAGAAGCAACCAGCAGCAAACACGGGAGGGAGCCTGGAATAAGCCCCCCCCCCCCCCCGCCTGGTCCATGTACTGATCCGGGAGTTCCGACCAATGGAATCACAAGGAAGCCATGGTGTTGACTGCGTCTCCTTGGTCTGAGGCATTCTGTTAGGACGGGCCCGGAGGCCAGCATGGCAGCATGAGCAGAAGGACGCTTTACCTGCGTCCAGTGTCCAGAGCTGAGACAGTTGCCGGAACACGTATGTGGCCTCAGCTCCGAAGCACAGGTGCACGGCTTACTGGGTATGAACACCTGTGCGACAGACTTAGCTGTGAGCTGCAAGAGCTGAACTCCCTGCTCCTCTGCTGGTTCCTCCCTCAAGGAGCCTCTTCCTACACTACACTGCCTTGGGCTCGATTTCAGGATGGGCTTTCCTCTTGCACTGCCTTGGAGTAGATTTCAGGATGGGCTTTCCTCTTGCACTGCCTTGGAGTAGATTTCAGGATGGGCTTTCCTCTTGCACTGCCTTGAGTAGATTTCAGGATGGACATTCAGTTGGGGCCCTACCTTCACTGTCCAGATGGGGGAACTTTGGCTCTGAGAGGTAAAGCCCTTTCTCAGGGGTACCAATGCGCAGTCCTATACCTGCACACCCTACTGTAGAGGAAAGGGAAAGCATGAAGGGTGGCTCGGCGGCTTGCCCAGGATCTGAAACCTGCCTTCTGACTTGATAGGCCTCTCTGCCCCCAGAGCACAGGCGGAGGCAAACCATTCTGCCAAAGATGATGCCTCTGCCTGTTGCTATGAATAATACAGTATTCTCATATTAAAAAAGGATTCTGGACTGTTTAGTGAAATGAGAGAATTGATACTGAGGGATGACCGAACCTCTGCCAGGTTCCAGGGATGCAAATGAGGCCTATGAACAAAGGGAGAGAGCTTGCAATCACCGGGGGGAGGGAAGGGACAAGGGTTCAGCTTCTGATGGCATCTGGATTAGCCTCTGGTTTTCAGGGTTTCACGTTGCATTCATCTTTTTTATGGCCTGCCTTGGCATGGAAAGCTACCCCTAATTAGAATCAGGCACGCTGGGGTCATTGCACTGTGACTTTGGGCAAATCCTTTAATATCTCTGATGCTCCACGTTATCTTAAATTCAGCCAAAGTAGTCAAAATAAATATATTACAAAGTTGATGAGAGAATCAAACATTTTAAATGTCTGGCCCAGTAGCTGAAATATTACCCTTGGTGCATCAAGCTGATTGCCTCTGCCTTCACATCATTTTTCCCCTATCTGTACTTATACTTTGGCTGCTGAACTCTCAGGGCAGTTGTTGGGGTTAAATTAGGTGACGTGTTGCAGGCAGCTGAAAGACTTTAAACTGCAGTGTGTGTGAGGTTGCAATGGTTATTCTTTCAGATCTTGTGTCTCAGAACACTGAACATCAAAGCTGTTCAGTAAAGCTTAGTGGATTATATGGAAGCAAACTCCCTTGTCCAAGTTCTATGCTTTTTTTCATTCAAGATATTCTCACTCTTTTTCTTAATGGCAATACAGTTATTAGCACTTATGAATTTAAAAAGGAAGGGTTATGACTGAAATACTGACTTAAAGTTGCAGTGCATACTTATGAATGAGTGATGGATACTTTGGTCCTCTGATAATAAACACTATGGATTCTCTACAGAGTTACCACTTCCTAGATGCGAATCACTGCCTGGTCTAGAGTAAGCAACTGAATTTCATGTCTGAGCTCATGCTGTTCTCTGTATTTTAAAGAAACCACATTAGAAAATCTTTTGGATGTTTCTGAAGGTTATCATGGAATGGGATCATGTGAGTTTCAGGTATAAATTTCTAATGATTTCTAACAAGCAGGTCTTGAGTCCAGTCAGAAAGCTGTGTGTGGTCTCACTAACATTCATGTCACTATTACACTGGTGGTCCCCTGTTGCCATGGTGATTTATATTGGAACTTACAGATCTCATGCTCATTGAGGGCTTGTGATTGTTTCTTTCCCCCAGCAGCTTCTGCAGTGTTCCTTGGTACCGTGTAAGCATCCAGCAAGGAGAAAGTCCTCAGACCAGTTCTAGTTGATGCACTTTGCCCATGTCGTGTGATCCATTTGTGTTGCATCTTCAGTAATAGGGTCTTACTGACGGTTTTTGGAGAGCAACCAAAAACAATGGCAAAACCTATAATGTTTGGGGACCTTTAAGATGTCTCTGACCAACATTTTATCTGGAAGTGCCACATTCCTGTAACTTCTCGTATAATTTTGTCCTTGGGTTCTAAGTGGATCAGCAAAGTGCTTTTTATTTTCCCCCCATTTTCCCAACCTATGCTCCTTTGCACAGGACTGCCCATCCCTGTTCCTTTCTTTAAAAGACATGATTTTTTTGGACATATTACTAACATAGGATGTTCCTTTGGGGTTACCTCCACGATATTAGGGTTTTTCTATGAGTTCCTCTGTTACTTCTATCTCCTATCCCTTCACTCCCCACTATGTATTTCCCAATTATTCCATCCCTCATCCTACTTGAAAAAGGGAAAGAAATAGATCCATAGGGAAAACGGCCAATGAACCTATAGGTAGGAAGACAATACATCAAACTGCTCTGTAAATAGGTACTGTTATATCCATAGTTTGGAAGAACATTTAACACTCAGCCTAGAAGTCTTCTTCTCCAATGGAAGTAGAGGAATTCAATATCCTAACAGGATGCAACTTAGAGCAATAGAAGAGCAGAGAAATGGATAGAATCAGGCCAACTTAATCTCTCTCCATTCTAAGGTTTTGGAAATCTCACAGAGGAGGGGGTGATTAGACTGTAAGAACCTAAAGGTGGGAAGTTTCACCATTAGACAAGACATTCCACTTAGGGCAGGATTGCTGCATCTGGAATCTCACTGCAGTGAGACTTATCTTTTCCAGACCTGCGTAATAACACGCCCCCACAGACTACCTAGGAACTAAAGAAAGATAAGAGCATACAGTGGAAACCTTTGAGTCTAAAGCTGAACGAGTAAAGGGAAGTTCCTATATCAGTGAGGTGGCCTGAAGAGAGGTAACTTGATATGCCACAGAGGCCTGAATCTCCATGAGAGTAGATGGACCAGGGTGGACCCTGGGGTCCAAGAAAGCATGCAGGCAGGAGGGTGGGAGGAATGGGAGGGATTGATGAGGGAAGGGAGGGGGTGTTGGGAGGGATGGAAAGAGGCAGGGATGAATGCTTGGTATTCTTGTAAAAGTAGAAAGATAAAAAAATAAATTCTAATGATTTCATTTTAGAATACACAATCATGAGACAGGAAAGTTTAGCAGTTCTCAACTCTCAAAGTGGAAAAATAAGGAGAGGGAGGTCTGGGGTTACTCCTTTGATCCCAGCTTAATTGACATGATACTCGAGAGATGCTGGGCAATCTAGAATTTCCTGTTATAATGTATATCTTGGCTCTCTTGATTAGTTTCCTGGTTCGTGTGCTCAGGTTCCTTATTAACTCAATCCCAATCAGGTTATGGCTTATAAAGTACCTTAAAATGTAGCTCATGACATTCATATACTGACAAGAGGAGATGCTTTAATGGTCATTCGTAAACTACATCAGTTGCAGCTTGGAGAAGTTAGCTATGATGAACTAAATATTCATTTTTAGTTCCAAGTTGATACTTCTGTGTTTTATCTGGAAATCAACTAATATAGATGGGTTGATGCCTCCCATCTCTGGATGTCCTATCACACAATGAATCTTTGAAAAGAGAATTTGATGCCTCATGTAATGATTATAATTGGAGTCAGTGATGTTGATCGAGGCGCTGATATTTTGGAGGATAGAATCTTTGACTTTCCTTACCACGCTGCTGCCCAATGGACATAAGATCTTGATTGTCCTGCAAAGACTTCATTGCGTCTAGCTTGTCAGGAGACGAGTTTGACTCATCAATTAGTCTAGATCAGACTAAAAAGACATTTTCATCATATGCCTGTTGTGATGCCTGAGTCTGGTAGCCACGGGAACACAGCCAGGAGAAAAGGACTTGACTTTAGCCTGATTGAAACCAGTCAGCATCTGGATGAAGGGTCTGGGCTCTGTGAAAGAATCCCATGTGGAATTTGAAAGAGAATAATGCAAAACACAGGAAAACAAAATGGACAGTGTTTTCAGCTTTCCTCTGAAGATGTGGATCACAGAGTCTGGGCAAAGGAAGAAAGTCTAACAACCAGTAGTGAAATCATCCCACGGATGCAAAGAGCAGCCACGGTTGTAGTCAGCAGAAGCTCAGAAAGAACATGGACTGTGAGCTCAGTTTTAGTTGTTGAAATCCATGATACATTTTTGTTTTACGTAACAGGGCAAACAATACAGAAAGAAAGTCACATCCTTCCTGTTTGTGGGCCCTCTATCGTAGTGCTGTATCTTTGAAGAGAGAATTAAACACCCTATGTAATGATTACAATTCTTGAAAGGTGAGTCTGATGGCCAGGCTTGGTAGTCCCAGGAAATGGGCACAAAATTAGGGAAAAGCCAGCGAGAAGCCCAGAGCAGCAAACAAGAATGACCTGGAAGAGTAGATGTTGCCATGGTAACTGGTATCCAGTGCAATTCTTCAATCCGGGAAACCACATTGAATGAGCCTGAGGAACGTCTACCTAGAGAAATATAAGCCCCTTCTACTCCAGTGAACGCTGTCACAGAAAGCTCGGCGACAGCCTCGTAGCAAGCTTCTCAAGCCGTCTGCTTTGAGGCCGCTGTCCTATTTGGGCAGAGAGATGGCGGGAAACTGAGACCTAGTGGAAGAACCATCAGCTTTTCTCACCATGATCCGGATCCGCATTCATGCAGGAGTTGGCCACTGAGGAATGACAGAAAGAGGAGAGGACCACTCGGAGACCGTGTCTGAGGGTGTCTAGCACTCACCCCCTGTCATCTGACTTCTAGGAGGCCTGGGGCTGCTCTGCCTAGCTTATTGTAGAAGAAAACTAATGGTGCAAATGCTTCATAGAGCGGGTTACTAAGCTGACGGCCAGCTAGACACAGCGTTCAGAACACGAACCAGATCCGGCATGCGGTGCCTTTGGCCTCCTGTCCTTCCCCTTTCACACAAGTTTTGAATCCCTCTGGGAGCTTGGCCTCCTCCAGCTCCCCACAGGGACTCTCTGTAAGATGCTCTCCCCTCCCTTGGTGAACAGGACATAAAAGTCAGCTTTCGTCAGGAGATGAAAGAGCCGCACACGCTGGAGCCAACGAAAACACGAAAAGTCGCTGGGTTTGTTCTGCGAAGCAGAGGCTGAGGCTTGATCTCTCCATTCAGGCTCTTTTTCAATCACAGGAGAAGCCAAGAGAGGATAAAAGCTGATATTTTTTTAAAGCATGAAGGTCTAGATCAAGCCTTAAACATGTGTACTCGGGAGAAGAACAAATAAAAGACTCCCAGGGGGCTGTGAAGGGCTTCCAGCACAAGATAAATATATACATTAAGCTCAGGCTCTATACATTTTTTATTGGGATGACATTAAGCTGTTAGGAGTAGTCTATAAGATAGACATGGGAGTTTCTAGAATTTAGCAGAAATATGCTGTGAAGGAGAAAAATCAGGGTCCTCTACACTGTAATAATGAAGGTTCACCCAGTCAGGGATGTTCTCTGAAGACTCAATGAGAAAGGAGAGAGAGACTGGCAAGACCACTGGGAGGGAGGGAGGGCTGCCCTAGGAAGGCAGAGATGAGATGTAGCCCCCAGTCTCTGACCTTGGCTCACCTGATGTGGACATGGTGTTCATGGATGGAGGAGAGAGACTTTGCTCTGTTATTAGACAAGACTTGTAGAGGAGATGGTATTGCTGAATCCCAATGTTAAGTTGGTTTGCCTCTTATAGCCCAGAATGGGGAAGAAAGGATTTGTTCCATGCTGAAGTAGGAAAGCAGGCCTAGATATCTAAATTTGATGATTCCTATCATCTAGCAATGAAATATTGACTCACTTGTTGAGAGACATGGCTTTGGTTTTGCAAAAACCTAATATCAATTTCCTTCCTCCCTCCCTCCCTCCTTCTCTCCCTCCCTCCCTCCCTCCCTCCCTCCCTCCCTCCTTTCGTTCCTTCCTTCCTATCTTTTTCTTCCTTCCTAATTGTCTCTTATCATTATCTCAACAACATAGATAAAGGTTGCTGCCCAGAGAGTGTGAGAAAACTGCTCCAAACTAGAGTCTTAGAGCAACGTGAAGAAGTAAGGCTCCAGCTGTCAGAAAGCCTATTCACGGCCTAGCGCATGATGACGTCTCAGCTGAGGTCATGTGCAACACGTGAGGATGAGACCTACGGGGAGGTGATCTTCAGTGGAACCATGGCCAGGGTATCTCTTACAAGTCCTACACTGATATGTACAGGACTAAATGGAATCTCAGGTCTTGGGGTGAAGAGAATTACAGTCAATTAAGAAGTATTTTCTATGGGGAGAGCGAAAAATGAACAGTCTACATCTCTTTGCTCAGAGCAAACCATCCCCCCCATCCTTTGTCTCTGGTCTTTCTCTGCCTTCTAAAAACCCGCTCAATGTCATTGCACCTGTGAAGAGTTCTGTTTCATATGCAAGTCCATCTGTATGGCTCCACCATGAAGAAACCCCTATGCTTCTGTTGTCTATGTTTAACTTTGTTCATACAGATAACATGCATAATACCACACCTTACTTGTATTTCATGTCTTCCTAAGCTTTCTCCAGCAGAGTAATAGAGGTGTGGTACTACAACTTTTCAAACTGCATACATTCTCGACAACAACTAACTGATGCATGAACAAATCATGTATTGATAAAGCTAAGATGTAGGGACCTTGGAAGAGAATTCCACATGGGATTACCTCTTGCTTGGTTGTCTTTATTCTTCTGAAAGAAACATACCTCTCTGTATTTCAGCCCAAAGGTTAGGCAATCTCCGGTACTTTCATTCTCTTCAGACTCCACAGACAGATAAGCTCCTCAGTTTACTATCAATTCTACCTATGAAGATCTTCCCATCCCCACTGCTAGAACCTGGGTCCAGCCGGACCACCACCATAACACCAGAGGTGCTCTGTCTTCTGTCCATCTTCACTGGTCTCCAGATTGTATGCAGAAAGGTGTCTCTAAAATGAAGACCTGATGCATTGACCTGATTAAATATGTGACTTGTTTTAAGAGACTGTTTCACATTGGAACCACAGTCTCCAAAACCATAAGGCCATAGTTTGTCTCTGGACTTGTGTACTCATTGCTCACTTCCGTTCTAATTTCTGTGTTCTTTATGACTCTGCATAATTTTTGTGTCTGCGTGTATGTGTTCACACGTATGTGCAAGTACACAATCACCTCCTGTATGCGTACACGTGTGGAGGCCGAGGTTATTTTATGCCTTCCTAGTAGCTATCTATTTTATTTTTTGAGACAAGTTCTTTTAGTTGGCCTGCAGCTCATTGATTATGCTACATGGGCAGGCTATGGAAGCCCGAGTGGTCCTCCGGTGTCCACTTCCTGGGACTGGGATTACAAACATAAACTGCCTTTACCTTTTTTAAACATGGATTCTGGGGATTGAACTCAGGTTCTCATGCTTGCAAGGCAAGCCCTTTACTAACTGAGCAATCTCCTGAACCTGAGCCAGCAAACTTTCTGATTCCCATGATTATACCATATTGTCTCTTAACTACAACTATCGGTTCTGTACTGTTGACCAGAATCTTCGAGTCACTAGAAATGCAAACACATAACAATTAGCTATTCTCTAGGTGTTTGCGGAGGAAACACCAATCTAATTTTATTTCAACACATGATAAGAATGTCCCTGAATTTGCATATTGGAGAACAAACACTGAATCTTGATAGTCTCCTTAAAGTATAAATTCAAAGTGTAAATGTTCCTAGTTGGCCACTAGCCAGCCATTGGCCATTTCCATCTGTCTCCCTCTCTTACACATCAATAATTGTTACAGCAAGAAAATCAGCCAGCAGAAGATCTATAGCTCAACAGGATGGACTAAATGATGCTTTTGAGCTTCAAGAGGAAGGGTGAAGACAAGGCCTTCAATTCTGCACTGTCTATCAGCTCATCTGTTTCTGGCAGTGCCTCAAGATGACAGCTGCGGAAAAAGGTTGACCATGAACAGCACTTCCTGCTGCCTGAGAGAGATACCGCTGCACATGGCTATGTTCAGAAACAGACAGACGTCGAAGATGAACACTTTTTTTTTTTTTTTTTTTTACAAAAGCCCAGCACAGCACGGCAGACAGATCTTTGAAACAGGCTCTGTGCACATTGGGTTTACTCTGAAGGCTGGAAATAGACCAATCCTTCTTCATTAGTTGAGGGATACAAGGAGATATTGAAGAGGGTTTTGAAAGAAAAAAGTGAATGCACTAACTGAGTGATAAGAACCAAGTTAACAAGAGCCAAAATGATACCACCGATTAGAGTTAGGGGGCTGATCCTGGAGCTGTGGTCAGTAATGCTGTGTTGGAGGCCATCCTTTGTAGATCTCAATAAGAAGCAAGGAGGAGCAAAGTCCGCACTCTGAGGCTGGGAGCCTACGTGCTAGGAAACCCAGCTCAGAGCCAGGAGCTTCCCAAATCAGTCTCTTCACGTGCAGCAGCCATCCGGTCATGAGCGACAGTTCATCCTTCCAAGGGCAACCAGTTGGGAGCTAATTCAGATTCTGGTTCTTCTTCAAACTGTCTTTATCCACTGTACTCTTTCTCCTATGAATCTGAGCGTCATGAATGAAGCGGAATCAATTTCACATGCTCATTTCTAGAGAATGTATGGAAAGAGCCTAGAATTGAGGGTCACACAACTTAGATCTGAATTCTAACTTGTCAAAAACTACAAATGCAGTCCGATGCAAATGGGACCTCTTCTACTTTCTAGACAATGAAGGGCGTAAATGTTAGCATGAAGGACGGTGTTGTGAGTCTGAATTAAACAGCTTGAAGAGTCTGGCCCTGTGCTTGCTTATCTCCTCTTTTGAACACTATGCCCATCCTGGCAATTCCTGAAGAAGAGCCACACACTTAAGCTAGTAAGAATTTTGAAATGTACCTTTGGGCACTGCTTTTAGATCATAAAGAAGTAAATAATTGTAATTTAAAAAATTATTTAGATCTATGGTACTAACTACATTTTTAAAAATCCGTAGGAAGCACTTAAAAATGAATCTAGATATCTCTCACTCTGGGCAGAACACAGTGTGAAGTCTCAGCCACATAGATGGTCTAAAGCAGCTTCAACTTCTCCAGGAACTTCAAGACTTTGGTGAAAAGTTTCAAAATTACATGTTTTACTTGGAGAGTTTCACAGTGTAACATACAAATACGTAATTGCAATCATGTTTAAATAAACTAATTTCATTCAATGCTAACTATTGCAAAGAGAGTTAGCATGTTATTGACTTACATCTGAGAAAATGATCATGAGAGAATTATGCTCTTTTTCCCACTTTCTGAAAAGGTGAGAACTGTATCGAATGGGAATTATTAAAGTCGTCTTTATAGCTCCTGTCCCATCTCTTAATCAATGGCGCCTTTAGCTGCCCCTCTCTGACTCTGAAGGGTTAATAACACTTCTTTCTTTCCCCTTAACTCTGGACAAAATTCAAGGACTGAATAAAGCACAGACATGAAAAACTGTGTCAAACGTCCATTCGTTCTTTTACACAGGCTCTGAGGTGTAGCTACGCGCAAAGTGACCTCATCCTTATGGGACTTACACGCCAGAAAGTGGACGGGGCACAGGGAGCCAGAAACCAGGTGGGATCTAGTCGGCATGTGAGAATCCTTTCCTGCGGGTCAGGGAATCTTCCTGGAAGAAGAGATCTCTCTTTCTCTGCTAGAGGATGAACGGATGAAGACCACCTAACAGGAGTGTGGGTCAGAGGAGGAGAAGAACTGTGAGCAGAAAGAGTCGGGCAAACACAGAGTCGAGCCAACAGGGAAAGAAAAGACGCGTGGTCCAGATGCACCTTAAGTTTTAGGAAAGGGAAAAAATCAGCTGTTCCCCTAAACCAGGATGAGCGTCTACCTGTTCCCATAAAGCACCTTACTTCAACATAGAGAGAAGCTTTGCGATAACTTAAACAAATGAGCTCGTGAGTCCTATGTTAAATTCACTGGCAACTTGAATGCTGACCCTCCCCATGTCTGAAACAATGTTCCACAGCTCTGCTCGTTCCTAGGACTCGCCTCGAGCCCTTACCCTCTCCTGTGACCCTTCTTCTTGCCGGTGCTTTGACAGTACCGTGAAAGGTACCACCTCCTTGGATGCCCTTACAGTGGCTCTGCTCTCCCGAGTAAACATCTGGAGACTTCGTTTGTGAGATCAAAGCGGCTGCTCACGGGCTGAAAACTCAACTCCTCAGCAGGACGCTTCAGGGACCCAGCCCCCTGGGGCCCTGCCCCCCCCACCTCGCCCCTTGGGACCCCCGACGTCTCTCCCTTCACTTCCGGCTGCTCTGCTCCACTGTGATGGCAGCTCTGTTATTGTGGAACTGCAGGAGGCTGAGGGGATTCCACAATTCTCAACGTCCCCCCATCCCTCTCCAGTACCTCGTGTGGAAGAAGTAGACCAGTCCATCAGGTACATTTAATACAGTCCCTGGTCTAAGAGGAGCTTTTACCCGTGTTAGAACACACAGCAGAGAAGAACACGGAGATTGGACGTGTGCATTGCTGTTAGACCAGGGGCCTGCCTCTTTAAGAACAGGCGGGCTGCTTATGGTGAGGAAAACCAGCCTCATCTCTTCCCCTTTGCGCCCCAACTTGCCCCTGCTGAGGAGGGCAAAGGAGCCTAGACCTTCATACTTCCTTTGATCTTCAGCCATGCCAGACACTGCAGAGACACTGAAACATGCATGTGTTTCTGCAGCTCTGGGGTCACAGCCCTGCTCTGCACCCAAGCACAGCAAGTCCCTGTAATAAAGCCCTGCAGAGTTCCGCAGAGGTTGCAAAATAAAGCAGTCCCTTTGCTCTGGGGAAGTTGGGGTTAAAGACTCACAACATCCTCTAGTGACTCTTGAAGGTTGTAGGGGGCAGGAAACTCCCATGCTCCCCAGAGTCCTGAGGATGAGTCTCTATCACGGTGACTGAAGGGACTAAAGAATTTGTCTTCGCCTGCTGTGCCTCAGCTTTTCTCCATTCGAGCTAGAACTTCACGTTCTCTGTCCACAGCCATTGTGACCACCGGAGCCACACTATGCCTTGGCTACAAACTGCTACCCTTGAAATTTACCTGCCAGTTGTAAGCGTGGCTTTCAGATCTTTGTAGTGCTTCCATTGAGAAGTGGACCAGCTTTCATTGCCGGGATATAAAGTTACTACTCCTTCTCCACTTTGAAAGACTCTATTCTGTGGCTAGAAAGCTCCGGGAGCCTCACACTCTGGCCCCTCCCTGCCCCCTCACTCTCTTCTCTCAGGGTGAGCATGAGTGATACAATTCCACCACTGGATTGCAAGTTGACGGTTTATAGGGGGAAGAAGAGAACGTCCAGCCCAGCCTTGCCCCTGCCGCCCCCCTCAGTGTGAACCTCGTCCACACAGTGAACCTTACACTTACCCCTGGTCCACTCGGGGAGAACCCCAAGTCTCCACCCTTTTCCCTGTCTTCTCTCTGGGGATGAGTTCCTGCAGGGAGCACGCCTTCCTGCGGGAGCTTCCATGTCCAGCCCCTTCTGCCTGCCGGGCTAAGCTGCTCTGACCACGAGTGACCCATGGCGGCTCTGTGACTCTCGTGGTCTGCGTTCAGATCTGAGTCATGCTTGCATTACCCCGGGAGCTTTACCTGGAACAGTGTGCCGTGCTCTTCTGCCACATCCTGCCAGCCTTGCTTTTCAGCTTTGGTCCGTTTAGATGGGTTCAAGTTCCAAAGGGCAATACTGTCTGTGAGCCGTCCAGGCCCCATCTTTAAAAATCAAAGGTCGGGGCCTGGAGAGGTGGCTCAGGGGTTAAGCCTCTGCCTTGCAGGCAGAAGGTCCTGAGTTCAGATCCTAGACCCCACGTATAGACGCCGGGCAGAAGCGGGGGGCAGCCTGCGTTTCTGGTCCTGGTAGGGCGGAGCCTGTGAATCCCGGGGCAGAGTAAACAAGGAGGAGGTGGAGGCGTCCATGGTGGTTCCCGAATTCGTCTGTGGTTCTACACACACATACATACATACACGTGCACACACGCATACAAGCACAATTGAATAAATAATAAATAAATAAATAAATAAATAAATCAAAGGCCCTTGGTTCCTGCGGGACACTTTTCAGTGGGATCTGTTGGATGGATCTTCATACCCATGCTGATATCTAAAGGACCCAGGCCCATGAGCTCTTGCCAGCCGATCAGAGCCAACTGCACATAGGAATCTGGAAAGCCAAACACCCACAAAGAATTAAGATCCCTACCTCCCTGCCTTTGGGGATTTCCAGACTGTAGACAACCAAAGTCTTACAAATGTGGGTGGAAGCTAGTCTCCCCCTGCGCCCTAAGAGTGCTGATTCTGGAGTCTGTTCACGCAACCTGTGAGCGCTCAATCTTTTCCAGATAGATTGCTCGTTTCCTAGGCCTTGAGAGTCTCCCCGGCTTCCCCGGCTTGGGGGGCACTGAGCACTGAGAGTGTCGTCAGCCGGGCTGGTCCTTGAGGGCTAGGGGCAGGTCAGAAACCTGAGGTTGGACACAGAGCTGTGACCAGGTAGAATGAGCTCTTTCCAGCTCCCTACCCGACCCCTGCCTCAACTGTGAGGCTTATAATCAGGTGCTGCTCTTCCACGCATGTGAGATGCTTGTGTTCCTTCCCCCAGACATCAGCGTGTTAAAACTAGTAGAGTATTCCTGGGACGGCCACGAAGTAAAATTAAAAGATAGCAGGAAAGAGCGGCTTTGAAAGTAATACATGGTTGACAATGAGAAGGGTTCAGCAGGGCTGTGTGCTAAGCGCACCAAGGTATTTCTAACACCATCTGGCTCCTCAGTCCCGCTACATCTGCAGCCCTCTTTGCAGCAATCCTTAGCATCACCATCTAACAGAAACTGAGTAGCTCTGCATGCAAAGTGGAAGATAAGATCATATGCATAAGAAAAATAAAAGGGATTGGGGGGAGGAAGCACTGGGAAATAGGGAGGGAGGGGGAGAAAAAAAGGGGAAAAGGGAGTGAGAGCAAGGGAGTCCAGGAAGGGGTGGAAGGAGGGAGGGGACCGGGGTACCTATTAAGTTTGTATGAGTGGAAATAAATAAATAAATAAAATATATTTAAAAAAAAGAAAAAGAAAAGGAATCCTAAGGCCTTCACAGGAATCAACTCTTTTTAACTCCAAGAAGCTCGTGGGTTTACAATCTGACTTCTTAATGTTTATAATGGTTTATAATCTGACTACAAATGGTTTTAAGACATACTTTTCAATGATTACATAATTATATTGTATGCCCAAAACATGTGTACTGTGCAGATGGTTGGTCACCCAGTGTGGAAAGGAAATGTGCAGGGTATAAATTTCAGGGATCATAAGGGGTCAGCGTGGAGCACTGGGACAATAAGAACTCATGTGTCTGCAGTCAAGACAGAGCAAGCAGAAAACCCTGTGTGTACACCAAGAAGGCTACAGTCTTCAATGTTCTCTTGGATGTGGTCTAAACTTCCCAAGCAATAGAATGGCTATTGAGATTGAATACTGTGTAACCCAGTGCACTGCTCCCCAATCCTGTATATCCCCAAAGGAAATGAAGCTGACATGGTTAGAGACAGCTAGATGCACACCTCTGATCTTTGCAGGATTATTTATGATAGATAAGAGATGGAATTAATCCAACTGTGTCGGCAGATGAGTAGTTAAAGAAACTGTGGTATACATACACAATGGACTATCACCCAACATCGACCAACAAGGAAATCCCATCATTTTGGACCACATGGAAGAGCTTGGGGACATTATAGTATAGTTAGTAAAGCAAATCAGGAGTCAAAAATCATTACTTCACTCATAGATAATTAAAAAGCTGATCTCAGGTGCGGAGGAGAGGAGAATGGGGGTGTCAGATGCTAGTGGAGAGATTAGTCAAGGTGCAAATGCTGCTTAATAGTCTGTTGTAGAAAGCAGAGACTACCAATGAATTGTATCTCGAGATTGCTCAGAAGGTATATTTTCATTATTTGCATCATCTAAATGTGATAAATGAAAGAGTTGATATGCTCAGAGATTGCATTGCTTGAAGAAGACACTCCCTGTCCATACATATTCCAAAGCGTACACTGCACCATACGTGTTATCTTTCTTTGCTGTTAAAGTGATCTCAATGGAAGACACGTTAGTCTTGGGTTTTTGTGATGAATCTCGACATGAACTTAAGGGAGGAAAGGTTAATGTGGACTCCCAGCTTCAGAGGTTTTAGCCCATGGGCCAGCCGGCTCTGCTTCTTCTGGATTATATCAAGGTGGTAGGAGGCCACGGAAGACCAGAGCTACTCACTCCATGGTAACCAAGATGCACAGAAAGAAGCAGGAAGTGTCCAAGGACAAGGCAAGCAAGCACCCAAGGCACACTCCCTGTGACCTCCTCCCACCAGCAAGGCTCCCCTTCTAAAGGTGCCAGAATCTTCCTGAACATTAGCATCAGCTAAGGATGCAAACACATGAGCTTGTGGGGGGGCAAGGGGGGCAACTCACATTCACACCATGACAAGCCTGTGTAGGGATGTTATATTCCAATCACAGTCAAGAATAATGAAAAGAAAGAATTTTCAAATGAGGACTAACAGGCTGTCTCAGGGTGAGCCTGGTCACTGCTCTTTCTGTGTATTAGATGTGCAGAAGATACCACTTGTCTGTTAAATATATAAGTCCCCAGAGAACTGGTGCCACTTTCAATGTGTAGACTGTCATGAGACCAACTGTATTATACTTTTAGGGGAGCGCTTGGGTTTTTTTTTTTGGTGGAGGGGGTGCACCTTTGTAAAAACATAGGTATACTTTAGTGATGTTCAATAAATAGTAACTTCCTTAGCTCCACCGGAGGTCTTCCTTGCTTGGTCATATGACATGTTTTGACCAATGAAATTGGAAGATGCATTGATGTGCATCAGAGAGTCACCAAGGTTCTATGTCCCCCAATGCTGGTGTACTTCTATCGCTGCCACTTCCCCCCAAGAATGTGACATTCAAGGTAAGACTCTCTCTCTGTGTCTCCAGGGAACAGATCAAGTCAGATCATTCTGAATTAACATATACCACAGAGCAGAGTTCAGCCCCTGAAGCAAGGGAAAAATAAATATTAGATGTTTTCAATCAATGAAACACCGGGTTTATGATTGACATCACATCTTCAGCAACATTCAGAGAATTGAAAGAGCATTAAAGGTGAGAGAAATAAGCGGGATGAAGTAGCTTTTGGAGGGCTTTGGTCATCTAAAGATTTGTTTTTTATTTTATGTGAGAAAGGAAGTGTTACCTTTATGAGAAATTATGCAGGGTATGAATTTAATATCTGGGCCACTTTTAAAAGTAAAGGTAAGCAGCACTCTGCGCCCACCTTGCTGAATGACTGTCCATTGCTGTCTGCAGCATTTCTGTCATTCCAATGGAAGCGTTAGCCCTGTCGAAGATCACTGGATATTCTCATAAAGAAGAAAGGGCTGTCTGCATGCTTTTGAGTGCTGAAGCTTTACATGTGTGCCAAGACAGATGATTAAAGTATTTTCATTGATGGTCATTCTACATGTCCCTTGACTCTGATCCAGGTAGTGCAAAGAATTTCATTCTGCCAGAAGAGCAGACATTCTCGGCTCTTCATGTCCCATGTTGTCCTCGATCGAGGTCTGAGTTCATCGAAAGCCCTCTCTGGAGAGAACAAGGAGAGGCAGCAAAGGAAAGAGAGTGAGGGAGGGTAGCAGAATGGAGACTGTGAATGTGGGAGGAGGTGGCTGCCCAGGGCGCAGAACTGTGGCTCTTCTCACTGTCGTCTCCACCTTCTCAGTTCTCAGCGAGTTTGTCTTCCTATGAAAGACATCCAGAGGCCCTATCTGTGGTGATGACACCAGTGTCATAGCAACCAGGATGGCCTGCAAGTCAGAGGCCCTTCTGCATGAAGCAGCCACACCCCAGACTTCAGCAGTGCGCTTGGCAGATGGTACTCTTCCACGCAGACTGAGATGCCATTCCCCAACTAGGTGGCGTGAGGACTTTAATCTCATTTTCTAGGAAGTGGAGATGTGTGCCTGAATTTGTGGCTTGAATATTTACCTTCCACTTACTTATTGCATCCTTCTTCTGAGGATGGTGCCACGAACCTCGTTTTTCACAGAGGCTGAAAGTAAGCTTGAGAGTGTTGGCTAATGTTGGCAAAGTGATTCTTCCCTCACCACAGAGCCAGAATCAGAACTGAGCCCAGATGGCCACGCTGAGGTCTTTCCTTTCAGAATCAATCAGAGAAGCTCTTTAGGGTGTAGGTCCCTTTGTTAAAACAGCTATTAATTTAGATTTATCTTAGAATTTAATTTAGATTTAGTTTAGAATTATCATCAAGGGCATGAATGGTCCAGAGAAGCTTCCATATAGTTCAGATACAATGGAATCTATACAGTCAAAGATGAACCAGAGCTTCTCCCTCCACCTTTCAAGTGATGGGATTACAGGCCTGTGCCATTGCACTTAGTTTATTTTTATTTTATTTTTTGCAGTGCTGAGGATTGAGCCCTTATTAGGCAGATACTGGTACTGACTAAGCTACATCTACAGTCAAGATAATCAAAAAATCATCAGCTGGCAGGAATACTCTGCTCTTGCTTTATGGCTTCTTGAATATCTATCAGTTCAGGTTCTAAAAAAGAATTGTCTTAGGGTCTGTCTTCAATCAGCCACAACCAGTGATTTACATAAATAAGACATACTGATTAAAAAGAATTGGAACAAAAGCACGTTAAAAAGCAACACAGTGTAAAGAAACTCTAAGCAAATCTGTAGAGAGGAAAGAGTGTACAAGGTCAAAATGGTTTAAAAACTCTTGAAAATTCCTCAAATTGAACACTACCTTGAAGAGCTTAATCTTTGTAAAATGACAAACATTTGGGCGAATTTAATCAAGAAAATCAAAGAAAAATGTTAAGTACATATTAGAGATCAAAAAAGTAATGCTACAAGCATGAGGTTTAATGTCATACAAAACAGCAGATACTAAAAAGCCAAAATGGTTCCGTGAGTTTCCACAGCATCATAGCTGCCTGCTGATGCCCTTGTCTTCACAGCTCAGTCTTGTTGCCGAATACCCGCGCCCAGCCGGGGCAAGGAGGGGAAAGTCTCGGCGGGAGAAGCAGGCAGTGGATGAGTTGCTGCAGACTCAATTTATTTAAGGAAGTATTTGAGCTTATATAGGGTCAGGGGTCCAATCAGGTATCACCATCTTTCTGCTCTGGGGACAGCCACCAATCATTTGGCTGTTTACTAGGTATCCATTGCAGGGCAGGTTAGATGGCCGCTTCCCATTGGCTGTTCAATCTGAAGGCAGGCTGTGGTTTTTAGCATTCTGCCCTGCATCACACTGCGAAGCAGAAGCACATTCCCTTCCAGCATGGGAAAGACCTTCGTCAAATAGGGACATCCATGCCTCACAGTGACCGAGGAAGTTAGAAACATGAATGTGAGGATACCAAAAAACACATCCTGACGTAGTAACAGCAGCTGGTTTGTTGCGTGTGGTTTCTGAGGCATTGAACGCTTAAAAAGAAGAGCAACTATGCAGGTTATTTTGCAAGATGAATGAAAGGTGAGCCCACCTCAGATGCACAGCACAAAGCTCGAATTAAATATTGCTTTAAAAAAATATATATATCACAGGGCTAGAGAGATGGCTCAGGGGTTAAGGCTCTGATGCACAAGCAGAAGGCCCTGAGTTTGGATCCCGGGTTCTATGTAAAAGCGCCAGGCAGAAATGGTGATGGCCTGCACTTCCAGCCTTGGTGGGAAGAGCCTGGGAAATTGCAGCGTAAAGCAAAAAGGAAGTAGAAGCAATCCAGGATGATTCCTGAAGTCACCCTTGTTCCTTCACAGGGTCACACAGTGCCCTCTGATGCACACACACACAAAATAATAAATAAATAAATAAATAAATAAATAAATAAATAAAGTTTAAAGAAATATCACAAATTGATGCCAAATGAATGATTCTTTTACCAGTGTGAACAATCGGGGTTTTATTGTATGAAACTCTGATTTTCAATGCAGCCATTGCTTGCTCCTAGTTTGGGATCCCATGGAAGCTCCTGAGGTGCAGTTCAAAGTCACATTCTTCACTGATACTGTGGGTTAGTCACTTTCTCACTAGGTAGGAAAAATGCTCTGACTCCAGTGACCTAAGTGAGAAAGAGTTGGTTTCTGGTTCCAGAGGAATTGACTTCGTGATGGTGGGGTAGGCAGGCCAGCTGACACGGAAGTGATGGCAGCTAGAGCAGGAAGGAGAAGAAGAGGACAGGAAGTGGGGCTGGACTGGCAAGATTTTATTATTGGATGCTTTGTTCCATCACAGGAAATCACAGACGGTTGTCAGTGTTACACACTGCGGGTATAAAGCAATCCTGTCGTAAGTAGCTACTAAGCAGCATGCATCTGGCAGGGTGGGGACGTACCACTTCACAGTGAGTTGCCATATTAGGCAGGGACACTGTCACTTCTTTGCCTGGAGACAAATGGAAGAACAAGTGCATTTCTCTATTCTACTCATTTTTGGCAATACAGCAAGCATAAATGGAACTTGGGCCTTCTAACGGATGTGTGCCCATCTTTCAAAGAAGGTCATGTTTTCATATTCAAGATTATACATATGTTTAATGAGAACTAGCCTCAAATGTGGTCTCACGAATTCAGTCTTTTTGATGTTTGTAATAAACAATAACTGCTAAGTATTATGAATGCTTGAGTCCCTGTAGAACTTCCATGAAACCCATGTTCCTCATGAGTGAAAAGATGCACATGGGTATCCATTCACATCCACACCTGCACATAACACCTGCACATAACACCTGCAATTCGTTCCGGGACATCCTTGCATACTGTGAAACTATGTGCTTGGAGATCGTGGTCAACTGTGTGGTTATTCTACATGTTACTAATAAATGCACGAGATGGGTAAGAGAGGGGCAAATGCCACTTGCCAAACAGTACGTCTTTCCAAGTACACTAAAGAATGCCCACTTCCTCAGCCACCTCACTCCATCTTATCTATCTGTCTAGGGAACAGGCCACTCACCATGGACTGGGACTTCCCCATCACTTAGCAACTTTGTTCAGGACTTAATGCAATTAAATCTTTACAAATATTTTTATAGCTTGGGCCTTGACTGGTCAAGTTGATACCTAACTGCCACATCAACCAAGACCCCTGCTCTAAAGCAAATATGCATCCAATTAGATACAAAAGCTGTTCTTGAATTTTAAAAATAATTTGTGCTCATATACATATGATGTGTATTTGTGGTGCATGTTATGTGTATGTGTGTGTTGTGGTATGTATATGTGTGTATGTAGTTGCTGCACAATTCAGCATACGTGGTGGTCAGAGGACAATCTTAGGTATTTGTCTTCATCTTTTCCCTCATTTGATATAGGGGCTCTTTGTTGTTTACAACTGTTCACACCAGCTTAGCTGGCCCATGAGCTTCTGCAGATCTGCCTAGTTCTACTCTTACCTCGTCTTAGGAATACCAAGATTGCACACACATCTGTCTTGACACGGGTTCTCATGCTTGTGCCACCAGCGCTTTACCCAATGCGCCATCTCGCTTGTCCTAGAAATAATTTTAGGACAAAAAAAATCTGAGGGTACAATTTCAAAATAACTTCTAATTTTTCAATGTTGGAATATTTTCAGAAGGATGGTTTTAAATTTCTTCATGATAGTCTTGTGACATCTTCTGAATGGGACATGTCCCTATAGTTTGGATGAGATGAAACTAATGTTCTTATTATTTCATAAAACTATTAAGCCCAGGATTGTCTCCTATGACCTGTCATTTGTGGTTTCTATGATCTATTTGATCATTTAAATACTCCCAGAATAATGATATTCTATTTAGCGATGGAGAGTTCTTTTCGAACATACTGAAATAAGTCTATATTTCATTTTCCAATATATGCAAAGAGCCCTGGATTCTCTTTTTCTTTTGATGGACTCAACTGAATTCTCTGAGAGAGCTGAACAATTTATTGCTCCCATATAATTTCATATCTCTGCAGAGACAGTGCAGTAGTTATGGTGATTGGAGATATGCCAGGAGTGTACTTACATTACACTTTTGTGATTTTTGGAAAGGGAGTTTCATTTGATAGAATCCATTAACAGCATCGCATAATTATTTACTTCTTCAAAACTTTTCCTAGTGCTCAACGCCCAGGGAGTTGAGCTTCTCTCTTTCTGCATTAGACAGAAAGACCCGGGCATGCGGGTTTGTCAGTGATGCTAGAACTGCTGTCTCCCAGATACCCTGGCACCTCCAAGATTATACTGCAGGTTACAGGGAGCTCATGATTTGGAACCAGCAAACCTAAGTGTAATCTGTAAGGAAGACTTTGTCCACCAGGGATAAACATTAAAAGATTTGACCTAGCAACATTACACCATGAAAAGAGAAAGACCTCAAGAGTTGCCACACCTCCTTAGAGACTAAGAAGGGTTAAGGCTGAATGGGGAGTAGGGGAGTAGCTCTCCCCACTGGTTTATGCCCGCTGGTATATCATCCTCACTCCAGCAAGTGCCCTGACTCATGTCATGAATGGTAACCCAGATGGGACTTAGTAACCACACACATACAGAGGGATATAAGAGTTGGGGAGAAGAAGGTTAGTAGTGGGAAAAAGTACAGCTTTAGGGTTGGGTGATAAGAGATCATGATGACATGAATATATGTATAGAGTGCCCAAAGAATACAAACAAATTTTAAAAAGAACTGCTCTCAATGAGTGTCCCAGGGGCAGCACTGGACAAGGGAAGTGGAACCTCCCCAGTTATGACTTTGCCCACTGAAGAGCCATGTAATTCACCACAAACCTGACTCCCTCACCAACACTGACCCTCCCCCCAGAGGGAGCCCTGTTATATACACAAGCAGAGGGACAGGAGGACGAGTTGACACTGCAGGATCGATGGAGGGGAGGGTAGAAAGGGGTGTGTGGTTGGGGAGGATGGGAGAAGAGGGGGGTAGATAGAGAGGAGTTGGGGTAAAGATGTAAACCCATTTTGTTTATAAATGAACATTCTCAATAAAAAAAATGTTCTCCTGCTTAAGGTAGAAGGAAAGGCCATCCTAGGAAAGAGGTAATAACATTCATGAATGTGTAAGTAAGGGCTGTGGAAGCAGGAAAGTAAATTAAGCATGAGACTCTATAGTGGGCCCTGACTGAACAGCTTTGCATCGCCTTGAATGTCACAGTTCACATTTTTACTACAGTCACTGGGTGAGCAGATGCAAGGGAAGGAGGGAGGGGCCAGGGAGAGAGAGTGCAGAATCCAGGGGAGGGAAGGTTGAGCGTTTCCCAGCACAAAGACTTCTTGAGGCCACTCGTCTTTGCTGCTGTGAGATGACACCGTGCACAATGTGCGAGAGAGAGGGTGGGGTTTGTTTAGCTTGAGGTTCCCTAGGACGTGTCACAGCAGAAGGGACGCTGGAGGCAGGAGCAGGAGGCTGGTGCAGGTCACCGCAGCCATTATGAAGGCGGGAGAGTAGGGGCCAATTGAGAGGAAGCATAGGCCGCCTGCCAAACCTTAAGACCCGCCCCCTATGACCCGCCCTCCTCCAGTGCCGAGTCCCCCGCCTCTGTTCATTGCACAGCCTTCGAAACATCAGTGGCAGCTAAGGATGCGAATCCGCGAGCCTGTGGGTGGCAGCTCACGTGCGATCCATGATGCTCTCAGGGGGGAAAGATCGAATTAGTGGAGGGGGCGTGTGGAGCAACACCCCAAACCCTTAAGATGAATTCATTAAGTTTCACAAGTAATTATTTCCTCGCCTGCCCGCAGTCACGCCGCGTGGCTGACCATGGCTGCGGAGAGCCGGCCAGGCAGATCGATGTGTGCTCTTCTTCGTTCCTGCCGCTCGCTTTGATGTAAACCCTTGGGCTACACATGCTTCACAGGTAGTTGGTGTTGAGAGAAGGAAAACAGAACTGCCAGGAGCTCACCCTTTTCAGGCTTCAGTTCTGGAACAGAAAACTCAAGCACAGGTCCTCTTTTTGGCCAGGAGCTACAAAGGCTCCTAAGTCATGACACAGTGAAGTGTACCCCCTCTTTCAGTCCCAAGGGTGTTGAGGCCCAGGTGTTAACTGATCTGAGGTTGCTCTTTCCAGCTAGCTTAGGTACTTGGGATGTCAAGTAACCATTTCTACCCGTGGCTTTCTCTTCTTTCTGCTTTCCCTTCACCTACGTCCCCTGGCAGACCGTGTGATAGCTGCAGGAACATCAGACTCGTTCTTCAACTGACCGTGACCAGAGAATCTGGTCTGCTTGTCTGGCCCTGCAGAGCCACATAGCACATTCCAGATAACATCCCCAACTTCCCACTCCATTGCCACAAACACCAGGTGTCCCTAGTGTGAACCTTGGGTTCTTCAAGGGCATGTGCAGCCGTCTTAGGTGCTTATCCTTCTGATCAGAGTGAGACCAGGCGGCACCCTGGAGAGAGGGTGAGTGTGAAAATCCTTAAGATGCATATCTCTAGGTGTGAGAAACTACTCCTGCGCTGATATGCCCCTTTCCATCATAGATGCTGAATTCTAGGCAGTAGACTTACTAATTTTAAAAAACAAGCAAATAAACAAACAAACAAAGCTGACATCCCCATCACCCATCCTTATTCTAACTACAGTGGACAGCTGATTCCTTAGGCAGTCACAATTTCTTCCTAAAGCTGTGGTAAAGTAAGACAGAATAGTTGAAACTTGCTTCCATCTAAAATTATACACCTGAGGCTGCGGATAAGGTTCAGGGCTAGGGCCCTTGTCTAGTATGCAGGAGTCCCTGCATATAATCCATAAGCAATACCAAAGAAATGTAAATAAGTAAAATACAATCCTACATTCCTAATGGCAGTCTAATCCACCTCTGGAAATGTTTGTAAGGCTGCAGAGGGAGTAGAACCCAGAGGCCTGAACTTTCTCTGAGTCCCTGCCACCTGACAGATCAAATGTTATGTCCCTGCAGCATGTGCTTGCAATCTTACAGCAACGTGTGAAGCAGACAGACTGGCATCTGTCTGAAAGGAGAAGTGCAAGATGGCAGAAAGAGTAAGTTCTGGCCTACTCAGGCATTCACAGTTGGCATCCTGTGCAACTTAATGTTGGCAAATTGCAACCTGAAGATTGCTATTCCTGGGGATTATGATTCAGGCTTCACACAAAGAAAGCATCCAGTTGTTAGAGCTGCTTTGGAAGCTAATAAACTCTCTGCCCCTGGAAATAACTTGTAATCTGAGGCTAGAAAATTATTTGACAGGAGCATTATGGAAGAGTTCAAGTTCAAAACTGTTAGTGATTGAAAGAATCCCTTAGAAGCCGAGTCTTATTTCTTGACATCATTATGCACGCATTCACATCTCCTTAACCGTAATGTGTAAGCCTTTCTCTTAGCCAGCCTAATTCCTGTCTGTGGGATCTGTTTTGTTCACTGACTTGTAATGGGATAGGTCAGGCCAACTAGCTGTTGCCATTTCACAAAAACAGAATATTTTGTGTTTGTGGAAAACAAAGCTGGTGTCGTTTAGAAGCAGAAAGCGATTTCCAGGCAAGCGAGCACAAAGGTCTCTGGGGGCCACAAAACACAAGCTTGAGGCATGCGACAAAGCTGCCATAGAGTTTCTTTCTCGTTCTTGCCTGTTTTGGTCTTGTTACTGTCTTTTTTGTCTACCTCAGATGACACTCTGCCCACACAGGCAGACATTCCTGGAAGCAACTTTTGAGAGTTTATGGAAATACTTCTTAACCCCAGACTTTGTGGCATGACCAGAGGTGAATGAATGCTCCTTCATGGGGGTCTTCCCTCTGCATCCCCCCTGGCTTATGCGCTCTCTGCTCCTGAGAGGAAGAGCCTCCTTGCTCGGCAAGGCGTGCATGAATGGAGCCTATTAACTCCTGCGTAGCCGATCCCTAGAAAAAGCTGGTAAGCATCCACGGAGCCTACAGAAAGGAACGTAGAGAATCCCAAATTCATTCCAACGAATGGATAGGTGTCCCTGTTACAGTATCTCTGTCTGTCTCTAGCTGGTCTTTAAACTACATGGAAAAACACATCCTAAAGCAGACATGATTTCTCCTTGACATGCTCTATCTCCAATTCAAGCCCCACATCTCCTGTTTGTAGCTCCTCATCCCAACATGTGAAAATAGACAACGTTGATAACTGAGACAATATTCCTTAGGCTCAGATAATTCATTACCATTATTGTTAGTATTTGAAATTTATCCTAGTGTATTTTTATATGACTGCAACCTGAAACTGAGTAGTGTGTGAGCAGGAAAATATTCCTCACAGTCATGTAGGATGAAGATGCAGCAGGATTAGAGCCTGAGAGAGTCAGTCTCTCTTCCAAGATACCATTTTGCATGTTATACCATGGAAGGAAGGGTAGTGAATCTCTCTACGGCAGAAGATCAGGAGACTGTAGGCCAACTGTACATTCTGTCATTCTACTCATGAGGTTGGAAGGCCCCTCTAACCCCACTTCCCAATGTAGTGCCTTGGAATGAAGCTTTCAGTAAGCTTTGAAGAGAAGAGCAGAACACCATTCAAAATGTGGCAATGTGTCTTGAATAAGTGACACTGTTATTAGATCCTCTTGGTAGGGTCTATTAGTGGCTTAAAAGAGAAATCTCAGGTTCACAGAGATATGTATCTTCGAGGCACTGTGGCTTACAAATATTTGAGGTCTAGCATGCTATATGCCAGTGCTGGTCCAACATACTCCATAGTGCCCGTATTAGGATTCTCCAGGGAAGCAGAACTAATAGGATGTATGTATGTATATCAATAAAACTATTAAAATAACTCATGGAATGAACGCCATGTAGTCCAACAGCAGTTCTCTGCAGCTGCGGCCTTCTTAAGCTGAATGCCTCAGAAAATGTAGGGATCTCTGAAAAGTCCCGAGCCTCAGTCAACTCAATTCAAACACAGAATAGCTTGAAGAGGCTAGGCTCTGATGTCAGCAATGAGCAGCGACACGGCGCAAGAACAGTCAAGAACAGAAGCAGCAGCGACGGCAGCAGTGGGGAAGGCAACAGCAGATCTGTAGTCAATTCAGTGCAGGAAGTCCACACGGGACAAGATAGAACACTCTCTTGTGTGACCTTGATGTGACCTCTGGCCTTGGGGTGGGGTGCAACGGAGCATGTTAACACATCTGCTTACTCTATTTCCTTTCTCACTTCTTGTGGTGGCTGTGTATAAGGTACTACCCTCATAAGCAGATATAATCATCACAAAGGTAGGTAATAAATTATTTGCAAGACATTTAGCATGATCGAAGGATGAGATTAAGATCAAAAAATACCATTGATTCTTCTACCTCCCCACACTTAAGATCCTTCTCTCCTCCACTCTTAATGGAACTCTTCAACTTTTCTGGATTTCCCTTCTAGGTTTCTGTCTTTTACAGGCATTCCGAGCAGAACATAGAAATCTGAAGGTTCAAATCTATGCTCTATAGAAAAGAGAACATGTAATATTTGTCTTCCAGTGTTTAGATTACCTCAGTAATCTAGATTTCCTAAAACAAACAACAAACAAACAAAACCTCATGATTTCACTTTTCAATATCCAAATTCCATTTTATTTCATTGTGTCCAGGTACTACAATTTCATTGTCTATTCATCTATTGATAGGCATTTGGGCTGATTCCATTTCCAAACTATTGTGAGCCGAACAGCAATGAACGTGAAGCAGATCCCTGGAATAGATGCTGAGTCTTGTAGGACATGCCCAGGAGTGGTACAGCTGGGTCATACGATGGTTCCCTTTTTAACTCTATGAGGATTTTCCACGCTGATGTCCACAGGGCTGCACTTGTGTGCATTCCAGCCAACAGTGAATACAGGCCACTGAGGGTCTGAGCACCTGCTGAACATGCATAGAAGGGCTGTGGCCCGTGTAGGGGTGTGTGGCCTGTGAGCCGTGTAGGAGGGTGTGGCCTGTGACCCGTGAGACAGAACTACCACAGCTCCGTGTAGATGGAACAAAGTGACAGTATTTTGATATCACGGTCGCTATCACCAAAGTTATTGTTATTTACTTATTGATTTGTTTGCAACAGTCTCCTTGCCTGGGAAGCGAAGGATGAAGAGTTGAGCAACCAAATGAGTGGTTTGTTGTGTGCTGGTCCTCATGGGAATCCAGGGGCTTGCATGATGCCCTCCTGGGATAGCCTGCCCGAATGGCCACAGAGGTCTCTGCCAGTCATCTCTCCCTTCAGATTACTCAGCCTACAGAGATGGAAGACTTCGGCCAGACCTCTTCACTTTCCACTTCTTGAGTCTCTGTGTGTTCTCTCCTGCCAGGACACCAGAGGACAAGGTGTGTTGGACCCAGAAGATTTCGCTGTCTGCACAAATCTAGCAAAGGAGTGGTGAGGAGCTAGCCAGTCCTTCCCTTGAAAGTCTTCTCAAGGTCAAATGCTGTCATTTAGAGAAACCTTTCTGTGTCAAATGGCTTTTCTAAGAACAAAGAAGTTGGGTTGCCTTGTGAGAGTCATGTGGTGAGACAGGATTTCTCCCATGACCATAGTAATGTCGACTCAGCTAAGACTATTTCAAGGATGTGAACATGCACTGATCTGATCCAGGCACCAAGATAAGATTTTTCTTTTGGAAATGTGTTTACGGTCCCTCGTCATTTGTTTCCAGATGAACTATTTCAGATTTCCCAGGGTAGGCTCCGCTCATCTGGGGAGAAGGAAGGGCTCATGTTCTGTGGACATTTGGTGCCTCAGGGGTCCCCCGGCCAGCTGCCACCTTCCCTATCTGCTCTCTGTCTCCTGTGACCCCTGACTGGTATGATTGTTTAAGAAACATAAAAATGATGGTTAACCTTTAGGGTGCTAACTTAATGTTGGAAATATGTGAAGAGAAGCAATATTTAAAGAATTCAGGACATTTAGTATGTTGTAAGCAACACAGACAGAATAATAGTGGAAATAAAGCTAAAAGCAAAGTACGATATATGCTTGTTTAAAATTTTTCAATCTGATTAGTGAAGTGTGTTCTCATTTCTTAAGAAAGAGAATGAAACTAAGTGCACATGCATCTTACGGGAAAAGGACTCTTCTGAAGGTTGCACAGATTTCCCTGATTTTTCATGCTTTCCTCTCTCCTTCCCTCTCTTCTTCCTTCTTTCCCCTTCCCTTCCTTTCTCTTTCCCTCCTTCTTTTCTTTTCTTTCTTCCTTCTCTCTCTCCCCTCTCTCTGGAGAAGAACTTATAGTTTATACACTTGAGAACTTCCCACAGAGCTTACAGGCAGGAATGAATTTTGATGAAATTAGGCCAGATTTATTTCCCTTGCTAGATTATTATTTCAGACTTTAGGTTTTCAGATAAAGCAGATGCAGCAAAGTCAGGGTGCCATGGTATGGAATGAGTTGTTTCCACAGACTTTGAATCCTTAGCTGTTTGGGAAAGTCATGGCACCTTTAAGAGATGAGGCCTTGCTTCCGGAAAGTAGTCACAGGGGGTGGACCTTGAGGCCAATTAGCCCCACCCTACATCCAGGCGCGTTCTGCTCTAGCAGTTTGCATTTTCGTAGCTCTCTGTCTCCATGAAGGACATAACTTACACCATCTCCAGCTTCTGCCGCCATCTATGCCTCTTTTCCTGCCACAGTGGACTATACCTCCCCCCCGGAACCGTAAGCTGAATAAATTTCATTTTCTCCCTTAAATTGCTTAACTTTGAGTGAGAAGAAGAGCTGATACACAAGAACAGCTGAAAAAGGGGATGGAGAGGCAGAGCCACAGGCAAAGATCATTCCTGTGTGAGCTTTGCCTTATGTTTATAAACTTGGATGAACTATATGACTTCAGAGGTGCAGAGAGTAGCACCCTGAAATGGTTAATCAAGCAAACTGGGCCTAAGACATTATGCACCAGCTTATTTATAAAAGATATTTTAAAGGCCAAGAAAATTGTTTTTAAAAATAACATACTCTGCTATGGTAGAACCAGTGGTGCTTTTAGATTTAGAAATGACGGGTTAAAAATCTTGATTTTCTTTCTTCTAAAAATCATCGTAATTCTTTTTTTTTTCACCAAACTGCATTTTAAAGTGTCATTAAAATTTTATATAAAAATATTTGGAGTCAATAAACTATAGCAATTCATATATTTGTGCATTCAGTCACAAAGGTGTTCATTTATACACAAATAAAAAAGCCAGAGAGAACAGTTAAGATGTTCCTGGCATGTGACATAAATTCACAGGCTGGGAGCAGAGAAGGTGACTGGTTGACATCTCTGTAAAGAAGACAAATGAATCCTTGGGCTTGAGATATATTGTCCACACACCTGTTGACATCTAGATATAAAGCATTTTGTGATGCTACCTAGTACATCGGTCACTTACCAGATTCCTAGAACCGTGCATGTCCCAAACACATAGAGCTATAGGAACAAGTTCAGTTCTCCGGGGAGCAAGTGTTAGTGTAGAGTGAACTAGTTTCACTGTGTGACCCAGAGTACAATATAATGGCTCGGAATCTTCCACTCTGAGGGACAAACCATCATGGCCAACTTCCTCCTTGTGTTAACTGCTTTTGTATCACTGATCAATACCTGACAGAAGCAATGTCAGGGGATGTTTCAGTACATCGCAGCAGGGGGAGCAGTGAGGTCATGGCCTTAGTTCTCAGGACCCTGAGAATATGTTCTCACTCAGCTCCCTTGGTGGCAGCCCAGGAAGAAGAAAACATAGAATCTTCAAAGGCTGTAGAGACCCACTTCTGTCAACTAGGCCATTTCCTCTCAAGTGTTCATGCCCTTCCCAAGTAGTGCCCCAAGCAGGGAATTGAGTGTTAAAAACTCTCTGTTGCTGTGAAACAATACCCAAAGTCAAGCGATTTAATGGGAGAGGAGAGATTTATTCAGTTAACAGTTTCAGAGGGAGGAGATATGGTCCATTATGGCAGAAAGGAAATGACTAGCTAGTAAAAGCTGGAGGTAGCTTGGGTCACTGGAGATATAGAGGCTTTGAGATGCTACAAAAACTCAAGAGCCAAGAAACTAACTCAAGCAGGGTGGAGTTAACCAACCTCAAGGCCTACCCCCATGACTGCCTCCCTCCAGCAGTTTTTAGTCTCCTAAAGTGCCACGGTTTTCCCAACTAAGCCTGTGTTTGATAGCTCACATCGCAAACAGTAACATTCCACTCCTGGCTCCACAAGCTCATGGCTGTTTTCTTATGTAAACCATACTCAGGCCAGCTTAATTTTATGTATTTATTTGTTTTTTAAACTTTAGTGTGTGTGTGTGTGTGTGTGTGTGTGTCCCTGTGGAGGACCAAAGGTGACTTCAAGAATCATCCTGGATAGCTTCTGCCTCCTTTTTGCTTTACTCTGTGATTTCCCAGACCCTGCCCATCAGGACTGCAAGTGCAAGTCATCACCATTTCTGCCTGGCATTTTTACATGGGGTCTTCAGCTTGTGAGTCAGAGTCTTAACCCCTGATCCATCTCTCTAGCCAGTCCAACTTTAAGAGTCCTCATAGACTATATCAGTAACCGCAACATAGTCCAAAAGTCCAAAGTCCAAAGTCTCCTGTAAAATCAAAAGACTGGTAACATGCCAGATGCTCTTAGTCTCAATGCAATATCCCATTTCTCAGTGCCAATTTCTGTAGTGATTACTCTTTTCTGCTGCTGTGAGACAAACTGAGGCTCAAACAACTTATGGGAAGTAAAGGAGATTTATTCAACTTATGTTTCCAGAGGAGAGATACAGTCCTTTATGGTGGAAAATACATGGCTGGTGCCACAAACTCCATTGTGGAGGCTGCGAACTCTGCTACAAGCAGAGGAGAAGACTAACCAACTTGAATAGGGCAGGGTTAACCAATCTCAGAGGCTACCCCCCATGATTGCCTTCTTCCAACAAGTCTCACTTCCTCAAGGTGCCATGATTTTCTAAGACAACTAAAGATTCAAGCACAGGAGCCTGTTGGAAGCAATTCACATTTCAAACACGGTAGGGAGATTCCACATAGCAGTTACGACGTTCTTCCTATAGCTTCCAAAGGCTCTCAGTTATGTCCCAATGCAAAGCACGCTGTGTCCAGCAGTAGGAATCCTCAGAGCTTTGAGAATGTCAACAACACTCTGGAAGGGAAAAGTTTCTTCTGAAACTAAAGGCAACCTTTTAAATGTGAACCCCTGCAAAATCAAAGTGTGCATGCTTCCATTCGACATAAAATGGAGCTAATATCTCAATGCAGAAAGAAGGAAGGGAGGATAGTGTGCATAATTAGGTACAAGTGTCAACTTGACAGTGATGGTTTGCAGCTCTGGGCACATTCGTAAAGAATTGGTAGTTGTATTAAATCCCTAGCAAGACTCAAGGAGATTGATTGATAGGGAGACCCAACCTATAGTGGGTGGAACTGGTCACCGGGCAGGTGAATAAGATGGAGAAATCTGGTTCAGGAAGTTGGTATTCTTTGGTATACATGGCTAGATAGGTTAGTCTGGCAAGTAAGGATTGTTCTTCTCTCAGCAGTCCCGCAGATAGAGTGTGGTCAGTTCCCTTGTCCCCTGGTGTTGGTGTGAGGTCTCCTGAAAAGATAGAGAACAATTATAGCTAGCCAAATAAATAAATTCTTAGCCAAACTAAAGCCCCTTTTGACCCTTTAGGCTGTTTGTTCTTGAATTTATTGACAACATATAGGCTAACATATAGGTGACAGACAGCGAGGAATGATGGAAACAAAGCATAGCTGGAAGTCAGAAGAGCTCCCATTAAATCTGCAGCTGCATGTCCAGCGACAGGGCTGATGGGTGTCACATTGTGAGCTCTGTGAGCACGAGCAGCCCTGTCCCTGGGACGCAGCCATTTGCTGCACCTGTCGTGAGCCTTCTTTGCCTGGTAACTCTGGCTTTCCTTAGCAGAAGGACATTTCGAACCTGTGGTGCTGTGGTTTGAGTGTGATCTGAACCCCATAGCTGCGTAAAGTTGAGTTCAGGAGGGTTGAAAAACATTTAGGAAGTGGAACCTCATTAGAAGAGGGGCCCGCGGAAGGTGGCTGTCTGCTTTGAATGTCAGTTTTCTCCCGCAGGCTTATGTATTTGCATCTTAGTTGCTGTTAATGTTTAAGAACCTTTAGGAGGTAGAGCCTTGTTGGAGAAAGTCGTGTCTTGGGGTGCTAGGAGAGGGTCTTAAAGATGGATACGCCTGCCCTGCTTCTGCTAGCAGTCTGTGCTAGTAATCTGCTTTTGTGATCTGTGGCTTGCTCTCTTAGCCTCCATAATGGAGTGATCTGATCCTCCTCCAGCTTCTGCCACCTGTCCATGTTGTTTCTGCCATAATGGCCGGTATCTTCCTCTGGGAATCAGTAAATCTCCCCTTTCTCCTTTAAGCTGCTGCCTGAGTGTTGTCTCACGGAAGCAGGAAGACAACTGCCACAAAGGCTTTGAGGATCACCTCTCTGCTGGTTCACTTGACTTCTTGACTGTGGATACAGAGTGACTAGCCAGCCTCCTGCTGCCGTGCCTTCCCGGCCAGATGGAATGTGTTCTTTCAAACAAGCCAACACAAACCCCTCTTTCCTTAAACTTAGTTCTTTAGTTCTTTAGTTCCTTAGTTCTCTTAAAGAGAAACCTTGCACAGGACAGCAGGAAGTATTGAATCCATCAATGAAACTCATTTCATAGTCTCACTTCAGAAGAGAGTTGATAACCTGTGACTGCACCTGGTATACTTTGGGACTGCATTTTTCTGGGGGGGGTGAAACAGGGGTGGAAGCTTTAGTGATACAAGTTAGAGAAGCCTGAGGCTGCTGTAATCAGAGCTTAGTGGGTGATTCTGGAGGGAGCATAGAACAGAATGCAGATTACATACAGTGCTCTCCAGGTTTCAGATCGGAACAAGGACTCTACTGAGATGCATGCTAGAGGCCATCCATGTTACAGTCTGGGAAACCATCCAACTACCTTTTGCCTATGTTCTGAATCTTGAGTAAGTCTCGATTAAAAATAACAGACTAATTTATTTAGTGTAGAATATTTGGGCTGAGTCAGTGACTACTCCCCACTTTTAGCAGGTTTACTGTGAGAACAAAAGGCATGAAATAAGCAAGAGAATGTGACAAAGCAAAAAGTTTCAGAGCATACACACGCATTTAAAACCAGGACAAACCAAGTGTGGACACATTGGCCATGACTACCAGAGATTAGTTCTCTTAAAGAGAAACCTTGCACAGGACAGCAGGAAGTATTGAAACCATCAATGAAACTCATTTCATAGTCTCACTTCAGAAGAGAGTTGATAACCTGTGACTGCACCTGGTATACTTTGGGACTGCATTTTTCTGGGGGGGGTGAAACAGGGGTGGAAGCTTTAGTGATACAAGTTAGAGAAGCCTGAGGCTGCTGTAATCAGAGCTTAGTGGGTGATTCTGGAGGGAGCATAGAACAGAATGCAGATTACATACAGTGCTCTCCAGGTTTCAGATCGGAACAAGGACTCTACTGAGATGCATGCTAGAGGCCATCCATGTTACAGTCTGGGAAACCATCCAACTACCTTTTGCCTATGTTCTGAATCTTGAGTAAGTCTCGATTAAAAATAACAGACTAATTTATTTAGTGTAGAATATTTGGGCTGAGTCAGTGACTACTGTAAGGTGTTTTGTTACAGCCTTGAGCATGGAAACGAACACGATAGGCATCTCCAGCAACCTCCAGAATGTGCTGCCATTACAGCTTAGCCTATTGCACATTTCCAGGCCTTTAATGCTTTTCTCCCAACCTTGTTGCAAGACTCTGTGACACTTTAACATAAACATTCGGTAGGCCTGAAACCATCACTGCATGAGTGATGTCAATTTTTTTCTTGCAGGTCTATGCATAATTGGCTCCCACAGCCCACAGTTAAGGGGGCTTCTGAACTCCCACCTGGGTGAACCTAGGAGGACATATTCCTAAGTGGTCCTTCTGAGCAGGGCATTCTTCAACTCTCTTCTGAAGTGAGACTATGAAATGAGTTTCATTGATGGTTTCAATACTTCCTGCTGTCCTGTGCAAGGTTTCTCTTTAAGAGAACTAATCTCTGGTAGTCATGGCCAATGTGTCCACACTTGATTTGTCCTAGTTTTAAATGCGTGTGTATGCTCTGAAACTTTTTGCTTTGTCACATTCTCTTGCGTATTTCATGCCTTTTGTTCTCACAGTAAACCTGCTAAAAGTGGGGAGTAGTCACTGACTCAGCCCGAATATTCTACACTAAATAAATTAGTCTGTTATTTTTAATCGAGACTTACTCAAGATTCAGAACATAGGCAAAAGGTAGTTGGATGGTTTCCCAGACTGTAACATGGATGGCCTCTAGCATGCATCTCAGTAGAGTCCTTGTTCCGATCTGAAACCTGGAGAGCACTGTATGTAATCTGCATTCTGTTCTATGCTCCCTCCAGAATCACCCACTAAGCTCTGATTACAGCAGCCTCAGGCTTCTCTAACTTGTATCACTAAAGCTTCCACCCCTGTTTCACCCCCCCCCAGAAAAATGCAGTCCCAAAGTATACCAGGTGCGGTCACAGGTTATCACAGCAATGACCTTATTTGTCTAGGAGTTTTCTGCAGTAGTTACTTTGCATTGGCGTGACCAAATACCTAACAGAATGAACTCAATAGGAGAAAGGCTCTATTTTGATTCATGGTTTCCAAAATTTCAGTCCATCATAGCAGGCACAGTAGCTCAGTCTGATGCAGTGGGAATGTGTAGTGGTAGGCAAGTCACATGACCGGTGAATCACAGTGAAACATCTGGAGATGACCACTGTGTTGATTACTTTGTGTTAATGATCTCACAAGTCTATACATATATCCCAGTTCATCACACTAGATTCAATATTAATTCACAGTTTTTTAAATACCGACTCTGCCTTGATATAACCAGAAAAGTCAGAAAAGCTACATCCTCATTATAGTGCATCCAACCATAAATTATTGCTTTAGTCCTAGACTCTGAAATGCGACCTTAGAGAATTTCTGCTGAGGGTGGATGATTCCACTGTGAACCAGTGTGGAGATAAAGTATACTACACTGTGTCTCTGGCTGCCAGCCTGGATGGGGATTGTGTATGATGTGAGATGATTTGTCAGTGCACGCCCAGGACAAGAGTGTTGTCCTGCAGAAGTCCTGGAATCACACACCAGTTTAATGTTGCACTTTACCTGGAATTTTCTTGTATACTATTTGCTTATGCTTGGTCCTTTGTCTTACCCATAAGGTAACAGTGCTAAATATGAAGTAGATAGGACCAGGACCCTGTCCACTTTATATTTGTTTATCATACAAGTATGTGTGTGTGTAGTGTGTATGTTTATTTGTGCACACACACATGCATATATATGTGTGGAGGTCAGACAACAACTTGTGAGCATAAATTCTCTCTACAATGTTGATTTCAGGGACTGAACTTAGGTCTTCGGACTTGGAGGGAAAAGTCTACAAGCTGAGGCTTTCCACCAGCCCCGTCTCTGTTTTATTTTATTTTTTCTGTCTCTATTTTAAAAAATAAACCATGGCTTGGAAAGGCCATGAACCAGCGACTTCACACCTACCCACCATTAACCAAAAGTGGAAGTGCATAGCTGGTTTGCCACGTACCTCTGAGCCATCCACAGACCTCCCTGTGCAGACGGCTGCTTCCTTCCCACCTCTGACCGTCTGAGCCATCCATTTTCAACGACTTTCCTCTGCTTCATCAAACTTGGCTCTCCAGACTGAGCAGTGAGTCCCTTCCTTAGGGCCACACTGACTGTGACTCATCAGCTGCCTGCCTTATCTTCTTAGCTCCTCAGCTATCGCTGACACCCCACTTTTATTATCCCGAGTCTTCTCTTACAGAAGGCAGAGCCTGGTGTTCTCTGGCCTTGGGCTCTAGAGCTGGATGTCTGTCGACTGCAACATGACAAATCCCAAGCTGACTTGCTTAGTCAGGACACGGCAAACAGAGCTATTGCAGAAACACCCACCATTCTTGATGGGGTCGCGAGCTAATGCTTAGCCTTTCCTACACATGTTTTTCAAGATCAGCTTGTGGTTTGGTTCCCAGATATTATGGTCCGGACACAGAGTGTACCCCTAGAAAGGTGGTCCCTAGCTGGCAGATGCAGTCAAAGGTTATTGGAGGAATCGATTCATGGATTCATCGTTTGATGACATCACTGGGAGGAAGGGCGATTCGGGTCCCTGGATCCTTCCTTGTGTCTGTGCATGGTGTCCCCGCACCATGAGTGAATGGTTTTGTTCCTCCACGACTTTCTGCCAAGGGGTTCTACCTCGCCCCAGGCCCAGATGCAGTGGGGTTGGCTGACCCTCTGACATCATGGGCTGACCCAAATCTTTCCTACTTTAAAATTGCTTTGGTCACACATTCAGCACTGTGATGAACAACTCACATGTTGGGCTACAGAGCACGTGCGGACAACAGCATTTCTTCAGTTTATACCAGAGAACATATTTGGATGGTTGAACGCTGTGAGGCAGATCCCCACTCCCAGTAAGACCCAGAGAGAGAAAAGATACCTTTCTAAGTGGACACGAGTTAACCTGCTGAGCATTCACTGTAACCAGAGTCCATGGGACAAATTCTAAGACCATCAGGGAAGTGTGGAATAAGGAAAAGTAGAAGAAGCAAGAGGCCAGGGCTGCTTCAAAGTCAAACTCAATATCTGATTTCTTTTTCTTTTCTGTTTTTTCTTTTTTTTTTTTTTTGAGAATCTGTATGGTGTGTGTGTGTGTGGTGTGTGTCTTTGTGTATATCAGAAGGTACTATGTATGCCTGTGGAGTCCCTTGAGTGATTTCTGGAATCATCCTTGATTCTTCTGCCTCCTTTTTGCTTTGCTCTGGAGTTTCCCCAGTCTCTACCTTGCAGGACAGGAAATGCAAGCCGACTCCATTTCCACTTGGCTGGATTCAAACTCAGGTCCTTCTGCTTTCAAGACAGAGCTTAACCCTGGAGCCATCTCTCCAGCCTCAACATCTGATTTCTTCGGTTTGTCCACTACCCTTCATGTGACTGGTGAATTGACTCTAGGAGGAAGCTGCCATCTACCATAGCTTATTTAGTTTCAAATAGAAGCTCATTGATTCCCTCAGAAGTGCTTTCCCCAGGCAGCGATGGCGGCGGCTGCTGCTGCTCCTCCTCCTCCTCCTCCTTTTCTTCCTCTTCCTTCTGCTCTCCTCTCCTCCTCCTCTTTCTCTCCTCTCGCTTTCCTCTCCTCTCCTTCTCCCCTCCTCTTTCTTCCCTCCTTCGCCTCCTCCTCTCCTCCTCTTCCTCTTCCTTTTCTTCCTCCTCTTCCTCTTCCTTTTCTTCTCCTCTTCTCTCCTCTTCTTCCTCCTTCTCCTCCTCCTTTTCTTCCTCTTCCTCCTCCTCCTCCCCCTCTTCTTCTTCCTCCTCTTCTGCAATAAACCTAAGTTCCTACTAGGCACAGGGGTGGAGTCTTCAGTCAGCCATAGGAACCCTGCTCCCTTAAACACTGTTTTTCATTCTGGGAATTAGGAAGTAGAATTCACTGACCAACGATGCTCAGCTCGTGGAGGGACGGTGAGGGCATCTAGCCACACAGCTACAGGCTCCTCTACTGGCAGCAATATCTCGATCCAAGAAGAGCTGGAAAGTTGTTTGCTACCATAAGGTTTCCCCAACACCACCACCAAATTTGGCCAGCATTGTATAGGACATGAAACTTTGGAAGATTGATTGTTGATGTCAATGTGCAGAATTATCTTCTATAAGCACACTCGTATTTTTAAAAATATTTTGTTTGTATGGATGGTAGACTATAATATGTCCTCACAAGGGGCTTTTGAATAAAGTGTAACCACTACCCTGCCATGGCATGCAACTGGCTTGTATGAATGGTGTGCAAGTCTGAGTGGGCTCCTGCTGCCAGGCCATGCTAGGCTGCCCCTGTGCTCCCGGAGCCAATCTGAATCGTCATTTCCCTGAGAAGGACAGTCCCCTCCTGGGCACTGCCTCCCTCCATCTGTCGTTGACCTCATTGACGTTTCGTCCACCGCCATCTGTTTCCGCCTCTCCCGTCATTCTTTCCAGCCTGACTCTCATCCCTCTGCGCTCCCATCCAGCCAGGCCTCCCATCTGTCTTTCACTAAGTACCTCTCCCTGTCCAGTGCCGCCCATTTGCGCGGCACCTCGAGCTTGGCTCATCGAAATCCAGGATGCAGGATGCTCACTCAGAAGCAGCCCAGGAAGGCCTCAGTGATAGCTCGCTCTCCTCCCCTCTGACATTAGAACGAGATCGAGAAGGTCTTGCGGAATTGTCCCCTGGGGGAGAGGAGGCCCCAGCAATGGCTGCTGACTCGGGCTTCCCCCTGGACTGTAAGTCTCAGCCCCCAGTATTTCTGCAGTGAGCAGGACAAACAGACTCATTCTGTTTCAGGCAAGTCTGGAACACGAAGTGGACAGACTCCCCAGTGCTGTGGAGGGGTCTCCTGCCATTCCCCTCGGAACATGGGCTTCTGTGGCTACGGCCACAACCAACAACATGCCAGGAAGCGAGGATGGAGGATCCCAGAGCGTGTGGCCCTGGAAGGTTCCTGATGAAGCCTGTGGTCACGTGAGCCTGGAGCAGGGGGCAGCTAGGGTGGCTTCTCAAAAGCAGCTGCAGATGAGAAATGATAGCACCCTCTGAGCCCTTGGCTACTTGAAGCCAACTACCCGGTGAGTCCATCCACCTCTTCAGGAGAAATGAGTTTGAAATGGGCAGAGAGACTCTGGCTATATTTAGGTGAATGAATGGATGATTGAATTTCAGTCTATCAGTAGTCTGCGTTCATGTAATTCATGAGTGGAACAAGGTATTCCTCCTCTTGCTCCATCCCTCTAGGTGCCTTTGGAATGTGCCAAGACATATTCCAGGATGGGATCCAGAAAAGACTCCGCCTCCAGAGTCACCAGCAACCAATCTGATAAAAGTTTTCTATCACTATATCCCCCTTCTCTCCCTCCTGAATTTTGGACAAGGCTTTGAAAATAGGGCACTGTAGAAGATTGTGTCATATTCAAAAAATCTTAGGTGACTTAAGAACACTTTACAGCTTAGTGACTTAGGGCGTGGGCAGCCTCACCGAAGCGAGGGACTGTGGAGGGGCTTAATTTTCCCACATGTACCTTCTTCTGGGAGCCCCATCAGGTCAGTGATGGCTTTGTGGACACCCATGTGACATAGTCAGTGCGGCGCTTTGGTGGGCTCTGAAGACATTTCTCTAATCTTGGCTCAGAGAGTGATAGACATTGTCACTCTCCTTTAACACTACAGCCATGTACATGAAACAACCTGCATAGATGCATATGTTTGCTTACATACACATGGGTATATGCACACATAATGTATATCTCACATACATAAATTCATGTATATGCACACACACAATTTCATTTGACCATGACAAAGTATTCCTGGGCTGGTTCAGCGACACATCAAGAAGAAATTCTTGCTAAGGAGAGGAGTATGCACTTGGGTGACCCTCCTGTGGTTATCTGTGCTTGGGGAGAAGTAGAGGACTGATACCCAAATTTGCCACTCAGTCCCCCGTTGGCTGCACATACATAAGTGTGTGGCCCAGATTGGACATTGTGTATATTTCTAGTGAAAGTCTTGAATAGGAACCTGAATTCAAGAATACCATCATTTCTACATACACAAAAGCCCCAGTATGTGTGTTTTGATTCAATCCATTTTACTCAAAACAGACATGTCAAAAGATCAGATCAGAGAACTAGAGAGCACGCGGCTACACATGGTTGAGAAACTGCCAGAGACAGAGAGGGCTGAGCTTCCGGAAGAGGACTCGTTCTCTGCTCTTGGCAGCCATGTCTGTGGGCACTGAAATGTCCTGTATTGCCACCTGTCCAGGAACATCAACAACGATGTTAATGGACTGAAAATGAATTCTGCTCATTATTCGAAGTCATTTGAACTTAGAACTATATTGCCTTTAACAAGCAACAGATTTCATGAACTGTAGATCGTTAAAAATACTAATTAATGTCCTCTGTTAGATTGTGTGCATTACAGAAAGTGTCATGAGCACAGCATACAGCAGAGGAATCAGTTTCTCTCTATGCTGTCCATCTAAAGTGCTTTTTAATGCGCTGCCTCTGTCTGAACACCAGACACTGTAATTCCCTCTGGGAAAACATGCACATGGAACCGAACTTGATTTTGAAAATGGCATTGCTGGATGTCAGTTAGAGTGGACCATGGGAAGTGAGTCTAGATGGGCCTGCGAGATGGACCAGGTGGCGCTGTGGCCAAAGGATTTGCACACATATCTGACTACCAGGGTTCTTCTATCCTTGCAACCTGTATGGTGGAAGAAGAGAACTGACTTCTGAAAGTTGTCTTCTGACCTCTCTCTCTCTCTCTCTCTCTCTCTCTCTCTCTCTCTCATAAATAAATAATTTTAAAACAAAAGCCGGCGTGGGATGCTCCTGGCCTGGCAGTAGAAACTCATTGCCCAGTGATGGATAAGCATTCTGGATAGCGGGGGTCCTGTCTTGCCTGGGGTCATCCTGGCTCAGGCCTGCGCTCCTGGGTACATGATAGGCACCTTCACAGTCTTCCTGTGTCCTGGTTGGCAGAGGAGAGTTGAAGTGGCAGATGGTGTCCACTGTGGGTTACAAGGCTAGATGACGGGATGAATGGGCTCTGAAACTGACCTGCTCAGTTGCAAATGTCCGCTCGCTAATAAGAGCAGCTCACTGACTAGACTGTCGTTGGAGCAAACGCTGGTTTTCTTCTTCTTTCCCTCTCTGAGTATAGAACATCGCATGGGCCTGGAAACGGAAGCCTGCAGAGCTAATGTCCAGTGGCCACCAGCACCCACCCCCCAGGGACTCACCATCATGCAAGTGTGTGCATGTGCTTTGCTGCGGACAGGGGGTCTTTGAGTGGTACCTTTGAGAAGGGGAAGAAAACTCCAGGAAACTACACAGAATTGCAAACAGACTCTGTCTTGTTCCCCTGGTTCTGCCCGTATCAACTTCTGCATCATGAGGGTAAATCAGAACCACATGTGCTAAGGGCTGGGAATGCTGACTTCCCAAAGGACGGGGTGGTCTTAAGGATGCCTGAAGGCCAGCGATCGACACCCAGGCTGCTCTCTGTCTTGACAGAGCTACACAGTGACCCTAGAAGTTGTCAGAAGCAGGATCAATAGTTAATAAAAATATTAAAATGCTCAGTTTTCTTTATTGGGGGCACAGTGTTGAGGCTCAGGGGGAAGTGGATGACTTGTTCAGGTTCATCCAACTCTTAGAGAGACCGTGGTCCGTGCCTGCGGTTTGGGAGAGGCTCACATAGAAGCCAATGAGGTGTGGGAAGGGAGTGTGCAAGGAAGGACTCCTCCCAGCCGCGCTGCATTTCACCTGGGTAACGGGAACCATCATTTCTAACACCAGGACTGTGATAAGAATGAAGGTACAGGGTGCTATGCCCCCCGGCACACACAGGTCCTGGGAAACCCCAACTGCCTGACTCTACTGTCCAGGAGGAGCTGAGCCACGCCCCCAAGCTCACCTCCGCTCAGCGACCTGCCGTCAGCTCTCCACTCAGCACCCCGATTCTCTGAGCTCTTTGTGCAGTGGTGACTCAGAGAGACTAAAGTAGCCCAGATGAAATGTCAGCTTTTGTGTGGTAAAGTGTTTCAGCCCCAGCCCTTGGATGTTCCCGCATCCTGCCCCATCAGCCACAGAGACAGACAGGCGAGCAACGCATAGGCCCCAGCAGCTGCTGATGCTGGGGGCAGCCAGAGCCCCCAAGTCTCTTTTGTCACAGCAGATGAGCCGAGATGATGACAGAGCTGCTCATGAAAGCCCCCTGTCTCCCCCTGGTCTGCTCTCACATGCGCCGGGGCAGCCTTTATCTTCTCATTCCCACAGCTCGGGCACCGCGGCCTGGTGAATCACAGAGTTGGAGGAGGAAGGACGCGACGGCTGAACTTTATTCATTAGGGACATCAGAGCTCCTCCCAGGGGACGGCAGCTTTGGGGAAGAGGAGTCTGCGCCACTTAGCTGAGCGGTAAAATTACAGGCACTGGGCAAGGGCTAACGCTTGCTGTGTGCCCAAATGTACCGGGTGATATGTTCTTCTCTTCTGTACAAACTCTGGGACAGTGATTCCAAATTTGCAGGTGGCTAAGTGAGCTTCCCAAGAGCACCCAGCTAGTGAGACAAAATACCAAAGCCTGTAATGGTCTTTGTGCTAGAACAGTCCTGATTTCTAGTTCCTGACTTGACAGCTACAGAAAGCCTATATGGGCCTATACAGTGTTAGATAAGTTACATGAGTAGCAATGCCTTACAGTAAAGAGAGACTGAGAATGCTTCCCAATATCAACCTCAGATCTCCAGAACATCAGACCTCCACACGCACACACAGGTGCATACTCAGCCCCCCCCCAACACCTACCCACAAGTAAACATGCACACATGCACATACACATATACATACACACACATGCACAGGCTCCATACACACAAATGCATAAAATGGAAAAATAGACTTTGCACGTTGACCCTATCCAGCAGTATTCTAATGTAAGTGTTCGGAACACGTTCATTAACATGAACTGATTGGGCAGCACGGATGAGCAGCCTCCTGGAGGAATGGCATTTCTGCATAAGCTTATGTCATGGCTGATGATGTCCGTCCACCTCTACCTACCTGTCTGCCCTCCTGGCTTACCCCCTATAGCTCCTTCCTGGTATATCTCTTCCACTTCCATGCCTTTTGTTTTGGCATAACAGAGAAAGTGTGATTTTTGCCTTCTGACTTCTGTCTCCCTTTGACTGCATCCATTTTCCCGCAGATGACAGTCATTCTTCAGTATGGTTAAACTGTCCTTCATTGCGTGCATACATACATGTCTCCTACTGTCTTTATCCATCTATCTGCTGACTGACACCTCGTCTGATTCTATGACGACTGTGGACTCTGTAGTGAGGGCAGCAATTTCTCCACATTGCCAGCAGCGTTCATTTACTTTCCTTGTTTGATAGTAACCGTTATAACTGTGATGTGATTGAATCACAATGAATTCATAGATTTCTCCTGAGGGTTAAAACTTTCCTATGTTTTTTCCCCTTACATTACTGGTCATCTGTTCTTCTTATGAAATATGCCTGTTACTTAATTTGCTGGCTTCTTGATTGGATTACTTTGCTCTTGCTAATTTTGTTTTTACTTCTTTCTGTGTTTTGGGTATTAAACTTCTGTCAACTGTGAGCATTTTCTTCCATTCTGCAGGCTTTTTTATTATTCCATGGGATATTTTCTTAGTTGTGCAGAATCCTTTCTTTCTGTGGCCAGGGAGTTACTTACATTTCAACTCAATATTCTCAGCATTCGGGAGTATCATAGCCTGTTTATGCCCCACTAGCAGAGTCAGTTTCTAGTCAGTGTGTGCCTTTAGGGTCCCACATATTATGAAGTAAGAGTAGAATATCCGTTACAGGGTTGTGAGGAAGAAGGTTCCAAGCATGTTCCAAGCAGGCAATCTCGACTTTAGTGGTCTTCCTGCTGTCGCAGTCCAGTGGATTTTGACATAGGAAATAGAGCCAAGTCTCAGTAGACTTAAGTTCCAATCACCAGTGGTGGGTATTTGCAAAGTAGTTAGGGAGCCTGGAAAAATGGGTAAACAGAATGAAGAGAGGACACATCCACATCTGGTCTTGGGCACCATAGACAAGAAACTCCTATGGTGCAGACTGTACGGTCTGGTTTGGTCAGGCACCTACTGGAAACGACTGGTGATTTTATGCAAATTACTCCTCTCTTTTAGAAGTTTTCAGTTTTCTAGATTTATTAGCAGTCAGGAGAGAGTATACTTTGAAAATAACATAAAAATCACTGCATGCAATTCATTAAGATTATTCTATATGTAAAGACATTGACGTGACGGTCCACTGGCACTGGAATGCTGGAATCCAAAGAAGACTATTGTTGGTGAAATGTGCTCTGGGAAACTCTTCAATAGCTCTGTGGTGAGCCTGCTTCAGCCAAAGGAAGTGGGTGACTCTGGTGATTCATACTCTTATCAGCTCTTCTAATAGCACCCCCACATGCAGACGGGTGATGTCAGGGCTGCCGTGACATAGTTCCTTCAAGCAACAGATACTCGTCCTCGCAGAATTCTCTGGACACAGTGGCTTTGCTGTCAAGATGTTCTTCCCTTCTTATGGGTACTGCGGAGGGGAGTCTACCCAGCTTTCCAGTTTTAGCTTCTTGGCAATCCTGTGCTCCTTCGGGTTGTAGATGACCACCCTGAGCATTACCCGCATCTTCTCTTAGTGTTCTCCGTGGGCGTGCGTTCAAATCTGCCCCTTTTCAGGATGTCATGAGCTGTACTGGATCCGGGACCTTCTTGCTTTAGCATTCCTTCCTTTGATGAGTTATGTCTGCAATGTCCTTGTTTCCAAATAAAGTTACATGCTGAGGTGCTGAACATTACAAATTCACTGTTTTCTTTTTGGAGAGAGGGAAGGAAATCAGACCTCAACACAGATTAAAACCATATCAGATTGTATTGTTTGAACTCTAGTTCTGAGTTTCTCAGTATTGTGACCTCAAATAGGCCAGTCAATGTGTCTGTGTCTTGGTTTTCAAAGTCATCTACCAGAAAGCAATTCATGGATGTTTTGAGAAAATTGACAATGGTGATGCTTGTAAAGTGATTTAGAAGTTACTAGACATGAAGAATGTGTCCCACTTCATTCACATGGGCTGTAATGACATAGAATCTCTGCATTTCCATCCTTAGCTCTTGACAAGACTGAATCTAGGAATTTTTGCTCTCTCATTCTAAGACAATTCTAATGGATTCTAGGTAGATCTGTGATCTACTTAGCGGATTGCCTCCTATCTGTTAAAATAAAATCTTTGAAGATACTTGCCAGTAAGGGAAACAAAGAAAACAGAGAGGAAGGAAAGAAGAGGAAAAGAGAGGGAGAAGGAAGGCAGAGGGAGAGAAGGAAGGAAGAAAAGACACAAGCTTGTTCTTAAGAACAAGGAATGAAGAAAAATAATAGAATAATCAGCTTCAAGAATATTTGAACCACTACTCTACCAGGATTCACCACTGAGATCCTGGGTCGCAACATGAACAACGCTCTTGAGAAGAGCCGTTCTGGTCTGTGATATTAATTAGGAAATTCTTGGTGCTCGGAACAATACTTCACAAACGTACGCTTGCTGGTCTGGCCATCCTGCTCTTAGTAATTCCTTCAAGGACGCGATTAAACCTAAGCAAAGATTCAGAGATATGAATTTTGCTGAAAGATTGATGGTGGAGTAAAGATGCTGGCACAGTCTAAGCAATCACCCTGGAGGACACTGCCTACCCAAATGACAATCACTCAGTGATAAGGTGATGTGGCAGTCGTGGTGGGGAAATCGATGCCCTCTGAAGATAAGCCCAAGACCTACGACTTTGCAGTTGCGCTTAAGGTTAATGACCTTGAAATGGAGAAATGATCTTGGATTTTCCAGATGGATGCCAATTAATCACATAAATCTCTAAAAGTGGAGAAAGGGGAGAGAAGATGGAGGAGGGTCAGGTAGTACATTGCTGGCCTTGAAGGTGGGGCGAGGGACATTAAGCCAAGGAGTGCAAGTCTCTCTAGAAATGGGGACAGTCCTGCCCTCAACACTGGAAGTGAGGTTTGTGTGTCCCATGACACATGGGATTGCAGGGTAACAATCACAGGAGGAGTTCAGCCAGGCGGGACAGGGCCAGGAAGCACGGCACCCCCAGGACGCCATGTGCAAGAGAACCATGTCCTTGAACTCAGAAGCCGGGGGAGGCTGGGCTGGTGCATTGAGATCAGCTTGGTCTCAATGAGAAATGACAAGCCTCCTTCATTGTACCATCTAGTTACCAGCCTACAACAGGCTACAATGAAAGATCAGAAAAGAAGCACTGCAGACCAGCTGTGATTGTACTAGACATTGCATCAAGGTGAATAAATGCTTACAAACCATTTTAAGGAAAAATTATTGCTTTTACACCAGCACATGCAGCACAAGTATTTTATTAATTTTTTCACATAAAGAGCCGGAGGAATATGATCTAATAACAATGACCAGCTAAGAATATGTTAATGTATTTTAATGTATTTTTGCATCTCTGCATGCTCTTGACACACTACTTTGATCATAAATTACAAGTCAGAAGAGAAAAGGGAGAGGAAGTGTCCCGGGGCAACTGGATGCGCAGCAGAACCAGACTGTTTGCCCCCTAAACTCTACTGGGGCTGAGTTCCAGGCTGTCGCCCATCTTTTCCGTCTTTCTTGGGTACTGGCGACAGTGGCCGTTGGTGCCAACCACCAGGCGGCCTTATAAATGATTCTGCAGGGCCAGGTCAGTTGAAAGCTTGTTGACCCCCCTATCCCCCTGGAGAGCTGTACAAACTCACTAGCCCCTGTCTCTCCAAGCATTCTGCAGAGTCTTGACACCCATCACGGGGCTGAGGGCTGAACTGAAGGTGGACCCTGCTTGCTGCCGCACCTCCTCAGGAGTTAGGGTTACCCTCTCACCTGCAGAGCAGCCAAGCCCAGTGGAGAAAAGCGTGCAGTCTGGCAACAACCAGCCCGCGGTGGGAGCCCGTCTTCCTGGGTTCAATCGGCAGCCTTGAATCTGACGGACGCTGTCCGATTCTGTCTCTGTGCAAAGTGAGGGTGCTGCTTCCCTCCAAGTTTAAAGCTATGCCCAGCTTTAAGAGCAAAAGTTTCCAGAGCTGGGAAGATGGCTCAGTGGTTAAAGCCTTGGCCTCACAAGCAAAAAGACACATGTTCGAATCTCCAGATTCCACATGTCATGGTTAGATACTGGTGTCAACTTGCCAGGTGAAGATTCAGAGCACATTTATAAAGCACTGATAATTGAGTTAAGCCCTGGCCAGCCTGCAGGAGATTGTTTGATGAGAAGGTTGGGACTAAGGCCTGGGCAGGCGAATAAGATGGGGGGTTGCCTGAAGAAGTTAGTGTCCTTTGGTACACTGGGTCAGGCGTGCTGGTCTGGCAAGTGAGACATGTCCCTCTCAGCAGTCCTGTGGTTGTGGTTCTGGTGTGACTAGTTCCTTTGGCTCTTGGTTTGGCATGGACTCTCCTGCCGGACTCGACAAGGAACTATAGCCAGACAATTATATACTAAAAATAAACCCCCTTGTTCCCTTAAGCCGCTTGGTCGTGATTTTATAGGAAACAATGCAGAGTAACTGTGACACCATGTACAAATGACAGGCAGAAATGACAGTGGCCTGAAATTCTGGTTTTGGGGCACAAAGCCAGGAAAACCTCGGAGCAAAGCAGTAAGGAGATGGGGCAACTGAGGATGATTTCTGAAGTCACCTTTGGGCCTCCACAGGCACACATCTGCAAGTGCCCTCTGGACGGACAGACAGACAGAGAATGACAGAGAGATAGAGAGACAGACAGACAGACAGAGACAGAAAGAGAGAGAGAGAGAGAGAGAGAAGAGAATAAAAGGATAAATTCTAATGGTTACCTCACTATAATGCTCATCAATGTCTTAGGCTTCTCTCTGGGCAAGGCTTCCTCAAAATGTAACCCAACCCTGAAATGTTTTCTCAAGGTGCTTACATCTCAGAGAATAGGATTTCTCTAGGCATTTCAACCATTCCAGTTCCAGAACGATATGAAGATAGGTTATGAAATTGCCTGAAAGATATAAAAATATTTTTACTGAGGAGATTATGTCAAATGTAAACTCAGGATAGGAAAGTAGGTTCAGCTGTTGTTCAGTTCAATGATCGCCCCCAAAGATGAGCAAATGGTTGCTGCTGTTTGGGGATCATGTGGCTATTGCAAATGCATTCTAAATATATCAGCGGTCCAGGCAAAAGGCAGAAATAAGGGGGTCTTATAATTCTCAGAGAGGCCAATTCACAAGCTTATAGAGGGCATAGATTTATTTTTCTTGCTGGTGAGACAGAACTTTCTCCCATGAGCTGTCATACTAAGGCTCCTAATTTGATAAACAAAATGTCCCTCCGCACCCCCAACAAGAATGAAAGAGGTGTTACTTTTACAAGGGGCATTTTTGCTTATGTCAAATATATATATATATTAATGCAGGAATTTTTGGCTTGTGTATATATGTGGCATGCATATTGTGGATGCACATGTATGTAAGATGCAGTATGCATGAACGTGTATGTGTGTGTGTGTGTGTGTGTGTGTGTGTGTGTGTGTGTGTGTAGTCCAGAGTCAAGAAGTTGTCAGGTATCCTCCTTAATCTGTTTTCTCCTTAAGAGAAGATCTCTCACTGAATCCAGAACTTGCTGAATTAGGCAGCTTGAAGTCAGGATGTCCTGTCTCTGTCTCACGAGTGCTGAGTTGCAAGCAACCTGCCATACGACTATGTCAGTGGGTCCTGGGATTTGAACCCCAGTCCTCATGCTTATGCAACAAGCTCTTTATCCACTGAGCCATGTCCCCAGCCACACATGCTGTTCTGTGATACCTGGCATTTAGGATGGAGCATGTCACAATGAATAGCTGGGTTCTGCACTCAATTCACATTCTCCAAAATCTAAAATCAGTGATTGTTATTGAACGCATGTTTTGATTACTAACGGCTTTGCGATGGAAAGGAGTGATTGAGAAGTTTCTAGCTTCTCATCGTGAAGTGGGAGAAACATACACAGTGACAAGGTGTCTCTTGGGAGAATAAGTCCAGTGCTTAAAGTAAAGCACACAGTATGCAGTAGTTGCTCAATATGGAGATCATTTTCCCTCTGCCTATCTGTGATGGTTCTCATGAAAGAAGAGGAGCGCTAAAGGGAATACGGAACAATTCCAGAGTTTCAGAATAGATGTGTAAAGATGAATGTGCGCCAGCGTAGCAAACATCAAGATCAGCCACTGGGAACTGTCGTTCATTCAGCCCCACGCATGCGTCGTTCTGCAACAGTCTCCACACCATTCCAGCTAGAGTCGCCGCAGCAGTGGAGTAGACCACCGCTCTTCCCAGTCTAGCACTGCGAAGATGCACGGGCAGCCTCGTCGCCAGAGCTCCGGAGGCTTCAGAGTCTGCAAAAGAAAGGCAGCTTTTGCCCAGGAAATAATTCAGGCTCAGAAATAATGGGACGTCAGAAACGCAGTCCTCGGCAAATGCCTGGAGACATTACCCAGCATTGAGGCCCTGCATTAGTGCACAAATTGTCCTGATGTGTTTTTTTTTTTTTTCAGGTGATTTTGCGACTTGGTTGGAGAGCAACGTGAATATTTTATCACATGATCTGCTGCAGCGTGCAGAGCGGCTTCTTTTGCTTTGAGAAGCTACGTGGGCCCCTGGAATTCTGGTCCTAAGTGTGGGAAAAGTTCGGATCCGCGCCTGCACAGGGATGAGGACCCTCGGACCGTCCTGCCCCATCCCGCAGCACCTCCCAGAGCTTTTCATCAGCGAAAACACTGAGCGCGCTCTTTTGCGTCTTTCAGCTAATCTTTATCGAGACTGTTACAGACCAGACTCTGATGCCAGTCTGGAAGCTGCAGACATACATACGGTGGGCGTCTGCCTTTGAAGGTCAAGACTTCTGAGCTGAGGGAGTTGGGGGCCAGATTTTTCATACCCATTCTGCTTCGTGTTTTGTCTGGGACTCTGGCTAACCAAGGAGTTGCAGGTGGAACATTTCATTCATCTTTCACAGCGGCGTCCCCATGGTAACGGAAATATAAACTCCACGCAAGGAGCTGTTGGCTCTGCTTCCTTTACCATGTCCAGGAGAACGCTCCATACTTGCTTTGCACTCTTGCTCATCGACTACCACATGAGGTCAGGTTGTGAATTGGGAGGATAAGTGCCTAAGCTAGTACGGGGGGCTGTCATCAGAGCTGGGATGTAAAAGAGAGATGTTTTGTCCTTGAGTTATAAATCATTGCAGCCACACCTAGACTTAATAGACTACCAGTGGGGATTTCAGACCTAGCACATGTCTGTCCCTTCCTCCAGTCTCTAGCAGCCAATTTATCAAATGACCAAGTCGGGAACTGAGCAGCAGCCCTAAGACACGTCTCTCCCTCTTACTCTCAGCCATCTCAGTAGGTTCTATTGATTGTGGATCTGCGCATCACACCATCTTCTTCTCTCCTCATGGTCCAGGCTGCTCTCTCCTCACCTCAGAATGGCGTTACTTATTTTTGAGTCAATATGATCAAAACATGTGACAGAAGCAAGCTCAGGGAGAAAGGGTTTACTTTGGCTCAAAGAGACTTCGGTATATCACAGACGTGCAGACGTGACTGAGTTCTTTGCAGTGAGTTTCGTGACCAGGACCCTCCCATCATGGGAGACCAGAAAAAAGAGGGATTGAAAGCCAGGCAGACACAACCTTCGAAAGCCACCCTCCCTCATGACTTACTTATAGAAGGCAGAACACATGTTCTAGAAGCTTCACAGTCTTCAAAACAGTGTCACAAGCTGTTGACCAATCATCCAGAATATCAAGTTGTAGGGAACAATTCAGATTCAACCATAATGATTATGGAGAACTGATTCGCTCTCTTTCCAATCTCTTTCTTTTCACCTCATCCTGTAAGCTCATTTTTCAAAAGTTCCAATGGAATCCTGCCCTCCAATGCTTGACCCTCATGTGCTGCTTAGGATCTTCAAGACAAGGATCAAAGAGTTTATACATTAAACTAAGCCCTTTGTGATCCAACCCTTTATTTTATTCTACCTCTCAGATTCTGTCCCTGCCCAAAGGGTGCTGGCTTAACATCCTTAACATCTTCCATCCTTGCTTCTTGCTTGTAAACACATCTTCATGGCCCACACTGCCAACCAATGCCTTTCCAGATACACTTCCCACCTGTCCACCTAAGTGTTTGGTAAATAGGTCCACTGCCAATCTCTCCGAGTTCCCCATTCGATCCACAATGGGCCATGTGATCCCGGGCAGTGATCTGAACTGTTTATGCTTCTCTTTCCATCTGCTTGAAGACTCCACCTCACACTCTGCCTCATATGCCTGAAGCCCAGGGTCGTGCTGGCCCGTGGTGAGCTCTGCATCTCTCATTCCCAGAATGCAGTGGTTTTCTCCCGGCGACAGCAGTGTCACCTAGGAGCTGGAGAAGCACGCAGTCCTCAGACCCTGCCAGGACCCATGGGTCGTTCACTCTGGGAACGAGATCCAAGGCCTAGGTTCCGGCATCCTCTGGGTTACTGTGCTTGGGTCTAAAGCTGTAGGCTGGGGCAGGTGTACTGTGAAGCGCCTGTGTGTGTCACTTTCAGCATTTCTGTGCACGTGTGAGCACAACTTCACTGTGGCAAACTCCTACCAGTCACTGTCAAAGTGGAGCATGATCCAATTGTAAGTTTAAGCTGATAGAGCCCCTACTGGGTTATTCTCTGAGACATCTATGGAAATCGTCTGTAACTCCACTAGTCATGGACACGCTTTCCTACTTACCCCATTTCCATCCACACTCGATAATGACAGACTTCTTAAAATGCAAGATTCTGATACATGCTACATGACACTCCTTTGTATTCTGGGTTTGTATGCATTTGATGAGTTGAGGTCACTCTGATAATTGAAAATGTTAATTGGCCTCTGCCAGCCCCTCATCTGAGAAGCTTCTGTCATAGCCGATCTGTTTTTTTGTTCTTTCTCATATTTCCCTCATGCCTGTTGATCTGTCAGACTCATATCCAGGACATTAATGTGTGATGAGGTTTGAAGGAGTGGACAGGGAGGGGCTGGGCAGATGCTCTATCAGTGAGTGTCTGCCAGCACCTAGACATGAACTGCACCCCCAGATCCCACCTTACAAGAAGTAAAATCAGGTTCATTATACACATTCTGCTGGAGAGGAGGAGAGAGTTGGAACTCCGTGGCTTGCTTGATGGACAGCCACACTAGCCTACTTGGTGGCATCAGACCAGAAAGAGAGCTTCAGGAAACCAGGTGGAATGACATTTGAGAAGAGACACCAGAGTGTTGTTTGGTCTCCACATGCATGCACAGGCACACATACACACACATGCACACACACACACGCATGCACGCACACGCATGCACATACACACAAAACACTAAATGAATGATAAATAATAGTAGGAGCATGATCAATTGTTTAGACACTAAACATAGCATGCTTAAATGCAATTCTTATAGTAATAACATTTAATATTCTGGATTTGTAAGTTGGTCCTATTTATTAGTTTCCATATTATAGACTTGTACAATAACTGCTTTGTCTGCATCTGCTGAGAGAGCCATGTTTTTCTCTTTCACTATATGAATATAATGAATTACAGCAATAACTTATCTAATATTGAATTAGCCTTAAATTGCTAGAATAAATCTAAGTTAGCCATGATATATTTTTATGAAATGACAACATATGCACTTTGTCGATATTTAGTTGTAAAGCCATTAAGAGTTGGTATTTCCTTTGTCAAAAAAATATGAACTGTTAGCTATTTTTAAAACAATAGGATTGATTTTATTCTTTCATTATTTTTCCTGTTAAAAAACAATGAAATGATTGAGATTTTCTTATATCTGAATGGAGAGTTTTGGTGATATATGTATGTATATATTTACATATATTCATGTATTTGGATGTGTTTGTATATGTTTCTTTCACTGTATTTGCATATATATATATATACCTTTATGTAAACATTTGTGTGCATATTTATATAATGTGTTCATACTTTTACTGACATACCTATTGAAATATAAAACATCTTAAAATTGTTCATACTTTTACTGATATACCTATTAAAATATAAAACATGTTAAAATTGTTCATTTTGACTATGCTTATTAATTTTATTAGGGTTTTCCCCCAATATTCCCTAATGCTTTCTCATTCTGTTTATAATTTAGAACGCTTTCATAGCTTCAGATTATTCTTTCACCATTGCAGGTATTTATTATAAATATTTTTAACTGCAGTATCATTCTTCTCCTTTGCTCAATCTCAAAAAAAAAATGTCTTAAGCATCAGTTTTTTTAAGTCACCAAAATTTGTTTTTGGTGATATCCTAGGCTTTAGGTTGTACTTCATATTTTTCAACCAGATCATAACTTTGAGCTTTCAAAGCTTAGTTCATTAATTATATACACTTAAACTCATATATTAATTATACACACAGAGCCACATATATTAATTACACACACATACATATTAATCAAACCATCCAAGACTTTATATTTCCTCTTGCAAACTGTTTTATAAACATCCTTCCAGAATGTTTTTCTGTTTCTAAACTCTAAATCTTTTATAATCTTCATTTGTTATGTTTCATTTACTGCGCACTGCAGGGTGTGTGTTTCAGCTCCTTGTGAAGGAGCGTCAGTAGCTAAATGTTTAAGGGATGTGCCTCCATTTGGTTTCTGAGTCGGCTGCTCCTTAGCCCCACGGTCCTGGGCCGATATCCTCAGTCCTTCCTTTGAGTCTCAGCTTTGTTAGAGGCAGAGCAGAGTTGTTTGGAGGGCTGATGTCCCTTAGTGGTGTTGGAAGATTGCAGTAGCTGTTAGTGCATTGTGACTTATCTCTATTACAGGAGGGCACTGGATCTCAAGTGCTCATTGATGGTAGGAGCAGCTTATAGCTTCATAGAACACCATGGGCTTTTATGAATGCTCCCTGGGTGTTTAGAAGGGATCTGATATCTCTGTTCTGTACAAGCCCCAGGCTCTTCCTGCACATTTAGTTCTTTTCAATCCCGGTACCAGTTCCCCGAATCTGTGGGACTCATCTGCATTGTATCAGGCCAAGACACTCAGAAAGCTAAACTGTCGCTCACAATCCTTCTGACCGCCAGAATCTAGTCTTTTGTTCTGATATCACCCCTGCATGCCTTTTAGATATTTACTACTTTTTATCAAGCATGCCTAAGAGTGGTAAGTGAAATAGGTTTTTCTGACCCTAGGTAACACCGCCAAATGCTATTATACTGGGTGTTACACTGTAATATCAGTCTAGACCACCAAGTCTAAATAAAGCATTTCACAATTGCTCATACATACAACTAACTGCTAGCCCTTCTAACAGCCACAGGAGTCATAAATACCATGACATCTGCTGAATTCTGTTTTGTCCCAGTGCCTATATTAAAAATTGAAAACTCTTCGTTTTGTTTCTAGCCAAGAGAAATGTCATAGCTGACACTATTATTTCCCTTTTGCAGATAAAGAACTGGAGGCAAGGATAGGGCAAGTAATTTCACTCACAAACCAGGGTTTGAACTCAGAAAGCCAAACTTGACAGTTTATGCTGTTTCTTATCCCTCCAGATTTTACAGCTGACGAAGAGCTAAGTCAGCATTTTCAATCCGCTGGGTGTTTCTCTAGAGCGTGTGCCAAGCCACTAGCCCAACCCGGTGTGGAAATCCCATAAGGGACAGCTTTATTTAACCTGTCACTGAATTTTATGATTCCAGGTATATCATTTTATACATTTCTCATAAAGTTAAAATGCTGGAAAAATTAAACACTGGTGCGAGGAACCACAATTTAATTGCCATTAGCTGCCTGTCACAAATTTAGCCAAGAGTCTGTATTTAAATCTGTTTCTTCATATAAGTTGTAAGTAATTCTCAATAATTTTACAATATTTTTAAAAATTATATATAAAGTCATTGTGACTGAAAATGTTAAGCAATCACAGAGTGAATATCCAACTTGGAATGCTAAATTCCAAATTTCACTATGCTAGTTGCTACATGCATGTGCTAGTATGCCATTTTACAAATTAGGAAAGTGAGCGTTCAAAGTGGAAGTGTCCTACCTTACTTAGTTCTGTTACACTGTGATACTTGTACTGGGATCATGTCTGACTTTGGGAATACCAACTGTTAAATTTATTTCTGCCTCGCTAGAGATTCTCAGGAATGTGACAAAAGTGTTAACCAGGAAGGTTTTCAATATTATAATTGTAGGAAGAAAAGGAAATATAGACCTTATGATGAGAGACTGGCCAGAATTTTCATGATTTGAGCTGTCCAACATTAAATGCAGTAGGTTACCCCGTACCATGGTCCTTTCCACAGGCTAACACAGCCGATATTCATGTGTCCTGCCCAGCTCCACCCAGTCTTTTCCTGCTCAGTGCTCAAGCTAAGGAGACATGAAAGTGTTAAAGGATCTCTCTCTCCTCTCTCCTGCCAATCCTCTCACACGTCTCTTTTAGGTGCCCTGGTTTTTAACCTAATTTGGAGTCACATGCTAGGTCAAGTTACAGTGAGACATCCTTAAAGGATTCATTTAAAAAATAGCAGAGACTTTGAATAATATATTGCTTAGCATCATTATCACTAATAGATACTATTGGCTAGCTCTGTATTACTTGGCAGACTTTTTCATGGCATAACATCTCATAATTGTCTCCCTTCTACAAAGGAGAAGATGGAGACCCAGCGTGGTTTTGACCCGTTCTAGGACATGGGGCTGATTGGCAATGAAGCTAAGGCCCAGACCCAGTGTCCAGCCCAGTACTTCTATGTTCCAGAGTTGGCAGGAAGGAAAGCAGTCCCCTTCATGCACAAGTAAGAGCCTCTCGCTATGCCCTTCCAGGCTGCCTTTGGAGTCTCTCACTAACTTTTTGATCCAGCGTTCACTAGAGTGTTCCCTAAGATGAACTATTTGATTCTTCTTCCCATACCTCCCAAATGGTATCTGTTGGTTACCAAACTACACCACCCAGCTGATACCTGACACTTGTTGGCACTGAAGTGGCCTGGCCATGTTCCCAAGATAAGCAGCCTTTTATGAGTTAAAAGCTTTGCCGAAACAATGGAAACCTAAGAATCAACGTCGTAATGAAACAAGCTTCTGAATGCTATTATTTCTCAACCCACGCTATGGCCCACTGACAGCAACAAGGAAGCACATGGGGAACATTTACCACCCTGACAAAGACTGACACTAGTCCTTCATTATCACTCAGTGTGGTGATTGGACATCTGTGAGAAGAGGGCGGGGCTAAGTTTCTGCTTCCTTTTCCCTTGAAGCTGAGTGTTCTCATAGCACCCCGGACATCTCAAAGGTGATGCTGAGGATGCTAGGAGCCGAGATGTTCTGCCTCCAAGGTCATGACTTTTTACAAAATGAGGCCTATCAAGTCACAGACGCAAGTGACGATGCTCATTATTCATGAGGTTACCCTAGGGACATGGAATCTGGACCTGAAAGCAGAGCCCCTCGGGTCACCCTAGAGCTCCTATCCTGTTCTCCTGCTTAGGCCAGAGTTGAGACTCACAGGCATCAGGGGATGTGACCAAGTTCACACAGACAGAAATATCCGAATCAGAAGTGCACACAAAGTCTGACTTCAAAAACTTCTATTTTTCCCCCTAGGATTGCATACATTCTCCAAAATACAGCTTAAAATTGGCCTTTTATTGCTATGTATATTTCAGCATCAAAGATCTACCATAACCAGGGCCAAAAATACACAACAAAAATAAACCCTGGGTGAGTTTATTTGACTTGCACTGCGGGATGAATCACCCAAGAGAGAAAAAGGTAGGGCAGAGAGAAGCAGGCCGGCCCTCCTCAGGAGCCGGGACCCTGGGGGAAGCCCCCTCTGGAGCGGGGGTTTCTATCTTGTCCCACCACAAGTTGGCAAAGAGAAATGCTTCTTTCGCTTTTCGCTTTCTTGTAAGCTGCTGTTACATGCTTCGGTTATTTCAGGCTCGCGGATGGCTTTGGGATTGAAGTAGGGCTACTCTGAAAGATAGTGAGGACGGGGACTAACCGGAACGTGGGGCGGTGACAGGTGAGGTGCCCGAGGTTTGAATGTCACCTTGAGCAGAGTCTGCAGCCTGGATGCTCCTCTTTCTCTGAGCTATGTGTACGGTCCCTTCATTAGGCATGAAGCATATGGCAAACAGAATTTATTTAGAATTATTAGATTGACGGAGCTATTCTTTCTCCCATGTACAAGATGCATGGCCGCATGCGGGTCGTGCGAATGCTGGGCTCCTGTGGCTCCCCATGCTTTAGGATCCATGAGAGCAAGTCCACGGCTGACCTGGGCACTAAGGAGCAAAGGTCTCGCACTGCTCATAGCACCTACTGGAAGCCAGTGATGTTCCATTACATCTTACTTTGTCCTGGGGATGCCTCTCAGCAGCGTATTCAACTCATCCTGCCAAGCACTTCCCACTGGCGACTTTTGCAAAAGCGTCAAAAAACTACAAGTGCCACCCTCCATTTACCTGCGTGGACAGCTTTGCTGTAGTTAGTGCAAAGCAGCTATTTAGAAACGTAAAGTTAATGAAAATGGAAAACTGAGACTTAATGGGGTCATGATATTTGAAGCAAAGAAAGTCAGAAACTGCAGTGGCTCTGTGCTAGATGGGAGGCTGTGCACAGCTCATGATGACGGTGTGGATCAGATTCTTGCCAGTGATTATGATAGTAGGTAATAAAAACAGAAAACCAAAAACATTATTATAAACCAACTTTAAAAATAATCTTTTGGAGCAGGCATTTTAAGCATAAGAGATGGAAGTTTGGGTTTATCCCATAGCATCTGACATGAGACAGAGAAAAGAAACAAATGGCCAACATCAGCTGGAAACAGCCAGTTTTCAGCCTAGGAGGATCTATATTGACCGTATGTGTGTGATGGTAACAAGGGTGGCAGTCAAAGCAATATTGACAGCATGGCGGGCACTCTCTGTGGTACGCACTGGGCGCTGACTTCAGCGCTTTACATAAAGCACAAAAGTTTAAATTATGGGTCCACATGTTGGATTTACATCTAGGGACCGAGAGCCTGAGCTCCTGTGGGCCTTGTGTCATGACTATGAAATGTCCCTTTAGGATCATAAATCTGAACCTTGGACCATGAGTGTGAACCCAGGCAGTGGTGGTGGCCCTGATGGCTGTGGAAACTCATGGAGATGGACTATTATGGAAAGAAATTTGTTACCGGGAGTGGTCATTAATGTTTTCCAAAACTCAGCTCTTCTTCCTGCTACCCCCTGAAATCAATTACAGATTTTTTAGAATGTATTTTTCAAAATTAATTAATTTTGTGTGTGTGTGTGTGTGTGTGTGTGTGTGTGTGAGAGAGAGAGAGAGAGAGAGAGAGAGAGAGAGAGAGAGAGAGAGATCAAAGACAACTTCTGGGAGTCAATTTTCTCCTGAGAAAGGAGGTGCTTCTCAAGGAGGTGCTTCTCAGCGTCTCAGGACTGAACTCTGGTCTTGAGGTTTCCAAGCGGCTCCCTTACTCGCCGAACCATCTGGTCGCATCCATGACTACATGCAACCAGCTGGTTTATGTTCCTGCCACCATGGCAGGCTGCATCCATTCCTCACCAGTGACCCAAAATAGACTCTCTGTCGCCAAGTTGCTCCTTGTCAGGTATTTGGTCATGCAGTGAGGAGCATAAGTAATATATTGAGCAAGGGCCCTGTTATCCCCTGGCCTGAAGGCACCAAACCATGACTCCTAAATCCAGCGTATACTACCTACTGTCCCAATGCCCAGGGGCAGATTTGCTTTCTCGTGAAGAACTGGATCAGTTACCCAAACTAGCATGAGAACCTTTTGTCTGACTGACCACAATCAGCTGCAGGTTTGGTGATGCCCTATTTGTGAACTTCAAGCTGACGGCGGGGGTGAGGAACAGACACCAGAGCTGTCTCTTTGGAGTTAAAGTGAATCAACCCCAATACATATACTACATTTGTCTTTCACAGAGTAAATTTAGATCTTCAGATTGGATTTGCTCTATCATCAACATAAATTTATTCAAGTGATCTTGGGCGCTTATTCCTGCAGCAAAGCAACATAATTTCACACAATAGTCCAAGGTGGCACAACATGTGACATAAGCGTGGCATGATCCTTTTGAATCAAGAATTTGATGAAATGCATGCTTTGCTTTCAGCAGAGTCACTTGCAAAGAGTTGACTGAACGTTTTGTCGTAAAAACTGTATGATGATGAAATTTTTTTAAAAGGAAAAGAAACATGTTTCTACTCTGGAAATTCCATGGCCAGCGCATTGCAAGTGTGTCCTCACAGTAATTCAAGTGGCAATGTACATCAGTGTGGTGGGCATGATTCCAGACTGCAGGGCTGAGAATTGACAACGTTATACCACATGAAAGATGACAAATGTTGGCTGAAAACACTGTGCCCCACTCAGAAAGCTTGTGTTACAGTCTAGCACGTGTATAGAGCCGTGGAGACACTATCCAAAGGAACTAAAAGGAGTTTGTTGAACTTGGGAACACACATGTCCTGATGGAAAACACCCGAAGCAATTTACATTATGACACCTTCCACCTTCCACTGGGACAGCTGTGCAGTTGACTGCTTCTGGCACATCCTCATGACATCATCACTGCGCATCCCCATGACATCATCACTGCACGTCCCCATGACATCATCACTGTGCATCCCCATGACATCATCACTGCATGTCCCCCATGACATCATCACTGTGCATCCCCATGACATCATCATTGCACGTCCCCATGACATCATCACTGTGCATCCCCATGTGTCATCACTGTGCATCCCATGACATCATCACTGCACATCCCCATGACATCATCACTGCGCATCCTCATGGAATCATCATTGTGAATCCCCGTGACATCATCACCACACGTGTACATAACATCATCACCACACTTCCCCATGACATCATTAACATGCATTCTCATGACTCCCCAGAGACAGTTCCAAATTGCCTGACTCTGAGCCCTTTCACTGTGTGAATAAGAAGGTTCTCTTTCTTCTAAGTCACACCATTTGTTCAGAATTACATATGCACATACAGAAAGGCTACTTTTTAAGATTCCTTGCAGTCTGGCATGGCCTATCTTAACAAGCATCAGTGACACCCCTGCTATCAGGCACTGTTCCAGGATTTAGAATATGGTCTGGATAGAAAGATAAGAGCAGTACTTTCACATGCTTTAGTTTCAGTAAATCAGAAAGAAAAACACGATGCACAATTAAGCCACTGAGTAATCAATGTAGAGATGTTGCAGTTCGCTTGCATGGTGCTGATAAATGACCATCAAACAACGGCTTAAGGGAACAAGGGGTTTATTGTCTCTTATGATTATCAGGTTACAGTTCTCAGTCCAGATTGACAGGAGAGCTCACACCAATACCAGGGCCGAGGGAACTGACCACACCATCTCTATGTAATGCCTGAGAGAGGGAAGATCCTTATTTACCAGACCAACATGTCTGGCCAAGTGTACAAAAGGATGCCAACTTCCTCAACTGACTCTGCAGGTCCTAGTCCCACCCACCATAGGCTGGGTCTTCCCCATCAGCTAGACAATCTCCTGCAGGTCTGCTCTGGGCCTAACTCAGCCACTGATTCTCTACAAATGTGCCCAGAGCTCAAACCCCCAACAGTCAAGTTGACACCTGTGCCTAACCATGACAGGAGACCAGCGCTGTGAATGCCGCATGGTGCTTGGTTCCTTTATTAATGTGGCTGGAGAAGTTCTCATGCAGGAGTCAGCAGTCACGCTAAGTTCTAAAGCTGAGGTCTTGGGACAGGAGAGAGAACCTTCCAGGAGCACAGGCTGGGGGGGGGGATGCATGAAGGTAAAGACTGGCGACATGAGTCGGTCTCTGATGCTGTCCATTCTGGACTGGTAGACTGCCTGGGAATGCATTCAGTGCAGAAGACAAGACAATGCAGAGTGGCAGAGATTTGAAGTGAGCATAAACTTGACATGTGGAAAGACACAAAGAGCGAGCTAGTCGATGTGAATGTACATGGAGAGCAAACTGAGCTTGCACCGAAATGAGCCAGAAATAGAACATGGGAAACAACTCGCAAGGCTTTGTAGGACAAGCCGTGCAAAGAAGAATGTCCCCATTGTGTCTTCCTGGTCTGACAGGAAACAGACCAGAGCGTCCCTAGGACACCCCAGAGACTACCAGGACACAGCTGAAATCCAGGGAGACCAAAGTGAAGGTAAAATTAGCAGGACAATTTTATAGATAAGAGATGCACACGGAGGACAAAAGTGTGTGTGTGTGTGTGTGTGTGTGTGTGTGTGTGTGAAAGAGAGAGAGAGAGAAATCTGACTAAAGACATAAATGACCCTCACAAACTGAAAGAATTCAAATAAACCCCAGTAACTAGAGAGATATGACTTGCTTATGCAGTACAAGAAACCCATAGTACACGTCACAAATTTTTGTATGAATTCTTGCAGTCCTGATCCATATCCATGCAGATCTTTATTTTTAGAACTTGAGATAGCTCAGGGGTTAAATCTTTCTCTTGCAAGCAAAAGGACCTGAATTCAAATCCCCAGATGTCATGCAAAAGCCGCAAACAGCAATGGGAGTGCCTACATTTCTAGTCATGGAAAGTGGAGGCTGGGAAAACCTAGAACAAAGCAATAAGGAGATAGAATAATCTAAGACGATCCTTGATGTTACCCTTGGGGCTCTGCAGGCACATACAAACTCTTAGGGGCTCTCTCGTACATCCCTCCCCATACACAAAGAACTTCACAAACTTCACAAACTGTTTCTAAACTTTATGGAAATAAAAATAATCTTCATCAAAGTAAATTTGGCAAATGGCAAAATTTGAAGACAGTGAACAGTATATCAGGACTCATTCTTCTCTTGTTTTCATGGCAGGAGAGAAAATATAGTAAAGTATTGCACGAAGACCAGCAAGCAAGTCAGTGGAACAGGAAGAAAGTCAAATGTATTGTTCACACGTATACTTTATTTTTGCAGGGCAGCAAGCAAGGTTTGATTGAAAAGCAGAAACACAGCTTCCCACAGCGAGGAGTATCCACATGCCATTCTTTGATGAAGTTGTAAGTGCAATACAATGGAGCCATTAACAATTAATGTTGAAAAATGAACACATATAAGTGAACATGATGTTTAATCAAAACCTCACACCGCATTCAACATGCCAAATGTGCATACATCAACAAAAAGTTTCTCGCTGAGTCTCACTACAACTATGGATATTTTCATAAGACCTGTGCAGGATTTGCCCTGTGACAATTTCACCATAAAGGGACAAGGAACTCCAGAGGCCCCACACCTGCTGAAGGGTTGATGAAGGCTAATCCTGAAAAGGTTAAAGATGTTCTCCTCAGTGGTACATTCACTGCCTCACATTCCAGCAAATGCTCAGGCAGGAGCCATCAAAGGGCAAATGCAGCCAGCCACTCATACGAAAAAGATAAGAAAACAGGAGGAAGATGGGCAGGGAAGAAGAAGGGCCGTAAGGTGTGTGTGTGGGGGGAGGGATGGAATTGGGGATTAAGGTGTGAAATATCAAAAACTCATCACATCATGTATAAACACTGAAAGCTTAAAAACTAAATTACGAAGTTAACAGAAAAGATGGGTCAGTTCCTGCACCACCTAAATGTTTCTTAGATTTGGTGTTACAAAGTATACCTCATCAAAGGTAAAACCTGCTCTTCAGTGTTCAGTGATAATAAAAGTTATCTACTAGAGTAAAAACAAGCCACATAGCTGATAAATATCTCCTACCTTTAATATATCAAGACCTCTTAAGATGCGATAGGAAAAAGGAAAAAAATAGAAACATCTGAAGAGCTAGACAAATAAACTTGTCTGTGTGTGTGTGTGACATGTGCGTGCATTTGTATGTGGATGTGGACACGTGTATAAACACAAGTCATCACACCTGTACAAAAGTGCTTTACCCACCAGGCTTCTTCCCCCAACACCCAGATAGTTGTAAAAGACAAGCAAAGGATTGCTAGCACGTGGGAAGACACTTAACACCATTTTCTCCCAGGGCATGTAGCTGAAAATCGCTGTGAGGTACAATGATACATTTGCCAAGATGTCTAAAAATAATAGTGATCTCAAGTGTTGGCAAAATTATAGCAGTTCTAGGACTTGTGCATGCTACTAGCAGAGATGTGAAGTGGTATAGCCAATCCGTACATAGTTTGCCAGATGCTTTAAAATGTTAAACCTGTACATGACATGACCCAGGAATTTCATTGTTTGCTGTTCTCCAAAGGGCATGTGACTATGTTCTCACAGAGCCTGGCTTAGGTCATGATGTGGCAGCTTTATTTGTAAGAGTTCGAATCCAAAAATAATCATGCTCGTCAAAAGCTGTGGTATATCCATCTATACTGTTGCAGTTTGCCTGCATAGTTGCTGATAAATGACCATCACACAGCTTAAGGGAACAAGGAGTTTACTTTCTTACGATAGTCTGGTTATAGTTCATAGTCCAGCTTGACAGGAGAGCACACACGAACACCAGGCCTGAGGGAACTGGCCACACCATCACTGCATAATGGCTGAGAGATGGACAATCCTTACTTGCCAGACCAGCACGTCTGGCCAAGTGAACAGAAGGATGCCAACTCTCTCAACCAGCTGTCTGTGATTTATCCAGGGCCTAATCCCACTCACCATGGGCTGGGTCTTCCCCAGCAGCCAGACAATCTCCTTCAGGTTTGCTCTGGACTTAACTCAACCATCAACTCTCTACATCTGTGCCCAGAGCTCAAACCCTCAAGAGTCAAGTTGACACCGGTCCTTAACTATGACATATACATTGAAACGTATTTACTAATAAAAACTGATGAATTACTGGCATGCTATAAACTAGCTACATTATGAAAAATTAAAAAATATGCAGAGCATAAGGAGCCAGACAAAAATGAGCACACACTGAATGTTCTATTTACACAAAGTTCTCTGAAATACAAACTCATTTGCAAGAACAAAAAGCAGAGTAGAATTTATTGGCACAATGGAGCATGGGCCTTCTACAGAAGGTGCAACCAGAGAGAATTTCACCATGGCATGCTGAAGACTGAGAAGGAATCTGGCAATGATAGGAGAAGCATTGCCCCAAAGGCTTCTGCAGAGGGCTGGGATTTGACTAGGGCCCGACTCGCTGCAAACCCATTGTTCTGCCACATAGAACATGCCGTCCTGATGGAGAGGACATGCAGGGGGACACGGGACAATTCCTGAGCAACCGTAACAGAAAATGGAAAATGCTAGCTGCTGTCCAGAGAGCAAGTGAAGAGCTCAGGGGGAGAAGGAAAGACGTGTTCCTGCGCAGGAGACAAGATGCAGACAGGAAAACATTGGAGTCGTCCTTTCCTGGGCCTCCATGGCTGGGCAGGACACAAATAGGCACAAACGGAAGTGAAGAGTATTCTTAAGCAAGTAATAATGTTCCTGCAGTTAGTTTTGAAAATGCGAAGGAAATCTGAAGAAAAAATAATTTAGTTTGTATTTTTTATTGTGATAAAATACCTGAGATTAGCTAAAGATATAAAGAAACAAGGGTTATTGATTCATGATTCTGTTGGCAGGACTCTCAGGCCCACCACAACGCTTGGCTGTGGGAACTAATCCAGTCCTGGGAGGCCTGACCGGGTCCTGGTCGAGGGCACTAACTCCATCAATGCCAGTGGTCTCTGTGCCCTGAACACTTTCCATTAGCCCCACTTCTTAAAGGTACTGTGCATCTGTAACTCCATATTAGAGACCACCCATCCAGACCACGATCACACTGAAACATAGCCATAAGAAGGAGGTTGAAAAGTAAAACACATGGCTTAAAATTTTATGGAGTTATATCATTTTACATATATATGTAAAATAATATATATGTAAATGCTATATATATATATTGCAATGTACAAATCAAACACACATGCTGATTGTCATGATTGGAATGTGAGTTGTCCGCCATAGGCTCCTGTGTTTGCATCCTTAGCTGATGTTGATGTTGGGAAGGCCATGGCACCTTGAGGAGGTGTGGCCTTGCTGGAAGAAGGCACGCCCCAGGGGTGGGGCTTGAGGTTGGTTAGCCTGTTGCTAACTCTGTTTCCATGATGATGGACAGGCTCTAAACTACGTCCAGCTTCTGCTGGCGGCCATACCTCTCCACAATGATGCACTACAGCCCCTCTCGGGAACTAAGCCAGACCTTTCTCCCCCTACACTGTTTGAGTCTGAGGATTGTCTCACAGCAGCAAGGGAGAGTGACCATGTGGTCAGCGGCTAGTTAGCAAGGTTAGAATTGAACAATGAAGGTTCTGTGTTCTGGCTGCGAGTGGTCAGCAAAAAGTCACAGTCTTTTAGATATGGACTGACCACAATGGTCATCCTCATCCTCTTGGAGAACTGCCTCCAAGGAATGCGAGATGCACTGAAGGGAAACATTTTTAATAGATGATGGCCGTGAACAGAGTGCATAGTGAAGTATTCCTGCAGCCAACTGTACATTCCCACGCTGTGTGCCTTACTGCGTTGTGTTGCTAGCCACTTTGTAGCTCAGGATCACGTCTCTGTGGAGATTGTGCCTCACGATTTTCACATGGAAGAGTTAAAGACAGGAGCACTCGGCGGAGGTGAGATTATCACAGCAAACAACACTTTGTGCAAAGCAGATGATGCCTGTGGCAGCAGTCTAAAAGCAGCCCCTAGGGTGGTGGGACTGAGAGTCTCTTCCTGTTGGGGGGGCAGACTTCAGGATAAAACTGCCAGTATAGGATGAGCTCAGAGTCTGTCTGGGTGGTAGACAAGATATACAAGCACCCAGGGCTGGGCTCCTCCACGCAACATTTGTACTCTTGACTGGACGAAAGAAAGAATCCAAACCTGCGTTGCTTTGCAGTTCTGTTCAATCTAGAACGTTCGCAAAGCACTAACAGACTATGCAGACTGCTAGGAAAGCTGGAGTGAGCGATTGTTGCTTCATTTGCTGAAGATGCCTTTCCCTCTTTTCCTTCCTTTTGGTCACACTCAGTACCTTTGTCTTGCCCCACCCACTCTGGGTATTCACATAGTCAGAGTATGAGCAATTAACTCACTCACCTGTTCCCACTCATATCAACCTATTCTCTCTCTCTCTCTTTCTCTCTTTCTCTCGTATGCATCAGAGAGTGCATGAGTGCATGTGCTCGTGGAAGCCCAAGAGTGATGCCGAGAATCATATTGGGTTGTTTTCCCTTCTTTGCTCTGGGGTTCAACTGGCCCTGACTTCCAGGGTCACAAAAGCAGGCTGCCATAGCCCCCACCCCCTTTACATGGGATCTGGAGATCTGAACTCCCCAGTCCTAAACTGTCCTTCTAACTCAGCAAGCTCCCTGGGGATAGGGGACGAGCCCTCATCTTGGCAAAGCCTCCCGAGTTTTCCATGGGAACACAGAAAAAGCCACTAGAGTTGGGTACCCTCTCTGCTTTACATCATAGGTACCAGGTTATAACCACAGGACATGTCACCATGTCGAGGCAAAAGTCCACTTGAATTGAGAGTGAATAAAGCCAGGCTCCAGGAGGCAGCAGAACAAGGCTTGAGGGATCTGGATGCAGCCGTGAATGAGGCAGAATGAGCTCAGCATTCACACTCAAGTGAACTTGCTTGTGTCCGAGTTAAGTTGACACCTGTGGTTGCAGCCGCCATGGTGTGATGTGAGCTGTCCCCAAGTGGCTCGTACATTTGCAAAAAATCCCTTGTTCCCTTAAGCTCTTCTGTCATGAGTTTATGAGCAACAATGCAGAGTAACTGCCACACATTCCTAGCTGGTGTTCATGTTGGGGAAGTTCGTGGTACCTGCAAGAGGTGGAGCCTTCCTGGAGCAAGGCGTGTGACAGGAAGCAGGCCTGCAGCTTTGGTAGCCAGACCTGCTTCCTCTCAGTTGTCCTCGTTCTCTCTGCTTCCACGATGGCTACAGCAATCTGACTGTGTCTCCTGCTTCTGCCAGGGACTATGAGATTCTGTCATAACAAGCCGAAGCCCCCCTGGAACTATAACCACATAAATCTCCTTTTTTCTTTTAAGCTGCTTGAGTCTCAGCATACTATCTCACAGCAGAAGAAGTGCTCCCTGCAGCACCATGTTTGTTTGAGGGGTGCTCTGACCCACGCAGGCACAGATGACTTGTATTTACACACAGTTGTAACCAAGGTGTGTTCTGGGGAAGGCGCCCCAGAGACACATGTGCATAAACCCACTGTTGAGATACTATGGCATGTGGGAGAATGTGCCACATTATGTTGGTGCCATAGAGAAACTGCAGTGGGAGAATAAAGTGCTTGGGCAAGTAGGAAAAAAGCATAGATCAGAAAATTCTTCCCAAACCTGGACTTACCAGGGCGTGGCCAAGAATCAACAGTTGAATGATTTGAAGCAACTGAGGAACAGGGGCTTCCTAGAGAGTGTGATTTAAGGACATGGAAGACCTCTAGGTGATTGGTCATGTTAGGAGGGGATGAATGGGAAGTCTGGGGATGGTGGAGCACGTGACAAAAGCCCACCCATCAAGCAGAATGCTAAGGGGGTCAACCAATAAGGTTTGCACCTTGAGAATACAGGATTCGAGTGCTTCTCAGAGAAGTAGCCTCAGACAGACAATAATGACATGAACCAGTGAAAATCATTAAGTATAACTATAAACAACTGGGTGCCCCATCAGAAGCCTCTGCTGTGTTGGTCAATGGGTATGAAGTTCTGCTGGCCATCCAGTCTCCAAAGAAAACCCCCATTCCCCTGAGACCTAATCGCCAAGAATATCAAAGTCTGATCCCTGGTTACAGCACCTTGTGGTATCTCAAAGGAGATGCCCTCGGCCCATGTATCTTAAAGTGTGTCTAAAATTCATTCATTGCCACTTTTCCCCATTTCTAAGGAAACTTTTCAAGGAGATGGGTGGGTCCTCTCAGCTTTGCTGCTTGATGCTCACGAGCTTGCAGGAAGCTGAAGACCCAGGGTTGTCTCTTACTGCCCTCTGCGTGCGCCAGTGGAGAAGCTGCTACAGGCAGATGAACAGCGACTGACAGTGAGCAGAAGAGTTGGGTGGGACCCACTGGATCAATATCCAGAGAGAAAATTGTATACCTTCGGCTCCCTGAAAATCTGATGTGCTACTTTGCCATTAATTATCCAGCCATCAGAGGTTTGAGCTTAATATTTTAAGAGGCAGAATTTTAATGAGAAGTGAAGTGTAAATATTTATGTTCAAAAAGAACATAGCAATTCTTCAGCGCTATGGCTTCTGATCCTAGAGTTTCTGGGCACTATATTTCGGAATTACAACCTCCAGCTTGCTTCTGAAGGCACGATCTATTTCTCTTCCTCTCTTCTGCATGGCCTCGTTTTATAAGTACAAAAGTCTAAGAATAAATGTAGGGTCCAAATCAGTCAAGATGTAACCTAAAATAAGCCTGGCTCATCTACGTAAGAAACCTGATTATATTGTCTTTCGGAAAAAAGATTGATTCTCGATGCCAACTTGTTATAAATTTCTGTAATTGTACAAGCAGGTATTCGTCTTCTCTAACATCTGCTAGCACTGGCAGGCCCCAAAATAAACTTCCACGTTAGCAACTTGTACTAAAAAAAAAAAAAAAAACACAACATTTATCTGCAACATCTGCTGAGCTATTTTCTGTTTTCCCTCTCCCTTCCTCCCAGGTTCGTTGAAGCTGTCAGGTAAGTGTGGATCTCCAGATTTCAGTCTTAAGGAGGGAGGCTCAGAAGAATGAATGTTCCATGACTAGGGGAAATAGGGGAAGATCTCAAGGGGAAGTTGTGGGGTAGGAGTTAGATGGCAGCTTGGGGCATGGAGAGAGTCCTGGAAGCATCATATCTGTATTAACTCTTTTTATTGGAAGATTTCCCTCTGAGGCAGTCTTTTAAACAATTTTAATCATTCCAGTCTCAGCAATTCCCTCATGAGCTCTACACAGAATGGTGTACACAACATATTCAATGTGCAACATAGTCAATATGAATGCACAAGATCAATTCTAGATGGGTCAGTTCATAGTACGGAAACAGTAATCTATCAGATGATGGCTGAGAACCCCAGACTGCCCTAATGACTGATGTACTGGCAGTAACAGATACTGTGTTAGTCAGTGTTCAGTCACTGTGACAAATACCAGAGAGAAACGAAGAAGGAAGTGGTCAGCTCAAGGTCACCTAACTGCTTTGCTTTCATCCCCAGACAGAGCAGAGACCTCATGGGTGACCGACAGGACACAGAAATGGATAAAGCTGTTCTTCTCATGTCAGCTAGAAAGGAGGGGGGGAGGATGGAATATGGGAGGGAAAGCAAGAAGGAGAGGGAGAGAAAGAGAAGAAAGAAGAGGAAGAAGAAAAGAGGAAGAAGAGGAAAGAAAAAGGAGGAGGAGGAGGAAAAGGAAAAAGGAGAGAAAAGGGAAGGAAGAAGGATAAGAAAAGGAGGCCAGATCTTTTGTAATTTATTTATTTTTTAAATTTATTCAATTGTGCATGTGTGAGTGTGTGCACGTGTGTTTATGTATGTGTGTGTATGCATGTGCATGTGTGTGTGTGTGTGTGTGTGTGTGTGTGTGTGTGTATAGAACCACGGGCAAATTCGGGAACCACCATGGACCTCCTCCACCTCCTCCTTGTTTACTCTGCCCCGGGATTCACAGGCTCCGCCCACCAGGACCAGAAATGCAGGCCGCCCCTGCTTCCGCCCGGCGTCTATACGTGGGGTCTAGGATCCAAACTCAGGACCTTCTGCCTGCAAGGCAGAGGCTTAACCTCTGAGCCACCTCTCCAGCCCCCCTTTTGTAATTTAATTCTCTCTCAACAGTATTACCAACTGGGACTTAGCCATCCACACATGACTCTTTGTGGGGGAGGGAGGGACTTTTGTACCCATCCTATAAGCAACTCAGGAGAAGATGGTAAATCAAAACTGAGAGCATTTAGTAGAAATGAGACTTAGGCAGTTTTAAAAGAGCAGCCATGCTGGGAAGGTCTTTGAGGGTCATCCCCCCACTGCTGGGATTATCCTGAAGGAACTGCCAGTCTAGAGGAAGGGGTTCTAATCCCCCACAGAGATTAGATCACCAACTTCCCGCAGACCTCAGTTTACGGAAGGATATGGAGATGAGCCCCTCAAATGCAGAAAGGCGAAGTTCCTCCAAGGAAGCGGCTGGACCGTGGGTTGACCACAAAGCTTTGCCCCTGTAAAAACAGACCGATCAGATGTAGGGAGCCAAAGCTGCAATCAGGTCTACAGAAAATGGAGTTAGCCAATAAGGAAAAGCCACTTTTCCAGACCTGGTAGCCCTATTAATACCCTGGACCCTGGCGGCTGTCTTTGGCTTCCTTTCCCCTCATAAACTCCAGGTCTTTGGACTCTGTTGCCCCTCACAAAATTCTTATCTGTGAATTCCCTTCTTTCTCTCCTCTAATAAGCTCTGCCTTCATCTTCAACATGTGTTCTGATCTCGATCTTCAACTCTCCATCACAAGAACCTGGAACTCTCCCCCCCAACAAAACTGTCACCTCCATTAATACCAGTTCCATCCTTTAACAATTGAAGACACTTTGCGAAAATCAAAGAAACTGTCTCTCTTTCCCCTGGCTTCACAGAAAAGTCTGTAGCAAGCTGCAGGTGCCCAGGAAAGCGTGATGGATCAGACTAGGGAGAAGCTGTGGAATGATTGCACTTCCTTTGGGGGTCCCCTGCAGGCACCCTTCTTGGACAGCTTGAGTGGGGTCCTCAAACTAAGGGCTTTCCACGCAGGCACCCCTTTGGACAGCCTGACAGGGTCCTCAGCCGGAGTCCTGGCTACTCACCAGGTCCTCTGGTCGTTCAAACTCGGGTTTCTCCTAGAAATTGTTGGTCTCTCCTACAGCTAGGGTTGAGAGCCGTTATCCTGATGGTGCAGTAGTCTCCTTTGAATTTCATGTATGATGCCTCTCGGGCGATTCCCCCGGCTGTCATCTGTCCTTTGTCCTTTCCATTCCACTTTCCGTGGCTGCACAGTGTCGAGCAGGTGTCCTGGCTGCAGGTGCATCTCGGCGCCTTCTCATAAGAGAAGCGCGTTCTTCCCTTTACTCTGAGCAGCAGGTAGGAAAGAGTTGAGGAGATGATAGATAGTGAATAGATAACCAGATAGGTAGAGATGATAGACAGATAGATCATAGTGACAGACAGATATAGATAGGTAAATGATGAGAGTATATTTTTTTAGATAAGTGATATATATGCAAATATAAATATGGATAGACATATAGGTAATTGATAGAAAAATGATAAAGCAATAGATAGACATATAGATTGATAATTGATAGATAAATGATAAAGAGCTAAATGATCGATTTTATAGATATAAATATATATACACAGATGATAAATGGACATAGACATACAGATATATAGATAGATAGATAGATAAATAGATAGATAGATAGATAGATAGATAGATAGATAGATAGATAGATAGATAGATAGATAGATAATAAACTGATATAGACAATTGGTAGATTTGGGATATCCATACATATATGCTCATTGATTTTGTCACTACATATTCCTAGCAACAACTCTTTCCAACTTTGCTGATCACTCCAGGAAGCACAACTTTGTGGACTAGGAGTGTGACCCCTAGAATATGACTGCTGGACTTGACTCCCAATTCTCCAACTCATTCATGGATTGCTTGACAGTTATTTTAGTAATAGTTGAGAGGAAATACAAAAGATCTTGTTTGAATTAAAAGGCATGGAGTAGCATTGGTGGTATTGTAAGAACTCAACAAATGCACATTATTGGTGATTAGTATCATTTTATTATTCTTTATATAATGGCCTTGAATATCAAACCCTGAGCCTTATGTAGATATTGCACTGTTGATCTACATCACTGGGGTGCATGCTATTTTTATAACTTTCTGGTTAGCAGATGCAGCTAATAGGTTGAATTTAATTGCATTAATAGTTGTTCCTGATAGAAATCTTCCCATCTCAGTGATTCCTCCTTTTCTGAGTATCACTTTTGTATTTCCAATCCGACCTCTTCTACTTACCCTGAGTGTGCTGCTGTTACCCGCAACCATATTCCTGGGCACCATTTATTCATTTAGGAATTTGTGCAGCATTTCTAGCATCTTGGTTCCCTAACTTAAAATATTTAAAACATTTAACACCTTGGATACATAGATAAAGAGCTGGCTGTGCATATTACAAATAATTTATACATATGGGATACTGCAGCTTGATTAGCCAGATGGCTGCTTATATTTTGTTTTTCATTTCTGTGTGGTAGGGAAGAGGCTAGTCTGTATTCCGTGTTTGTGGCGGCAGGCTGAATGCAAATGTTGTGTTTATTCACTTGCTTTTTTTATACTTTTAGTTTTATAATGACAGTCTCTAATATTAATATTTTAAACAAATAAACCAATTTAACATTTATCCAAGTCACTGAGAAATTTGTGATACCCGTCAGAACTAGAAGCAAGAACACACTGGGTTGTCCTAGTACATTTGTACGTCCCTCCTTTCAGTTATGTGACTTCTTTACAATTCATTGTGACACCTCCACTCTGGTATGAACGCCATTCCAATTCTGCAGTCCACATGGAATCTTTCATCGTTCCTGGCCGTGGGTCCCTCCAACTGCCACATGATTTGGTCCTTTTCTTCTTTATTCCCACATTCTTCCAGATGAAGTTCCGTGTTTTCCCCTCCCGCTCCCTCTCATCCTGGTTTTTCAACACCTGTTGTTTTGACAGTAGGAATATTTTCTTTTTACTATGGTTTTGTCTTTTGCCAACTGGAGAACTGTGTTTTTCCTCAAAAACAGTGCATCTCAGAGAATTTTATGTGCTAATGTAAATCTGCCTCATTATGGTAGAAGTCACTTGGTATTGTAAGTAATGTAACAAGAGCCCCTTATTAATTGGTTTTCATCTCCCCCAGGCATCCATCCACGCATGCGTCCTTTTTGTTTGAGGACAAGCAAGCGCCGATGAGAACCTGCATTCTTGATGCTTCATGTCCTGTAGAACAGGTTCTTTGGGATGACTCACCAGAGCCAATAGCAAGGCCAGTGTCCCCCTCAAGGGCTCTGCAGCTTCGCTCCTAACCCAAGGGCTGGAGAATCTCTGTCTCTCAAGCTTTTCCTTGAGTGGCTGTTATGGGTCCTTTCTGTTTCCACCAGACCAGCCTGTGAGAAATGGGATCTTGTTGATTTAATTTGTGTTTCGCTGGGCTAGAATGGCCCTTCTTATGCTCATTGATTTCTTGTATTCTTCTCTGTTCATTTCATGTTAAAGTCTCCATTGGGCTGTTTATCCTCGCTGTATTGATTCACAGAGAATACAGCCACTGGCTTGCTGGTGTGCATGGAAGGGTCTCTTATTCTGCATCTTTTCAATTCTATTCTGTTGCCTTCAACTTTTTCCTTCCACCCTGGGCTGTGACTGAACAAATTGATCACTTGATATTGCTGATGTCACGACTTGGTTTATAGCCGTGTAGCTTTGAGAGCAGCTTAGAGGTGCACCTTATGTCTGCCGCATGTCTGAGATCCAGTTGAGTACTTTTGATGTGTAAGAGTTCATTTTCTTCAATGGCTCTGCTGTCCTTTCCAGTATGGTTTTGAGGGAAAGTCTGTGTCCACTCTTCCCTTAGATCTGGTCTTCATTCTCTCAGGTCTATGGCAGAATCAGCTGGTTAGCATTTTTGAGGAAGTCATGCTTGTAAGGTATAGTCACCAACATTTTTCGAGATATCACAATTTATCACCAGTGTCGTTTTACATATCAATGAATTTATCTGTCTAAGAAAGATAACTAAGGGCAGGATGTCCAGTGACTGTATTCCATCTCTTTTTCACCTCACATCCAAGTTTCTAGAAAGCCTCACTAATTCTAAGGGCCAGCTTGGGAACTTTGAGTGTGAGATACACAACACAGACTGATCTGGAAATATCAGGAACAGGAAGGCATGGCGAGGTAGACAGAGCAGAGAATTTTAGTGGTAGCGGGGAGAAAGCAGTCATTAGTCATTATATGGGAGAGAGCAAAGAATAGTCCTCTATTCCAAAGAACCAGGAAACATGGAAAAGTTTTATCACAGGAGAAATACACTCTAGGCATGTTTCAAAAAATTGGAATATAGCTGATGATTGAAGGCATATTCAATGGAAAATGATAGCTAGGATGAAGCAGACATCCTGCATATGCAACATGCTAAAACACACACACACACACACACACACACACACACACACACACACCTACATGAAATTCCTGAGGATTGAATCTAAGGCCTCATGCTTAGAAAACATTCCACTGAGCTTTATTCCACAGCCTTTGTGTGTATGTGTGTGTGTGTGTGTGTGTGTGTGTGTGTGTGTGTCTGTGTGTGTCTGTGTGTGACTAAATTGTCCAGGACGGGCCTTGAACTCACTTTGCTCAAGTTGGTCTTAAATGTGCAGTTCATCCCAGATTCCCATTTAGAACACAGAACAATTTAAATTACAACAACAGTGCATTTGTATAATAAAGGGAAATTAGGACATTTGGCCACAGGATTGTCTCACCGCCATCCCTACTTCCTGTCCAAGAGATATGTCTCCATTTTCACACTTGACCACTGGCATATGAATCAGAGAAAACTCCAGGAGACCTTCAGTCATTTTACCTGTGACCTTCTCCTTTTGTGTTCCTCCTCACCCATCTGCTGGAACCTAAGATTTTTCACTCTTCTCTGGTGACATGTTTAGAGAGGAATGACATTTTCAAGAACAAAGAAAAATAACCTTTTCAATTGTAAAAATTGTATTAGGTGAAAACCATGCTATTTAGACCAGCAAATTACTATTCTTAAATAACAAGTTCATAAGTGGAAGAATTCTGGTTAATGCAGCCCTTATCAAATAATGATGGTTTCCTTTGTACAATTTAAAAATTACATTTTTCACATAAAATTGGTTCAAGCAATGGTCACATCTCACTGGGAATTTTCCCCAGTCTTCTTTGGACTATTCGCATTTGTTTGTAGAAAGCTGTTCGTGATCTCATTAGGTTTGTGTGTTTTTATAAACACAAAGGTACCATACTTTTCCATGTATTCCAGTTTAGCTGGCTATTAAAAATTTGGGCATGGGTTTGAAGTGTGTGCATACCAGCAGCACACATGTGTATCTTTGACTTAAACTTCGATGTCATGAAAGTTATTTTTTGTGTATCTTAAGCATCCTTTTGCTTGTTATGATGAGAATGGATATAATTACAAGTTAACATTCTCAATGCCAGTTTTGGGTTATCCAGTGAGTTTCATTAGTGTAAATGTTTTGATTTGCAATTATTATCGATGTTGCTATTATAATTCTGCCAGGAGATTAGCTATGACAGGCATCATGGTAGAGAAACCTACTTCACGAAGTGTACTTCTGTTTCATGTGATGTTTTCCAAAGGATTTTCTAGCATCATCTGACATGGTCTCTGAATCATTATCTTTCTGGTTATTCTTTAATCAACCAGCCCTGACTGAGCAGTTGCATGATGTCATAGGACAATATCTGCACCATTTTAGAATTGCGAGTACTCCATGGTTTTTTCCCCCGAGGCCTTGGCTCACCATGTCCTGGTCCATTCCTTCCAGTTTCCCTTCAGCTCCCTTCCACCCACCTTCTTCCAGAAAATGGCCTACATAAGGCTACCCAGAAGGTTTATTGAAAATATTTCTCCTTAAGTCACTCCTCTGCTTGGATAAACTTTACACTGTTTCTCATTGCTTGTAGTCAGAGACAAGAACCACATGCTCTGCCTTGCAGACGGCTTTCTAACCAGTCTAAATGCCCGGTCCCTGCAAGAGATGTTGCTTTGCATATCAAAGCAACTGCACATATGACTTCTCCTTGTTTAGCATGTCCTTTATTTCCTTTAATTCCCAATTAAACTTTATCTGTTAGTGACCCGGCTGTGCAGTAACTTTCTGGGGAGTGTCTCCTATCACCTATCACCTTTGAGAGATGCGACCTTTCCTTGCGCTTAGCTAATTGTGCCACTGTTTATGATTCTGCCATGGAATGTGTCACATTCTGAGCACTCTCTCCAGTGAGAATGTGAACTTCGGAAGCTCAGAGTACATATGCTTTCCTGATTGCATGCAGGCGTGCAGAAATAGTGATGATTTCCATGGTTTGAACGTCATCAACAAGTCATTTCTCTTTCAACTTAACCAGTATTTATTTTGAATTTGTTGTTTGAAACAGATAGAGAGACCTGAAAGATCAGTTGTGAATAACACAAATTCTAGGCTTCCTTTCTAAACTGCTGGCCATGCAGCGGATACTTCTGCCTTCGATGTGTATCGCATGAGTGTCTGCGCCGGCTGGTTTCAGTGCTGGTACAACACATCAGGTTAACGCTTTGCAGTTTGTCTATTGGCATTTCAAAAAATCTCAAATCCATGCCATGCAATGGATCATGCCAGAGTGTCTGGCTCTAATTTTAGGAGACAGAATGTTACAGGGCTAACAGCCATCTGTTTCCTTTAAGCATATCTGCAACTGTGAAGTGTGAATGCTGATTTTTATAGTTTTTATAACATTTTTTAAATGGTAACATTTTTGCCTTATTTATTGAAGGAAATTTGGGAATTTTTAAAAATTTTTTTATTATTATTTATTCAATTGTGCATGTGTGTGCATGTATGTATGTGCATGTAGAACCACAGACAAATTCGGGAACCACCATGGACGCCTCCAACTCCTCCTTGTTTACTCTCCCGGGGATTCACAGGTTCTGCCCTACCAGGACCAGAAAAGCAGGCCGCCCCCGCTTCCGCCCGGTGTCTATACGTGGAGTCTAGGATCTGAACTCAGGACCTTCCGCCTGTAAGGCAGAGACTTAACCCCTGAGCCACCTCTCCAGCCCTGGAAATTTGGGAATTTTAAAAAAAAATATGAAAAAAATTAAAATTACCTAGAGGTAAGTTTTGCAAATTGCAAATATGTCTGCATTGTTCTTTCTAGCTTCTATGTATATGTGAGAAATATGTGGTTATACAGACACAAATACAGTGCAATGAAATAAATGTATCATAGATGGTTAATTATGTATATTATAACAGCTCAAGACAATATTGTCTGTATTTCCAAAAGTTATGGCACATGTGCTAATGGGTATGGGTGTGAGAGTTAAGCCTGGGTGTCAACTTGAAATATCTGGTATTAACTAAGACCAGCTGAGACCACACCTGGGAGGATCAACTGAGAACACCTGAAGGGATTATACCCGCCCTAGATCTCATAGGAACCGCCCAGTAATGGACCATATAAAAGGGACCACAGAATATTAGGAGGGGAGACGTTCCAGGAATCCTCTAGCTATGTGGGGGTCTGCTGTGACTTAGCCTGCTACCTGCCTGTCAGCTTCAGCCGTGACGCTTCCGTCGCCTTGAAAGACTACATCTATTTCCATTCTGGAACTGTAAGTTGAATAAATCTTCCTTTCTCCCATAGGTTGTTTGACTTTGGGTGCTCTCTCACAGCAATAGTAAAGAGTCACTGTTGCAATGGGAGTAAGTACATAGATTGATAGATTCTTTCCAGTGAGTGAAAAGAATCTGGAGGTTATATTCTCCTCAATTTCAATTTGTTTCTTAAAGCAAATGAGGAGTTTCATAAAATTGCTTGCAGCAAGTATTTGCATGAAGACATGAAATAGAAGAGATCTTGCCTCCTTTCTCTGTATCGCAGGATCTCTCTCCTACAGCCCAGCTCCACGATTCAGGCTGCAAAGGGAACTCACTTGAGTGGAAGAACTGCACAACTTACAGTTGGGCTGGTGAAAGGGACAGGCAGATTTAGAAACAGCCTGACCCTGGACTTCAAAAGCTGCCTGAATAACATCAGATAATTGACTTTCCCGGTCTGAAGCAGGTGTGGTAGTTCCCCTGAGTGCTCCTAATCATGTTGACGTTACTCTTTTTGCCTACCACATTAGTTCTACTAACCCTTATGCTAATGAGCACATGCTCAGCTATAGATTTTTATTAATTCTATTTTAGGTGTCATGTAGCTACTCCAAAAGAATGGTTATACATACTTTAAATGCGAAGGGGAGTCCTACAATTTAATTAAATTTATCCACAAATATTAAACTTAAAAAAACTTGCTATCTAACAGATAAGTAGTTTTCAAGTGAATTGCCAAGCAATAATGGCAATTAATAAATATCCTGGATTTACTGTACATTTGTATGTAAATATATACATGTATTTGCAAATACATGTGTATATATATGTAAATGTATAATGAGTATTTGAAATATAAAGCTCTGTGGAACACAGATGTGACAATGTCACGGTGAGAATCGCAAGGGTTCCCCAACATATTTAACTTTAAGTATTAATGTCAAGTCCCAATATGCTTCTTTCCATAAAATTCCATTGCATGTTCTGCACACTTATCTACATGTCTGCCTTATGCTTTCACTGATAATGAGCTTCTCTGGATATGGCTTCCTTGTTCCAAACAATTTTTATCACACACTTTTAGAACAGTGCTCTGTGGTTTGTTTTTCTTAGACATCTTACAGATCACCTGTTAGAATAACAAACCAATGGCTATTCACTGCCTGCCTGCTAGATGTCAAAAGAAATGCTCAGAATTTTCAAACTATATCTGATTTTTCACAAACAGCTCAAATGAGTAATGTAGCTCACTAAAGTTTATTTTATAATGCCCTTAAATGTTTTCAAATACACGGTGCTTTTCCATTATATGAAGCTGCCTGAGAGAGAGCTTTGAGAAATAGCAATTAAAGACACAAATTGAATGTTTTCTCATCTAGGCAGCACTTGGGGGCAGTTTAGAATAGTTAAAATAGTTTCTCATTGCTGAGAACTTGCCAGAGCCTTTTGACATGTGCTCTGTCCTTTTATTCTGTGCCAGCCCTAGAGGTGGTCTCAGGGGATGAAAGCATCGTAGAGCTCTGGGAGTCGGCTGTCCAAGTGTTCACGTCGTGCCAGACGTCTTTAGACGCATGGACCCATGAAGGCTGATTCCTCTTGCTGACAGTTCTGTCACCATCCGTCACGTTCAGGGAAGGACCTGACACACTGAGAGTATTGTCCAGAGATCTCGATGACTTTTGCCAAGGCATTTCCTTGCTGTAAAACAAGTCCTTCAGAATTTATCTTTCAGGCATTTCTGCGCCTCAAGGATGATCAAGACCTCCACTCTCCTCAGAACAACTTCTTCTGAAGATTAGGTGGGATGTGCTGAAAGGTGCATGGTGGATACAGGCCCTGGAGAAGACCAACTTGCTTTGCAGCCCACCGATGCAAACTGCAACTCAGAAATCCTTTCCTTTTGGTTTTGCTCTTCTTGGAAGTGAGAAGAAGCTTCCAGTGTGTTCCGTGCCACCAACTCATCGGATTCAGAGAAAACGAACGTGGTGCTCTTTAGGGCACTCAGACACAATCAGAGGCTGGGTTGCCACCACTGGCTGGAGACAAAGTGCTCGGTGTAGAGCATTTCTGAACAAATTCTAAGTGCAGGTTCTGGGTATTTGTTCTTGAGTTCTGCAGCAGGTCTGGAATCTGACTTGAGACAAGAAATGTTTGAGATGAATCCCCTTCCACCTTCTATAGAGAACCTCAAATTCAGTGCCTTAAATGATGAAAATTTCCTTTCTCTCTTGGTTCTGGATCTTAGACTTTGGAAATTAATTCATCAGTAGAGCTGCAACATTTCTTGATGGTTCTGGAGGAAACATAGTCCTGGTCTCTGTTGGCTTTCCCTGTTCCTTGGCTTGGGACGTCATAATTGCATTCTGTGACTCTGTCCTCACATGACCTTCTTCTTCGTGTCCTCAGCTCTGCCATCCTCTTCCCCTTTCCTCTCTCTCTCTCTTTCTTGGACAGCAGCTGCTGACCATTTCTTTCTCTAGCACAAGGGTCAGGTCCTCTTTCTCTAGGATGTACATCATTGTTCATCTCTCATAAGGACATCTGTCATTAGCCATCCTCTGTCCCATGCAGAATTTGTCATTCTTTCTCTCTCTCTGTCTCTCTCTCTCTCTCTCTCTCATCTGTTCTCTTTAATCCAGGATGATGCAGTCTCAAGAGCCTTACTACAGTCACAACTACAAAGACTCTTTCAAGTCACATTCTGTAGTTGTGGGTGGAGCTCTATTTTAACAACCAGCATTCAACCCATCACAGTGCAGACTGCCAATCTCTGTCTTCTGAAAACTGTTATAAGCTGCCAGGTTCAGGCTGTTGAGTATAGAGAATGGAGGAAAGAAATGGATGTTCTGGCATTATAATAGACTTGATGTCATTAGGTTACTTTCTATGAAATCATGGAAGTTTCCAGCTCCACCTCTTTGGATTGCTTTGAATGCAGAGACCTCTCTGCACCTGCTTCTCTTCCCTTTCAGCTGGGATGAGGATGCAGACAAGGCTCAGTATCTAGAGGATCGGGCATGGCTCGTGTGACAGAGATAGGCGGCTCTGTCTCTGCCAACTGTTGAGTTTCCCGACACACACAACACGCCCTTGTTGTGCGGCTGCTGTGTCTCTCTCTCGCCTTTTTATTTCTTCACATTTCCAATTTGGGTTTCTCTTCCAGGCCACAGACCAAACAGGCACATCTGCCGAGTGTAGACATAGCTTAAACTCACAGAAGCCAATTCGTTTCCCCTATTTCCAAGTTCATGGGAGGCGACTCACTCTTACACCAAAATCCTGCCAAGAAAATGTGAGACCAAATGTGCCAGACTTGGAGTCTCTGTCCATTTTCCCACTGGCCATACCTCTAGCTTAACTGGTATTTATTAAACCTCTCTTCAGTGAATTCACAGTCCCAACCAGCCGGGGTGGCAGCTCACACTGGTCACACACCTGGAACAAGGCGTTGCAGGCGGCCACAGGGCCCCCACTAAAGTGGTTGATGGAGCTCCATTCTTCACATCCACGTTCTCTTCCTCCCTTCTCCCATCAGGGTTCAGACTTGTGTTTCTGTCTCTGCTCTTCACAGACCCGGTGTCATTAGGCTATTTTCTATGAAGTCACAGAAGTTTCTCTCTCTGTCTCTTTAGGTTGCTTTGAACTCATCCCTCTTTCGCTTTACACACAGGACACATCTCTCTGGACACAAAGGAGCCCAGGGCCCAGATTCAGCGTTTTCTTCTTCCACTTGCTCTGCAGACTGAAGAAAGAAGCTGGGCAGAGAGCTCTGTCTTACTGTCCTGATTCAGCCATGTCCTTGGTCCTCCGTTGGTATTTAGTACTTTTGTGGAAGGATGGTAAAGGGAGGTCACACACTGAAAGTACCAAGAGAGTATGGTTGAAGGTTCACCTGTCTGTCTGCTCCACAACTGGACTGTTCTTATTGGTGGAGCCCTGTTCTCAATGCCTTGGCCTTTCTGGGAAGCCTGCTTTGGATGGCTACGTCATCCTTGCCTTTGTCTTTGTGACCTGATATGCCCTGCAGGGTCTGTCACCTAGACCTGACCCATTCCTTCTTGCTCTCTTGGAGACTTAGACATATCCACACAGCGGACCCTTTTCTAATCTCTTACAACATGTTCTCACCTGAGCAGGCCATTATCTACAATGATCAGTTAGTTCCCCAGTGGCCACTAGAAAGCCAATGGGATGTCTGGTGAGGATGCCCACGTGCGTAGAAACACTTGAATAGTCTTCTCAGTGGATGGATGGGCTCGGGGTGTCTGCATTCCGTTGAGATGCTGAGACTGGAAAACTGTCACCAGTGAAGTCAGAGCAAAGTCCTGACAGAGGCAGGACTCGGAACCACAGGGCCATGACTGCGTAGCTCTCCACTCACCCCGTGGAGACAGCCCTTGGGGACACAAGCCAAACCAAATGCCTAATCGTCCTAATCTTTGTCAGCCGGTCATATAGTTCTCACTGGCTCACACATGCAGGTGCCTGGAAGCCCTGCAAGCGTTGGCCAAGATCAGAGGCACAAGAAGCAGCCCAGAGGACAGAAGAAGCAATCTAGAAAATATGAGAAGCAAAAGAAGGAAGATTGAGAGACTTCCCCCCAATTCCAGCACAGGCACAAATGACAGCAGTTACCCCCACAACTCTCACCCCACCTGGGCATCCTTCTGCCCCCCCACCTGCCGCTGTCAGTGAAAGGGGATGTTTCCTATGGATCCTGTGATCCAGCCTTGACTGAAATCTCTCTTTAGGTGGTTAAGGCAACATAGGAGTGGAGAGCTGAGATCGTAAACTCTTCTTTCCTATTTGCACACTTGGGGGAGCAGGCTTATCTTGCTCTGTGCTCTCCGGGGGATCGACTGCCCGCTGATGTATACGATCACATATTCAATCTCCAAACGTGGTTCTTTATCTCTCCTCTCTGTTAATATCATCTCTCCCTTTGAAGGATCACTGTTAGTGCTTAAGACCCTTTGATGAAAGGCTCCTCACTGAACCCTTTGAATAAACGAGTAATTTTTACCCTTTCATCCAGAATATTCTGGGAAGTTCCCAGTAATGGGATCTGACAAGATCAGAGAAGAGTCTAAATCAGGTCTTTGGGGCTATCACTGTTTGTAATTAGTAGGGATCTGTCCATCAACTAGCTCCTTGGCCCCTGCTTACATGTGAACCCAGGCTGGAGAGGAGTGGCTGAATCCTGCAGAGGAACTCTGGGCCAGCTGAGGACAGTTGCTAGAGATGATATGGAAGGACAACTCTGGCCTGTGATGTCGAGCAAGAGGTCATTGCTGTCTCTTTTTCCTCATTTGTACAAGGGGGATGAGTCGTGTCTGCCTAGACACAACTTAAGGAATTTTGTGTCTTGAAAGCCTTTGAGTTCAATCACAGTCCCCATAAACATCAGCTCTGCCTTTGGGGGTCGCATGCATACACGGCCTCTGGTGTCTGCTTTAGCCTTTGCTTGGCTTTTGGACTATGATATCTATTTCTTCTCTCCTGATGCCAACCATTTCAGGTGGGGATATCCGGCAAAAAGGCAATCCGGCAGTTTCTCTTCATCTTTCCACTTTTCGAACACTCCCCTGTCTCCCTCCTTCCTTTCCATTCCAAATTTCTCAATTTTTGCTGAAGTGACCAAAATATTTATGTGTATGCTGAGAAATATCCAACTGGACTTTAGTTCATTTTGGGGTGTGTGTCCGGTGTGCGTGTATGTGCATATTGTGTGTCTGTGCACACACGTACACATGTAGATGAGATACCGAACCTCAAGGTTCCGCCTTCAGCTGTCACTTCATTTTATGACAAAGGTCTCGCTGGGACCTCTGGTGCACTGATTGACTCAAACCAGCTGGCGAGCAAGCCACAGGGACCCACTCGTTTCCACCTTCCCAGTCTGAGGTTACAAATTCATGTCACTGTGCTTGCCTCTCCTATGGCTAAGGATCAGCCAGGTCCTCACACTTGCCTGGCAAATGCTCTGTGGGCTCTCCTAGCCCTCGGGTCACTTTCGCTATGACTATCCTAAACCCCGAAATGACCTTTAACTGAACGATACGCTTTATAACAGCAGAACTGCTTTCTTGCGCTCTCCTGCCTGCATTGGCTGGGGTCTAGCTGAGCTAGGCGGGGTTCAGCTCCAAAGAGAGGCCCACTTCCTTCGTTTCTCACCCTTTCTGAACAATAGACATAAGGAGAGAGAAAGAAAAAGCCCTCACTCGCCTACCAGGCAGTCATCACACCGAAGTCTCAGCTGTGAGGAAAAGTGGTCCCAGAGCCGGAGAACAGAGAGGGAAACCAGTCCCCCCCATTCAGGGAGGAAGGGTCCCTCATCAAAGTCACCCGTGGCGCCCGCATCCAGACCACCCCAAATCAGCAGCTGCACATCAGAATATGGAGGAAAACTCCCGAGAGAAAGTGATGCTCTGGCATTTCCAAGGATGATGCTGAATGAGGCCAGAACGCGGCAGGTGGCGAGCCGCCCTGAGGACCCACTCGCCTGGACCAGTGGGTTCCTGCGGCGCCGACAGTCCTGCTCAGAAAGCAATGGGGGAGACTGACAGCTGGGACAAGAATTCATGAAGTCCACAGCTCGGTCAGCAAGACAGGTCCTGCCGAAGCAGAAAGCTACTGGTGAGGTGATGGGGGGGACCTACACACACACACACACACACACACACACACACACACACACACACACACACACATACACAAACACACACACACGCACGCACGCACAACACAGAGAGGCATGCACGCATGCACAGAGACAGACAGCAAAAGAGACAGACAGAGACAGCCAGATGGAAACAGAAAGAGGGAGAGACAGAGAATGGAGGGGAGGAGAGAGAGCAAAAGAGATAGAGAAAGAGAGACAGACAGACAGAAACAAAAAGAGACAGGGAGAGAGAGAGAGACTGAGAGATTCTTGGCCAGACAATGAGTATAGCCTCATCAGAAGTGCTGACTCAGTCTTATGACACAGTCCTAAATAAATCAGTCCGAACATGCTACATGACCGAAGAGAACAATGACGAAGGACAGTGTGGGCCCTTTATTTGAAAACCAGAAAAGCATGCCCTGAAAGATGCTAACATTCATGTTTTTTCTTTTATCTGGGCCTCCCTCTCATCCAACTTACAGCTTTGTTTGCCACTTAGTGTCAATCCCACTAGGGAAAAGCTAGCCTTTTAGATGGGTACCCTTAATTTTTCCATTCAACCTTACTTCATAAAGGCCATTGTTAAACGTATGTATAAAGGGCATGCCTTTCATCTTCAGAGTTCATGAAATGGCACAAATTTTATTTTAGAGTTCATACACACAAATTGTGTTCTAACCACAACAAGGAAAATGATACACCTACCAATTCATCTCTTTTAGTTCTGTTCTCATCTCTTTTAGTTCTGTTCAGTTGGATGTTTGGCCATATACAAGAAACACTTATTTTTCCCTTCCTTCCTTCCTTCCTTCCTTCCTTCCTTCCTTCCTTCCTTCCTTCCTTCCTTCCTTCCTTCCTTCCTTCCCTTCTCCTTCGCCTTCCTTCCTTCCTCCTCCTTCCTTCCTCCGCCTTCCTTCCTTCTTCTTCCTTCCTTCCCTCCCTCCCTTCCTTCTCCTTCCTTCCCTCCTCCTCCCTCCCCCTTCCTCCCTCCTCCTTCCCTCCCTCCCTCCATCCTTATCCTTCCCTCCCTCCCTCCCTTCTTTCTTTTCTTTCTTTCTTTCTTCTTTCTTTTTTCTTTTCTTTCTTCTTTCTTTTTCTTTTTCTTTCTTCTTCTTTCTTCTTTCTTTTCTTTCTTCTTCTTCTTCTTTCTTCTTTCTTTCTTTCTTTCTTTTCTTTTTCTCTTTCTCTCTTCTCTTCTCTTCTTTCTTCTCTTTCCTTTCTCTCTCTCTTCTTTATCTTGTATAGTCATAGTTAGTCACAGATATCAACTTGAGAGTTGAGGGTTTGAGCTCTGGGCACATTGGTAGAGAATTAATGGTTAAGCCCAGAGCAAACCTGCAGGAGATTGTCTAGTTGATGGAGAAGGCCCAGTCCATGGTGGTTGGGACTAGGCCTTGAACAGGTGAATAAAATACTAAGAGCCAGTTGAGGAAGTTGGCATCCTTCTGTACACTTGGCCAGACATGCTGGTCTGGCAAGTAAGGATTGTCTCTCTGGCCATTATGTGGTGATGGTGTGGTGAGTTCCCTTGGCCCTGGTATTGGTGCATGCTCTCCCATCAAGCTGGACTGAGAACTATAACTGGACTGTTGTAAGAAAATAAACCCCTTGTTCCCTTAAGCCATTTGATGGTGATTTGCAGCAACCATGCAGGCAAACTGCAACTCTTTCTTTCTTTTTCTTTCTTCAACGAGTTCTCACTATGCATTCTCACCACCGCGTGCTCCAGAAAGTCCCTGAACTCATGCTATTCCTGCCTCTTCCCCAGCGCTGATGTTACCCACAAGTCATACCACCCAAGTCTCAAGCAACACTCTTGCTCAGCATACTGAAAGATAAGAAAGGACTGACAAGGACAAAATGGCAGGTGCCTTGCCTTCTCTTTCCTTTTAGGTGAACGTGTCTGTCATGAATACTTGACTAGAATGGAATATATGTTAGGGCTTCTTGGTCTTTGTGTTTTTTGTATTTCTCTGAACAAATTCTATTTGGAAATGAAAGCATGTGTTCAGGAAGCTGTCAGTCACTCTGTAGCTAAAGAGGATATATCCACATGTGTGTGTTACGTCTGCTTTAGCTTCCATATACCGTCAGTCCACTGAGATTCTATAGTGAGATCTTCAATGCTCAGCTTAGCATGTGGCAAGGAAGGTGGACTTACACATTGCACATATCTTCCCCGGTGTGTGTTTCCTTGCTTACCCAGAGGACATCAATTACAAGGCACAAGTCCAAAGATATAATTGACAATGGATTTCAAGGAAGTGGTAGTGTGTTAAACTAAGCATTAGGCTCTTCGCCTAGCTAAGCTCATGTGAACTGATCAGTTATTCATTCATAAAGCTGACTGTCATTTTGTGGCTGAGCATTTACATTTGCACTGTTCTGAGTTCTCTCCAGGCATTAGCTTAATGAATTGTCAAAGAGACTTGATAATCATGCATTCTATGAACAATTGGGAGGATGGCTGTCTAGCTGTATTTCATCACTGGCCAATAACAGACAGAACTCAGGACCTGCTGTCTGACTCCAGAGTCCTAGTCTGGACCTCTCCTCCTCTTCTCTGTGTGTGGAACAGGCAATGGCTAAACCTTCCAGAGCCTGGGTAATGGGAGCTTGATTGCATGGCTTCCTTACTTATTAGCCACAGAGGGATTTACATAATTTTTATTTAATCAGCTTTGTAGAAAATGTGAATCACACAACATTTAATTATTTCATTAGTTATAGTGTAACTTCTTTTTTCCCCAGCAATCCTTCCTTTGGAAATCCTTCTTTCTGCATCAGAATCCCATCCTTGTGAAGGTCAAAGGCAAAATTCTGGTTGAAAGGTCACCAGGAAATGAAAGGAAGTCAAGCAATGTTCTGAGGGAAATTCTCCTGGAAAATAGGCATTGTGTACACATTAGGTAATGCTTTATTTCCAGAATAAACAAGCTAGCAAGCCCAGCCAATCACAATCCATTTTGAAACTGAAAATATTCATGTTTTTTCTCTCTTTGAGCTTCTAAGCTGTGATGATCAAGGAAGCTCAGAACTGCAGACTGCTGCGGGCCATCTTGCTGCACTGGAATAGAGTCTATTGAAGAACAAGGTTACCCATGGGGAATAGCTGCTGAAAATAGGTGATAGAAAAAAAGATAGATAGACAGACAGATATATAGGTACTTAGATACATGATAGATTATAGATAAATATATGCAAGATATTCAGATGATAGATCAATAGATGATGGATGAATAGATGATAGATAGTTAAATGTGTGCCTGATGATAAATACATAGATGGTAGATAAGTAGGTGATAGGTAAATATATGATAGGCAAATGGATAGATAATAGATGAATAAATAAGATGTAAATAAATACTAGAGATTTATGATTTGAAGTCTAGGCATACTTAAAGCTATCTCTCTGATATTTCCAGTACTTTCTTGTTTCTCTCTTAATTTAGTTTGAAATGTAACATTCACATTTAAATTATACAGTAAATGCAGCATTTCTTTTTCTCTCTTTTTCTTTCTCTCTTTCACTCTTTTTCTTTCTTTCTTTCTCTTCTCTCTCTCTTTCTCTCTTTCTCTCTTTCTCTCTCTCTTCTCTTTCTCTTTCTCTCTCTTTCTCTCTCTCTTTCTTTCCTTCCTTCCTCCCTTCCTTGCTCCCTCCCTCCTTCCCTCCCTCCTTCCCTCCCTCCTTCCCTCCCTCCCTCCTTCTCTCACTCCCTCCCTCTCTCTCTCTCTTTCTTTATTTCTCTCTCTCTCTTTCTTTCTTTTTTTCTTTCTTTCTTTCTCCTTCACTCCATAATGTTCCTGAACTCTTATGGGAGGTTTAATATGGGAGGTTTCTTATATGAACATTGTAGTATCTACTCAGGCAGAGTTACAGAGTGGTGGATAATTATTCATTCATCTGTTGGATCAGTTAGCATGCCTTTGCTATCTAACCATATTCCTTTTTTGTGTTAAGTACTATGTATGAACATTTCTTCATAAAATCTAACAAGCAATGGCCTATTCTACTGTTGTGAAACTTGAGCATTCTCATGTGCCAGGAACAGTGCTAGCTTATATCCTACAATAACACAGAACATTTCTTTTATCACTCTAAAGATCTTGGTTTGATCTCAGGCTATGATTGCTTTGCAGGTAAGAACACGATGAGGGCTCAGTGTAAAGAAAATTCAAGAATCCAGGTTCCACGAGGGCAAGTGGAATGCTGTAGAGGCTCAAAACCCTTTGTTGAATGAATGAGTAAAGTCACAGCCTGGGAATCAGCACAAGGAAGTTAAGACTAGATATGAGGGTGAAGGCTGGTGGAAGACTTTGGAACCAGTGTTTGCAAAGAAGAAATTGTGATGGATGTTGTCAGGTCACTCAAATGTGCAAGACTGGAAACACCTGAGCTGACACGGCAGAGGTCTGAGCTCTAGCACCTAGCATAGTGCTTTTTTCCCCAAGGGAGTTTGGAGGTGGTGGGCAGGTGCACACTTCATGTTTTGACAAAAATTGCTTTGGTTGGTAAAAGAAGATCTTGGGTGTGAAAAAATGGAGTCTGGAAGAACAGTTATGAGGTGTATGAACTTCGTTTGCAGGACATAGAGAAACCCATATGGAAGTTTACCAATCCCTCCTTGTTTGCTAGTTTTCATAGTACCTGCAGGTCTGATGTAGGCTAGAGGGAGGAATAGACAGCAGCGTTTTTAGTCAGCATTGTACTCTGCATGATGCAACAGCAGGTGGCCAGGTAATAGTGGCATGACTGTTATGGAGGTAACCAATGCTTTCTGGCTGGATTTGGGGTCAGCTTATGGAAGGAAATTAGCAGTTGACACTGTAAACCTATCAGAATTCTGTAATTAAGGGATCATAGGTCTTTTGCAGCAATCCACACTGTCATTTGATGAATGGATGTGCTGTGAGAATGCCTTCTAAAGATTTATGCTTATGCATTTAGGTAAGCACTGCTGTCAGCCTCAGCCAGAGAAACAGCTGCTTACAATGAATGACAGGAAATGTTGAGACTTTATAGCTAGTCAAATTGCAGAAAATAAGTGACTTTTGGGGTCTAAATGAGTTAACCATATTACCTCTCATTCCATGCCCAGGCTTTGGAACATCTCAAAAGAGCCAATGGAAAGAGGTGCTGCCTCAAAACAAAACAAAAGTAAATAAATAAAAATAAGTAAATAAATAAAGCTCAAATGACTGCCTTTTGTTGGTATGATATCAGACGCAGGACATTCTGCTTGAGTTGCGTGGATGTCTCCCATGCAGATAAGAGTTCTTACTGCAGTATAAATAATGGAAATAACTCTTTCTACTATCCTTTTTCCCCCAGATGTATGCATTTCCTGCATTGAAACCATCATTTCCTTTTTCTTGTCGAGTATAAATATTTCCATTGCTTGGAGGAGCAGGCACCACCTGATAGGTAAATCTAGGCTCACACAAATCAACTGCCACTTTATTTTCCAGGAATAAGACACATTTCTGTTTAGTATAATAACACACTATCTGCTGCACACTGATTTATGCAAGCGCTTGGGAAACCTGAGTTCACTTTACATATTTGAATGATTTCTTCCCTCTTCAGAGGATGTGTCTTGGCAGAATGCACTGCTCAGAAACAGGGCCCATCTTCCAGTTCACTGCTTCGTTCAGCAGCGAGAAAGGCTGCAGCTATGCAATCATGGTTCTTACAAGCTCAGTCTTGGTATCAGGAGTGTCTGTTAAAGCAAATGTCTGATTCCTCCCACTCACATTCACTACACAACATGACTTTCTGCTCTGTCTTAAAAGAGGGAATCACCTTCATTAACTAATTCTTCTCGTGATTTACTGTGAAAGCATTTGGGAATAAATAGCTTCCCCATTTGAAACTCTTCCTGTGCTCTGGGAGTCAAATATAGATGCCAAGTGTTTTTGGTGTAGTTTTGTTTGTATTTCTTTTGTTTGTATTATTGATGCTTTCCCAATCAATGGGCAAACATGGCTGAATTTTAAGAACTCTTTGTTATGCAAACTCCAATCATGAAGATGAAAATGCTAGATGATTTAGGGACTATTGAAAGAAACAAGTCTATGGGGATTTCCTCTAAACAAAGGGTTGGTGACAGGGACAGTAGTAGTGTGAGGCCAGGGCTTGTCTGGGGTTAGTGTGAATGGTCTGACTGAAGTGAGACCAAGACTCTGAATGTATCATTAAGGGACATACAGATAAACTTTCATAGTGACTGAAAAGACGCTACCAAGTCCCAGACAGGAAGCAGTTGCTGAGCTGTGGAATGTGGACCTGTCCATAGCTGGCAGCCCATACTGCACCATCATTGTGACTAGTGGGAAGAAGTGCAGTGGACTCAAGATACCCAGTCTGAGACCAAGAAGAATCCTGTTTCAAAAACAGAGGATCGAGACTGCCATCAGTATAATCTGCAAAGGCACCAAAGAGAGGATGAGTAAGAGATCACGGGTCAAGGGTGGCCTCCATGATTCCAACTCTTTCTAACATCTGGGACAAGCCTGGTGCAGAATGCTATTTGAGCAATATTCAGTAATTAAAAGGGTCAGGGGATGACTATTCGTCATGGCATGATTCTTTATACTAGTTTTAGAATGAATCCCTACTTCAATAAATAACAATCTCCTCTACTTCCCCTTTCCTGGACACCCCCTTCAGTAATCACTTCTTATATCAGAAATGTGGATATGTAATAAGAGCTTAGAAAGTGGGGCAGGCGAGCAGCCAGGAGTCCCACGGGTAAGTCAGACGTGAGAATGGAGATACAATTGCTGATAGCAGAAGCAGGACTGCATGCTGCCCCAGGCCACATTGTCGCCTCTGGCTTCACTTACGACCAGGGGCAGCAGGTGTCTTCAGTGAGTGCCCATCGAGCCTCGCTATGATGAAAGGAACCAGCAGACAACATCTGCGTGAGTCCAGGCATGTCTCCTGTGAGCCAGGTTCTCTGAGCAATGGAGTTGAGATAAAATTTAACATATGGCTGCTACACTTTTCAGTGCATGACTGCTCTGTCCTGGAAAATCCAAGTGACCTGGGACCTTGACTATCATGAGAAAACTTGGCTCGCTGTGAAGAGCTGCTCCTGTAAGACCAAGTCAAGTAAACAAAGATGTTGTAGATTTCTCGGGGATGTGCAGATAGAGCCAATCTTCCCTTGATGTGCAGAGAATACAATCCTCACTGTGCTGTTCTCAGAACGTCACTAATCTCCCACATGGCTACCTGTCTTTCTTGGAGTCTCAATATGTTGTGTTTACTTCTATCTCTCTTGTGTTCGTTAGATATATAAACTTCACAATTGAGAATTGACCTCTGGAGCATATTTGTAAGGAATTAGTAGCTAAGGCAAGCATTTGAGCAAACTTGCAGGAAATGGTCTGACTGATGTGGGAAAACCCAGCTCATCGTGGCTGAGACCATTTCCTGGACAGGTAGATAGGAGGGAGGGAGCTAGTTCAGTGCGCTGGTATTCTCAGCATACTTCGGCAATCTTGCTATCTGGCAAAGTGAGGTTTGTTTCTCTCTTAAAAATCTAGTGGGTGTGGTGTGTCCAGTTTCCTCAGCTCCTAATGGCATGAGATCTCCTGCCAAGCTGGACTAAAAACTGTAATAAAAAAATTATAAGAAAGAATAAAATACTCTTGTTCTCCTAAGCTCTTTGGTTGTAGATTATCAGTAACATTTGAATATCTACTTTTTAAAAAAGTTCCAAATCTTAAAAATTTAGAAAAAAAAAAAGTTGCTCTTCTGCGATTATACAGTGAGCTGCTGACTACCAGGGCCTTTGTGTAATTTATCTTAAGAGCTAGCATGGAGAGTGGTTGCTTAAATACATTGTCTCTAGAGCCCCGGGTTTAAATTCTGACTTCATTGGTTCCTAGCTATGTGATCCTAGGCAACACTCCTAATTTTTGGACTAATTATTAGTTGCCAGCTAGGAGCGCTTGATATTGTAGGCTTGAACATAGCATACTTGTAAACCCCAAATCTTCCATGAGATTCCTTTTTGGGCACAAACTGCTAGTGAGAGCTGCCGCTAGACACCCTGTCTTTCCTTGAGCTTGTTTTCTGCCACACGTGTCTTTCATGTCATGCTGTTTGTCTGGTTTCCTTTTCTTTTCTGGAAATGTCAAACTTGCTTTTGTCTAGGGGCACCACACCTGCTGCTTCTTCCATTAGAGATGAGCCTGCATCAGTTCTCAGAGTGCATAGCCCATCACCCTGCAGGTTACAATTCTGTGTCACCTCTGCAGTGAGACCTTCTGACTTCCCATCATGGTACCATCTCTCAGCCACTGTTGTGCCCACATCCCAGCATGTGGTTGTCATTGTCTTCTTGCAGCTGTCACTCAGTGTGTGCTGACAAGATAATTTCCTGTCATGGAAGAAAATAAGCACTAAAATTCTTCACATTTGTTCTTTGTCCTGTGTCTGTCATGGAGAAGAAAATCTTGGGCACAGAGAGCATGCCTAGTAGAAGTGCTTTCCTTGAATCAAAAGAAAAATGAATGAATGATGGGAGAATGAATGGTTCAGGTGAGAATGACAGTAACTGCATCCTATGGCAAAACTCCTTGCAAACAATAATGAATGTAATGCAAAAAATATAAAGTATAAACACTATTCAAATCCAGGCCTGTAGTTCAAACTCTGACCGTTGCCTCTGGCCATGTACATCCTGATGCTCACCAATACGTGGACCTCTTGTCTGGGGCCTTAGTCCAGAGAAGCCCCTGGAAGTACCCAGCTGCTTCTCTTGGCAATCTTCTGCGTTCGCCCTCCAAGCCAACACTGCCTGCTCTTCTTGAAAACGTCCCTGCTCTGCCTCATGCCTACTGTCTTTCTGGGAGTCAACTCAATCGGGTGTACTGACTTCTATCTCGATCTTGAAAAAGTCTGAATTCCAAGACTCTAGAAGAATGTTATTCTCCTGTTGTTATAGGCGAGCTCCTCATTACCAGGAGATTTGTGAAATTTATCTTAAGGGAGTATGTGAAGAGAGATTGGAGAAGTACATTGACTCTAGGGCCCTGGGATCAAAGTTTGACATTGTTGCTGGTCAATAACTATGTGATTTATAAGTTACGGGTACAACTGGGGTCGATGTCATGGCGCTGTGTTCTGTAAGCTACCAAAGCAGTGTCTGTGCATAACACTGTGTAAGTGATAACTAGTGTCATCCTGATACGCCTACTTATTTTCATAATGCCTGTTGCATATTCATTCCACCTATTTCTGACCATGAAAAGGGGAGGAAGAAAAGCAAACATAGAAAGTTCCCTTCTTTCCTTTCCTCTCTTCCTGATCATATACCGATGCATCTGCTCTGCTTATTCTTTTGGACATTCTTGAGAACCTACTATCCACCGACTTTTTCCACCCAATCCTTTCTTTCACTCCCCATTTAATCCAAGCTACTTCCCTCGAACCACTTTGAAATCTGTGAGAACAAGCTGGAGTCAACGCATGGGAAAAGGGATACTTCCCAAAACTAAAAGATGCATTTTCAACTCCTAGCAGACTATACGATAAAACTTTTCCCGTTGTGTCGAAAGCTACCAGATGAAGGCCATTGTAGTGAACACAGCACGCTCAGCCCTACTTCATATACAAGGACAATGTCCTTTTCTACTGAAGTATTTCGATTTTTCTCTTTAATAATTAAAGTAACGCCTAATCATCTATGAAATCAAGAGTGGCCTCTCAAAACCCAATAAACAAAAGAAAATGCTGGGAATATTCATCATTTCAAGTACCGATATCAGCTGCCTACTGCAGCAAAATGTGGCATTACTTCTGCTTTTTTTTCCCTTTTCATTTTTTTCTACCAGAATGTCAGGCTGCCCTTAGACACAGCCCTGCCTTAGATGTGATAGTTAATGATGAAGAATAGCTATTATATTTCACTTTGATTTCATGCAGGACTATCCTACTGAAGCTAATCATTTGGATTAGTTTCATATACTTTTGGGATATGATATGACATTTGCAACAGACTCTTTGAATTTGCTCCAATGACAGGTTCATTTGAATTTGTTCAAATTACAGAAATCATGGAATAGCTTGCATTTCAAGAATTGCAGACCTGGAAGAAACCTCAGAATTCTTTGGTCTGAAGTGCCTATTTGCTTGTTGAAGTGAAATTCTCAGGTCAGTTAAGCAAAATCCTTTGTGTCACTGGGATTGTCAATAAATGACATAAATACTATGCAAACATGTCTTTCTAAGTCATGTATTGTGAGAACTGTGACCACCTTCTTGCCCCTGTCAGTCAGATGAAATGGATGCTAGGCAACACCTCCTTCTAAGCTCATGCCCCCATCAGTCAACTCATTTCCCTGACAGTTAACCCTGGAAGTTGAAGTCTTCTACCCAGATGACCTAATTCTCATATTCTACAGACCACATTTGCTCCAACTTCTGTTCTCTGTAAATGTACAGAGAACATCTCCTCCATGTGTTGGTAGAGAGTGCTCTTGCGTTTATAAAAATACATGCTCTCTATGCTCAAGGGAATTACTTCTTAATCACTTGGAGGACTATTTTCTATAGAAATGACCTTCAACACTCCTGACTTCTGAGCTTAGTCCAAAATCTACATCCCAAAAGCCCTACAATGCTCCTAAGGTTGAGTCTGGATGAAGGTGCAGTCACACCATCCTTGCCTTCTTGCTGAATGTGCTTGAGTCCAGTCTTTTTTCAACCAGACCATGAGCATAGAAAAAACTTTAAGTTCATATTCCTATAGTCTGAAAGTTATATTATCTTAATTACCCCTGCTGCAGGAAGGATGAGGAGAGCAATCTCAGAATTCAGTACATAATGTTCCAAACATAATGTTCCAAAACAGTTTTGAATCAACTTCAGTGGTATTTGCAGTCACCATGGCATAAGACCTTTATTCCTGCATCCTATGAAGTATAAAAAGTGGTATCACTGTTTTAATCTTATAGTTCATTGCTTCACCAAAACATCTGATTTAAACAACTTAGTGGTGAAAAGTATTTTTTTTTGCTCATAATTCTTTGTTATAGTATCTCATGGCAGAGACTCAAAGCATAAGATGGCATTAGTCGCATTTTATCCACAGCAAGAGCATAAGGCAAGGACCAATACACGAATAGGCCAACTTTAATCTAGACAACACCTCTCTCAGGTGAGCCTGTGTCCTGCCTGCAAGAGTTGATAATTAATATTGGTCCTTTGACCAGTCCATCACTTTTGAAGTGAAATGGTAGAATTTTGTGGGGTTTGAACGGGGGCCAGTGGCATGCTAGGCTACAACACTAGCCGCTTAGTTCGGCCCGCATTTTATGACTGGAGCATGTGAGCTGGAGGCTTTCGAACAGCCACCGTGTTGCAAGCATAGTTTGAAATGGGATTGGAAACTCTTGTTTATTACACATTTACATGAGCTACATCTTTTGATCTCTATAATAAACAAACAGGCTTCAAATGCTTTGATAACTCACGGCATATATGCCACAGTGAAACTGTGATTCTCGTAAGATGTTTTTGGTAGTGGGTATTTTTTTTATATAAAGAGAAAGAGGATCCTAGGTAAGGGAAGATAATGCAATAAACAGTGGGTGGTCCTCAAGGAGTTTGGTAAGAGTTGCATCACAGCAGCTGTGTTTCCCCAGCCTCAGATTTATGTCCATTTGCAGAGCATCATGGGAATATGGGTCCCATAGTTGGTGTCACCTGTCAGCTTCACAGTTGAGGTGAGCCTCTGAACACACCTGTAAGGACTGATGTTGCTAAGGCAGAATTCCAGACGTGGAGATTCATTTGAATAACTTATTTGCATAACTCATGTGAGAAGACCCAGTCTCTTGTGGGTGGGGCCGTTACCTAGGCAGGGGGATAAGAGGGAGAGAGATGGTTAGTATTTTGGCCTGGCGGCCTGTCAAAGTGCAAGTTCTCAGCATTGGTTCTTGCTGCCCCTGCTCTTGTTGCAGGACGTAATGTGACGAGCAGTTTCCTCGGCAGCCCTCGTGGTCTGACCTCCTGCCGTGATGAACTGCAGTCTATAATGGGAGCATGAATAAAAATCTCCTTGTCCTCCCAAATCATCCGGGTCAGTATTTACTACTTCAGCAAGGGTATGAAAGTGAGACGGGGGTGTGAGTTGTAGAGTCGAATCTCTTCAAACCTCAATCCTGGTTTAATCGCCTTGAGTCATGCATCCTGGATATGCAGGCAGGATAACTTCTTGGTGACTGGAGTCCTTTGAAGAAGGAAGAGAAGACTGTTATGCCTATTGCGTCAAGCAAAATGAAGTTAAGACATGTAATAACTAAACAATGCTGTTAAAGTATCAGCAATGTGACCACTTATTACTTGCTAACAATTTACTTATGTGGACAACAAATTAAATTTATTTCCTCCTTTCTGTTAATCTCCTTTTCTCACACTCTTCCCTTCTTCCCTCTCTTTTCTCCTTCCCTTGATTTTTTAATAATTCTATGATTCACTCAGTACAAGAGATGGTGTGAGTTCCAATTCAAAATTTGGCGAAGAACTTGGTTTTGAAAGGTGAAATCTTTGAAAGATGTAAACTCTTGAGGTGAATTTGCATGAAAGCTACGATTTCCCATGTAAGTAAAGGCCGTGGCGACCAATGCAGGACTTTATGCACATGGGCAGTTTCAGTAAATTGGGAGTAAGTCAGTGACACTCGGGCATAAGCATGGGGGTCTCTGCAGGAGGGGGATGAGGTCTGTGGCTGTGATCATTGGACATGTCCATTACAGTTTCTTTACTGTAAGGTATTGTCTGCATAGATATTGCTTCTTGGGCATCCCTGCCTCAAGGACAGGGAAAGGATTTCTTCTAGTAGAACTATAACACACACACACACACACACACACACACAAACACACACACACACACACACACACACATACACACACATGCACCAATGCATAATTAGCATAATTAGTCTTTTGAAGCTCACAAAATAGATAGCGGCTTTGGAAGTTAAAGTTTTATTTTGTTTTATTGTTGTGCTTGTATGAGAGAGAGAGAGAGTGTGTGTGTTTGTATATAATAGTAGTAGTGGTGGTGGTGGTAGTAGTAATAGTAGTACTAGCAGATAGTACTTGATCATGCGTGCCTGTGGAGCCCTAGGATGGCTTTGGAAAGTGTCCCGAATCTCTCTACCTTCTTTCTGCTTTGCTCCGGGGTTTCCCAGGCTGCCATTCGGGGCTGGAGTTCAGCCGTTTCTGCTGGGCATTGTTACATGAGACCTGGGATCTGAACTCAGGTCCTTCTGCTTGCAAGGCAGAGTCTTAACCCCTGTGCTACCTTTCTAATGCTCAAGGTTTATGTAAGAAATATTTGTTCATCTGGGTTTCATCAGCACCAAGAAACTTAGAACATAAATCATGTACTGCAATTAATAGTCTGTGAAGAACAATTGGTGAAAAAGAGTTTCTTTCTTCACCATAAATTTAATAGACGTAGCCTTCAGATGAATGTATGTGTGTGTGTGTGTGTGTGAGAGAGAGAGAGAGAGAGAGAGAGAGGACTTAGGTTCCATCCTCTCTCTACCCTTGACTTACAGACCAAGGACGTAGAAGGGACATTTGAGGATCTAGGGATCTAGTCTCTAGCGGCCATGGGAGCCATTGTCATGAGCAAGCCGCAGATGATGCTGTCGCCCGTCAATCTAGCACAGTTTTCTTGCCCAGCCTGGGAGAGGTCCAGTTAGTGATGCAGGAGGCATGTGGAGAAAGAGAAGCTGTGACGTGAGATCTTAACTTTTCAGCTAGAGAGTATCAAGGAGGGGGGGGGTTCTATCTCAGGTCCTTGCTGAGAAAGCAAGCTGGCGAAATCTCTGAGGAATCAAGAAGTTTTAAAAAGGACACTGTGAGCCGCTGGGAACGATGACATGGCCCATGGACAAAACCAGCAAAGCAGGAGTGTACAGACGTCAGTTGGCGTGGACCGCCAGGTAGATTTCAGCAGCAGGACCTATCAGTCCTGTGAAGGGCGTGGTGCCACGCCTTGAACTGTGACGTTAAATCAACCCAGTGGTAATGGACAGGAAGGAAAACTTGATGGGAAATGTTGAAGAGGTTGAGCTTATTTCCAATTTGCTTGGAGGAGAGGAGACAGGCTTGTAAAACAGAAATGAGATTTTCTTATTGAAAGCAAGTATGGTTTGATTACTGTCCTCTCCTCACGTGAGTGAATATTTAGGGTTAAATAAGAGGAGTGTCTGTGATGGCAGTGAAGAGTCTGAAGAAGGATTCAGCGTGTGGACAGATGGGAGGAAGGGAGGGAGGAAGAAAGATCAGGAAGGAGGGAGGGAACAAGGAGGGAGAGAAGGATGATGAGAGGAAGGCAGAAGAGAAAAGGAGGAAAGGAAGGAGGGAGGAAAAGGAAAGGTGCATAGTGGATAAACAAAAGGAAAGAATACAGGAAAAGAAAGAATAGAAGGAAGGAAGGGAGGGAGGAAGGAAGGAGGGAGGGAGGGAGGGAAGGGAGGAAGGGAGGAAGGAGGAAAGAAGGGAGGAAGGGAGGAAGGAGGAGGGAGGAAGGAGGGAGGGAGGAAGGAGGAAGGAGGAGAAGGGAGGGGAGGGAGGAAGGAGGAGGCAGGAGGAGGCAGAGAGGAAGGAGGAAGGAGGAAGGAAGGAGGAAGGAAGGAGGAAGGAGAAGGAAGAAGGAAGGGAGAAGGAAGGAAGGGAGGGAGGGAGGGAGGAAGGGAGGGAGGGAGGAAAGGAAGGGAAGGAGGAAAGGAGGGAAGGAGGGAGGGAGGAAAGAAAGGAAATAAGTAATCGGGAAGAAGAGAGGGAAGGAGAAGAAAGGAAAATGTACGATGGATGAACATAAGGAAAGAATAAAGGAAAGGAAGGAAGTGGGGATTAAAGAAAGGAATGAAGAAAAGGAGGAAGGAGAGGGAAGAAGGGAGGAGAGGATGGAATGGTAAATGGGTGGATAATAATCATTAATGAAACCTCACACTAAGTTCAAAGAGCCCATTTCCCCTGCACTCCTCCTGAATGCGGGCAAACACGGCTGCCTTGGTGGAGCGTTCCGGCTTGGCCTGCTTGCTGTTTATGTACAATCAAACCCTGCGTACTCCTGAAGGGACCCGGGCTTCTGGCCGCACAGACTTGCTCTGCATAAATGCTCCCTCCTCCTGGGGCTCCCCGACCTTCTCTTTCTGCCTTTCTCCGCCGTGCGCATGTCTGCAGCAGGTTAATGGCACTGTGGCCATTCAGAACATAAAATCTACAGCGTCTTTATAACCCATCATGTGTATCCGGGCACATCCCATCTTAAAGGCATTGAGCAGCCTAGATTATGGTCATATCAAGGGCAATTATTCCTCTGACTTCATTTTATAGCCACAAAGCCATTAGCTTAGCAATAGCAGCAGCCCTGACCCAGACCACCAGAATGGGGAGCAGGAGACAGGTGACCGTGCGCCCGTTCTGAGCTGCGCACAGATGGGGAGCAGGGCGCTGGGGCGGGGCTGCCTTTCGAATGGTCGCCCTCGCTCACCAGCCGCCGCCGCTGCTGCTAGCGGAGCAAAGACGTTCACCTGGGCCCTGACCTACTTTCCGCCAGCCGCGTGCGTCTCGTCCTCGTTCTCTCGCAGTCACGACGCTGGTGGAAGCCTCCTCCTCCTCCCCCCTCCTCCCCTGCCCGGAGCCTCCATCTGCCACCCGGGGGAAGCAACCCAAAAGCACGAGCAGGGAAGGAAGGGGCGGAGCCACTGCAAGGCAGTGAAGCTGGGGATCCCCCGCGATCACACAAATGGGGAAACCCGAGTGGTCTTGGAGGACAGCTGAAGGCGGGTGGGCGGGAAGGCCGGACGCTGGTCTGCCAGCACCTTCCGTGGCACGGGGCGGAGCTGTTCCTCTCGGTCGAGGCAGCCAGCGGCCTGCAGCGCTTGGAGGCATCTCATGCCATCTCTTGCCGTGGCGTGTCCAGCTCGACAGACTGCAGGAGTTCTTGAGAGAAGTTTTCGAGTATTGAAAAGGAAGTGCATTTGGGGTATCTAATAGTCAAAGTCTCCTGGAATGGGGGATCCTGTGCGTTCTGTAGTAGTGCTCGTAAATCATATGCGAGACAACAGGATTGGTCCACTTTTGAGTAACTGTTTTTATAAAACAGTAAAAACGGGAAGGGGTCCTGCTGCCTCCTGATTGGTTATCGTAGCATCGCTCATATGCTCTGTGTAAATGGCTCTGTGTGTTTTATTGGACTTTCTGTGCTTATAACTGACCAGAGCCATAGGGAACCCCACACACGCCCCTATTTGCTTCTGTGCCTGATGCACGTTCTCTTTGATGAGGAATACTGAGGTTGCCTTGCTCCCTGACGCTTGGCATAGACACACACACAAGCTCTCTCTCTCTCTCTCTCTCTCTCTCTCTCTCTCTCTGTGGGGGGAGGTGCATGTGTGTAGGATGAAAACTTTCCAAAAGTAGAAGAGACTACAGAAGACAAAGAAAGTCACGTTGTCGTGAAGTCACCCTTGCAGGGACACCTGCAGAGCCAGAGCCGCAGGAGAATGTCACTGCTCCTCCTGGAGGCCAGGCAGCTGCGCGTCCCCTCTGGGATCGTCCCACGATTCAGGCCATGACCTCGTTTCCCTGGCTGCTCCCAGCTGACGAGGAAGCATAATGGATCCAGTCATTCCTGCTCCATAGGGAATCTCTTAGATACCGTTCTTCTAGAACTTTCCAGTGTTTTCGCCGAAGCCATCTGCTCCTCACTCCATGCACAGGGCCTTGCACTGCCTGGCGTCTCTCGCCACGCAGCTTGCCGACCTTCCCTTATCCCGGCAGGCATTTTCTGAGACCAGTGTCCCCTCAACCCGACGATCTTGGATGCCTGCTTCTTGAAGGAGCTGGTCCTGATGCAAGAAGACGAGCGTGAGGACTAGGTCACACGCTGCTGAGTGCACGAGGGCACCAGTCCCCCAAGAGCATGCGCACGCACATGTTTCCTGGTGCAAGTGGCCATGCAGTTGCTGAAGATCTGTCCATAAGCCGGGCCTGTGCTTCATGCCTGAAGTCCCAGAAGGTGGGGTCCCCGGCAAGAGGCTTTCTGCGAGTTTCAGGCTAATGTGGGTGTACGTTCCAAGCTATCCAGGGCTATAGAGACGATAGCAAATAATTTTATGGATGATGGAACTGAAGGTCATTGGTGAGGCTTGAAAATGTGCCCAGCTAATGAGACCTACAAGGACAGAGTGCTTCACAGGCTTCCATTGTACGTACTACGGGGGAAGGGTAATGACACAGTGTCAAGAGCAGAGAGAGGCGAAATGTCCGAGTCAGAAGACCAAAACAATCCTGATATTCTACAGTGAGAGAGAAGACAGCAGAGGATCAGGACTGAATTCAATAGAGTGGAAGTTGCCAGCAACGTCTAACTGCGCAGCCTGAGCGGCTAATTTAAAGTAAAAGTTTTTAACATTTGGGGAAATCTGAGACCCCATAAAGTGGGGGCATGCGGGTAGATTCATGAGCGGGTTAAAGTCCTGCAGTCTTTGGGGCCAGGGATTGGCACTTGGTCACCGGAAGTCGAGAGGCTGCGGTTCCTTTCATACCCCTGAGGACGGAGGGCTGGCATTGCACCTACAGGAAGCTCGAGACAATCCGCTCCTGGAATACGGGCGCTCACAGGGACAGGAAGACGGCTGAGGGAGGACTGCTGTCCCTTCATTCCCTGAGTGAGGCTCGGGCGAGGAAGTGTGAGGTTAAAGACAGTCGCTCATTTCCTGGATCTGGAACTAGTGACTGTGAGAAAAGTTTTGGAACATTTTTTGCCCATTGTGCCCAATACAAATGTCCCCAGCGCTTCCCCAAAGAAGCCCATGGAATATCAGTTAGACTCAGTTAGACTAGGACCAGTGGACTCCCAGTGTCTTGAGGCACAGCAGGCAAAGTACTGGAGACAACATTAATGTTTGATGGGCAGAATCATTGCTGTAGATTGTCATCAGTTTGGAGACAGAAACCGTCACATAATGTAGCAGTCAGCCGGTATTGTTGCTTGATAAATTCACAACCAAATGGTTTAAGGGAACAAAGGGTTTTATTCTGGTTTAAGATTGTCCAGTTACTGTTCCTTGTATAGCTTTGCAGGAAAACACACACCAAGGGCTGAGGGAACTGACCACTTCCTATCATGCATCTATAGGACTGATGAGACGGACAGTCCTCACTCGCCAGACCAGCAAGTTGGACCAAGTAAACCAAAGGATGCCAATTTCTTCAACCAGCTCCCTCCATCTCATTCACCTACTCAGAGCTAGTCCCGCCCACCATGGGCTGGTCACCGTATCAATTAGAGACAGTCTCATACAGGCTTGCTTGGAACTTAACTAATAACTTCTCCCGACTGTGCCCAGAGCTCAGATCCCAGCATCTAACTATGACACATAGTAAATGGGCTCATAGCTCCACTCCTGCTTAGAGCGGATCCATGTGATTATACCGAGTGTATAATTCGCTTGTGTTGTGCACATAAGCTTCATGTTGGGATTTGGACTGTGAGGTCAAGGCTGTCAAAATGGGAAGGAGGGTGTGAAATTGGGGTCGGGTGTCCTAGAAGCTGCAGGCTTTGGGTGAATCTGAAGTAGCCTGGGACATGTACTCCTAAGATCTGACGGTGATGTGATGTGGTGGGCAAGTCACCCACCGTAGGAGGCATGTCGCTGGCCAGCCTAAGGGTCTAGGATAAGACACGCCACCGTAGAAGAGACACTTCATGATTTAGAAAGCAGTGGGGTGGGAGGGACAGGCACAGCAATTCTATTGCAAATGTGCAAAGTGCTAATAAACATGACTGCAAGGTTTGCAGTTACCATGCATCCAGATCACCGATGAGCTGCTAGGTCAGACCTGCTGGGCATCTTGAGCTGGCTGCATGGTCACATGGCCAAAGTCCTTACATATGTCAATACTTGTGCATGCGTGTGCATGCTTTCATATGTGACACACACACACAGAGACACACCCATAGAAGCAGAGAGACAGAGAATGACACACAGAGAAAACAGGAGGTAGCCTTTAGTCTCCTTAAGGAAGAAAATATCCATACAAATTGAGGATGGATGAGGTCAACATTAAAGCCATATTCAAGCTCATTTTAGGACAATGAGATGGGGATTTTTCTCTAGGTATGAGGCACACTTAGCTGAGTTATCCTTTTGTGCAATGAGGGGTAGATGGGGAAAGGATGTACAGAGATTTGTGAATAGTGGCCACAGTCTAGAGACCGAACAGGAACCAGAGGACACATGGTGGTGGTGCCTGCTTGGCCACATGTGCATAATTTATCTCTCTCTCTCTCTATCTCTCTCTATATATCTCTATCTATCTATCCTCTCTCTCTCTCTCTCTCTCTCTCTCGATTTCTCTCTAAGGGTCCTGTGTGTGCCTGTGGAAGCCCAAGGGTGAGTCAGAAATCATCCTAGATTGTTCTACCTCCCATTGGCTTTGCTCTGGGAAGCACTCTGCCTTCCAGGGCCAGAAGTAGGGCCGCAGTGTCAATGTGCAAGTTCCTACCATGAAGAGGCTTTGCAAGAACCGTGGAACAAAGTCAGCAGCTGGAGGGGAAGCAGACCAGGACGTCCAGGGAGCTCCGCTGGCCAGGGGTGCATGTCGCACCTCAGCAGCCAGGGAGAGCTGTGAATCAGAGAGTTTCCAGAGACGCAGCTACTGGCCGGCTGGCCAGAGGAGTCTTTTCTCTCCTTGGTAGATGGCGAATGCAGCTTTGCAGGACATGATGGTCTCTGGGCTGTCAGCGGTAGAAACCTGTCTGCCCAGAGCATGTTGGAATGTGTACGAACCTGAGCTTGGCATCGGCAGGCTCAAGGTCCTGAGCGTCGCTTTCTGGGAAGTAGGAAACATGCTGGCAGTTTGGGGTTAGCACAGTGGGACCATCATTGGTCCTCTGAGCGCCTTGCCCTGGGTTATGAATCCTCCAGCAGGTGGAGCTGGAATTGGAAGAACGCCGTCATCCAGTCAGACAAGTGCTAGAAGATGCTTTCCTAGCACATGCACATGGTCCATTCCAGCACGAAAGGGACACGCTGTCTTCGGCGTCCTACATGAAGATGTGAGATAAACTCTCACAGGGAAGATGCTCACCTTCCTCCCCTCGCTACAGCATCAGGTGGGCGCCCAGGAGGGTGGAAGGAGGAAGTGAGCACAGCTAGGAGCAGCGGAAGGGAGAAACAGCACAGTCGACTTCTGAATTCTGACTCTGAAATCACAGCTGTTTCCAGATCAATTTCCCCTATGTTTTGAATCCCCTAACTCGAAATGGGCTCTCCTCGGGCTCATCTGCACTCCTTTCTTTTCCTTTGTGTGTTCCTGTGCCTTTCCTTGAATGGGCAGAGCTCACAGGCACAACCTGTTTTTCTGCCCTGATGAACAATGAGGGGAAGAGTGAAATTCATCTGGCCGGAGCTGACAAAGGAGGAGGCCAGCACTGGACACCAAGGGGAACCGAATTCTTGGTAAGGTCAGGTTCCCAGTGCCAGCTGCACCTGGCCCAAGGGCCGCATGGTACGCTGACCTCCCTGTTTTCTTCTTGTGAGCCTCTGACCTCCCCTCAGGACCCGAGAGGCACTGCTTGGGTACAAGTACCCTCACTGCCCGAGAAGTGGGGCTCTTAGAAGAATCGGGCTCTCTACCTGCCCAAGGGCAGGGTGCAGAGAGTGGAAGGAGTCAGCAGAAAGGGCGGTTGTTTAACCTCTGCCCCCTGCAGCTTAGAATGGCTGCTAATCCCTTTCCAAGCTTTCATCTCCCACTGTAGGCATCAGGTACGGAAATGCGCCACAAGTGGTACCCTACCTGGCACGCTTCGCTTCCCAGGGAGGGCTGTGGCTGGAGGACGGAGGCTTAGATGCTCCCTGGCGCACACCGCGAGGACAGTGTCGTAGCAGCTCCCAGCCCCGCTCGGCTCCACAAGCGGCTTTGGCTGCTCACCAGCAGAATGTTCTAGTGCGCACTCGCAAGCCCCAACGCATCTCTGGACTTGGTCTGTCACCTGTCTCAGGTTTTCCCATCTTCACCTAAACTCAGAAGGTCCTCTGTGCCACTTCCTTCCCCCGTCACCACTCGCTCCCCTGTTTATCTGATCAGCCATTCCTTGAGTCCCAGCCTTTCGGTCGTCTCTCGACCCCCTCCGGGTGAAGACATGGTCTCTCAAACTAGAGAAGCAGCCGACTCCTGCTGCTCTCCTGCCCCTCACCCCAGCCCCTTTGGCCTGTGACATGGATAAAGAAGATTAGAAAAACCAATTTTATCATTTACATCACTGCGTTGTTCCAAATCTTTCATTGACTTTCACTGAGTTATTTTCAGTAACTTCAAACCATCATAGAAGAAGGGCTGGCAAGATTATAAGAGCCTGAAGTGCTGGGCCAGACGTTATTCTCTGGACATGCCAGGCTGTGGTATGCATGCTTTCATGGCACATGTATTTATTTTCACAAGAACTGTAAGGGAACTGTCCTATCAACATCTCACCATGGAAGGGAAAGACCGCAGACTCCACACCCCCGAGAGACTGATAAGGACTTATGCTCATGGGGAAGGAAAGGAGGACTTTTTCCTCAGTGGTATATCCACTGATCTATGACACTTCCTGGAGCATGAATCATGTCAGACCTATGCCATCAGAGACGAACTAGAGGAAACACAGTAGGCACACAAGTGAAAAGACTTAAAAATAGGAGATGATCCAAGGAGATGAAGAGTTGTAAGGTGAAAAGGAAGGAATGAGATTGAAGATTAAAATTAAGGGCATTGTCATAATTAGACACAGGTGACAACTTGACAGTCGAGGGTTTGAGCTCTGGGCACATTTGTAGAGAATTAGTGGTTGAGTTGGGCTCAGAGCAAACCTGCAGGAGATTGTCTAGCTGCTGGGGAAGGCCCAGCCCATGATGGGTGGGACTAGGCCCTGGAATAAAAGACAGAGAGCTAGTTGAGAGAGTTGGCATCCTTGTTTACACTTGTCCAGACATGCTAGTCTGGCAAGTAAGGATCGTCCCTCTTCAATTGTTATGTGTTGATGGCGTGGCCAGTTTCCTTAGCCCTGGCGTCAAGCTGGACTGTGAATTGTAACCAAACTATCAGTAAGAAAATAAACCCCTTTTTCCCTTAAGCTGCTTGATGGTGATTTATCAGCAACCATGCAGGCGAACTGAAACAGGTATAAATATCATAAATTCACTATATTCATGTATGCAATACTAAAAAAATATTGAAAGCTTTACAACCTAAAAAATATCTCCCTCGTGGCTTCAGAGGCTCTACACAGTCCAAGCTGCCCCCACTCATCTACCTCAGTCTAAGCGTCTCCCGAGGGCTTTTCACCGCAGCAGACCTGAGCACTTTATCTTCCGTAGACTCTCCGTGGCCACTTCTTCCTGGTCACTACTTTGCTGGCCCTCCTGGCTGCCGGGGTCTTTCGTCAGCACATCCACAGTTCTCTATCCTGGGCAAGTCTCCTGTCTCTCTGGCAAGGGTCTAGGTGGAAGGTGAAGTCCACCGAGCTGCTAGCAAGTGGCTCAGGCACTCTGTATGCTCAGTGTGACCGTCTCTTCCTGCCCTGGGGACACATCCCTGGGGACGTGAAGCTCGGCACGCCTCTCCTTTCTGCACAACTGCTTTCATAGGCATCCCAGCTAAAAAATAAATTTCGAAGGCCGCGTTAAGTACTCGGCTGTTGAGAAAATGAGGCTGAAAGGAATGGAAGCATGGAAAAACATGCCCATTTGCATCATAATGCAGACATACATTCATATTTGGAAATTTGAAATTTTTGCTTCCCAAGTATTTTCATCATCACACCTTAGTCATAACCAGATGACGTCTCCCCGAGGGCGAACCCTGCACACAGTCGCTGAAACCTCAGCGTTTCCTTTCTCAGCCTGTAACAGCTGCAATCATCATGTATTTTTCCCATGAACTCATTTCTCTAAATATTAACAACAGAGTTGGAGAGGCGGAAGCTTTTTTTGCTTTAACCTGCCTACTTAGGTGCCTAGTTCATGGTATAAATAAAATGTTTTCATGCAGCGGGAACATATTAAAATTTAATCCATGTAAACTGATGGATTGTTCAATAGACAGATAAAGACTGTATTCATGCTCAGAGTCCACCACTGCACACTCGTATATGTATTTCCCATGTGTTAACATACCCAGACGTAGCACAATTTGATTGACAGTATAATGTGCATGTCAGAGTGACTGTGTGCGAGTGCGTGTGTGTGCATGTGTGTGCGTGTGTGTGTGTTTTGCATGCGACACATCCACACACACTTGTCCTTAAGTATGTCAGAAGTCAGAGGGCAGTGCCCAAGGCATGCATAGTTCTACCCAAAAGCCTGAAGCTCTGCTGGGGACATGTTTCATAGCCAACAAACATATACAGTTTTCTCTTACAGGTATGAGGAAAATAAAATCCACGTGGGAAGTTTCAAGCAAAACAAATCAGCTTACCTGACCTCTACTTTCAGAGATTCAAATTCTTCACCGATGGTTTGGAGTTATATTTTAGCGAGCCCTTGAGGGGTTTCGTGGACATACCTGGTGTGTGAACTGAAGAAATGTTCCAGATAGCTTTCTATTTTGGCCAAGATGAACACAGCAAAAGGGATTATCTGCCTGATTTCACAGAAGTTCCAGAGAGTGGTAGCAACAGGGTGAAATCCAGAAAAGTTTTCAAAACCAGCCAGACCCAAGCTTCTCCACCTTCTGACTGATCTCTGCTCATTAGACCAAAAATCTGCATATTGAACAGTGACTTGCCTTGTTGACAAGGAAATGCAAAAGGACGTCTGCCAGGCTTCTCACATCCTGTGCAACAATAAAAGATATATAGGAAGGGGATTGGAATCTCTGGCCTCCTGAACATATGCCTTCTATCTTCTCCCCCAGAGAAAAAATAATTTCCATTTAAAAGGTGTTTTGACATTGATTAGTTGAGACTAAACTCCCACACAACTCAACTGCTTGGAAATAAAGTCACTGCTAATGGCTCTTCCTGGATTCAGCCAAAGAGACGCAGAATACATCTAAAGAAACATCTGTCTTTTCATATGTATGAACTGTTTTTATGATAAATCCTATAGGATTCTTGAGCTTCGTTATGAAAGAAAATCTGGATGATCATTTTAAAGACCATCTGCTGTAGGTTGAGGCCCGTCACCTAGCTGGGCTTTCCGGGGCACTGGGCGCGAGAAGCAGCAAAGTTGCTATGCTAATCCACACTCCACCTCCCTTCACCCACACCTGATTAATAATGTAGAGGACGTTCTTCTCCCTGGATTGAAATGTGTTCAGGAAGAGCTGAAGTTTTTCCACTCCATTTGGGTAATTTTCATCTCTTTGAAGTAACGCTACCTCGAAGCAAGGAACAATTTTTGGAGATCTGAAGCGCTGGCTATCAACGCCGGGAAATTTATTTTTATCAGCCCTTTTTTCCTCCCCATTTGATACAATATTGGGCTCTTAAAAATATCAGTTGAATACTGTGCGAAAGGAATATTTGTCGGGCTGTCAGCACCTTGGGATTAATACAAATGTGGCTTTGGAAAGAAAAATTAAAGCACAGAAAACAGTTGGTATTATGTGAGTTTTGAAACGGGAGCAACATCAAAGACTTTCTTGATCTTGCTACAGAATGTTACCAAAGCAATTACATTCTGCACCCTGCCTTCTAGGAAGAAGCATCTCCTTGGAAATCTGTGACTTTCAAAGACACAAAGATGCCACTGGAGAAAGTTATTATTCAAAACTCAGGCGAGTTCCATCAGGATGGGGTTGAAGTAACCTTTTCCCCAATGTAAAAGTGTATTGGATGAGGCGTATCACGTATTGCAATTATTTCTGTTGTTGCTGCTGCTGTGTGACGTTACTCAGACACAACTTTGGGCAAAAAGTGAGATACTATCCCAGTGGGAACCTGGTCCATTATGGCGGGTGTCTCACAGCAGTGGCATGACTTGGAAGTAGAAGCGGGAGGCTAGTTCTGGAAACTAAAGCCAACTTGAAGGCAGAGAGAACCAGAATATACTGCAAGAGAAATCAGGGCAGGGCTACCAAACCTCAAGACCTGCCCCCCCCATGACATGCCTTCCTCTAGGAAGGGTGTCCTTCCTGAAGGTGCCCCAGTCTTCCCAGACATTAACATCTATTGAGAATTCAAACACATGAGCCTATGAGACAGTGTGCCCTTAAGCCATGACACCAGGTTAAATCTGTTTCTGCTTACAGTCTCACTCAGAGGATGTACAGGTGATTTTTCAATGGTACCAACTCCTTTCTCCTGCCAACGACCTGTGGTGTGGAAGGACCCTTTTCTAGGGAAGAGACTGAGACTTCTGTGTGTTCAAGGCTGGCCACGCGTGACCCTCACTTCTTGATCACCAGCTTCTGATTGTTTGGCCTTCACTGAGTCAAAATTTCAATTCTTTCAAACTGCAAGCTTAAAAAAATAAGATATACCCTTCCTGCAATAGTCCCCCGAAATCAGGATAGGAATTGACAAGCAAAAAGTAGAACCATCTGTTGTTTATTACACTGTAATCTCAGGTAAATTTGGCTTCTATTCAAAGCTGTTTCCAAAGTATGCTATGGAGCCTATAACATAGTCACAGATCTCAAGTGGACTCAAGGGTAAATCATAAATGTTTGCTACAGCCCACCACAGAACACTATGAAAAATAGCACCTTCATGCTTCCTTAATACTTTCCCATACAGCGTTTTCTGCTCCTTTGAGAAAAGTAACAAGTTGATAGAATCTGTTGTTTTATTAGAGCCCAGTTTTAAGTTATGCATATACAAGTGACCAATTAGCATCAACTCTTTGTTCAGTGTAGTAAATTGATTGGCTTGCTGGAATACTGATGCTCTTTGTGGGCTCGGCTTCTTGTATTTGATATTAATTTGGAGTTTCAGCATACAACGTACCTATCTATTGTAGGAAAAAAAATGTTTAGGTTAGGCACAGCCAGACTTGGGTAGAACCTCATGCTCAGTTTCTTTAAGCATCCTGTGAAGAGACAGCATGAGAAATATTCTGACAGGTTGACTAGGCCTATGCTAACTACCTTTGGGATAAACACCAAACTCATTAGTTCTGCAAGTATGTCAAGTCATTACCCTCCATCTGAGCATGAAATACATGTGTATATGTGCGTGTATATGTTTGTTTATGATGTATGTGATATCTGTGCGTGTATATATTAGTATGTATACATGCGTATATGTGCGTGTATATGTTTGTTTATGATGTATGTGATATCTGTGCGTGTATATATTAGTATGTATACATGCGTATATGTGCGTGTATATGTTTGTTTATGATGTATGTGATATCTGTGCGTGTATATATTAGTATGTATACATGTGTATGCTGTGCTTACGCATATGTGGGTATCTGTGTGTATATTTATGTGAGTATATTTGCATGTACTAGTATGCACATAAGTGTGTATATTATGCATGTGTAAGTGTATTTGTGTGTGTATGAAAGTTCATGTGTGTATGGACATATACATGCTTGTTTGTATGCATGGGTGTGTATTTATGTGTATGCTTTGCCAAATATCATTAAAATTCATGTTCTTCTTATCCCATAAATGAGTTAAGAAGCAAATATTTGTCAAACGATGAAGTAATAAATGACAAATGAATGTGTTCACTCTTTGATGTAGTGCTGGCATTGATGGAGGATTAAATTTTAGCTCCTTGAAAACATGCACTGTTTTTTGTCTTTTCAAGTGTATGCGTGTAAGAGACACACACACGTGTGTGTTTGCATTTGCATATGCGTGGGCACATGTGCATGTATAGGCGCATGGACACGTGACAGTATGTGAACGAGGAGGCCCAGTGGTGACACTGGAAATCATCCTTGGTTGCCTTTCCATCCTATCGCTTTAAGCTTGACTCTGATTAAAACCAGAACTTGACTTTAGGGCTAATCTGTCTAGTTGGCTTGCTCTAGGGATTCCTAGGCTCTACCTTATGCAGCTGGAGTTACAGGAAGACCACCACATCTGCTGGAATTTTTACATGGGATCGGGGTTCTGAACTCTGATCCCTTTGCTTGTGCGGCGAGTGCTTTAATGACTCAGCCGTTTCCCCAGCCCCTGAACACAGGAAGTTTCCTCCATTTTTGAAAATGAGGGGAGTTCAGTCTGTTTCAGTCTGTTTTTAACTAAAGTTCACATTTAGAACTTAATGCCCATGATTCCTCGTGACTCCAGTTCCCATGTAACATTGGCCTGTGCTTCGGGCTGGTCTGTCTATGTGTGTGCGTGATCCATGCACATTTTCATCCATGTGCTTCACATCCATGAGTGTGCTCACTCATGACTAAAAAGTGGGGAAGGGGTGAGATATTTTGAATCTTGGACCTAACATGGACTTGAAGGGAGCCAGTTGCTAAGAGAATCTGTGATCTGATTTGAGAATAGAAGACATCAAGCTGTGAGGCTGCCTGAAGGAACAGCACAGCTCACTTCCAGGTAGTACCCTATCCGTGCCGTCATGCAGTCAGGTGAAACAGAAGCTGATTATGTAGTTGTTGATGAACTTGAGCTAGAGACAACTTCTAATTTGTTAGGCAACAGCTGCTAAAGCAAGAACGCTGGAGTACATCGAGCCAGTTCGGTTGTTATTGCAGCAGTAATACCCTGTAATAACACTCATACCCTCCATGTGAAACTGTTTGGGGGTTTTCTGCCAGCACCAGGAGGTTGGGGTAACCCTGCATATGTGAGGCACGGGGCGTATCCAATGGCAATGGTCAGACTGTGCTTAATCATAGGACTCTGATCTGCACCCCTTCCAGCCCCCAACAATGAGCACCAGACCCCAATAGCATAGCAATGGCTCTCAAAGATAAGAACTGTAAGAACAGTCAGATAAAGATGCATCTACTCCACAGTCAAGCACGGGTCCTTAGGGTTCCGCAGGCCATCAGCTCCCCAATGTCAATCAAAGCGTACCTTAAGTCCTCATGGTTTTTGTTGTTTCTAACTCTAAAGCTTCATTGCCCCACACTGACACATGCAAGGGGCAGTGAGTCCCCCTGATGGATCCGGCTCAGAGCGCCTTTCTTGCCTTTTCGCCAATGAACTCCTCGTGTAATTCTCCGTAAGGCAGCAAGTGGCCTCTGTAAGACCTTCACTTTGCACGTACTTCATCAATCAAAAATGGTCACAACAATGAGAAAAACTTGTTTAATGACAGTTACAGTTCATTTGGCTGCAAAGCAAGCCTGGCACGATCGTCATACACACAGCACATGAAATGAAATGGAAACCGAGTGTATGGGTGCGTGGTGGAAAGGGAATGCCTGAAAAGTAATGGACAGACAGATAAAGGAGGGTTTGCTTGGGGGCTAAACTGAGGGCTTGCTGTGTGCTTCTTATTCTTGTCCCGATGGTCTTTGTGCAACTGAGCAATCCAGGATTAGATCTCGACAGAAAAGTTGTGTGGGTCACCCAGGTCTGTCCTCAGACATAAACCTTTGCTCTTATATGTCTTGTTGCAAAGTGAGTTGTGAACTCTCCAGATAGACTCACACTCTATATAGCATTACCCAGAGGGCAAAGATCAAAGATCGGTGCTGACCAGATGTCTGTGAACAAGCAAGTTCAGGGCGGGAGGCTGTGCTCTGGGTCATGGTCTAGAGCATACAGTCCATCATGGTGGGTAAAGCACGCAGCATGGCAGCAGATGTGTGCAGCTGGGGCTCCTCACCTCTCATTGGACCAGGAGGCAGAGATTAGACCTAGGTATTAACAACACCCCAGCTAGGGAGAAAGAGGAAGGACTTTCATATTAAAACCATAACATTTTATAAGAACCCTTGAAATATGAATCTCAGCTTCACATACCCAAAAAAGTGCACGGGATAAAGCTCAATGATTTTGGAAATTGAAGATGCAAGTGTCTATCTAAAAGCACCCTGTGACCTCTGCCCCTTATGTGGGTAAAGATGGTTCAGAAAGGCGCTCTCAAATGAAACAACCTGGATGTGTGTGTGCTGTGATGGAAATGTGTTATATTGTCCCTGATCTGTGAGTGTAACAAGAAAACCACATGTGATGCATACAAATACAATAGATTAAACATATATGATTGAACAAGAAGATACTGAAGGGGCCCAGGAGTCAGGAGACCTGAACTGCTTGTACTGAGAACTAGGAAGGGATGGCGTCTTGGGACTTTCTCTTGTCCCTTAGCTACAGAGAAGCTTTCAGCCGAACCATGTCCAGCAAGTCACATCTGCTCTGGCATTCAGTTCCTGCAAAACTCTGGATGCAGCAGTGACTGACGTGTAATTTCTATCTGGTCATATAGCGCACATTCCTCAATCCTGCTGCTATCTTCGTAGGAGAAGAGAATCATCTAATCAGGAAAAAAAAAATTTCAGAGCTAGGAAAAGAAGAAAAAAACTAATTTATCTGTTACAGTTCATTTCACATGTAGAGGGAGTTAAGATGGGAAAAGTATATCTCGGGAGGTAATTACATATTGTCTGCAATCAATAGGACACTCCAGGGAGGCAAAAGCTACTTGTATCACATTCTGAATTAGGGGCTTTTCTTGGGCTTGGATTATCCTGGGTCCCAGCAGCTGCAGAGCACAGATGAAAACCTAACTTGCTCCAACAGCTTCCAACTCAGGCTCTGCTGCCTCTGTACGTCTTTTACCACAAGCCTCTGTTCTCAGCCACAGCCAAGGTCATCATCAGATGCTGTGTTCACCCGTGATGCACGTGGAAGTCATTCGTCACTATCGATATTTAGTTAGCGGATGGTCTAGAGCAACTGACGTGAAGTGCCTACATCAGTGGGGATGTTGTCAATAACTCCATTCCCCACTGCTTTCATAAAGCAGTGCTTGATTCAATGCGGATGTGCTGGAATTAGATTCAGTGTGTTAACAGCAGAGTCAACACAGGCTATTACCATGGTCTCAGGACCCCTGTTAATGTCAGCATGCATTATAGATGCAATCACTTTTGGATCATTAACCTTACTGACAGGAGGCTCAAGGGATACAGGTTCAAGCAGAGTTTTGGTCTCATGAGATTTCCTCTCTGCCCGAGGTCGTCAGGACAATCCTAGCGCCTGATAATCTCTTTCCCACACGCTCAAGCCTGGAGCTGCAGGGTGGTCTTAATTTCCTCAATGCACAGGTCAAGGCTCTGGGTTCTAGGGGGATAGAAACATACTTCACATATGGGAAAAGATGGCTGTATGAGTGTCAGGATTGCATTGCAGCTTCTGACGGGGCTGGGTTGGAGGATCCTCACCCCCACAGGCATGGTTCTTTTCCTTCTCTCCGCACGCTCTGGGCTCACTTCGTTCTTAAACTACTGCTCTACATTCAGAAAACAGGCGCAATGGCAATTCTGAGATCACAGTTTGCATATAAAGGGGCAAAGCAAAGCTCCGGAAACACCTTGGCGTCCTCCACGGCTGTGCCAAGTGCACATCCTAGTCCCCAGCAAGACAGACGCTCGGCTTGGTCCACCTGGGCTGCACGCGTCCTTCCATGAGTACTTCCTGTGATTGGGCGACAGTGTGAAGAGGATGGTGGCAGCAGAGAAGCCACAGTCCTTCTGCCTGGGAGCCGCGCTGTGGGTCGGTGGACGCTGCAGCTTAATCAGCTCTTGCAGCGTTTCCTCCTCCAAGTGTCGCTGCCTCAGTTCAGAACCTCGTGACGCTCGGTCTGTTTCATAGCTTGTCTGGTTTCATATCTCTGCGTGTTCTTTCCTTACGTCCCGTTTCCCCCTCAAAGTGCCCTCCGTATCCGTTGTCCTCAAGACACTCTCTGTAAACGGGGCACCAAGATCATCACGGGCCTCGATGTCACACATCCTCACGCAGGCTGTTCAACTGTTGTTCCTTATTCATTCGTGGTGTATACATCCTGTAGATCAAAATGATGCATACAAGACCACCTCCCCATCCACGGGCTCTTCTAGAACTTGCAGCTCCACTGTCGCATGTTGGCCTTCCTTTGAATTGAGGTGAACTGCGACTTACTGAAATCAATGGAATGGGCAGAAGAGATGCGGTGGAATTTCAAAGTCTGTGAGATGAAAGGTGATACAGTTTCTGTCTTATAAGAGGGGTGCTCACCTTTGAGGTTTTAAGCTACAAGTATAAAAAGTTTAAATTCATGAAAGCTGCTATGCTATGAGGACGTCGGGGTTATATAATAATGCCACATATAGGTGTAGGTGTGCGTGTGGGAGTAGGAGTGTTGTAGGTGTAGGTGCTGGGGTCATAGTATAGGTGAGCACCCCTTCACTCTTGACCCCCAGAATGAACCCTCCTGAAGTTGCCACCAGCCGGAAGCTGGATCCCACCCTTTAGCTCCAAGACTCGATGTGCAGCATTTCCTTAAACCTCCTTGCACTTCTCTTCCTCATGGAAAGCAACAATGGGAGGAAGTTTAATTATGCAAAAGAAATGTTGCTATTTCCCCAGGACCACAGAACAGATCAGGAAACAAAGGAAAGAAAGAAAATTGACCAAGTTCCATGGAAGAAGGAAATCTGTCAAATCAGCAACCGTGCTAAAACTCAGCATCGTCTCTCCCTAGTTTCTTGCCCCCTGATACTTTTGTGAAGCCCAGTTGTGTCAACAACACTGTGCTTTGCAGACTTGGTACAAATCCAACATACAGGACCGAGGAGGCGTGGCAGCACAGGATAAGAATTTCCTGCTTCATGTGAGGCCAATGTCCCAGGGCCCCTTGCATTGGGAGGTTCACATCTTCGTCAGTATTGTTCTACTTTCCCTGCGTGAAAGTCCAACTTCTTCTGCATCTGCTTCTCCAAATTCCCAGGTAGTTTTCCAGGTGATGAGTTTTGTCCTTCGTGTGCAGCCACCTGATTGGACCCCGACCCTATATAAGCCCAAACACTTCCTGAATAAAGCTGAGTCTGCAGCCAACTCGTCCTCTGCCGGCTGCTTCTCGCCTGACTCCCTTCGCCTCAAGCCTACGAGGGCCCTGACGTGTCCCCTCTTCCCCCAACGCCCCGCTGGCCCGGAGGGGATTCGTCAGCATGAGTGGGGTATGCCTATCATCTTGCTGCACATGCACAGGGTGGGGGCTCTTTGGAACCACCCCCCACCGCAGAATGATCAGGTATGCAAAGTCACCAAAACCACACATAATGCACAAAGGAGATTGGTTTAGAGAAGCATGGCTGTCTCTAAAGCAGCCAGAGAGGCAGCAGTGAAAAGTCTAACTCTGGGGTCCTCTTACAGGGTGTGCGACCATGGGGGCAGGAGCATGTGACTACAGGCCAGGGGCATGTAGTTGGAAAAGTACTGGGATGGGAAGGAGCTAACCACGGGGTGGGTGCAAGCCCCTGGGAGAATGTTCCAGTTTACCTTAGTTGCTGGTGGACTGGGACAGTGGAGAAGCTGCAGACACACTGGGGGCTGTGAAGCTGCCCTTGGGAGAGTGCGGATGAACTGCCTTATCTAGACTGGCTGAGGACTGTGAAAAGCCTTTTGTCTGAATATGTACACTGGGGGGAAGAAGGGGAAAACGAGCCATTTCGTGTTTAGCAGGCCTAACATCTAACACGCAGAGTGTAGCAATGGGGGTTCGGGGGTGCTGTGAACACACCAGTGTCCTATTATGGGCTGAGCCAATAGAACGACAGTCTGCATTCTACTGACTTCTTAAGTCACAAACATCAGCATCTATAATGATGGATGATATAAGTGTGCATTTCATGCGGATAAAAGTAATGCATGAAGTGCTACAATGCTGTCTTTAATCACTGCAAAATGTAGAGCAGGACTAAAGTACCTTAAGTAATTAGAAGTTGCTCAGAAGGAATTATACATATTTGAATTTTAAGACACCCAGTGAATCATAAATGTGTGGTAAGCGATGCATGTAAGTGCATATGCATATTTCAACACTAGAACTGTTGCGCTTAGATGATGTTTTCATAGGGAAATGTAGGTAGAAAGAATCATTTTCTGTGAATTAGGAAACTGAAGCTGGAGAGAGCAAAGTGCTGGCAGCTGCCCTCTGACAAGGTGAGAAGATTCAGGAATTAACATGGAGCCATAGAAAGGTTTGGTCCAAGGCATCTTTCATTAAGATGAACTCATGTAGACTTATTGCATTTCCTTGAGGCCAATAGCATCATCCAATTTTCTGAACAAATAACTTAAATCTTAGAGGACAGACACATGACAATCATGTAGGTACAAGCACATCCTGATCTGTGTGATGCTAAGGGTTATGCACACATTCACCTGACTTTTCTGAGAGATTGCCTTGAGCAATACGAATACACGCACAAAAACACACATCCATACACACACACATACGTACACGCATACATATACACATATACACATACATACACATACACACATAAATATACACACAAACACACATACACACACAACACACACATGCACACACAAGCACACACACACATGCACACACAAGCACACACACATCCACACATATACACACACTACACATCCACGCATACATTCACACACACACACATACACACACAACACACATACACACGTACATGCATACACACACATACATGCATACACATATATACACACATACACACACATATACACATATACATACAAACATACATACACACAAACATACATACACACATAAACACACACACATACACATATACTACATACAACACAAACACACATGCACACATAAACATATACATACAAACACACACACAACACACACATATATACCACATACACACACCACATGCATACACATACATACACACAAATAAGCACATATACACATACCACACATACATACATACACATACATACACATACCACGCACACATACACATTTACATACACATACACGCACACACACACACACACACACATAATTGCCAAAGATAGCACATTGGCACCCAAGCACATCTCCTTCCCCCCCTTCCTTTCACTCCCTTCCCTCCCCCCCCATTCTCGGTGCTTCTTCCTTCCATTCCCTGGAGCATTCATTTATGTGGGCACCAAACCTCCCTCTGAGTGATCTACCCTAGTGAGGGTTCAGGAGTCAGTGGCATACCCCAGGGCCTCTTCTTGGGCTCCCTGTTAGCATGGGAATTCTATTATGGCTGTTTAATCCCATGCCTCTAAGGATCCTACTGCCTGAAGCCTTCTCCCCTGTGATCCATGCTAGACTTTTTTGGGGGGGGTCATTGACATGTCAGTCATTGTGCAGGTCAGTCTTAAGTTGACAAGATGACACCAGTAGCTATCTATCCCAGGGTGCTTTATCTCACCCCCTTCTCATCTTCAAAGAGGCTTCCAGAGAACATGATGGAATCCTGGAACACAGAACACAACTTGAAAACCACTGATAGTGGTGCAAAGATCTTTCGTGTTTTGATGAAATGAGCACAGACAATCCAGAAATCCTAGATGACTTGTCTAAGCTCACCCAGTGTCTGGTCAATATCTGGAATTTGCTGAACTTCTTATGCACACTTTGCTACTTATGCACATTTTACACATAAAGCAGATTCATCTAAAATGTGGAATGTTTGATCCAATGTCCACCACACCGTGGTGGACAGAAACACATTCATCTGCGAGATGAAGCTCTGAGAACATGCACCACACCTAGTCTCAGGCAGTCAGTGCTAATTTAGTCTGTCCCTCCCTGCAGGACTTGGTCATGCCAGCTTTATTTCTAAGTGAATATCTTGAATGAAGTGATTTTCAGAGGTTGTGTATGACCACTGTGCATTCAAGTAACGATAAGAAGTGAAACATATCTAAATCTAAATCCAGCTTTTGAAAAGCTCGAATAATGTCATCAGTGATGGTAGCATCAGGCCAACACACGGTGAGAGATGCAGAACTGCAACTGTGGATGTCTTTGATGACAGCGTGTAGCTAACTCATCTATGCTTGGGGCTCCGTGTGGAGACATCCAGAGGTGACATTTTTCAGCTCACAAGCCGCTGGTTCATGTCAGCGGGATTCACTCTTCCTGCTGCATTTGCCAGATGTGAGGGGAGCCCCGAATCACCTGCACCCTCTGTGTGGATGCTGCCCGCTGCCCTGGCTTTGCTCCCCAGGGCCATGTGTCTGAGTCATCGCTACACCCGGAGCAACTTAGGTGGGAAGACCCGGCTGGCCAATGCAGAAGCCACAAGGACCTTTAAGTAAAAAAACAACAACAAAAAAAGAACGACAACTTTTACTTTCACCCCCAAATGGTTCCTCTAACACTTCCAGACAAGCTGAGCGCTACAGTTCATTTTCATTGTTGCTCTTGTCTGCTGGGGAGATTGGAAAACACTTTGCCTTTTCTTGAGACCTTTCCCTCTTTGAATGTATAATTCAAAATAATTTTAAGCTCCTGAAAAACTTTGCGATATTGCGCCAAGTTGCATGATCCATACTTTTCTACTTTTCTGACATAATGCTACTTATGCACATTTTAAAATCACACAAAATACACACATTTTCATGCATCTGTCTACAGATACACATAATGGAAAAATAATAAATATTCAGCATAGGTTTATCTTGTGAAGAAATTGGATAAAGATAAAAATGAAATTAGGTAAGAATATGATGACTAGGTAGGGAAGAGTTTCAGTTATATTGGAACAAGTTCCAACTTTTATTTATTTATTTGTTCGCCTATTTATATATTTATATTTGTAGACAAAAAGGAACACATGCCAAAGTGGCTGTATTCTCTCCCTTCTACCACGTGAACCCCAGGGATCGACTCTAAGCCACCTGCTTGTGCAGAGATTCCTTTACCTGCTGTACCATTCTACTAGCTCACAATATGCATTTTGAATAGCTCTTGTACGACATGAGATGGTTCCACTTTGAAATGTCCTGTTGAAGACTTGCCTTTCGTGCTTTTAAATACCACCTTCTGGTTTTAATAAGTCCCATGTGAAAATCCTGTAGCTCTCACCTTGCAAGGTGGCTGGGGGGATGATGTCCCGGCAATAGGTGTCCGTGTACCTCACCACTGCCTCCCCCATACATCCCCTCTGGGGAGAAAGCGTCCACAGAATCCGTCCTCATGGGCACCAGCCATAGCCACCGTTTCCTGCTACAGAACCACATGGCAGTAGGGTGTTCAGGAGTCTTTCTGGATGCTGTTCCCCTCTCTTTCTGGACTCCCAGCCTGGACAGAAGACTTGGAAATAGTGTCCCACAACATCTGTAACAGCTGTTGGACAAAAAATGTAGGAATAAGATTTTGGTTCATTCTTTAATGAAAGAGAGAGAGAGAGAAGTGCAGCAGGTATGTGCAGTACAGAGGACAACTTTGGAGACTTGGTTTTCTGGTTCTCTTCTCCCACCATGTGAGCACAGGAATCAAGTCAGGTGTCCAGGCGACATGCAGATGTCTTTACTTGACCATGCCAGTCTTTCATAAATGCTCCTTAGAGAACAAGAACAGGGACTAGGAGCTAGTTACTAGTTTCCCTTTCTTACTGAAACCACCACAAACCCTAATCCTCCCACATAAGTAAAAAACCAGTTCCACATTGAAATCTGATTTTTGGGATGGTTCAGGGGGAGAGATGTATATGTGGACACCTAGTGACCCGAGTTCAGTTTCTTAAAGATCGCTATGGTAGAAAGAAAGAATGAACTTCAGAAAGCTTTCCTCTGACTCCATACACAATGCGTGTCTTTTATCATCTTTGTGTCATCTATCCATCTGTCTATCATATATATCTATATATCTATCTTATAGAATGTAGAATGGCTGACATCCTGTTTCAGATCATCCCTACGTAAACTGCCCTTAGGTTGAAGTTAAAAGTGTTCATCTCGGTGTCTTAACAACAGGATTGCTGCTAGTTCAGCTGGCTGTGTAGACTGGACATTCGATAACTGATGTAGTGACACACTCACATCAAGTGCGATATGAAGAGACACATCCAGAGACGGATTTACAGAGGCAGCTTCCCACCCCTCTGCCGAGCTGCCCCCCCTCCCCCGTATGGAAGACATGTCAATGACAGTGTGTCAGCCAGCTTTCCTTTCAGAGCACGACTCTGTTGTTTGTTTTTATCCCAAAGCAGCAGGACAGTGAGTTTTCTATTATCACTTACTTTTTTTTATTTTCGATAGGAGGAAAATCCTCCTGTGAAATGTCCTGAAAAACAGGAAGTGGAACTTTGATTAGCAGCAGGTTGATCTTATTTTTGTGGCAGTGTAAATGAATCTCTCCATGTTCAGAAAGTCCTGTCCCCACAGGATCTTATCTTTTGTATTCTTCAAAGCGTATCCCCTATGTCTGGGAAGCTGTGAAGACTTAGTGTTAAACACTGAAAAGCAATAGCTTTGCTTACGTACAACCCAAGGCAGGTTTTGAGGTCAAATTGGGTTTTATTGTTGTTTTATTTAGAATCAAAGAGATTTGGAATCCTTAGTGCTTGTTAGCATTTCAAAAGTGTTCTAGCCCTTGCTTCTGAAAAAGCAGGTCTCCACTTCTACCCCGTCTATTTCCTCTAACTTCTTGTTTACTCATCCATTACATTCTAGATTGATTTCATCTTCTCTCCGGAGAAAAGAATCCCGATTCTTTCCCTACCTTGTAACACTCAAATACTGCTAGAGTCCTCCACCCACCTCCTTCCCAGTGCTTCTGCTTCTTCTCTGCATACATTATAGTGCTTTTAATGATGCACTAAATCCTCTCCTGATTGCTTGTGAGTTCCTGGCAGTAGGAAGGAACCCCCATCATTGACAATGGCTGTCAGAGTACTCGGTATCTAGTGAACCCTCAGAAGGTTCATGAAGTGTTGATGAGAGAGTGATGGAAAGATGAGCAATGTCCTTTAAACCTCATGACAGGTAACAGACCTTAAAGCTTTGAGATGGAAACATCGAGGATCATAGTGCTTCATTCACCACAATGTGTCCACAGTAATAAAAGATAAACGGCCAGTGTAGAACTACATTCCAAGGTTTATTATTTTAAACTTGCTTCCACCTGGGTCTGATGGGTCATTCTTGCTGTGGTTGCTTAAGACAGCAACTGTAGTTTAGTAGACGTTGGAGTTACTCCTATCTGTTGCTGTGAGACAATATTGATACACAACTTAGAAGGCAAAAGGAGATTTATTTGGTGTGTGTTTCCAAAGGGAATACAGTGCACTTATGGTGGAGTCACAGAGCAGAAGGCATGTCTTGGAGGCCAAAGCTGGAGAGGCAGGCTCAGTTCACTGCAACTATGTGGAGACTGACAGCAGTGGAAAGCTGCAGGAGGAAGCGAGGCTAGGCTATCAAACCTCAAGGCTCACCCCTGTGACCTGCTTCCTCCAGCAAGGCTCCACCTCCTAACGGAGCCATGGCCCTCTGAGGCATTAATATCAGCTAACGTGCAAACATGAGCCTCTGGGGACACCCTACAGTGAATGTAGATCATATTACTGTAGATGACAGCATATGTCATCTATACAGTAGATGATAACCATGACAGTATATGCTTCTTTTATTGCCAATTAATGGTGTAAGATTGACTTTTAGGGATGGCTGACATATCCTATGCCCCTATATCCTAGCAAGGATGTCAGGAGACATAATTTCAAGCAGGGGCTAGGGTTAGACCGGTGAAGGGGTGTGCCGCTATCAGTGGTCTGTCCAAGGAAGGATCACTTGGTCTGCCACAGAGGCATGAACCCCTCACTACAGCAGGTGATCCAGAGAGAACCCTGAGACCTATAGATGCGGATGGACAGAAAGGTGGGAGGAAGTGGGATGGACTGATGATGGGAGGGGAAGGAGAGAGGAAGGAAAAGAGGGAGGGAAAGAGGAAGAAGGGAGGGGGAGAGAGAAGGGCAGGATAATTACTCATTGTGCTTGTGAAACTAGGGGAAAATTAAGAAATAATAAAATAGATGGACTGTTAGGGGAACTCCAGAAGACGTGCATCCAGATGAGTATTTTTATGCAAAATGAAGCGGGGCTGTGCCAGTCTAGGATTCTCAGGACCAAAAGAAGGAGCAAGGTTGAGCACTGAAGCTGACGGGCAAGCTCTGTGGATGGTGCCTCCTGGAGACTCCCACAGTGGACTGGTTCCCTGGTTGCACAGCTGTTGACTGACGAGGGCTGCAGGTTTTCCTGGGCTCTGCTGCTGCGCTAGGCAAGTCCCTGAGGCCTGGGAACAAGGCTTGCAGTCGTCTCTCATTCTACCTCTGTAGACAGTATTGGAACACCATCAAAATTCAAGACGGCAGTGAACATAATCCAAGACATCATAGTAAATTATACGAATTTCATAGTCCCGTTAACATAAGCTTTGGAAGTTGGTTTGTCTTGGTCATAGAAACCTCAGAGTAGTAAATCAGTGTAGGATGTGGTATGAATGTATTTGGAACTGAATACCAGCTCAACTTTTTCTGAGCTACATGGATTTGGAAATATGTCTTAGTTTCTCTGATCCTTAGATTCTTACCACAGAGACTCTTTATCTTTCTCAGAATAGCAGGACTAAATGATGTGACAATACCAAGTTCAACTTACCACGAAAAATCTGCTGTGCAGCTCCCAGCCTTCTTACTTTGACTTCTAAATACTAGTTTTATAGCTCTGACAAATTTTGTAATCTGTTTGACCCTGATTGACATCTACAAATTGAAAAAAATAGGGTAGTTATAAAAAAATAAATGCTTGTAAAACTCAGTCTGACACATAGTGAGTGTTCTGAAAACATAGGTTTTATGTTTCTTCTTTCTTCTCTGGAAGTTCCTTCAACCCTGAAAGAGAGATGCAAAGTACCTGTTGGAGTAATGTGAATTACAATTCTGTACTTACTGTGCTCTAAAGCCTGACAAAATTCTGTCATGAGATGGCACCTATAATGAGGTATTGTCAGTCAGTTCTCTCTCCACTGTGGATTTGTCCTAAGGAATGGACAGACAAATAGATCCATATTCAGTAGTGTCCGGGCCAGTGTTTTGGTCCATACCATCTGACAGGACACTACGCTGCACGTAGCTGTGCGCGTGGAGTTGAGTGTTCAGAGCCGCAGTCCATCCTTCTTAGCCATGCTGCAGCATGCCTCACTGCCTTTTCAGGAAATGAACAAGTAAATCTTGCAAAAGCCTAGAGCAGATTCATTGATTCCTGGGTCCTTTCTGGAAAAACAAATCAGTTCTTGCCATGTAAATGGATCAGGAGTGAGTAGTGAATGCACTAGGTCAGGGAGAAATAGGTGGTTTTCGTGTACGACTTCATTCACCATCCAAGTGTATTCTCCTGAAGAAAGCAAGGACTAGCGTAGAGAGGAATGTGCTCTATCACGTGCCCTGGATTCCCACACTGCTTCTGTTAGCCTTGTTCATCTCATGGAGACAGCCCACATGCCCCTCTGAACTCGCATCTCCTCTCTTAGTGTACAAAATGAGGAAATGAGTTCTGCAGGTGGATAATGTATGGGAAACCACAAAGTCTGCCATATCACATGTATATTAGGACTGTGATTGGTTTGCCCACACGGTGGCTATCATCTTTGCGAAGTATTATGGAGCCAAATTCTACTTCACATTTTCAAAGAACTGTCATCTTTAATGGAGAAAATTGAAAAATTTTTATTTGCAGGCTTCTTTGGTGAAAAATTGAAATGCACTTCCATTTAAAGTCATCCGCAAGAAGCATAGTTAATGTCTTTAGTCTCTAAAACAAAGGAGAAAAGTCTATTCTAAATGACCACACTCAACTAGATTTTATTAATGTTCAATGACTTGGGACATTTCTGAACAAGAATTTCCTGCATGATTTTTAGAGTCAATTCCAATTAGGACCATGCATTGTGTGTGTGTGTGTGTGTGTGTGTGTGTGTGTGTGTGTGTGTGTTTGCATGGGTGTATACATGTTTGTGCATGTGCAGGCCAGATGCTGATACTGGGTTTCTTCCTCAATTGCTTTCCACCTCATTTTTTTGAAACAGAGTCTCTCACTTAATCTACAAATTTTGCTAGACCAGTGGACCAGTAAATCCTTGGGATCCTCTTGTCTCTACCTCCCAGGGCTGGGATGATAATTGGGCTACTGTGTCAGGGGTTTATGTAGATGACAGAAACTGAAGTCCTCTTCTTATATAGCAAGCATTTTTTAAAATTTTTTATTATTATTTATTCAATTGTGCACATGTGCGTGTGTATGTGTGCGCGGGCGCGTGTGTGTCTGTGTGTGTGTAGAACCACGGATGAATTTGCGAACCACCATGGACGCCTCCATCTCCTTCTGCCCCGTGATTCACAGGCTCCGCCCTACCAGGACCAGAAGCTGCAGGCCGCCCCCGCTTCCGCCTGGCGTCTATACGTGGGATCTGGGATCCGAACTCAGGACCTTCCGCCTGCAAGGCGGAGGCTTAACCCCTGAGTCACCTCTCCAGCCCAGCAAGCATTTTTTGATTGAACAATTTTCAAAATTCTTCCTTTTTTAAAGAAAAAAAATATTACCATTACATCTATAAACTCTACAAGGGATTTCATTTTGACCTTTATGTACAAGCTTATGGTGTGCGTTAGTCACATTTATTCCTTTTTTTTTTTTTTGCTCTTTCTTGTATATTTCCTCCCTCTGACTTTTTTCCTGCCTCTTTCCCATCCCTGATATTCTCCCTGTTGGTCCCATATTCTTCTTCTGTTCTTGTACCTTCCATTTTTATGCAGGCACTATTTAATTAACGAGATGTCTGGTTATGATTGTTTTCCCACAGACAACGTGATTTCATTTTGTTTGTGACTGAGTGGAGCTCCAGTGTATACATAGCACCCCCTTTTCTTTAGTCACTCGTCTGTTGGTGGAATTTCAGTTCCTCTAATTAGAATAGGTATCACTATGAAAATGAGCAGCAAATGTGTCAAGGGGTAAAAGACGCCTAGCACTTCTAGTGGGGTTGTAATTTAGTCTAACCACTAAGAAAATCAGTATAGAGATTCCTCAGAAGAGTTAAAAATAGAACTTCCAGCTGATCCGCCACACCATTTCCAGGAATAAAAACTAAAGAATCCAAGTGTGTCTGCTGCTTAGACACCCAGGTCACCATCTTCCCATGCCACCTTCTTAGAGGCAGTTCCTGAGGTGGACTTTGTCCTCTCGGGCACTGTCCTGGTTTATGTGGCTCGTGCTTTGGTTTGGAACGACCCTCCTCTGTGCCACCCACTGATCAGCTGTGCATACATTGCCATGGTGGTTCTTAAATTGCCGTGTGTTTGTTCTCAAACCTTCTTTTCTTTGATGCAAGCAAAGTTCAACTTAAGATCAGGCCCATACTCTTTCAACATTTTAATGTATAGCAAATTTCTCAGAATAGACCTTCATTAAATGTTACATTTCTCTTTCTCTCTCTCTCTCTCTATATATATATATATATATATATGTATATATATATGTATGTATGTATGTATGTATATATGGCAGCAGTCAAGGAGCAAGATGATATAGATACCAGTACACCGGAAGTTGAAGTGTTTTCCCTGAGGCTGACCATCCAGGTCCTTGTGGAAGGATGAGTACATTTGTGCATTTGTACAGTTTGTCTCCAAAAGCCAGAACTATGTCAGGTCTGTGGGGATGATCAGAAGAAATGCCTGTTTTCAGTGTGCACTGGGCAGAGGTCCAGCATGAGTCAGGCACTGTGGAAATTTTGCAAGCTGTGTTTGTGACCGTTGCGTGATGTTTCCCTCCCTGCAAGTTCTGCTCTGTTTTTGTGGTCCTCTTCTATTGTTTATCATATGATTCTAGAATGGTATTATGTCAGTGGGGAGGGGATGATGAAGAGGAGGTGGAGGAGGATGAGGAGCAAGAAGGAGAAGTGAGGAGGAAGGGAAGGAAGGAAAAAAGAGGACAGAGGAAAGAAGAGGAGAGGAAAGGGGAGGAGAGAGGGGGAGGGGAGGGGAGAGAGAGGGGAGCAAATGGTTTCAATACATCTTGAGCAAAGACTCTGATCTATTTCCTCCTCTGTGGTTTCCACATCTAAGATCTAGCACCAGTCCTTGAGGAAGGGATTGGGTAAAGGTTGAAGTAACTCAGCCCAGAGCTTTCTTCTGGTCTCCTTCTATGACTTTGACCCATGCCTTTCCAGTAGCCCCCTACATCATTCTCTTATCCTTCACCTCATCCGAGTTCCTTCATAAGACAAACAGTCTGAAATTTTATCATGTATTTACTTACGTGTTTGAGGTCGGACTCCCAGCACAAGGCTAGTCACAGGAAAGCAGAACTGTATGTATCTGTTCAGCTCTACGCCCCAGTATCATCGTCTGACATACGGGCAGTATTAAGTAAATAGTGTTAGTTAAAGGGATTCAGGAAGGAATCTTGCTCTAATCTGTGGTAGGTTCATTTTCCATGTTCTAAGGCTGGCGTCAACTGATGCTCAGTGGTCTATGTTCTGCTGCTGACATATGAAGACGACACTTCATGAAACTCTGGTATTCTGGATGAAAATAAGCAGAAACTGTGCACAGGTTAAGCCTCAATTTAGGGCTCAGAAAAGTCTTGAAGGGACAAATTAGGAAACAGAACCTGATCCTAACTCAATGCTGACATCTCAGTAGTGACAGTGGCTTGAACTTCTGTGTGGCCTGCTTGCCAGCATGGTGGAGGTCGACGTGCCTCGATGGGGCTCAGTACCATGGAAGGCCAGCATGTGGTTCTAATAGGAACCTGGCCTTGGGTCTCTGCTTCGTAGCCTGCCAGACACGCATCAGGAACATGCCACAGAGCCTCCGACTCCCTTGTTTTTCTCATCTGTTCAAGAAGGAGGTAGATTTACTTTCCATTGATAGACAGCCGAGAATGAGATGAGAGGATGAATTGGACAGGGCTGTGCCAACCAGAGCTTTGTGAGCCACTGACTCTCTCAGCGTGGGAGAGATGTGCTCTGCCAACCACCACAATGCCCGACACATGCTTGATGTTTCGTCAATGTCTGTCGAACAAATGCTCTTTTGAGATGTGTATTGTGTTTGGCTCTGGTACCTCTCTGGAGCTTTGCTAACCCTTCCTCTTCCACAGCCACGCAATTCTGGAAGGATATCAAGATGGCTGCCTGCTCTTCTGTTTCAGTGTTTTGATCTGCACAGAAAAAGGTAGTCTTCTTTTAACAATTTCTAGAAGTGAAATCATGGTTCATCTGTGGCCTAAATTTAAGTGGAATATTGTTAATGAAGGAAGGATTTCTAAAGAACTTAGTAATTTATAATAGATGTCAGTAGTTATTCATAGTATTTAATGAAGAAGCTTCTACCATGCTGTGTTAAAATAGAATTCTGAACTTCTCTGATAAAATGCCAGTGAATTGCAATGAACTTATTTATGTTTGTCTGTTCTATATCTTTCTAGACTCAGTCTTTTAAGTCAGTTTTATATAAACATGTGCATATAGGCCATCTGAGGGCAAATTCTGAATCTGAATTATTCATTCTTTCTCAAATGAGAAGTCAACACAAATTTAAAATTTCTGGAACCTTCTGTGATGTATCATTGATAGATTATTATTTCCTTTACATCAAGCAGTTCTAGTAGAATTGATGCTAGCCAGATTCCAAAGGGTCACGTGACCTTGATCCTGTCAGCTATCAATAAGAACACGGGTCATGTGTCATTCCAGTTTTGAAATTTCTCTCAATTAACTATCCTGACATTCCCGAGCCATAAGAAACATTACCACCCCTACAAATTCGTCTGCTTTGGTGTCATATTAAGCAAATAGAGTGTGGAAAGGAGGGAGGCTAAAACAACAGAAATTTATGTTATCACATTTCTAGGGGGCAGACGTCTAAGATCAAAAGCCAGCTAGAGAAAAGGAGGAGGAGACAAGAAAGAAGGGAGCTTCACGTTTCTAGTTCCTTTCCGGGGTATTAATCCTATCAGGAGGATCTCAACAGATGACCCCATTTACCCATAATGACCATCTCGACCAGCCCCTCTTCCCAATGCCTCCAGTCCAACGTGCAGATTTTTCTCAAGGAGCAGCAACAGCCCCCTACTCTCCCACAAAGGACGGTCACTTCAGAGACAGCCACTGGCTCGCTGCAGGGGGTTGATCAAGTACATATAGGCATGGACAGACTTGGATCTCCATCCCCCAATCCTTCCAGTCCCTAACTCTGCAATCTTTGCAGGAACCCAAACCTGGCAGGTCTTCACTGAAGCATTCTATCATCTTGCTATTCCCTCCTGGTTTTTCTCTAATTAACTTAGATCAGTGTGCCTCACCTGGGGGGGAGAGTCGTTTCTCCATATGACACATTTAGTAATGCTTACTGACACCGTTTTCTTCACGTGACCAGGGAGAAGTGCTGTTGGAGTCCAGCTGATAGAAGCCAAGGCTAATGTTTGCCATGCTAGAATGAGAGAGTTACGTGACCCCATGAACATAGCTCAAAAGTCGTAACACAGCTCAAAAAGTCAACAGCACCAATAATCCCAAACCTGGGGGAGTAGAGACTCTGAGTGTGTCCTATGGATAGCCAATACTTTCTTCTCTGGAGGGTGGTGGATTTCTGATCACCTTAAGTAGCCTGGCTCTTCAGTCCCTGTTATTGCTCAGACGAGTCCCTAAACCAACTTCTTATATTTCCTGATATTGCCAACTGTAAAAAGTCTGTCTATGACCTGTGAGGGGAACTGCTTCCAAACGCCAGGTCCTCTGAGTAAAGAGAAAGAAAATCAGAAAAATACATGGAAAAGGCCATCACATAAAGGAGAAGAAGGAGGAGAATGATGAGGAAGAGGAGAATGAGTAAGAGGAGAGGGGGAGAAACAATGTTTATTTGGGATCCAGCACTTCTAACAACATGATCGTGTAAGTATTACTCGGTTTTTCTGAATCTCAGTTTCCCGGTCAAGCCAATTCTCTCTGCCTCATAATATTGAATAGTTGCAGAAAAATGCATATATAATAGGACATCAAGTTAAAATAGTGAAGACAATTGTTATTAAAAAAGATGATCATTAGTGATTACGAAGAATATGTTATTTTATAGTATTTGTACATGATGTTTTCTGTTCAATGAGTATATTTAACAATACACATTGTTTGCATGACAGTTTCTATTCATATGAGCATTTTTACTTCAACAATATACATTGCTCATAATGAAGTCTTTCATTTATCAACATGTGTTTTATTCATCCACTGCTAGAGACATGTGAAGGTAGCAGTAACCATGACACTAGCCCACTTTGCTGTTTCCTTGTATGTGAGTATCTTCGTCCCGGTCATGAATCAGCTGAAGCTTCGAACAGCCTCAAGGTCACAGAGCTATAGTTGTTCAGCACTGGGGTGCAGAGTCAAGCCCGGGTAACTTGGAAGCTTACATTCTCAGCTCTGGCTTCACAATCAAATGCAAATGGCAACCTTTGCAAACCACAGAAGCAGAAGGCCATAGTCTGAAAGTGGGCTGTGTGAAAAGGCAGGGGGAAGGTCGAGGGGAGTTGTTGACATCCAAATATATAAGGGCGCTTACTGTCACCAGGCAGCCTGGCTGCTTCCTCAGGGCCTGGGGGACCAGAGTGATCTGCTTGGATAAAGAGAGCATGTTGTGTTAGAAACTTTCAAAAGGCCTTGATTGAATGTCCCGCTGGATTAAACAGCTCCCACCACAAAGGTCCGCAGCAGTGGGGAACAGGGATGTAGAGGGCTGTGTAAATGCAAAATCTGTTGTGCTGCGTGGAGCATTGTGTATGACCCGCTCTTTGCAGCACATCCAAGCTTCCCCCCACGGCTTGCATTGAGTGCTAGCACTGTGTTCTCATCTTCAAAGCGTGTTCTGGAAGGGCGGCTCCCAGGTGGCTGGTTAATTAGCCATCTAAGGGACCCAAGTCCTCATAGGGACGTCACATTCCCTTTTAAGCACAAGGCCATTGTTCCCACCCCACCAGGTATGGCTGACCCAGAAATAGGCTGCATTGTGCCAATATTGCGACTATTTATCGAGCAACCTATTTTCTGCTCCAGGTCAGCCAACAATGGAAGAGGCAGCACAGAAAGGGGGGACGCTTGCATGGAGAGGGGAGCTCATTCATCAGCGAGGCCATTGTGGCGAGAAGAGAAGGGTGAATGATGTGCTGAAACACAGCAGAGCTGATCTCGGAGCAGAGGGCTGTGTGGAATACCATCATCCACTGAGTTCCCCTAAGGTGCCTGTCTTGACTCCCTTGTCTGCCCAGCCATGCTCTGCTGCCCAATTCATAGCAAGCACTCTGAGATTGATGGCTACTGAGCATTTATCAATCTTGGCTGTCTGAAAAGTCACTGTGCATCCGCCATCACTCGGGTAGCATGCCACTGCCCCAGCTGAGTTCTGTCCACTCTAGGCTCTGGGATGTCATGGTGCCCCACGTCTAAGCTCTTGGTGAGCATTTTCATCGATGGTGTATGCCCTCTGCTGACTTTTGTTTTTTCCTTTGGTCTCTGACTAACACCATTCCAGCCCTTTCTCCCCACCTGCCACTTACCACTCTGGAGCTCCCTGTATGAGATCTACCTGGAGACACGATCCCCTGCCAAACATATTTCCCAGATCACTGATTAGTTACAAAAGAAATTGGAACCGCCCCCTAGATGCCCTGTGCATATGACTGCATGTGTGTCGGACAGTGACAGAGATGAGAGAGACATCTGCACTCAGGGTTCTGGACGGTGAATGTCCGAACGATTGGTAGCTTGGCACTCCACAGTGCCTGTCAATTCCCTGAATACCATATCTATGTGCTCACGATGTGAGTGGCCTCCGATGTACTGGACTCCGTGTGCTCACGATAGGAATAGCCTCCTTTGGACTGCTCCGTGTGCTCACCAGGTCTCAAAGGAGACTCACAAAATTGCAGTTCTTTAGAATTATCATGGGTTCTTAGCAATGTGGACTTAGAAGTTCAGTCATAGCAGCTATCCACATCCAAACATCAATGTTCATATTTTATATTATATTCCACTTTTTTAAAGAGGACCTACAGGTAAGAGACATACTAAGGAACTGTCCAGGGGGAGTGGGAGGGAAGGACAGGAAAGCCATGGTCAAAATTCATTACAGACATATATGAGATTGTCAAAGAATTAAAAATATCATTAAAAAGACATTGCAGTATGTTTCATATTGCATAGTGCAAATAGTATTATTAATGTTCCAAGTGGATGCAAAATCCTAATATAATTACAAACTCACCACATAGATGTCTGGCCGAATCTGAATATTTTCAGAGATGGGAGAAAAAAAATCAAGAAAAGATTTTTTTTTTTTTGCATAAAAACACCTTTCATGGTTCTAGGTACTCTTATGTCATAGGAAATGCAGAAAATGCAAATGATGAAAGGATGAATGAAGTGCTTGTGTATGCAGCAGGTGCTCAAATCTGCTGGAGAAATCCTGGAATCCAGGTACGGCAGACACTGTCACTGATGAACGTGAGCCTCCTCTGCTTTAGCTGTGTATTCAAGGGCTAGAGGCGGAGGCCTTCTGGGTGCCCCCCCATCTGAATCAAGAACAGGGAGAGAAGTTGTCAAGAGGAGAGATCGCACCTTGCAAACATACACGTGGACAGGCAGGCACAGAATGGCCAAGACCAGAGACGGCATAGGCAGCACTGGACACAACCTCTCAGAAGACTTTGCCATAGAAAAGAAAGAACCAGCTTTTATCCAATCCCTGACCGAAAACAGAACCTTGTGTAAGTTGCTCTTGCGATTCACCTGCATGTTTGCTGATGAAATCATGACAAAACTACTGTAGGAAACAAGGGATTTATTCACTTACAATAGTTGGTTACAGTTCTTAGTCCGGCTTGGTAGGAGACCCACTGCAACACGAAGGGCTGAGGGAGCTGGCCACCCCATATTTACATATCAGCTGAGAGAGGGATGATTCTTACTTGCCAGACCAGCATGTCTGGCCAAGTACACAGAAGGACGACTTCTTCGACCATCTCTCTGTATTTTATTACCTGTCCAGAGTTTAGTCCCACCCACCATGGACTGGGCCTTCCCCATCAACTAGACAATCTCTTGCAGACTCTTCCTGGCCTTAACACAATGACTAATTCTCTGCAAATGTGCTCAGAGCTCAAACCCTCACCCATCAAGTTGACATCTGTACCTGACTATGACAGTTACTTTATATTCTCTCTCAAGCCAGTCATCATGGTAAGGCCTTACAAGGTATCATCTCATCGATGGATCTTTCTCATTTCATTTTGAGAAACTGAGACCCAGAGAACACGAAGTTCCTTCCACAACTGCATTGAAGGGTCAGAGATCCCCAAGCTTTGCCCTGCCACACCTAAGTCTTCACACTTCCCTGTTGCGTCCCTCAGCAGTCAAGCACTAGCCCTTCTCCCACCTGTGTGGAAATGGTTTTGAACTTGCAGATCACAAAGTAACGGAGGAAATGGGAGCCCAGACACGTGCCTGCAAGGTTTTCAGGAGGAAAGAAGTGCATGAGCCAACTCACCCTTCCATGCACAGCCCAGAAAGTGGGGAGAAACGAACCTTTTGTGAAATGTTTGGATGGTCTGAATTTGGAAGGTGTTCTCAACACTCACGTAATAGTTAATCCTGGGTGTCAACTTGACACACCTGCAATTTACTAAGATCAGCTGTCAGCTCACCTGAAGAGATGAACCAGATCAACACATTTACAATACAAAGACCAGCCCTAGATCTGACTGGAACCTCCAAGTAGCGGACCAGATAAAAGGAACCACAGAACAGAAGCCCGAGAAGAAGAGAGACTCTCCAAGGATGTCTGCAGTGACTTAGCCTGTCTCTAGCTTCAGCCACCAGCCATGTCGCCTCTGCCATGAAAGACTGTGTCTCCCCTCTGGAACCGTAAGCTGGATAAATCTCCCTTTCTCCCCTGCTTGACTCTTGCAGCAGCAGTTAAGTGTAACTGTTACATCACATTCCTGAGGACAGAAGGGCAGGCTGGGGTCTGAACATTGGGGTCTGCAGAGAAACATCTGAGCAGTTTATTCCCACTCTGCCTACCAGGAATCCAGGTAAGGAGCTGTCCAAGCTGCTGGGCGCTGGAGCAGATGAACCAAGGGCTTCTAACAGAGGGGAAGCGACGTGGGCATTTGACAGCAACCTTGGAGCTTTGCAGGTTGGAAAAAAAAATGTCAGAGCTATTTGCAGAAACAGAATAATTGTGGTGACATTTGATCAATGAGGGAAGAAATGCTTCGTCCTTCTAAGGAGGCCAGAGAGACCACACCTGACACAAAGCTTGTTTCCCAAACGTTACTGTCCACGAGAATATGAGTGAGTAAAAACCGAAGATCCCTCTGGGAAATGGAGGGACCCCATGATTGTGGGGAGTGTGGAGCTCACTGCCAGCTTCCATTTCCTGCACTTTTAAAGGATCTTCCACACTTCTTGTAGCGCTCCTTGTAGCAATGCTGAATGCAGATTTTACTCTCTCTTGCTTTCCACTGAGCAGGCTTAGGGCTGGCTGGAGGAGAAAGCGAGAGGGAATTCTACCCAAGGTAAGCACTGTGTTTAGAAATGTATGTGCTGCCCTTCCCACACTTTTCTGTCTTGACCCTCAGAGGGAGGAGAAAAAAACAATCCAGTATTTTCCTTTACCCTTCTTCTTTCTTGGATGTGAAGCACACAACAAAGGAGTAAGATGCTGCCTAGCAGATCCTGGACTCGGGGATTAAACATGAGTGATCAGAAGTGAAATCTAGCAAGATCCCTGGGGTCCCATCAGCTTCCCGCACCTCACAGCAGAGGACATCTTGGTTTTCCCAGGAAAGCTTGGAGAAGCTTTCTTCTGATTTACATCCCTGTGTGCCGGCAGCTGTGATTTTATTTTCCAATTTCACCTTGAGGAATAATTGACTGGTAAAACTTGGATCTACCTGAAATGCTTAATTTAATGTTTTGATTGTGCTTACCTTCTGAAATAATCTCCAACATCAAGCTAATTAATACATCCGTTGGCGTACATGGTTACTTTTATTGTTGTAAATTGGACAAAAGTGGAGTAGGTATCCAGCGCCCCAGGAGTTGGGGCACGAGCTATGGATTGAGGGTGAGATCCAAGGTCAGTCCCCCACTCTGTCACAGCTAAGAAGTTGGAGGGACAGAGACGATAGAATGAATGTGCATTTACACAGAGCAGACTGTGCATTACACAGAGCAGTATGGGTAGTGTATAGTTTGGGTAAACGGCCGTCTACACACTAGAGAGGCTGAGATCTTTGTAGATGCTCAGTTCATGAAACCTGATAGTTGAGTGGTCCCAGCCTGGCGTGGGGCCCTGAAGGATGTCATGCAAGCCACCGGTCTTCAGTTCACATTGGAAGGGCAAATGATGTGGGTTCTGACGTCAGAGACAAATGTCTGCAGCAGTGATAAGCAGGGACAGCAGGAGGGTAGATGAACTCACCAGAGACAGACGAGCACAAGTAACGCGTAAAGGCAAGCAGGCAAAAATTGAAAGTTTTTCTGCGTCTGCTTGCATAGACCCACGCTATCCGAAGAAGGTGCTGCCCACGTTTCACATGTCTCCTCCCACTTCCCTCCGGGTAAATCCAGGAAACCGCTCCAGGACATGCTCAGATGTTAATCTAATCTAGAGCCTTCCTCACAAGTGTTCCCAGACTTCTCACGAGTAATTCTAGATCCCGTCAAGTTGCCAATCGACATCCTAGCATTTTTTCATATCCTTTAATGAGAAAATGGGGCCTGATGCTTTCATGTAGCAGTGATGGAATGGAGAGCCTGATGGTTGATCTCGGATTTTGATGCTCGGTCTCCTTTATCAAGTTAACACCGTCTAGAGTCGCCTGGGAGAAAGGCCAGGGGGTGTGTCTGTGAGGGGTCATGCTGTTTGCATTAACTGGGGTGAGAAGACCCTCCCACTGTGGGGGACACCATTCCCAAAGCAGGGAATTCAGAACCGTGTGCAAGTGGAGGAAGTGAACGAGGCCAAACACCCATGCGGGCATGACCTGTCGCCTTGACTTTAGGACGGTGGTTGGGGTGTGACTAGCGACCTGAAGCCCTGCTGCTTTGGGTTCCCAGCAGTAATGGACTGTATCTGAAGTGTGAGCAAGAACAAACACTTTCATCCTTAAATTGCTTTGTATCAGGGTGCTTATCACAGAAACCAGAAACAAAGACAGAATGCTTTCTTATAGGCTTCAAACTACATGTGATTCCCTCTTGTTAACTTATTCATGACTGCAATTTATTCATTCATTTACTCATTCATTAATGTATCGACTTACTCCTTCACATTCAGCCAATAGAAAGTCCTCATTCAACTATTAGACTTAGTTTAAATACTTCTTGTTTTCTGCAAGCTGTTTCCTTGGCCCTTCCAAATACAGGATAAAATTGCGACCTACAAGAAGCGAAATTGGGTTTTTATTAAATTAGCCTCATAATTACAAATACTGGCAATTTTACTCTCCCAAGTTTTCAAAAGGAGATTTTTATATAATGGCTTGCCTAATGTTCTATAACTGCTTAAGATCTTCACTTAATTCCATATTGTAATTATAATTTAATTTAAAATTTTAATTAAGTATTTAACTTAATTTAAAAATTATAATCATTTTTGGAAGAACCTAATTTAAGACAATTTTATTAAAAATATAGTATAGAAATCAAAACAAATGCTACATTTGTAAAGAGAAAAGAAAAACAGTTATTATGGATAATGTTTTGAAACATCATTTAAAGCGAGCCTGTACCAGTGAAGCCGAAGGCTAGTGAGACCTAGAAAAGTTTTTACCCTATTGATACATTTCAATTCAAGAGCGATGAGCATCTCTCAGAAGAGGGGGCGGTGGGAATGTAGGAGTCTGAAGAGGGACAGGAGCGTACCCCAGACAGTGTCTTCTGGACATGACATGGCTGCTGTATCCAGACACTCACTGAAACTATGTGAACTTCCACAAAACCTGCACAAGATTTGGCCTGCGAAGATTTCACCATGGAAGGGGAACGATTTCAAGAGATCCCACCCCTCCCTGAGAGACTATTGAGGGAAATGCTGGATGGGGCAAGCAGGGGGCAGGGGGAGATGCTGTCCTCGATGGTCTACCTGCTGATAAATGATTTGTGCTCCGACAAGTGCTGAGGCACCTGCCATCAAAGGCAACCCGCGTGAAACACAAAAACGCACTGGTCAGCAAAGAAGACGGTTTGTAATAAGGTGGGAGATGGGGTTGGAGATAAAGGTGTGAAACTCTCACAAATACCCTATATTCACATTTGAAGCTCTAAAAGAATAAACCTTAAATTAAAATCATTATGAGTGCCCGTGTCATGGCTTGAAATGTGTCCCCACAGGCTCATGTGTTTGGCAAGGTCATGGCACCTTTGAGAGGTGGAGCCTTGCTGGAGGAAGGTGGTCACAAGGGGTGGGCCTTGAGGTGGATCAGTCCCAGCCTGCTCAGAAGGAGTCTGTCTTTGCCACAAGCCGTCTGCAGCTCTCAGCCTCTTGGATGAGTGTGAAGTAGCCTGTCTCCAGCTTCAGCCAGCCACTCATGCTGCCTCCTCCATGAAAGACTGTTTTTCCCCTCTGGCACTATAAGATGAATAATCTCCCTTTCTCGCCTAAGTGGCTTGACTTTGAATGCTCTCTCACAGCAACGCACAAGAGTGACTAGTACAGTCCATCTGGCAAAAAACACTCAGACTCTAGAGGGGGTCACTGAGATCTCTGAGGAAATACTCCTTGGAGCATGTCCTTCAACTAGCTCCAAAAAGTTTTTCCACGACACCATTGGATACTGACCATTGGAATGCCTGCCCTGATAGGCCCAGAGAATACCCGCCATTAGACTGAGATTTTCTTCTACCACAGCTGTCTCGTAAACGGTTCACATCAATGCGACATGGGAGCATGTGTGATTATCTGCAGAGTGCTCCCAGGCGCCCAGTAAGCGTGCTTTATACCGCACTGTGTGAATGGGGTGTAGCTGTGAGAGGTGATGCATGTCTGCCTCCTAGGTTAACAGGGCTGCGAGGAATCGTTCTCTGCCTCAGACTCCATTTCCTTCTCCTTTTATTATTACAACATCAGTAATAGCGTGAGGCATTTTGAAATTTGGCCCTAAGATGCCGAGATCTACCAGAATTCTGTGCAATACTTTGTTCTGCGAAGGCTGCTCCCGTCTCTGCGGGATGCTGGAATCCCTGTTAGAGAAGTTTATAAGATAAGATGCGCAGTTACCAAGTCTCAGGAAGATGTGGCCCAGGGGGGGCATCGTAGAGACAAACCACAGGACTCTACAAGGCATCTGGAAGCTTCACAACTTTCTAATCCTCTTCTCCTTCTCCCTCTTTTCTCTCTTCCCACCTCTTCCTCTCTCTCTTTCTCTCTCTCTCTCTCACGTGCGCGCGCGCGCGCACACACACACACACACACACACACACACACACACACACACACACACATCTCTCCTTCTGTGCTTCTCTAGATCCCTGGGTCTTTACTTTAGGTCCTTCTTCCTCCCTTCCCTCCTTCCTCCCTCCCTCCCTCTCTATCCCGCTCTCCTCCCTTCCCTCCTCCCTCCCTCCTCCCTCCTTCCTCTCTCTCCTCCCTCTCTCCCCTCCCTTCTCCCTCTCGTCCCTCCCTCCCATCTCTCCTTCCCTCCCTCTCTCCTTCCCTCCCTCATCCCTCCCTTACCTCCCTCCTTCCCTCTCTCCCTCCCTCCTCCCTCCCTCCCTCCCTCCCTCCCTCCTCCCTCCTCCCTCCCTCCCTCCCCTCCCCTCCCTCCGTCCTGCCTTTGTCTTTCTTTCTTTTTTTCTTTCTTCTTTCTTTCTTTTCTTTTCCTTTTCTTGTCTTCTTTCTTTCTTTCTTTCTTTCTTGTCCCTTTCATGTCCTTTCTATGCTATGGTAAATGCATTGTTTTTCTCAAAGCTTCTTTTCTTGCTTTGTTCATCCGTTGGCAATAGGAAGCTGCTGATTTTTGAACACTGATTTGTAGCTTGACACTCTACTGAACATTTTTTTTAGCTCCAGGAGTTTCCTGGTGGAACCTCTGGGGTTGCCGAGGTGTAGAATCACGTCATCTGCGGATAGAGGGCTTAACTTCTTCCTTCTAGTCAGGCCGTCGAAATCACTCTCTGGCCCAAGGCTCTGGGAACCTTGGGGAAGAAGAGGAAGCAATAAGATTATAAGAGCCTAAAGGTAGGGGGTACACTGCAGGCCAAGACACCCCAGTGAGCACAGGGCTGCTGCACGCAAGAGTTCTTTGTAAGGAGGTCCACTACCATCAGTTCTACACGATGGCCGACATCAGCACCCCCCCATGCCGCAGACCAGAGAGGATCTCAGGAGAAACAACTAAACCCAGAAGGGCTGTCTCGGACAGGTACTGGACAAAAGACAAAAGAANNNNTTCCTTCCTTCTTCCTTCTTCTTTTCTTTCTTTCTTTCTTTCTTTCTTTCTTTCTTTCTTTCTTTCTTTCTTTCTTCTTCTTTCTTTCTTTCCCTTTCATTCTCTTTCTATGCTATGGTAAATGCAATTGTTTTTCTCAAAACTTTCTTGCTTTGTTCATCCTTGGCACATAGGGAAGCCGCTGATTTTTGAACATTGATGTTGTAGCTTAACACTCTACTGAACATTTTTTTTAGCTCCAGGAGTTTCCTGGTGGAACCTCTGGGGTTGCCGAGGTGTAGAATCACGTCATCTGCGGATAGAGGGCTTAACTTCTTCCTTCTAGTCAGGCCGTCGAAATCACTCTCTGGCCCAAGGCTCTGGGAACCTTGGGGAAGAAGAGGAAGCAATAAGATTATAAGAGCCTAAAGGTAGGGGGTACACTGCAGGCCAAGACACCCCAGTGAGCACAGGGCTGCTGCACGCAAGAGTTCTTTGCAAGGAGGTCCACTACCATCAGTTCTACACGATGGCCGACATCAGCACCGCCCCCTGCCGTGGACCAGAGAGGATCTCAGGAGAAACAACTAAACCCAGAAGGGCTGTCTCGGACAGGTACTGGACAAAAGACAAAAGAAGGGGAGCTCCCACAGTTGTGACTTTGCCCACTAAAGGGCCGCATATGCTACCACCGAGGTCTGGTTCCTTACGTTCACCCCAAAAGGAACCCTGTGATCCACACATGCAGAGGGCTGAAGGACGGGAAGGGAAGGGGTGGGAGAAGAGGAAGGGCAGAGGGGAGCAGTGGGATGGGAGTCTCATAAACTCACTTCGTTCGTATATGAAAAATCTTCAATTAAAAAAAAACAGATCCTGAAGTCAGCTGTTTGTGAGCTACCCCAGGAACGCCACCTGTGACGTGATGAGAATGAAACTCGGGAAACTGCAGAAGAGGAAGCAGGAAGATTGCAAGCGCCTTGTGTGGAGTAGGGGCGCAGTCAGACGCCATCTTCTGCTGTATTCATGACCTCACTGCAGTTATGTGTTCTCACAAGACCTACCCAGGATTTGTCCTGCCAGCGCTTCGCCGTGGAAGGGGAAGAACTCTAGAGGTTCCCACGCACTCCCTGAGACACCGAAGGAGCTAGATGCCGATGGAAGGGAATCCCAGGTGCTTTCCTCGTGCTCTACGCACTAGATACAGGATTCATGCTCCGCCCAGCACTCAGACACAGACACGTGCTGTCAAAGGCAAACCAGACAAATCCCAGTGGGCCACAAATATGAAAAGACTTGAAAATAGGAGGGAGTCTGGTAGGGGAAAGAGATGTAATGTCGAAGAGGAGGGCTGATTGGATGGGGTTCAGGTATGAAAATATCATAAGTTCACTATATTTATTCATGCACTAAACACTAAAAGAATCATAATGATAAAACAAAGACATCTACATTGCTGTAGGAAGAAAGGATCTACTAAAGTTAACACATTTGGCTCAGTGCCTGGCGTCAAGCAAACACGTGATGATGAGAGGCGCTACCACCAGGCTGCCCAAAACTCTTCCTGCGCTCTGAGAAGCGCATGTGAGTGACGGCTTTCTGGAAGAGAATACCGAGGACACTCTTCCAGGCTGAATCAGATCCTCTGAACCCACAGGCCCTGAGAACAGGGCTGCTTTGAGGAATGGAACTTTCAATGGGAGGAGGAGATCTAGGGTGAGCCCCCATCTCAGACAATGTGTACTTTGTAAAGAGACGTCAGGCAATTGTAGAGACATCAGATGCTCCGAAGCTGGGAGATAGTGTCGCTATGTCGACGTAGGAACCAGGGACTCTAGCCTGTGAGTGTGAAAGCAATTAAAAAATCTGTGGCACCCCGGATGGAGAGATGGTTCACGGGTTAAGACTCTGTCTAGCGAGCAGAAGGTCCTGAGTTCAGATCCCAGGTCCCAGGTAAAAACGCCATGCAAAGATGGTGGTGGCCTGCCCTTCTGGCCCTGGTGGGAGGAACCTGGGAAAGCCCAGTGAAGCATCTTACAATCCAGGATGACTCCTGAAGTTACCCTTGGTCCTCCGCAGGGGACCCAGGGCTCTCTCTCTTTCTCCCCCTCGCCTCACAAAATTAAAAAAATACTTTTAACAATTTGTGACTGAAGGTCTCAACCTGCAGTGCTTGGCTGTGGTTGGACCTGAGAATAAAATATGCCAAGATGCCAAGATTTATAAAGTGGTTTTTAATTCTTTTATTGAAATAATACTGACAGAAAAAATATGAAACAATAATGTGGATCTTCTAAGCATGTCTATTACTTCTCGGGGCTTGCTTTCTTATTTCCTTCCAACAATTATGTCATCTATTTTTGGTGTTTTAATTTAAAAAAAATCTATGAAGGGAAGAACAAACATGGATTTTTAAGTATTTATTTTTGCATAATTTATTCACTATTTGAGAGAGAATTCAAATACATGTGTATATGAGCAAGAGTGAGAAAAAGAGAGAGAGTAAGAGGAGTTGCATACATGCCAAGGAGGTCAGAGGACAACTTTCAGAAGTCGGGTCTCTCTTCACGCCATCAGCCTTGCCCATCCGCGTGGAGACGCCTAGACCACAGGCAACAAGGGCCGCTTGTGTTTTTTGCCTGGATTGCACTCCGTCCGTTCTTAGCATTTTGCATGCTCCGTGATGAGATGACTTTGTTTTAAAAGCTCAGAGCAACAGAGGCCAGCATAGCTTCCACCCACCCTTCCCCCTGCGTGTGCACACTGTCACCATGGCAGTTTCCAGAACGGGGTGTTCACAATGCAGACTCCCCAAGACACTCGCAGGCTCCAGCCTCCCCTGGGTGTATGTCCCCCAGGTTTGGACAAATGTGCGCGTGGCCTGCACTGCCCATTGCCGCGTCTCGCAGGATGTCTCAGGGCTAGAGAGATGTGATGCGCCCCAGCCAATCATCCTTGTCTGCTTGGGGATGTGATAGCTGTCCCGCTGGGGTTATCCTTATCGGAGTTCCTCCCAGGCATGATTTCTCCCATGCTGCATTTCAGCTCAGATTATTACTAGGTCTCTGTTCTTTTTAAAAAATTTTTTTATTATTATTTCTGCTCATACAAACTTAATAGGTACATCGGTTCCCTCCCTCCCTCCTCCTCCCCCCGACCCCCCTGCTCCCCCTCCCCTCACCCCCCTCCCCATCCTCCAGTGCCTTACCCCCAATCCCCGGCGAATCCTTTAATGTGCATGCCTGACTGTCCTCTAGGTCCTCCTCTCCGATAATATACAAGGACCCAGCAGCATTTCCCTGAACCCTTTCCTGTGTTCCCCTTAAGCATAGGAACACTACTGTGGCTGTCAATCCCTTGCCTCCAAGGATCTTGGTGCCTTTAGCAAATGCTAGACTTTGTGGGGTCAATAGTGTTGGACATTGCACAGGGCATGCAAAGTCCAATTATGATTGCTTCGGCCCTAACTTTTGTGGAGTATCTTGCATATCATTGCTCCTCCCATCCTTGTGCTCTTACAATCTTACCACCCCCTCTTCCAGAAATTTCCCTGAGCTTCAGGATGGGGAGAGATTAGGCTGGCCTAGTTCTAGGTTGTTGATATAGAGTCTCTGAAGTTCTGGATTATGGTTAGTTGATTTCAGAAGGGGAGGGCATATAGTCTGGCAGGTCTCTGTTCTTGCGACTTTTGTTTTGCATCCTTTATTCAGCTACTTTATTACTGCTCCCATCTTAGTTTTCCCTAGTCCACCAGATAGACCCTCAGATCTCTATGCCTCTGTGACAAATCTAAATCTGCAACAACTTCCCTCTGCTTCTTATCATGTAAAGCTCAGAGCTTCGTTTGAATGTCATATCGCCTTCAAAGATCTCCCCTCACCTATAAGTAGGATTTCTACCTGTTTTATGCACTTTACATTTTGAACACTTTAAAGTTGTAAGGGGCTTTTTATTTTGATTGCCATGGCTCATCGCTATTTTCCCCCGAGAGCTATGTTTTCTTTTTATTCAGGTGTGACTCTTAGAATGGCTACATTTTCCTCAGTGCTGCTCCGCATATAGTTATGTAGTAGAAAAAAAAATCCTCAAATAACCTTCCTGACTATCCTGCTTGAAAAGAAGACTGAAATTTTTTATTATTAACCGATCAATTAAATCAAGTTTTTTGAGGTTTTGTGCGTGTGTGTCTTGTGTTTTTTGTCTGTGTGTAAAGAGGGCGTTATGTGTACCTGTGGAGTCCTAACACTGACCTGGAATTCTCTGCTTCCTGTTGTTTTGCTCTGGGGTTTCCCACGCTCCACCTTCCAGAGCCGGAAGGGCAGGCGCCTGCCATATCTGTCACTTCTATGCAGGATCTGGGATTTGAACTGAGGTCCTTTAGGCACAGATACCCATCAACAGCAGGGCAAGCAATAGATTGGCATTGAGAAGACCCGAGGAGACATCTATCTCCATTCAGTGCTTGTCTTCAAGAGCTTTGCTATTCATGTGATAATTTCATTGTCTGAGTCTATGAATAATGTAGATTAAGAAAGATAAAGAGTCATTAAATATGCAAGTTGATTAATTTCGTGCTTGTATACAGTGTAGGCAGCCGCCAGGATCAGATGCGGGACATTCTGTTACATCAGAAGTCAGTCCCTCGTGTGAACCGAGTCTAAAACTCTTCAGCATTCTCTGAGGCGTTTCCACACATTCCTTGTGCTATTTCTCTATATTTCACAAGTGGTATAAGCAACATCTATTCTTTGTTTTTTTTTTTTTTTGACTGAACATTACAGCCTTTGAGATTCCTCTAGGCTGTCCCACAAACCAAGAGCTTGTGCATCGCGCTGCAGGATCCCACCGTCCTGTTGCGTGCCCTGCGAGCTATGTCTGCACTGTCCCTTTGATAGTGAGTCGGATGCATTCTGGTGTTTGTGCCCCCTGGATGATAACGAGTAGCAGCCTGCATGTTGCTGCGAGGACGCCCCACAGAGACTTCGCGGGGGCTGCAGGCTGAGCTCTCCCAAAGCGGCAGATAAGCATGCGCAGGTTAACTGGCGAAGAGAAGAAATACAGAAAGGGAAAATCAGAACTGGGGAGATAGTGACAAAATATTACACCCCCAAAGTGTCTGAGACAATCCCAATACCACCACCCAGGCCTTGGGTTTTCTTGGGGAAAGGTTAAAATAAGTTTCAATTGTTTAAGGGATACAGTGCTGCTCATATTTACTGTTTCCTGCTCCACTTGTTTTTGCAAATTATGATTTCCAATGAATCTGTTCCATTTCTCCAAATAGCCGTATAACTGCATCGCACTGTTTGGTCACAACTGTAGCATCTGCGGTGCATGTATGACGCGCGCTTTCTCCTTTGTGATTTTGGCAATCTGCTTTCTTCTCCTTTTCCTGGGTCTTCTCGGGGTTATCAGTCTCATGCATCTCTTCAGAGAACCATTTTGCGATAATGTCTGGCCCGATAAATAAAGCAAAAGTATAAAAACATGGCAATATTGCACGTGATTTAGAAATAAGGGTGAATCATAACTAAATCCACTGAAATATTAAAAGGAATTCAAAGGAGAGGCCTACAAGATTGTTTTTATTCTTAGAAAAATGTTATGAGACTTAATCTTCTTAAAGTATGTATGTGCATTAATTTGAAAATAAAATTTCAATTAAAAGATGGATCTGAACAGTGCTTCCCTTATAGGGCGTTGTAAGAATATAATAAGATAAATCATGACTGGTGCTTAGTACAATGTGGAAGTTCAATGAATGATGGTCATTTTATTGGCTATTTTTTACAGAACATCATTATAAAAACATTAATGCATCTCTAAATGTAATGAGAAAACTCTTCCTCCCAAACACATTACGAGCCATTCATTTGTCTTTGTTCTCTTGCAACTTTTTCTATTGCACTCATTATTTTACATAACAGAAAAAAATGAGCATGAATCTGCTTTATAAACATCAAACAGAGCTTCTCATGTGTCATTAGTCACAGTCGTTATTGTGCTATATTCTTCTGATCAATATTACACATATATATTTGAAAAAAATATTTTTATTTGCAGTTGGTACATTGATTTGTAGTTGCATATGTGTGTAAACGGTCATGATATTAGAATGTATGTATGCAGTGTGCAGGGTAGTTGCAATATCCACTTGTTCAGACACATGTCAATTCCTTATGTCCTGGACATTTAAAAAAAATCCTCTTTTCTTTATGCTTTGAATATTCAATTAATTATTAACCACTGTTACATGTGGCACAATGATGGCTTTGTTTACATATATAAATGGTGTTCCAACAAGCATCTTTACATATACAGTAATTTTGACACTGGTATAAATTCTTGGAAAAAGATTGCAATGGAACGGTGTATATTTTTCTTAACAATCCTCTTCCAAATTCCTTTCTGAAACAGCTTTGACAATTTACATCACAAGTAATTTCTTAGTGTATTATTTCAGCAAAAACTATGACAGCATTCCCTATTATTAGCATTCTAATTTCATGCTAAATTTAGAAATTTGATAAAGACAATGCACCATTTTCAGGCAAAAAAAGGTGAACGATATGGCTCAGTGTGCTACATTATGTATTGCTACTGTTACTTTGGCATACTTTGCCAATGCAAATCATTATCTGAAAGAAATGCCGTTGTTTCTGTCACTGTGAGCTAGGGAACCACAAAGTCTCTTTGCTAACAATTCCTAACCTTCTGAAGTGGGAATTTTGAGGTTCCAGGTTACTTTAAGGAAGCAGAGCATACTGCATTTCCCCTTTTTTCTCCTTGATTTGTGCCAATGCCAATCTTCGGTCCTGTCTGGTTGATGCTTGGCCTTAATTGTACATCATGACATAACTCACATCATATATCAAATCATCATGTCACTCACTTTATCCCTACCTTTGTCACACCTCTACCTTTGTAACACCTCTACCTTTAAGACAAGCTATCTTTTGGTCGCACCGTGAACTGATACATCCTTAAAAAAAACTTCCTTTTGAAAAAAAGAGAGGATATAAGAGTAAAGGAAATGTTCAAATCATTTTATAAGTCTCTTTTTTTTATTATTAGTATTATTTATTCAACCATGTGCATATGCGTGTGTATGTGCGCGCGCTCGTCTGTGTGTGTGTGTGTCTGTGTGTGTGTGTGTGTGTCTGTGTATGTGTAGAACCATGGACGAATTCGCGAACCACCATGGACGCCTCCACCTCCTTCTGCCCCGGGATTCACAGGCTCCGCCCTACCAGGACCAGAAGCGCAGACCCCCCCCCCCCGTTTCCGCCTGGCGTCTATACGTGGGATCTGGGATCCGAACTCAGGACCTTCCGCCTGCAAGGTGGAGGCTTAACCCCTGAGCCATCTCTCCAGCCCCTCAAATCATTTTATAAAGTGTATAAAATCTGATTCTGAGGTTGGATAAGAACATTATAAGACAGGAAAAATACACACAAATTGCAAAATTTCAAAGAAATTATTAGCAATTCCAATTTCACAAAGTATAATACGGATGGTATCCCAAGAATATTATTCTAAAATTCATTGTAAACTAATATGTATACATTGTATACATGTATAACTAGTTGTATACATGTGTGAATATAAAAAATAAAAGAAACAAAAGCAAAGCAAAGCTATACAAAAGACATTATCACAATAGATATGAATAACATAATATCGTGACAGATGTGAATGACATCACAGTAGATATGAATGACATATCATGATAGATGTGAATGACATTGTCACAATATAGGTGGGATGATATATTTGACAAAAGTTCAAGTGTGTTTACGATTACAAGCTTTGGTAAATAGAGATGACATTTGACAATCTGAAAAAATAATCCTTAAATAAATAAATATACAGCAAATATCCTCAACGGTAGATTTGTAAACAACATTCTTCCTAGAATCATTATTAAGAAGAGATGAATTCACTCATACATTCTGTTCAGTATTTTAGCTGAAAGTCCTAGCCAGCCCAATAAGAAAAAAATATACATACTTTAGGAACACAAGCTAAGACCTAAGCTGTCATTACTCATATGAATATATATCATCAAAAAAGAATCTGTGCACCAGTTATTAGGAATAATATATGATTAATAAATTGTCTTGATAGAAGTCTGTGAACTACATGGAAGATGAAATATAATTTCGAGTGTGTGTGGTAATGTCTCAGTCACAAGCAGAACCTTCCTGTCATGCACAATCGATGCTCGGCTTCATAGCACGTGTTTATGGCAGACCAGAGCTCCAACCTCCTCCTGACTCACTCGATGGCGATGGCTAACCTTCCTCGTCAGTTTCACTGGATTTGGAGTCACCTGGAAGACACACTGATGTCTGTGAAAGTGTTTCCAGAGAGACTTAACTAAGGACATTCAGAGCTCCTCCAAGCAGCGCTCAGGAAATGGGTCTTCTCTCCTTCCCCTGGCCTTTCTCACTGCTTTCCCCAGCATGTGCGTGATGTGCCCCTCAGCGTGTGCATGATCTGCCCTCTCTCTAACATGGCTTGCTGCTTCCCATTACTGCTTCAGTGTCCTGCCATTGCAGAGTCCTTCTCTCTGCAGCTCACCAGATCTTCCCTGATCCGTACCCTGTGGCCAGCTATTGCCTTAGACAATCTCATGAAGCTTTTCCATCCAGTGTACTAAGGAGTGTTTTCCTATAGTGTGATTTGGTCACTTGTAATCCTGTCAGAATTTTTAGAAAGCAAGAAACTGACTTATTCATTTTGCTATCATATCCTTTTGACTCATAGGTGTATGATAGGAGATAGGTGATAGATAGATGATAGAGTAAAATCATGAAAATCATCCCCCCCATTCTAAAGTGTGGGGGGCAGTGAGATTGTAAGAGCCAGTGGATGGGGGGACAATACTGTCAGAGAGGGTCCTCTGGTCATGGCAGGCTGGCCACACCCAAGAACTCATTGCACTAATATGCACTTACACAAAAGCTGCACAATTATTACCTATGAAAACTTACCATGAATGAGGGAAGATCTTAAGAAACACTTTATCTCCTGGAGAAACTGTTGAGGATGAATACAGACAGGAGAAGAGGGGCTTCATGACTCCGCCCACTGGAAAGTTATCCACGTACCAGGGAGTACTCAGCACTTTTCAGCACAAACGCCTCAGATTAAAATCCATGCAAGAAGACTTAAAAGCAGGAGAGGTGAGAGGCCGGAAAGGAGAAAGCACAACGTAGGAAGGGTGAAATTGAGAAGCGAGGGACAAAAGCACTTTAATCCATTGTATTTATCTATGAAAGTATTGAAGAATAAAGAGTAATTTTAGAAAGTCTTTCTTATTTATCTTGTACATTTTTATTAAGAGACGAGAGCTTGAAAGACACATAAGACAGCAATCCACACAGAACAACACTTTAAACCACAATGGTCCCTTCACAGGGCTCAGAAACCAGAACTGAAGTCTGGATTGCTCTTGAACCTACATATATGAGACCTTTTATGACTTGCTGTTATTAGTACAGTCACTGCAAAGGACAATTTCTAAAGTTTTTATTTTTGCCTATTTCACTGGAGAATGAGCAAATAAAATAGAATAAAATAATGTCTTGAAGCAGCATGTAGCTCAGCTCTGGGGGTCTAATTTCATGATCTCAGTAACTTATATCTTGCTTCCCAATTGATTTGTCTTTTATTTTTTGGTATAAGCCCGTATCTTTGGTAGCCGTTTTTCCTCTGTTGCTAGGGTTAGAGCCTGCAAACCTGTAAGTTTCAAACATATTCACGATTTTATTGCTCGAGACACAGTGTTGAGACTATTCCAAGATGAGAAAACTTAAGTCAATTTCTTATGAATGGAAATCAAAGACTTCCTGTTCTCTTCCTTCAAGTCTCCAGTGAATGAACTCCATTGTCTTGGCTGGCCGCACAGCCTTTAGGCTCAGCAGACACCGGGAACTTCAAGACACGTCACTTCACAGATGTGACATGCAATGATGAGAAGAATCTGACTGGAGAGAAGAAACCTTAAAAAACACATTGTACCCCAAATTCAATTTCAAGTAGGGTGCATGGAGCCCCTCAGCCTGCGGCATCTAGATGCAAGACCATCCCCCGTGAAATGCATCAGATGTCTTAGAAGCCTCCATCCTTCATAATTAATTGACAGTGCTGGATTGAGCACCATAAGGACCTGCATTTAGAATCTTACTGCTGTGAGATTTGTGTCTTAGATACCTGCTTACACGCAGTGTTGAGCCTTAGAAACTATTCTGGGGAGGGCTGAAGAGATGGCTCAGGGGTTAAGACTCTGTCTCTGCAAGCAGAAGGTACTGAGTTTGGATTCCAGGTCCCACATAAAAATTCCAGGCCTGTGCTTCTGGCTCTGGTGGGTGGAGCCTGGGAAATCCCTGAGTGAAGCAAAAAAGAGGTAGAAGCAATCCAGGATGATTCCTCAAGTCACCCTTGGTCCTCTACAGGGACACACAGTACTCTCTCTCTCTCTCTCTCTCTCTCTCTCACACACACACACACACACACACACACACACACACACACACATACATAAAATATTTTTAAAAATCTACTCTGGGGAGGTACCTGGCTGGGATGTAAGAGACACTGATGAACTGTATTTCTAGGATGTGTGTTTGACTCCTGACTCTGCTCTGCACAAGCCGTGAGGCCTGGGTCGGGGCATTCTCTTACATATAAAAGCTGAAGAATGTCTGGGTATTGCTTGGCCATCTCTCGGGTGGGTGCACTTCTCCTGGGGGCAAGAAGCATTTTAGAATCACTCTGTGTTTGCTATCCACACCCACGATGGCACACCTGGATGCTGGGCCTAGAACTGTCAGCCCCTTGGATCTGCACTTGAGGGCTGCACTGCTTCTCTTCCTGGCTATTTGCACAGCATCTGCATTGGCAGCCAGGACAGCTGGACCCTTAATAAACACGTTGGTCGGCACTGCCCTGCCCGTGCCAACAGCACAAATGGGCAGCGGGAAGGCACACTGGCTTCCCAATTGCTTGGCGGCTGTTGGGAAAATCCACCTCCTCCCACTTCAGGAGCCAGGACATTTTGATAGCAATCGCTGGCAGGGTGGCAATATTGGAAATAATGAAATATGCAGCATCTCATTTCTCAAAAAGCCAATCTGCTGTCACCCCCTGTGATCTCTGACGCGTGGGCAGCTCAGTCAGCTGCGACCTCATGCTGCCCTGAGACTGGAAGCTTGGAGAATCCGCCTCACACTCTCTGTGCTCTGTCTATTTTCTTTTGTCAACATGCATCAAAATCAGATGAACATGGAAGCTGGCCAAATTATTTATATTCTCGAGTAATACAGATGAATTACTTGTCAATACATCAAATAGATCTTGACTTTCCCAAGTGGACCTACCCGCCTTCTAAAGCCGGTGAGACGACCAGGAACTCCAAGTTCACCTCCCCCAACATATATCTAGTGCTACCTGGTTCTTTGTGAAACAGAATCACAAAAATAACTCAATGTTTTCAGAACAGCATGATTTCTTTGACCATATAGCTAAATGAAAGGAATACATTTGCACTTCTAATGAAAGTTGGAAAGCAATGTGCACATTTCGAATTTATCTGTGAGGTCAAGCTGTTTCTGGAACTAAACTACCTATGTCACTTAATACAGTCACTACATCCTAGAGCATCTGTGCTGATGTCAGTGTCTAATAAATGCTCAGTACACAATGATTCTCTTTCCTTTGTCATGGGCTGAATTTAGTTTGAAAATGAGAATTGTTAACTATATGTGAATGTCATGTGAAAACATGCATTTTCGACGATGTTAGAAATGGAAAATAAATCACTTAGCTAACCAAAAAAGAGCAAAAGAAGGAGAAGGAAGAGGAGGAAGAGGAAGAGGACGAACAGAGAAAGAAAGAGAGAGAGAGAGAGAAGGTTTGGATATTGCTTTACTATGTCCAATAACGGTATAATGTTGACATTTACTCCTCATTATTTTATTTTTTTTATTATTATTAATTCAACTGTGCGCATGTGCGTGTGTATGTGCGCACACGTGTGTGTGTGTCTGTGTGTGTGTGTCTGTGTATGTGTGTGTCTGTGTATGTGTAGAACCACGGACGAATTCGCGAACCACCATGGACGCCTCCATCTCCTTCTGCCCCGGGATTCACAGGCTCCGCCCTACCAGGACCAGAAGCGCAGGCCGCCCCCGCTTCCGCCTGGCGTCTATACGTGGGATCTGGGATCCGAACTCAGGACCTTCCGCCTGCAAGGCAGAGGCTTAACCCCTGAGCCACCTCTCCAACCCTACTCCTCATTATTTTAAAATATTGTAAGCTTAATATGACAATGATATTTGGAGATGGGGTCTTAGGAAGTCACCTGGATTAAATAAAATTGTCAGGTGTGGGCCACGTGACATAACCTTAAGAGACCAGGACACAGAACATACCCTCTGTGTCTCTCTATGTGATATCCTGGATACATCAGCATTCTACCAGGAAGAAGACTAGTACGAGATGTGGCACTTAGCATTGTAATTTCACAATTAGTTGCACAAATGAATCTATTTTCTGTGTAAAGTTATGCAGCTTTGGGTATATAGTAATAGTAACCCAATATGGAGTAGTATAGATTATGTGAAAGTATGTTATATATAAAGTTGTAGAACCATAGGTCAAAATAAAAGAGATATTTTCAAAGGTATAGAGATGACAATTCCTCATGGACTCTTGAATAATTAATCATTTCTAATGAAAGTTTCTACCTTTGGCAGAGCTACTGAATGATATACATTAGTGTCATGTGGAGAAGAGCATGTTTTTGAATTCAACAAGGCACTTTCTGCATATCTTTGACAAACCATCACGTGAAATAAATTGAAAAACAAATGGGGTGTGTACATTTGGTTAATAATAGAAAAAGGAGAGAAAAAACAACCATCACTGGAAAATTTTCTTAGTGGCAGACAATGTTTTGGGACTTTCTGCTCACTATCTTGTTGAATTCTCACTTGGTTAAGTGAGGGAGGCTGTTACTAGGGTCCTGCCTACCTCAAAGGAGAGTGAGGTACTTGTACGGATGGGTCGGTGACCTTATACCTTCTGCCACAGCCAAGGCCTCAAGCAGTCCTTGTCTCACTGGACCATGTGCTTGCTGGACGCTGTGCCAGGGACGTGGTCTCAGGCCAAACTGTGGGTTCTTCAAATTAAATGGTTGAGGTCACATCAGTTACACCAGGGAGCATGACCTTATTAGGAGAAGAGCTGAGCAGACTTCATTGTGGTGAAATGGGATGATTAGCACAGACCCTAATCCAACCTAGCTGGTATGCTTATTTTATCTATCTATCTATCTATCTATCTATCTATCTATCTATCTATCTATCTATCTATCTATCTATATATCTATCTATCATCTACCTACCTATATACCTATCTATCTGTCATCTCTGTATCTCTGTATCTCTGTATCTCTGTATCTCTGTATCTCTGTATCTCTCTATCTATCTATCTATCTATCTATCTATAGGAAAAGAGATATTTGGACACAGAGACTCCTCCCATCCCTATCACCACATACAGAAAACACTTTGCAAATGAAGTGGAGATTGTAGATCTACAACCAGTGTGATAGTTCATCCGTCAACTCGTTAGATTGAGATGCACACAGGAGATCAGCGAGGCACTTCTGGGCATGTCTGGGAGGTCGACTTCAGAGATCAAGTGAAGGAGAACCCAAAGGAACAAAGGGTGGGAGTGGACGAGAACCATTAGCACAGGCCTGCGCTGTCAGCCGCAGGCCGCAGGTTTCTGCCCACAGGATATTCTTCTCTCCCACCTCAGACTCGGCCAAAGCTGGACTGAAATCTCAAAAATTTTGAGCCCAAAGCAATTCTCCCTCAAATTGTTTTCCCACGTATTTCATCACAGAATCTGACCAGTCAGCAAGGAATGCCAAAAATTAAGACTAATCTATGAGAGCTTTGGTGAGAATCAGGGATAGGTTACCTACCCTTGCAGTCCTTAGGAGGAGCCAAGCATGGTAACACCTGAAGTTTGGGCTTCAACACTAGGACTGGGAAACCAACAATAAAAGCAGGGAAGTCTCTGTTACTTTATCACATTAGACTTAGCAACTTTGTCTGATGACAAGAATTAGAAAGTTGGTCCCTGGCAGTACCTATAGAGATTATCTTGGCTGATTGATTGCTAAGGAAGACCCAATCTCTAGAGGGTAGAGCAAATCCTAGCAGGATTCTAAGTGTCTAAAGATGAGGGAGGCGGCTACCATGCATGCATGCATCTGCTGCACTCTGCTCCTGCAAGGATGTGCTGTGACCAGTCTCTCAGCACCTGCTGCTGTCACTCTCCTACCATGATGGATTGTCACTGGAATTGCCAGCTGACCTGAAATCTTTTCCTCGGAGCTGCTTGTTACAGCAAGTAACTTCTCATCCAACAGTAGGAGGAAGAAAGCAGTGGAGGCTTCCATGTTAAAATCTTTCTCCCCCACCTTTGCTACAGATGCTACATTAAAAACATGTGTCGATATTTACTCTGAGTCTTAAAGGAAGTCAGTGACCTAAATATTAAAGTGTTTTGCTTTTCTCATAGAAATCTGGCTTCAGCCATAATGCAGTGTACCAGTGACCCAGCAAGGCTCACCCAGAATCAGAACATCCTGATCTCTCCCCATCCTAAGGCTCGGGAAACTCTGCAGAAGAGGGTCAGTAAAACTGTAAGAACCTGAAGATGGGAAGGTCCATTGTTGGACAAGACATTTCATTCAAGGCAAAAATGTTACATCCAGGAACTCACAGCAATGAGATTGTCCTTAGCAGGACTGCATTATGACTCAAATAGCAACATGCCGCCATAGACTGTGAAGAACTGAAGAAAGATCAAAACACACAGGGGAAACCTTAGGGTCTAGAGCTGAATGAGTGAAGAGAAACCACCCTATCAGTGGGGTGGCCACAAAAGAGGCAGCTTGGTATGCCTGAACCCCCATAAAAGTAGACAAGCCAGAGGGAACCCTGGGGTCCATAGAAGTGTAGGAGAGTGGGAGGGAGTGGGATGGATTGATAAGGGGAAGGAGAGGAATGGAGGGAGAGGGGATGGAGGAAAGCAGGGATTAGTACCCTAAATATGCTTGAAAACTAAAAAGTAAATTAATTAGAAAAAATAATTAAAATGTACACAAACAAGTTAATACATCAATTAATCTGGCTTTAGAACCAAGCAGGTGAGAATCTTGCTCTGTGTCAGTTGGCCACATCTGCAGATGTTAGTCCCCAGGCTGAGTCATATTCCAAGATGGCTATGCGCAAGGTCCCCATAGAAGATAATGGAGTAAAACCAAGACAGACTCACTCACTCACCTTTATCTGTTCCTCAAAAATGTATTGGGGACATGAGCGCGCTCTGTCTTTCTAATTGTGAGGTATTCGTGACCCAGTGCACAGCAAGCGTGGCTTGTCATCTGCTTGACAGCCAATACTGCCTTTTCCCCAGTGTCTGGCTTCTCGGCCAGGGAGACGGTCACCTCAGGCTCACTGCTCCCTTTGATGCTCTTCTTCTAAGTAAGGTGTGGCTATGGGATGAGCCAGAACAGAGGCGTTAAGACGAGCTGGGATTCCTGGTGCGAAGGACAGAATAAGAAGACTGCAATCTATCCCTGTCTGTCTAGTGATCCTTTTCATGTGTATGCATGTGTACACGTGTGTGCAGGCATGTGTGGAACGGGGCACTTGACTGTGTGTTCTGGAGGTCAAGGGTGACAGTGGGAACTAAACTGGATTGCTCTACCTTCCTATGGTTTTGCTCTGGGATACATGTTCCAGGGACAGAATTGTAGGCTTCCTCCATTTCTGTTCAGTGTTTTTATGTGACATCTAGGGATTGGAACGCAGGTGCTCTTGAAACCCAAAGGCTTTAATCTCTAAGCCATCTCTCTCCAGTCATTTGTCTGTCACCTACCATTATCATCTATCATCTGTCCATCATCTATCCATCATCTATCTATCTATCTATCTATCTATCTATCTATCTATCTATCTATCTCTCCCTCTCTCTCTCTCTTTTTATCTATCTATCTTTTTTTTCTGTCCCTGGTGGGTGGGGGAGAACTGTCTTTTTTTTAAATAAATAATGTATTTTTTATTTTTTTTCCGCTGATACAAACGTAATAGGTACGTTTGTACTTATCCCTCCACCCCTCCCTGGACCTCCCTGCTCCCTCCTCCCTTTTCCCCTTCCTTTCCCCCTCCCTCCCTTTCTCCCAGTGCCTCCTCCCCCATCTCTGAAGCATCCTTTAATGTGTATGACAAACTTTCCTCTAGGTCCTCCTCTCTGATGAGGTGTGAGGACTCAGTGGCATTTCCTAGAATTCTTTCTTGTGTTCCCCTTAAGTATAGGAACACTATTGTGGCTGTTAATCCCTTGCTTCTAAGGATCCTAGTGCCTTTAGTCCCTGCTAGACTATGAGGGGTCAATGATATGTTGGTCATTGCGCAAATCATGCAAAGTCCTATTATGATTGCTTCAGCCCTAACTTGTGTGGAGTATCTTACATATCATGACTTCTCCCATCCTTGTGCTCTTACAATCTTACTGCCCCCTCTTCTGCAAATTTCCCTGAGCTTCAGGATGGGGAGAGATTAGGCAGGCCTGATTCCAAGTGTTTGATAGAGAGTCTCTGAAGTTCTGAATTATGGTTTGTTGATTTTTTTTTCAGTTTTGCTGCTCCTGCAATGCCCTTGGCTCCATCCTGATGGGTAATGGATATCACCACCTGGCCAGAGATAAAAAGCTGTTAAAATAGAGTCTTATTATAAGAGTAGATTCAAGGGTAGATGGAATAAGAGTAGGAGACCACAGTGGGAGGGGGGTCAGTCTCCCATTTGCAAAATGGTTACTTTTTATCTGCCAGACTGTATGCCCTTCCTTTCTGGTAAGATCATACCCCATCAGTTGCAAGTGACCAGGAAGGAAAGTCTGTGAGCTTAACCAGATGTCTCATTACTTACTTGCAGTCCTTGATGGTGGCCTATTATCTCTGCTGTAGCATGATCCCCTCTCTCCTCGTTTCTGGTGGGACCCTCCTTCCCCTTCTCTCCTGTTTATAATCTTTGCAATTACTGTAGGTATTACAGAGATTTATCTTTGAGTGTGTCTCTAAGTGGGTTGATTGGACTAAGCCAACAGTTCCTAATCAGAAATCCAATAGCGCAGTCAATACAATCAATCTATCTGTCTGTCTGTCTGTCTTATCTATCCATCCATCATCCATCCATCCATCTATCATATATCTCTGTATCTCTCACCTACCTTTCATTTGATTTTTGTTTTGACTGTGGACATACTACTTGGAACTGCATAGGCCTGACATGAAAGAATGAGGTAAAAAGTAAACTCACATAGTTAAAACAAAGCAGAAATAGGAAAGAAAGCTAAGAGTCTGTGGTTTCCTCATGACAGACTAATTCTGACCTGAATAGTTCCCTGGTACTCAAGTGGTTTGAGGCAGTTCTCTTTGAACTTTTGTTAGCTGCATCCCTATCTCTTTCTGGCAGGGTGTGAGAGTTATTACATTAATAGAGTTGCTAGAAGCATATTTGGGATCCTATGAACATTGGGAAAGAAGGACTAGATCATGAAAGAGAATGTGAGACTATCTGAAGAAAATAAGAATGTTTACCTGAAACTAATTAAAAGACAGGTAGATTCTAAGAGCTGTCCTATAGGAGAAGGTCTTTCACATTCAAGCAGAATGGCCTAATTTTCATGTTCATTCAATAAGCCTGGACTGATGAATGGATAAATGAGTATGTAAATGGGTGTGGGGTAGATGGATGGGTGGAAGTGGGCGGATGGGTTAGTAGGTGGGTAGATAGATGAATGGGTGGATTTATGGATGAATTAATGGATGGATGAATGGATGGATGGATGGATGAATGGATAGATGGATAGATGGACAAATGGATAGATGGACAGATGGATAGATGGACAGATGGGTGGATGGGTGGGTGAGAGTAGGTGAATGGGTAGTGGGTGGTCAATAGTTAGGTGGATGGTGGTGGTTATTTGGTTGCATAGATGGGTAGGTGGGTGAGTTATAATTGGATTGGTGGGTGGGTAAGCACATGGATAAATGGATGGATGGTAAGTGAATGCAGTGAATAGATAATGAATAGATGGATGGATGAGAGAGAGAAAGAGAGAGAGAGTATGTGTGTATATAAACAGATGGATGAGTGGGTGGATGGGGAGGTTTGTGGGTAATGGATGGATGGGTGGGTGATAAGAAAAACATACGGAAAGGGGAAGCTTTGAGAAAAATGTGCCTGTGTTCTGTACTGGCCACAGATTGCCTGCTGGAGAGATGAGAGAAGTGACCTAGGAACTAAATGATAATTTAACTGCATTTATTTGGAGGAATTCTTTGTAATGGGGCTCAAGGATTTGGACGTTGACAGCTTCTAAGCACGACTTGTGACGTGATTGCACTTATCTCGTTAGACATACAGTCTGCATCTAGGGAGGAGGCTCTAGATGAAAGGCGCTTGGCGTTCAGACACAGGCAGGACACTATTTGGTGTCTAGATGATTCTCCCTGGCAGTATATTCAGATGTGTCAAGATACAGCTGTGTGTTTATGGGAGAGGGAGGGAGTACAGGCTTACAAGCTTGATGCACAATAGAATTTCCATAAAGCTTTTACATGGTTTTATTTGGGCTAATGGAAACACGGACTCACATGCAATTCTCTGCTTGGGAATTCATTTATAGCACTGTGCTTGCCTGGGGGCTTCTCATATCTAGCATTCTGCATAAAGAGGGGAGAGGTAACAGGCACAAAGGCGTACTTTTATAGGGAGAAGAAAGAAAAATAAAAATTTACAGAAGTGAGGGTAGATGTGTTCTCTCGCTTGCTTGTACTTGACGTTTCTGTTGGTGTTGCTGAGAAACTAATGTTTGGTGTTGCTGGGGTTCTCAGTCAGTTTGCAAGGAAAAGCCTCCAGATTTCATGCAGACACCTGGGCACTAGAAAGTGTCCTTGAACCTGTGGAAACCTGAACTGGGGACTTTTACAAAGGTCAGAGTGCTCATCCAAAGTGCCTGCCAATCTCTTTCCGTTTATCTATGAAGTATGTATACATTGTATCTTGACAACAGGGAATATCCCAGCGCTCAGCGCCCCGGGAACAGTGTGACACTTGAATAAACTCCCTTTGATCAGCTCAGAATACTAAGCTGGGGAAGAAGGAAAATGGGAAAAAGATGAAGAGATGCTTTATTTTTTTATTCTTGACATCTCTCCAGTCACAAGCAGATCCAAGCACTGGGACGGATCACAAAGAGGAGGCAGGGCACACTACTCGCTGTAAGCTTTCCAGCACCTTAGAATGGAAAAAATGACATGTTATCCTTATCGAAAACCCTAAGCTGCCTCCCAGCCAAACAAGATGTGAGGGAGAAGACCAGCAGCACTAGGGAGTCAGGCAAAAGTTGTCCCGCAAGACACCGCCCACCACCACCAGTCCACGAGCTGGTAAAATGGCAGAGAAATGGGCAAATTATTTGACTCCAAAATAGTTGTCAGGATTTATGGAGTATCTTTTGCAACATAAATCCTACCCACCCACCCACACACACATCTGTAACCATAGTGTCTGGCTGAGGTTGTCTCTCCCTTATAATTTAAACCTTCACATTAGACAGTTATGAGATGAAGCCATAGTTTGGCCATCTGGCCAGAACAGCTACCTCATCTATAATGTGGTAATAATAATTTCTTTGTTATGGTTGTCAATACTTTCAACTTTCATGATTTAATTTCTGAGTACAAAATAGATGTTCAATATATATTTATTCTTCTTTCCCATAATATTTCTGTGAGTTTGGCATTATCCAATTAATTTGATTTTAGCCTTGGCTATTTGGTTAGTACTATTGAGTGTAATAATTTAGATTTTCCTTCAGCATAATCTGTGGTCCATGACTCCATTGATGTTGGTTAACAACTCTGTGACATGGGCTTGAATCACAATTTTAACATAGCCAAGAAATACTTTGTGACTCTGGAAGCTTCTTATTCTTTCTATGCCTCTGTTTTCCCATCTGTAGGATGGGATGAGTACTTTCTTCACAGAATGGTAAGGAGAACTAAAAAGTACAGGACTTACAAAACCCTTCTGACCAACCCTAACACAAAGGCAGTCTTAAATAGCTATGTTTGTTGAATAAAAACATTTTGCAATTTAAAGCATCCTTCCACAATGATAAAACCCGATATTGACAAGAATCCTTTACTGTGATACTCCAGTGTTACTAGACCGACTTTCTCTTTGGGAACAATAGCAACAGGATGTATGGTGTCTGGATGTTGGTGTTTCCTACATGCCAGACTCTGATCAATCCTGGACTTGAATCAAAAGTCCCCCTGATTTCCTATCAGGGAAGACGGTCAAATGATCTGTGTCATTAATTGTGACACAGGACAGCCCAAATGAGGTTGAGTGTTAGATACTGAGGCAGCGTGGATCAAGCTAGAGAAGGCACTGATGTGAAGAATGCTGGCTTCCTTGTGTGTTGCCCACAGATCTCTGCTGGGACAGTCACGGAAGGCTCTCTAGAGAAGCGAACGTGTGAGAGCAGATGGATAGATAGAAAGGCACCAGTAACAGGCTCCATCCTTCATCTGGCTTCTGTTGAGTCCCTTCCATACAACTGAGCCTGGTTTTCAGAAACAGAAAGGAGAGACCACTCAGGCCTCACAGGCTGGGTATGGGAGCTCCTATGAACTTTACTTGGGAACAGTATATGGACAAAACTTCTGGCTCATTAAAAAAAATCTGTCTTCCTGCTGCCCCCTGGGGGAGGGCAGTCCTCTCCAGCATGCATCTAGCTGTCAGACTGTCAGAGGATGCGTGTCACATCTAATTCTTTATGTGGACCATAAGCAAGAAGAAATTGCCCATTATCCTGTATCTACCCAGAGAACAAAGAATGCTTTACTGAGTTTACCTTATCCTCCCAGGATTGTGTTTTTCTTCTGCAGTGGCCACCGAGCTGTGCAACGGATGGTGGTCATAGAACAGATAATAAAGCTTATTAACGTAATAGCCACCGAAGAACAGCAGGGGAGAAAGGTCGATGTCGACGGTCCAGCAGGGACCTCGGACTTTAATTTCAAAATGAGGACACGGAAGAGGGGAGGCATTCTGGCCTGGTTAGAGCACCGCGCTCGTCAGGGCTGAGCCCTGATGGAAAACTAAGTGGTCAAGAAGTCGGTAACAGGGCAGGACAAAAGATGCCAGCAGGGCTGTGGAGAGGCGAGCATGCAGCCAACGTGGTGAAATACCAAGTTTCTGCATGTGGTGGGTGGTGAGTGAGAACTAGGAGGAACATGGGAACGCGGACGGCGGAAGTCAGAGCTGGCAGGAGGCATGCGTGTGTGCACTGTGCATGGTTGGGGAGGATATCACGCGATCACATGCCGTGCACATGACCTCACATCCACAGAGGCTGGGGAAAGCAGACAAATCTCTGCCATCATGAGGGGTTCGTCATTGAAGCAACAGAGGCACTGCCCAGTCTGGTTCCCCAGGAGTTCCCTGATGAGCCTTTTGCACAGCACACGTCTCTCTCTGCTGGGAGTGTCACCCTTCCATGGTTTGTAAGGGGACTAAGTATCGAGTACTGACATTTAATCTTCCTTTATGATAACTTAGAGATGAGAAACTTAACTAAACCATGGCGCTTAGAGATGGGGCCTTCCAGAAATGCTTAGAGAAAGTCCTCAAAGCGGGGTATCGTGATGTAATACCAGTGGCTTTATAGCAAGAGGGAGAAAGAAGTGAGAGACATCAACTTACGTGCTGCCTTCCTCTTGCATGCTGCGTTGCTCTGCAAGAAGGCCATCACGGTCCTTGTCCTCGACTTGAAAGGAAAGCCAAATCAACTTCTTTCTTTCGTAGCTCTGTCTGCTGTGGTTACAAAATTAAGTAACACGCCACTGAAGGTCAGGCTTGTAAAGTTAACTGGATCTTGGTTCTATCCCCTCAGATCCCATGAAATGTTAATCTCTCTTGGTCTCCGAGGGAAGCAGACGTGCCAGGAGCTCTGTGCTCGGGAGTCTCAGACCTACAGAGGGCACTGTGAACATGCTCACTGGGTGAGGCCCGGGCTTCTGTTCCAAGTGTGTGCCTGCTGATTTCAGGTAAAACCAGGACACTGGGTTGTCTCTCTGTGTCTGGGACCTACTTCCAAGGTTGCAGTCCTCTCATGCCCAGACTTCTGAAGTCCCCATTTTCCGCATGGACTCTTGGCACGGTGGATGACTTCTGCAGATACAGTCTGCTCTTCCAACTAACCTCCTGCGTACGTCATCTCATTCCCAAGCCAAAAGCTCCTTAGCATCTGTGGACTGATGACACTCGTTGGCATAATCCTATCACGTCTTCCACTTTATTGCGTATTTCCACAGTGCTCTCCGGGTAGTGGCAGGGACCTGCCTGTCACCAGGCAGCATGCGATGCCATCTGTCCTTCAGCATCATTGGAAATGTAGCTTATCGTGGAAAGTTCTAAACATTTCTTTTCAACTAATGGTATGTATAGGTTTTGCTTTTCATTTCTCTGATTAGCAGAAAAGTTGATTTTTTTTGCACATGTTTGCTTACTGACCATTCAAGAATCTTTTCTGATATATCTGTTTATTAAACAAATTAGTTATAAAAATTATCTCATGAATTTGTAAGAGTCTGCAAAGTTCAGGGAACTAACCATTAGCTTTATGAATTTTCAACTCTTCCTTGCAGTCTTTTATTAAAATGAAAATTTAATTTAAAAGTAGACAAATTCCTCTGGGCTTGCTTTTCTGGAGTATTTTTTTTAAAGTAAGTCTTATCCTACCCCAAGGCTCTAGAGAGATTCTCTCATATTTTCCCCTACAAGGATTAATGTACCATATTTTAAAAATCTTTTGGTATTGAACTTTTTTTATTATGTGATGTAAGAAATTAATTACCTTCCTATCATAGCAGCACAATCTATTGATTGAAAAACTTTTCTTTCTTTCTTTCTTTCTTTCTTTCTTTCTTTCTTTCTTTCTTTCTTTCTTTTCTCTCTTTCTTTCTTTCTTTCTCTTCTTTCTTTCTTCTTTCTCTATTTCTTTCTTTCTCTTTTCCTTCCTTCCTTCCTTCCTTCCTTCCTTCCTTCCTTCCTTCCTTCCTTCCTTCCTCTCTCTCTCTCTCTCTCTTTCTCTCTTTGCTGTGTGCATATGCACTGTGCACATGCATGTGTGCATGTGTGAGTATGGGTGTGCATGTGCCACTGCATGTGTCTCTTCATGCAACTGCATGGACCAGGTGGGCTGGCCAGAGTGCTTTGGAGAGCCTCAGGTCTCTGTCCTGTAGATGTGCTGGGATTCTAGGTCACATGACAATGTGACCATGTTTCGCTTGGGATCTGGGGACCTGAGTCGGGTTGCCATGGTTATGTAACCAACTCTTTATCTATTGCGCCAATCCCCCAACCCTTTTCGTATGACAATATCAGTTCAAACTCCATAGAAAACCTTATGTTATTTAGGGCATTTTTCCTTTTCTTTTCTTTTGCTTCAGCTTGTTATTGTCCTCTTGCATAGCAGCAAGAGGACAAAGATAGAGAGAGAAAGACAGAAAGAGAGAGAGAATATGTGATTCTCAATCTGAAATGGACATAGTTATAAACATACCAAGTTACAGACAATTAATTAGTTAGGATTCTTCCAAAGTCACACATTTGACAGACAATATTCTGGGTTTTTCTAGAATTTTTTTAAAATTTTAAAAAATTTTTTTAACTTTTTTATTATTTATTCAATTGTGCGTGTATGTGCATGTGTATGTGTGCGTGTGTGTGTATGTATGTGTGTGCAGAACCACGGATGAATTCGGGAACCACCATGGACGCCTCCACTTCCTCCTTGTTTACTCTGCCCCGGGATTCACAGGCTCCGCCCACCAGGACCAGAAGCGCAGGCCGCCCCCGCTTCTGCCTGGCGTCCATAGTCCATACATGGGCCTAGGATCAGAACTCGGGACCTCCTGCCTGCAAGGCAAAGGCTTAACCCCTGAGCCACCTCTTTTTAACTGCTATGAGTGTGACTCATTTTCTTCAGAAAGAAACAGGTAGAACTGATCCTACTGCAAGGCCTCGGCTGCCGAGATCGCATTGCTGGGACGCGGTGATCTTGCTGCTTCCGCATCAGCCTGTGCCGTTCTGGATTTCCGGAAGCAAGTCTTCATCCACCATGCCCTGGATTCCACAAGCATCGCCGGGGACACGAGCTCCTGAGCTGGGCAGCGACGCTCGAGCACCAGGGCTGAGAGCAGAGCTCTGTCCCCAGCCAGGTTTGCTTCCGGAACCGCCACTGTGCTCTGTGCTCGGAACAAGCCCGGTACTTGGGAAGCGTCTGCCTGCTCATCTGTGAGAGGAACAAGATGGTTTTATATCTGAGAACTCTCTGTGTCCGAGAAGTTAGCAGTTTTCGTGGGTCGGAGGTTTGTCCCCCCTGTGGCTCATGTGCCGGAAGTATGATCCTGGGGGAACCCAGTGGAACCTTGAAGAACTGTTGGCTAAGGGGAGGTGGCTGGGTCTTTCAGAAGAATGAACCCTTTTCTGTTAAAATTCCTTCCTGGCTCTTGCTCTTGCGCAAAGTCTCAACTCCAAAGGGAACAAGTGGGCTGTGTGCACAAGGCCTGTAGCTTGGGCCTTTCTTTCTCTGTAGTGATCAGAGCCTTTCAGGCTAATCTTCCATGTACCGTGCTCACTGGAACCCAGCGTCAAGCTGGATGACACGCTAGTCGCCACCTCCAGAGCCAGAAAACTTCCTGACTAGGTACTCTGGTGCCACCGCGCACGGAGGACGGAAGCAACAGAAGGGGAGAGAGCAGAAAACAGGCAAGCTTGCAGGCTCCCCCTAGTGAGAGTACTGTTTGTACGGTCATGGGGTGCGCAGGATCAGCCTAATCTGCATACTGCCAGACTTCCTGTCGAGCTGCACGGGCCTGGTCAGTTTATTCGACCTCCCTGTACTTCCTTCTGCCCTGGTTCCCAACTTACAGTGTTATGGTGCCGATCCAATCATGACAGCTGTGTAAGTCCTCAGAAGGGCTTCGAGCAAAGCGGGTGATAATTCAGCCTCTGTCATTATAATTATGGGTATGGTGGTGACTGTTCCTAACTGGAACCTCCTTTGCTCCCATCCCACGCTCTCCGTGCTGGGGGAAGTGAAGCGTGCGTTCTTAACAACTACAAATTGCTTTTGCTCTTTGAAGGCATTTCACACATGTTCACAGCTTTTACTCTGCTTTCAGACAGAAGCAATTTGTTTTCTCACTGTACAGTGTTTCCCCTTTGGAAAACGGGAGGCAGACATTGCCAGCCTGGAAGGTTCCAGAAGACAGAACTTCCTGAGCGCAGGTTCTGATCGTGGGCACTGTGTTCTTTCCCGCCAGGTACTGGGTCGTCTGAGAGCCAGCAGCAGGTGGATCTGGACCCTGTCACCCTAGGAAGAGAAACCAGATTCTTTCCACGTTTCTGAGCTCGGGCTGCCGGAGGGGCAGAGAAGCGTCTGCCAGCTTCCATGGGGTTCAGCACAAAGCCCGGGGGTCACGTGGGCAAAGTCATACAGAGATCCTGATGTGGAAATCTGAGCTCACAGCTTCGTGGGAGGCATTCGGCACGGTGCCCTGCAGAGTCAGACGGGGAGAAGACAGCACCCAGCTGAGACCAGCTGGGAATTCAGGAAGCCCCCCTTCTGCTCCCTCCTGCCTCCCATGCTGATTGCCAACAGAGCTCTGGGCTCTGGATGAACGAGACATTCCCAAGCCAGCTTCCAGGGAAAGGACGACAAGCAGATCCCCTCGTCACAGCTGTAAGGGCTTTGGTCATGTTTCCCAGCTATTCTGGACTCAAAACCTTAACAAGTATTTCATCTTATGCTTGCTTAGATATAGGTGGCTGTGATGGCTAATTTCGATGGTCACTTTCATTGGCTTGAGAAATGCTTCTGACAGGCTGGGGAGGCGACTCGGTGTTTAAAGCCTTTGACTTGTGAACACAAAAGGACCTGAATTTGCATCCTTAGTTCTCACGTAAAAAAATCACCGTTGCAATTCTAGCCCTGGAAAGCAGAGCCCGAAAGTCCCAAGTACAGCTGGCTAGTGGAGTTCTCTGGGTTTCATTAGAGACCTGAAATGAGATCACAGCAGCAAGGGAGAAAAGCAAGAGGAATGGTTTTTGATCTCACCTTTGGACCGTCACAGATATTTACACACAGTCCACTCGTGTACCTACACCCACATACACACGTATACCCACCAACCTGCAAACACGGGCACACACTTTATTCCCACGTACATGGAAGAAAAGAAAAGAAATGCTTGAGACATTGATGACGAACACTGCAGTGTGAATCTGTGAGGGAACTTCCAGAAAACATTAGTTAACAGTAGAAGGGAAAGGCAGGGGTGGCTGGGGCTCAGGACTACACAGAAGGGCAAACCAAGAAAACCAATTGAGTGTTATCATTCCTCTCTCTCTGCTTCCTGCTCTACCCGGTGGTGAGCACGTTCTCACCATAACCAAGGCTCCTGGCACCATGATTTCCTGGCCTGGTGGACCGTATCCTCAGAGCCACGATCCACAATCAACCTTCAGTCTCTCCTTGTCAGGCATTTGATCACAGTAACAAGAAAAGTAGCTAATACAGTATGACTCAAGTGAGAAGAACCAGTTTGCACAGAGGAGATTTCTAAGCGAATGTGATGAAAATTGATTAATATATCCATATTAAAAAAACCCTACTTTCTCCTCTGCAGGGAGAATCATGGTTCAACTCATCACAATTAATGGCCATTAAATGTGAATCACAGAATCACTTTTCAGGGACAATGCACATGTGCAGTATGGGAGGTAATAGAAGTCCAGGATGGGGTGAGTTAGCCCCATTGTCCAGTCTCCCTAATGGTGTGGCCCTGCTTTGCTATGTTTTTCACCAGCGTCCCTCCGTGTGTGAGATAAGGATACCTGGGAACCTTCTCCCATGGGTAACTTAGAGACCTAGCACAGAAACCGATGCAAGGTACAGAACACATTCACACGTTCTGTTAGCTGCAGTTGCTCCAGGAAGCTGTAAGCTTATAAGGAAAGCATATAAGCTCTGCACACGCACCGTTAGCCGTAGTTACCCTGAGAAGCAATTTTTTTGGTTAAAATCTAAGTGATGCAGCTCACATGCTCCCAGCTCCATACTTGCCTTGCGACACATCCCTGTCCCCACCCATGAGATAAGCATGGTGCTCCTCGTGCCGCGCATGCCCATGTTGCCATTGTGAGATGCGTTTGCCTTCATAAGCTTTAGGACAGACTCAATACATCATGGGTTCATTTTGGAAGGGTGAGTTTCAACACACAAGCAGAATTAGTGAAAATTTCCTCTATGAAAAGTTGTTTCAGACTTCTTCTATATTCAGAGGGAGGCAGGTGACCATAGGGAATGACCTAGGAACATGATTTGAGCTAAATAGCAACACACACGCACGCACATACACACGCACGCACACACACACACATTAAAATGCACTGGCAGTTTATTCCTTTACCTGTGCTTACTAGGCCTATACATTCCTTTCTGAACAATGTACCTAGCAACTCAAACACCTTCCTTCATCAGGCTGCATAAACATCCCTCTCTCAACAATGTCTCTCCCCTTGGCATCCATCAAATCTAGACGGTTTTCATTCAAAGATGGAACTAGCACACTTGAATAAGAATGGTAGAGGTGACCTGGCTCAAAGTGGTTTGGACACAGACGCAGTAAGGCAAACTGAGTTCTTTCAATGAGCTTTTAGAAATCATCTTATACCTGTGCTTAGCTGAGAGAGTGTATGATGGAAAGCAGATGCCTTTTTAGGTCAGTTCATGTGCAGTAGAAAAAGTGACTAGATAACATGATCCACGTGTCAAAATATAGAATCCTTCAGATTGTATCTCTTAGCATCCCGTTCTTTCTTTCTTTACACCCCATCAAAAGAGACTCCCGTCAACAACCTGGGGCCCTTCAACTCATGTGGTTCACTTCTGTCTTGCAGTACCTCCAAGAGTACTATCACTTTGTTCTAAACAAAAATTTCCTTGCTACTTCTGTAGATCCCTATGGGCTTTTTTCTTATTCTTGAATAAGAGTCCAAGAACCCGGAAACACTTGATCTGACCCTGACCTTCAAGTTGACCCTGATTCTGACCCTGACTTCCAATAACATTTCCTTGGCTCGATCCCTCCATAGGTGTATTTCCCAATTCTAGTGCTGGACACAAACCTTTAACAGGTTTTGTTCACCGATTCTTCTGGAATTCACATATTTTGCTCATTCTAAAGAGAGCAGGGTCAATTTACTTAACAAATCTTTAATGCTAACACATTTTTACACTGTAATTGAAATTGGCTTGCGCTGGCATTTAGAATATTGACAAGCTCTGATTTGTGACTTGCCTTTCTAGGGGCACCGCAGGAATTGTCCAGCCACTCATCTACAGCGATGAACTGGGATGGTCGATTTCAGTTGTCAACTTGATAAGATCTAGCATCACCTGGAAGAGGGTCTTGAAGAGGGATTACCTTGAGTAGGTGAACAACGGAGGTGGGAAGACACACCCTTTACCTGTGGCGCCGTTCCCTGCACCAGAATCATAGGCTGAACAAAGACAGGAAGACAAGCTGAGTGGAGCATCCAGCACTGTCTGTTGCCTGCTGAGGCTGCAGTGATTATTGCAAGCTTGCTGCAGCTGCAGTGATTATTGCAAGCTTCCAGCATGCGTCTGGTCGTAAATGCTGCACTCCCTCCCTTATTTCAAGGCCTTTGCATGTCCACAACACTCAAGAGGAGCCCTGAGGTCGCCTCCCGAGAAGGTGGCCCCAGCCTCTGTCCCCAGAGACACCTGCCTGCGTTGTGAGCGGAATGACCTTCTGATCCCCGGTCCCCTAATTCTCGAGTTTGGCTCCATGCGCCACATTGCTGCTGCAGACCTGCTTTCTCCCAACTGTTTATTTCCTCATGTACCATCCACTAAGACAAGTCCGTCACCTCTACTTTGTTTACTTGCTCTGACATCTTTATGCTGTCCCTTGAATGCTTTTCTGGGAAGTTAAAGCAAAGTCCAGAGACGAAGCACCCATACGAGAGTACGTACCTGTGTGAAGCTCAAGTTTAACTTTCTGGACTGGACTGGTTCGGGGTGCACTAACACTGAGGTGCTTCAAATCCAGTCCCAGCAGCCAGCGTCCAGTTGATTGGATAATTCCTGCCGCTTCCAAATATGGACTCTGCTTATTCTTAAATGAGACCGAGTGATGATGGAATTGAAACTTGAATCAGCCAATAGTAAGGGAGGAAAAGAGGATAACAGCATACCTGGTGAAGGGAGGCTTCTGAGATTCTATTCGCAGAGAAGGACATAAGGGCTTTCAAGTTCTTATCTTCAGGACGTCTACCTCTGTTACTTTTGGGTCGACCATCTTGTGCTTAAACATACCACTTTCTCCCAAAATGTGGTAGAAATTTCTCATTCCAGCTCTCTGTAAGAGGCAAAGAAAAATGACCAGATGCTGCGAGGTTGTTGCTTTGCACAAAAGAGCTTTAAGCTAATTAATGTCTTTCCCTAGATCATTACACCCACACTCCATGGTAGCACCTACATCCCTCCCTATATCTTAGAGATCAATGTTTTTATATCTTCGGCCCTGGACTCGGCTGAACTTTGCTGCTTCTGACTCCCTAGTGCCAAATGTGCTCTAACAGTGCAGGAAATAAGGGCTTCTTTACGAGTCACCAATGAGCTCCTTGGTTCTGCATTTAGCTTTTGACTGTTTGTTTGTGTTGTGTAATATCCCTCAGTAGGACATTCGCACATCCTCGCCACAGCCAGCAATAATATAAGTCATGCTTTTCAGCACCTGGAATATCACATTTACAAGCGCTGCGGCCTTCTCATCCAGGACCTGACTCCAAGTCACCAGAATGAAATATTCAAGCAAAAACTGCTCGTGTCGAGGAGCAGACCACTAAGCATGATGTGCTTTTTCCTGGCTCACCCGTGACTCAGACTGCTTTCAACCTTCATCTCATCATACATGGATACAATATCTTCTAGGCATCCTTACTAGTTTGAGTTCCCAGATGCATGGAAACCAAACAGGAGAACGAGTGAAATGGGCAGAAGGACCCCTGAAAAGACAGGAGACAAGACAGGGTATTTGTGGTCTATGAATATTTCACCCACACTGCAGGGTGTCCTTTAAGAAATACAACATTTATAATATGTGCCGTGCAGCCTTACATTCGGTTTCCAAGTAGTGGTGCTCTTTTGGAATAATCTGGAAGGTTGGAGACTTATCTGGAGAAGCTGGATCATTGGGAATGTATTGGAAGGTATGTTGTTTCTGCTCATTTTCTGCATCGCCCTCTGTCTCTGGGTCTGTCATGACATGAAAATATTGCCAGGCAGTTTCTGCCTTAATCAATAATAGCTCTTTAAAAGTATGACCCAAAATAAACTGTTCTTCCTTAAGTTGTTTCTAGCAAATGTTGTGCTCACAGCAATGTGAACATAACTAACACAGGTGTTTGATTCTGTATCTAAACCATCGGCACCAGGTTTTGTGAGGAATGTGAAGGAGGAGGTGAGGGCTGAGGGAGACTCAGAACGCTACGGGCAGAGATGAATGGGAAGTTCTGTGGGAGCTTAGCAGATGCGAATGATGACAGATGTGTCCATGAGGAGGATCCGCCCCAAGAGCGCAGAAAATAAATGCAGAAAAGGTGTTAGACAGAAATCAGTATGCTTTCATAATAAAAGTCCTGAAGAAAATAAGAAAACGGGGAGCTATGCAAAGGTGGGGGGGGGCGGGGAAGAGAGCATTTCTTCCACTCTCTTTCCAGGAAATTCTCAAAACTTTAGCTAGAGCAGTAAAACAAAAGAAAGATGTAAAAGTGTTAAAACACAAGAAGGCAAAAAGTCAAATTATTCCCTTTTGCAGAAGATGCAAAAAATCTTACAAGACCCCCCAAAAAATCAGATAAAAATTTTATCTAATAAATACCCTCAGTAAAATTACAGTAAACAAAACAGCAAATTTGCTCATAACAAAATTAGGAAAAATATACCATTCACCGTGACTACCTTCCACCATCAAGCAATAAATAATAAAGGGACGATCCAGATAAATGATATGATATCATATTTATGACAGATAATTGACAGACAGACAAACAGATAAATAGGTAGAGAGATAAAATACCTACAAACAGCTTAATTGAGAAGTTAAATGAAATATGAAATATTTAAACTTTAAGATGATTAATAAATTAAAGAAGACACTAGAAAGTAGGAAGACCGTTCATGTGCTGTATTGGCAAAGATAATATTATAAAAAGGATTACGGATCAAACACGATTTACAAATTCAGTGAAATGCCTATCAAAATTCCAATGACATTTTCCACAGAACTAGAAATAAACAGTGGAAATATTTATGTGGAAACTGAAGAAATCACGGATAGCCAAAGCATTGCCAAGCACAGACATCATGGTAGCTGATTTCAAATTATGCTACAGAGCTATAGTGACCATAGCATGATCCTGGCAAGAAAACAGACATGCTGACCAATGGAACAGCATAAAGGACAGAAATAAACCTACGTTGCTATGACCTCCTAATATTTGGCATTGGTGTCAAAAACAAGCAGGAGAAAAGACATTGGTTCAAAAAATCGCGCTGGCAATGCTGGATACCCTCTAGTAGAAGAATGAAATCTGATCCATATTCCCTGTTCTGCACAAAATCAGTTCAAATTGGGTAACTGTGAATTTCAAACTCAAACTGCAGAGACTGCGAGAGGGAATCATAGAAAACATGTCAAGATACAGGCATAGGCAAAGGTGTTCTGAGCAGAACTCACACAGCACAGGAAATAACCCAAAGACAAATGGGATTGTATGAAATCAAGAAGCTTCTGTATAGCAGAGGAAACTCCGCAGATCTGGTAACCTGGAGAATGGGAGTACATCTTTGCTAGACGCTTTAAGACAGGAGCTTCATATCTAGGATGTATAATAAACTGTAAAAGTCAAACACCAAAAAATTCTTTCATCCAACAAATGAGCTAATGAAATGAGCAGACAGTTCTCAGAATAAGAAACATGAATAACCAATAAAAATTTTAAGAAGAGCTCCACCCCCTTAACTGTCAGGGTAATGTAAGGTGAAAGCACTTGGAAATTATATCGCACCTCAGGCAGAATGGCTGGGATCTGGAAAACTAGTGACAGCAATTGGTGGTGAGGATGTGTGGATAAAGGGTCTCTACTCAGTGCTGGAGGGGGCCAATTGGGCAGCATTGTGGAAATCAGCGCAGTTATTTCTCACAACACTAAAAATAAGTCTAATGCCACATGAGTGAGTGACACCGTTCCTGCCACAGGGATACGTGTTGCTCTATGCACAAGAGCAAGGAAATGGAATCGGGAGAGATGTTTCTCAACAAATGAATATATAATAAAATTGTGATGGATACACAGTGGGATTTTTAAATGAAAATAAATGTAGCAATAGATCCTATCTCTGTCTCTCTGTATGTGTGCACATATGTATGTACGTATGCATACATACATATTCGTGTGTGTATAAAGAGAGAGAATGTATATATGGTATGGTATATTGGAAGAATGCAACTTTACAAAAAATTTAGCTCAAGATCTCCTTCCATTTCATTCCATTTGTGGACCTGAGACATGTAGCGATGTTGGGACTGTTAACACTATGGGGATGTAAAGTTAGAGCTCATGCATTTTGCAAAATGACACTGATAATAAGCTTCTAAGGGTCCGAGGCAGGGTATTTTCATTCGAATCTGAAGTATTTGACACAGACTCATGTTTTGGACACTTGGTCCTCAGCTGCTCACAGTAGTTTGGAAACTTCAGTAGTTGGAGCCCACTGAGAGGACTGAGAATCAGTGGGAGCAGGTTCTTGAGGGGGTGTCATGTTTGACTACTCCCCATCTCACTGACTCTTGATCTGCTGTGATATGGATAGACTTTGTCACCTACTCCCAACTGCCATAATCGACCTGCTCTGTCATGTGTTCCCCACCACGATGAACTCAAAACCTTTGAAAGCATCTGTCAAAATAGGTCTTTCCTCCTTTAAGTTGTTTCTGTAAGGCACCTTGGCCACCGAAACCCAAAAGAAGCTAGTGCTTTGCTCACTGAACGTATCCCACATTTACACGCCAGCCCTGGACGCCACACCAAGCCCACGCATTGGTTGTGAGCAACGCTTAGAAAGCATAGTATTAGCGCAGACACGGGGGAGAACCCAGAGATGAGCCCGTGAGACCGCTGGGCAACTCGGTCTTCCTCTTTTTTTTTTAATTTTTTTTTTATTTATTCAGTGCATGTGTGTGTGTGTGTGTGTGTGTGTGTGTAGAACCACGGACGAATTCGGGAACCACCATGGACGCCTCCACCTCCTCCTTGTTTACTCTGCCCCCGGGATTCACAGGCTCCGCCCTACCAGGACCAGAAGCGCAGGTCGCCCCCGCTTCCACCTGGCATCTATACGTAGGGTCTAGGAACCGAACTCAGGACCTTCCACCTGCAAGGCAGAGGCTTAACCCCTGAGCCACCTCTCCAGTCCCCACTCGGTCTTCCTCTTAACCGAGGGAGCAACCACCGCAGCAAGCTACCTCACTTTGGGGGGCGACCAGACTGTCTTAAATCACCGTCCTCCAAACTCCCAGCAGCACCTGCCACCAGCAACCTGATCTCCACAGAGCCGTCAATCATGCAAACAGATGGCGTTTGCCCCCTTCACGCATGGAGGGACGGGTGACGGAAGGGGGAAGGCAGGGCCAACAGAAAGGTGGGAAAGGTATTTCCGTGGTGTCAAAGCCATCTCTGAGATAGAATATTTATGTTGAAGCTTTTACAATTCCTCTCAAGATCAGCTAAATGAGCAAGACACTGTCTGTTCCACTCTCGGGGACTGTAGCAAGTTACTAAGAAGCCTCAGTGAAGGGAAAAAGAACTTTACAGAATTGCTACCACAATGGAACTAGCACATGCCACAGGTAAAGTTAGGTGGACCTGTATGCATGTTTCTAGTCCTTCAATTTCATTATGACTGATAGATTACTTTTAGGAAATGAAGAAATTGAGATGACATGGGCCATCTACACTCTCTTAGCATGCGACAACCATGTGCCAGAGATTAAACAGCTTAACTTTTAATGTTCACTTTTTATTCTCCGATGATTACACACTCACCCCTCCGCATGACCTGCTTCCCTCTCTTGTATCACCCTCTGTGTCTTGCACAAACCATTTTGCTTTCCCAACAGGCTCCTCTACTCACATTGTGTGTGTGTGTGTGTGTGTGTGTGTGTGTGTGTGTGTGTGTGCCCATGGAGGCCCAAGGTGGCATTGGGAACCATTCTGGAATCTTCTGCCTCCTTATTATTTTGCTCTGGGGTTTCCCAGGAAGTTTTTTCCATGGCAGGAACTGAACACTGCCAACATTTCTTCCAGGCATTTTTTAATGTGGGATTTGGAATTCAAACTCAGGTGCTCTTGCTGCAAACCAAATGCTTTAACCCCTAAGCCATTTCATCAGCCCCACTTTAAAAAACATAAGTGAAGTCATAAAATGTTGGAGCCCAAAGATGCATCAGACTTCATCCTATAGTCCAGGAGTTAAGAAACATTTCTGTTGATGAGTCAGAGAGCAAGTGCTTTAGACTTTGAAGACAGAACTCTTTCTACACTGAGGCTCCTAGTCACAAGCAGCCTGGAACAGTATGAACAGACTGTCCATGGTGCTGTTCTGCAAAAGCCGTCAGTGAGAAGGGCAATTCACAGGTCACAGTGCACTGTTCCGTGCTTAGATATAAAATAACTAAATACCACATTTCATTGGTTTCGGTAGCTTACGCTGGATCATAGGGTAATCACTGCAAGGCCACTGTGCAAAGCACTGCACTGATGACTGCACTGGACTCATCTTCTCCAGATAATTTTAGCATGTGATATGGAGGCAGGATAGTAACCTGAGAAGAAAGTGCAATGGACAAGAGGCCTGAATACTACACCCACCGTGAGCGTCAGGCGATGCTGTGGGTCTGTAGAAACCTGGAGTGTACCAGACTGAGCGTCTTAGAGACTGGACTTAGGCAAACACAACTGGAAGCTATGGTAGAAGCTGCTGGTATCAACTTGGTAACTGAAGACTTCAGCTCTGGGCGTATTTGTAAAGAATTGGTAATTGCGTTAAGCCTAAGCAAGTCCGCAGGAGCTTATATAATTGATGGGGAAGACTGAGCCCCTGGTGGGTAAGTCTAGTGCTCCGGGAAGGGGGATAAGACAGAGAGAGCTGGTTAAGCGAGCTGGCATTCTTTAGCATACTTGGACACACATGCTGTCTGGCAAGTGAGTTTGCCCATCTCTCAGCAATTTCTGTGGTCAGTTGCTTCAGGTCCTGTTATTCCTGTAGCCTCTTCTGCCAAGCTAGGTTAAGAATTGCAGCCAGATAGTTGTAAGCCAAGAATAAAACCCCTTGGTCCCCCATATTTTGTTTGGTAACTGCAGCAGAGGGGATTCTAGTGGTGGAGAAAATGACTCCCAAGAAGGAGGGATCAGAAAGGACAGCAGAGGAAGAACCCAGTGGAAGAGAGAGGCAGGGCTCCCCTCATAAGGTACAGCCATGCACCTTGGAATTAGAATATTGGAGCGAAGTCTGCATGAATGTACCATGACACCATGCATGAAGCAGGAAACTGAGAGTAGCTGAGCCAGGGGAAACCATATCCTGCGACTGGTTTATCTTAAAGGATCAAAGAAGACTTGCCTTCCAAAAGCCTGAGCTCTAAGGGGCGAGGGTTTGTGATGGAGGGAATCCCTAAGGAACTGATTTGAACAGTCTGGTCCTAAACATGGATTTAAGAACAGGGGAGAGGAACAGGCAGAACACAGGAGCTTAAACAAACAGTTTCATGAAAACGCATTTGCAACAGGGTCTGGGATGGATGCTGAGCACTGTGTTACCCCCCGTACCCCCATGGCAATTAACTGGCTGCAGTCCAGGGATTTGCAGCTATTAAAGGACCCAAGAGCACGAGGCTGGTCTGCCTTTGTGTGGGCTGCGGACTCTTCATTTTCTTTCCTGGGGGTTACTGGGATGTCCAACAACAGGAAACGTGTTCCAAGAAGTGGAGCTTCTGGGGGAGGCTGTGAGGCCTGCTGGTACTGATTGTCTGGAGTCCCTGAGTCACATGGATGCATTCCGTTGGACCAGTAAACTCTGGGGAGCGTCCAGATGGATGATCAAGGGAGATGGACCCTAATTCCCAATGGGAGGCAAGCAAACACACACATAAATCTCTTCTTTGTGCCTCCCACACACTGAGCCCCTTGACAGTTGGGTGATACACACAGTATCTCAGGTGAGTTAGTGCCCTGCAGAACTAAGGTTTCCTGTCTCGCACAAAGGCTCATTCTATTAGCATCTGGCACCGGCTTCTGTGGGATTTCATGGGAAACTCACAGAAAGGTCAGAGGAACTCTTTGCAGCGGACCTCCATGACGCGCCTCAGCGGGAGCAGGCCTGGAAGTGAGGGTCGGAAGCAAAGTATTTGCCTGGCATTCATTCCTCCACGGTTTCAAGCCCCTGCATGGTAAAAGAAATAACGAGAGAGGTGTGGTGGAATGTGTGACCGCGCAGAGAAGTGCATGAAGCCAACAATAAAAGGCTTTTGTTGACATATAAATAGAGCCACTGGTCTCATCGAGTAGAAGAAAATGATTCATATTGAGGTCAGCTGATAGAAAGCTCAGAAACTCCTTTGGCCATGGGTTACATGTGGTGAAGCAGAGAGTTCGCTACTAAAGCAGATCTTGGAGCTAGAGAGATGGGTCAGGGGTTAAAGCCTTCTCCTTGCAAGTGAAAGGGATTGATTTAGGTCCCAGTTCCCATGCAAAAGTGCCAAGTGAAAATGATGCCCATTTGTACTTACTGACCTGGAAGGTGGAGCCTGGGAAACTCCAGAGCAAAAAAATAAGCAGGTAGAGTAACCCAGAATGGTTCCCTATGTCACCTTTGGGCCTGGGCAGGTACGCGTCATCAAGCAGCCATTTCTAAACACAGCTACACATGTGGGCACACACGCACACACACACACACACACACACACACACACACACACCCCAAAAAGGAAAGAAAAGCCAAATGGATCATCCCAAGACGGCAGACGAAGTGCAATGAGCTGTCCCGCATCAGCTCAGGACCTTGGAGCATCGATCTCCCTGGGTCCCTTTCCCACATCCATCCTCAGGAGCACTTTTCTTTAATAAACTGCTTCCGTTTCTCTCGCCATCCATGTGTTTGCCTGGTCTGGTTCATTGTTTGGGGGACACAAGAACCTGAGCAGTGCTCCCCGCAAGGCTCTGGGCCGTACCTGCTATGGGAGCAATCAAGCAGTTTTCAAATAGAGTTTCGGAGTTGGTACAGACTGCTTTGGCTTGGTAATGAAATTCTTTCTATGTTAACGAAGAAACAATCACAGTTTTTATTGACAAACATGCATTTTAGTACTTGCTTGGTACCACACAGTGCTGTGGGAACTTACCTATTTTTAAGGGAAGTGCAGCTAAGAGCCTGGGCTTAGTGGAGGGGAAGGAAATGAAGTCAAGTGAAACCAGGAACTTGAGGTCACAGACTGGGGGTCACCCAGCCCTCAGTGGTGGGGGGATCTCAGGCTTCACTGTTGAACTGAATCTCATGCATCGAGTGACAAAAACAACCAGTGCTTTCTTCAGCGTGGAAAACTGAGAAGCCCAAGGTCACCAGAGACCTGACGCTTCCTGGCTGTCCTCATCCTGAGCTACAGACAGTGCCTTCTGGATGCTGCCTCACCTGAATGGCGAAGAGACAAGAGCCTCTTGCCTGTGCTTATAAAAGCACAAGCCCCTCCATGAAGACCATATAGCACAAGCATCGCCCACAGATCCCCTCACCTCCTAGAATATCCCTCTTTAGGACAGGATTCCAGTGTATGCATTTGGGGAGAGGCTAGAAAGCACACTGATTGTGGCCTAATTAGAGATCCCGCAACAACCTTATATTTTTCTGTTTGTATTGTTGTTTCGAGGAAGGAGCAGTTACGATAAACTTCCAAGTCTGTTACAAGGAGTTCTTATATGAGAAGGGCGATCTTTGCCTCCTAAACCACCCCACCAGCTGTGTTCTTGTAGTTTCTATTTCATTGATTGTTACCCTAATCTTTATTAGTGTCTTGCCATCTGCTGAGTTTGGATTTGTTGCTTGATTTTCTGGGCCACACTAAGTTGCTTATTTGAGGTTTTTCCAGTATTTTTTAATATAAGCACTTACAGCGATAAACTTTAACTTTAGGAGTGGCTCAACTATATCTCAAAGACTCTGGCAAGTAGCATTCTCAGTTTCTATCCGACTCTAAGGAATGCTTACTTTCCTCTCTAATTTCTTCAGTGGCCTACTGATCATTCAAAGGGGTATTGTTCAGTCTCCAAGTATTTGCGTTCTTTCTGTAGTCTTTTTTTCTTGACCTGCCGCAGACCAGAGTCGCGGCCTCGAGACCAGGGCTCCCCAGGACCGGGTGGAGAACAGAACACACACAGCTCCCTCTCATCCGAGTGAATCCGGAACCCATTTATTGAAACTTTCGTGACAACTTTTATACAGAAAATTTTGGGGTAAAGAATGTTGCACCTACAACAGACATACAATTTTCTAGTCAGCAAAAATCACCTTCAGGGTGGACATTTTTTCAAGAACCTAACCCATTGCTTCAGGGCAAAGGCACTTAACAGAAACATTCTCTCAGTATTTCCAAACTTACCTAATCTATAATGCTTCACCGGATAGCTATGGGGCTGAGACCACATTTTAACAGAGACTGCTTTCTTTTAAAATACAGAGGCAGAATGTTCTCCTATTGATTTTAGCAAGGAACATATTTTACAATTAACTATAGGAATCCTCAACACCCCATAAGTCCCAGAGTGAGCTTTTGCTGTTGTCCTCTCCAGGTTGATACTCTCAGTCAGGCAGGTCGACATAGGCACCAGGCATGGCAGCAGGTTCTAACTTGGGAAGATGTATGCAGCTCATGTAGTCTCTACTATCCAAGCTTAAACTGCATCTCTAAGGGGGGGCCTTGACTTGGATACTCAAGGCCCATAAGCTATAGCTGGTTCTGTCGATGGAGCACTACTGAGGTATGCACTGAAGAAAACACTTAAGCAATATAATTATTAAAAGAATAACTTCTATGATAGCATCCTTCTATTCCTTTAATAGTAAGGTTGCTTATGTCTTCCTTTGAGGAATTCCAGAAGCGTATTGCCATCAGTTAGATGACCCATCTGTGAACCATGCATACTCCAAACCTGGGGTCCAGTCAGGCCCCATATGCCGAAGGTGTCTCTTTCGGGGCGGAGGCTATCATTGGTGGGAGTGCACTCAGATGGTCCATCTCTGTAATTTCTCATAAGAGTGCTGTTTGGGGTAGGAAAGACATGGCCTCCTTTGCTTCTGACACGGATTCTCCCAGTTTGGATTGCAAATACCATCTCCAGGGGCAGTCTTGGCATCTAGACTTTCTGGCATGATGGTCTCTTCCTTGGCCTTCAGCCAGGGTAAGAGGATATCACAGTTTCTTTTAAGGTTCTAGTGGACTGACAGCATAGTCTTATACTTCTGGAATTTCTGAGTTAGTACATAGGTGGGAATTTTACCCAACCTATGTTTTAAGACTCTAGACGTTATTCTCTAATTTCCTTAAAATCAGTGCACACATTCTGGCTAACAAGTCTACTTATTGTAAATGACTAGACATGAAATTTCTATTTAGATTTTGACTAAAACTTAAAAAGCAGGCTTCTTCTCTAGAACAGAGAGCAGGAAGGTAGTTCCAAAAAATTCTAAGAGGAAGTAAAGGGCACTCCTAATTCCCAGAAGAATTGTTCCTGCCAGAGGCAAAACTTGAATTATCCCCCAAAAAAACAAAACCTAGGTAAGGGGCACTCCTAATTCCCAGAATTCTTCCTGCCAGAGGCAAAACCCGAATTATCTAGGAGAGAGTGTCCAGCCCCTGTTCATGGGCGTTACTGTGACCTTCCTCAGGAGACAGGCTTTAGGCCTGAGCTGGGAAGAAACACCAAGGCCTGACAATTCCCATATTTTTCCTTATTTCTCTTAAATAAAGCCATGTCCTTATCCCAAAATATGTTACTTTGAATCCACCTTTTCCAAACTGAGACATATTCTACCAGATTAGTTGGATAGGAGCGTGGCATTGACCCAACCTCAGAAAGGTGAAACCTTCATATTTTTCTCTCAAATGTAAATCCTAGCTTGTAATGCTTACATGTGGACATATAAATATGTGTAAATCTTGGGCTGGAGAGATGGCTCAGAGATTAAGCCTCTGCCTCGCCAAGCTGAAGGACCTGAGTTCAGATCCTAAATCCCATGAAAAAAATGTCCAGCAGAAAGGGTGGTAGCCTGTATTTGCAGTCCTGGAAGGCAGAGCCTGGGAAATCTCATAGCAACAGCCAAAAAGAAGTAGAACAATCCAGGACGATTCTTAGAGGTACCTTCGAGCCCCCATAGGCACACCCAGTGCCCTGGGACAGACACAGACCCATGCACAGGCACGCTAAATAAATAAATATTATTGAAAAATAAAAAATTAAAGGATTGTAAATCTCTCCATGTGACCAGTGAGAGTTCATTCCAGACACGAGCAGGGGAACTTCTTTTTTTATTCAGTGGTTTACCACAGCTAAGTCGTCCTGCCAAGCAAGTACTCAGGTACTTGCCAGGTCAGGCCCCCAGATGAAACCCAGCGGTGGCTTGTGTGAAAGATGCACCAGTGGGAGGGAGACTGGCTGGAAGGGAGAGTGTGGGAGAGAGGGAGGATGGGGTGGAGTATTGATGTTAAATTGATTGTTGAATGTATTATTATCATTACATATTGAAGGATCAAATAATAAACAATAATTAAAACCAATGTACATAAAGCCTAAAACCCAGCAAGGAGACCAGGAGAGTAAAGAGAGGTGCTAAGGATGGAGCTACCAGGGCAAAGTTTCACGCGTGACATGAACATGGAAAGGAAGTTGTGGGCCGAGGAGTTGAAAGGCAGGAGCAGGTCAGAAAAGGAGGAGGGGAGAAGCTAATAAAAGTACTTTGAAAATTCCATAATTATATCCAAAAATCTGCCTGCTTGTTTAAAAATAAAAAAAGCAAAAGCTCTCTCACAACACACAAGCCACTTAGTCATACTTCAGGAGGTTGGGTAGTCGTCAAAGTATCTCCAAACTACCAGAATTTCCATAGCAACAGCCAATGGTGGTTTAAACAATGCTAATGCCTCCTTGGCCATTGTTTCCCCTTCAAGATCACACACACACACACACACACACACACACACACACACACACAAAATCACTAGCTGGAAGCAGAGTGGAGAATGCCAGACACGGCCAGGCCGCCTCCTTATCAGAAACCAGACAAGACTTTAATCTGCTTTAACAAATTGGCCTAGTGCAGCGCTGGAGCCTGGCATTTGCTCTCCATGAAACCTGGAAGGGAATGCTGGGAATGGAACGCAGTGACGGTGGAAGCTGTTGTGAGGCAAACATGTGCGACCCCACCTCCCTCCCGCGGACACCGTGAGTGGACCTTGTCTCTGCAGAGACGTCCTCCGGGGCCTGGAGGGCTCTGAGCCCTGCTTGAGGGGGTCATCCGCTCTGAAGGACCCACGACCTGCGCTTTTATCCAAAGTGTTTCTGAGCCTGGTCTGAGAATCTGACCCTGTCCATTCATGGACCTACTTACTTGCTTCTTTATTTGTGTATCTGATCAATATAGTGACACATGTTCCCCAAACGCCTGGCTCTGTGCCGGTGTCCACGCTTGTAGGAACTGTTAGTTACTCAGCATCCCAGCACTGTCCTGTTGAAGTCTCCAAGGGACGGAGAGTGACAGCACAGCTCGGCGGCTCCACAGTCAGTACGCGGCTCAGTGTTCAGTGAGGCCGTAGAATCAGCATCTGAACACGTGTCTGGATGATTCTGCCTCACACGTACTAAACTGGAAATGCAGAACACGCTAACTAGAACACTGTGACATCACAGAAAGAGCATGTCACTCCCAGAAGGACTAATCCAGCCCGGGTTTTGTAGGCAACCTCGAGGATAATACCAAATTCTTTTCCTTATTATTCTAGAAACTTCTCGTCTTCACCCATTAGAAATCACTAGTCTGTTGTGATTGTTCTGTTTTCTGCTTCCAGCCTGTCCAGACACATACCTGTTCATCTGGGTTCAGCTGTCCATTGGGTCATCTATATATTTCTCAAGTCATATTTTTATAGGGCTTCACGAATTTTAGAGGTGTGTGAAGGTAGAGTAGTACACCAGATCAGCTCAGGCTTTCCTGGGACTCACATCTTCCCACCTTGGTCACTCAAGTGTTGAGACTGTAAGTGTGGACACCATGTTTGGTTTCTTTCTTTGCTTTGTAAAAGAAAGAAAAGGGAGGAATCCATCTACTGACAGCACACTAATGCTTGAAAGCATTTCATTATGGAGTGTTCTTAAGTGTTTCTACCATCTTCTGCAGCAGATTAGAAGACACCAGAACATTGTGGCATCTGTGACCCTTGTCCTCACAGGACCAAAGGTACTACTTGCTTTTCATTGATAGGACAAGAGCCCGTAAGAATTAAGCAAGAACATTCGAGGTTCAGAGACGGTGGGAGACCAAAGACTTTCAGGGCCCTTTCTCTCTAAGTACTCAGCATCATAAAAGATGGTTCAAGGACAGATGAGTGACACTGGTATTAATCAAAATCCTTTTGTCCAAAAAGCTGCAGTGTGTTGGAGGGAGGAACTTCTGGGCATGGCCTCCCTGTCGCAGCCAGCATTATAATTGCTTCCCAGGAAGAGAGGGAGGCCCAGGGCCAGGAGGCCAAGCCCTTGATCTTGGACCAACATAAATATTATCGTGTGGCTGCCATCAAGTGGGACGCTCGGCTTTTAATCCACTTCCCCTTGATAATAAACAACTCAGCTTAAGGCCTGGGATACGCATGAGCCACAGAGGTGCTCTGCTAATCAGCCCCAGCCAGCATGGAATTCTCTCTGCCAAGTGGCTTCTCGTCCCTTCCTAGGAAAGGACTGTCTTTTGTATTGGCAGTGTCGGGAAGAATTCTGAGTCTGTCCAGTCCAGTTCCTGGGGACGATTTTCCAGCATCTATTAGACATCAAGCAAAGACAGATCCAACCAGGAAATGGTCCCCACCCACCGTGAGTTTCCTCTCTGTTCCCTTCTTAGGTCCTGTATATGGACTCGTCTTACTTGAGTTTTTACTTACTTGGAATGCTGTCTCACTTGAGTCTTTTAAGAATTTCGGGGCTAAGATCTTTTCCACGCATGACATTTTGAGTGACACTAATCTGTCAGCCTCTGCCTGGGGATAAACCCTGATTTGCAAACCTGAAGCGGGGAGAATTCAAGGAGATGGTAGAGATTCAGGGAAATAGAGGAAACCAGCTTGCTGTGGGAAACAGAAATGTGTTATGCATGAAGCAAGTTATGCTTTGGAGTCAAAGAGGAGCTGGAAATCGGTCTTGCAGTTGTGCTGATTTGGAACAGTCATTGAAATTATCCAAGTCGTGGGTCCTCATTCGCAAAGTGAGACTGTAAGAACGTCCTCTCAAACAAACAGCTAGATTTCAATGAGGTAATGAACATGTAAGCCCCAGGGCTGCTTGTAAATGTCCTTTCCTCTCTTTCTTGCACACGGTGTATGGTGGCCCTACCTCTGGGCGTGTTTCTTCAAGTTTTTCCATTTCCTCATAAAACTAGCAAATTAAAAGTAAAGGGTGCGCCCTTCAACAAGAGCTGTATTACTCTGTTAAAAAAAAAAATCCCAGGATGGGGCCCCTGTGGAGTAAATCATCACTTGGAGCTTGTGAGTTGCTCTATGTGACAGGCGCCTGTGAGTGGCTCTTGGAAACCCAGCGGCTGCTAGGTGGAAAATGGCCAGCTCCATGGCCCCTGCTTCCTGTCTCCTGTCACTGAGCGTCTGCGGTCCCCACCCTGCAATTAGCGACCAGCGACCTCTCAAAGCTGCCTGCTCCACTGCGCTTTTTACCGTCTCTCGCGGGGACCTTGACAGGCCCTGATGCTAATCAACCTGGAATTATTCCATTTTATCAAGCTTTAGGCTGACAGGATAAGAAGTCAGGAAAAAGCAAAACCGCCACAGAATCTGTGATCCTGCGTCCCGGCCTGGCCTGACGGGCCCGACAGGTTCCCAGAGGTGCCTGACATGGGGAAGGAGAGCATCGGAGGAACTTGGGGCTCAGTCTCCACGGGGGTGCATTTCACGCTAATGTTTCTTCATCATCGCTGTGCAAACCCTAATGGAAGTGCTTCCTTTTAGGGCACATTCATCTAAGTGGTGCCAGCGCATCCCCTGGTTCTCAGGGCAGCCGCGGAGTGCCATGTGAACCCCTCCTCTGCCCCTCCTTAATGTGAGCATCCATGTGGAGTCATTCCCAAGTGTGCCTGTCCATCCTGCCCTTGGTCTGAAGACCTCTGTCTCCCCATGCGTTGCTTTTCCACAGTGTCTGCCAGCATGGAGCCCGGTAACAGATGAGAAAGCGGCTCATGAGAGGCGATCACTGTAGTTTCTAATTAACAGTCAGCCTGACTGTCCTTGACAAGCTGTGTGATAGCGTGCAAGCTGATGACGATTCTGACTTTGTTTCTCTTGTTGAAATATAAGTGAACGGAACATATCAACTTCCAGATCTGGCTGAGGGAACTGAAGATTTGCATTTTGGCTGTAACAGTTCCTGGCATTCTGCTAAAACTTATATATTATTTTTCATGTAAAAAAACTGGGTTCCCATAAGGGAAGGTTCACCCCTAAAGTTGTGCTATAAGTTAGTAAAGATTCCAAGCTAATGAAGAGGTTTCTCAATAAAGTACTGTTGACTGAGTTTGAACAATGTGGCTGGTGACCAAAAAAGAAAAAAAGAGGGAGAAATCACACAGGGCTGCAGAGATGCATTTTGCTGAGTAGGTGGGTGGGTGGGAGCAGCGCTGAGTCACAGAGCAGATGACACGAACTTCATGAAAGATGAATTAACATCTGCTCAGGAGTGAGTATTAGGAGTCGCTCTTTCATCTGTTTCCAAGTGCCTGTGCGCTGCGCACATTTGCAGAGCATTACACAAAGTAGATTCACAGGCACGTGCATGCTGCACACGTTTGCACGGCACTATCATGACGTCAGTGCACAGTATCTTCATCTTTTGCCTGAACTGCTGACATTTTTCCCTGGCTGGTGTTTCTTTCTACAGGGCTCCGTCGTTTACTTTTTCTTTCGCCCCTCTGATGAAAGACTGCTCACTTTCCATGGGTCGCTAGCACTGGACTTGCCTTGTCGATACCCCCCCCCCAGGAACTCCGATGTGACGCAGATCCTGCCACAGTTGCTTTTCAAGTGATCTGGATGGTACCCTTTATCTACACTTATTTCCTCACACCCTCCTGATTCCCAGAGCGTTTTGCAAGTCTGAGTGACGTGCTCATCTAAGTCAGTGACCCACCAGGGCCTCTCCAGTCTCATGAACATCGTAAGCTCCCTCGGGACACAACGAAGCCACTAAAGCCCAGGTTGGTCCTGAAGCTTCGCTCAGTCAGCTTCCTCTCCTCCGCTCCAGTGGGCACGGTCCTCCACAGCACGACAACCTGGGCACAACATGCCACCTTCTCACCCCGTCCGAATCTCACCCTCGGCCTGACACCACAGAAAGCGAAGGTTTGATCAGGATCTTCCCAACTCCCAGGTGACCACAGGGCCCTGTGTTCCGGTTAGTGCTTTTCTTAGAGACTCAGGGTGAGCCACAGTCTGGGATATCGCAGAAACATCTGGAATCCCCATATCCTCAGGAACTCGGCTTCATAGCTCAACTCCAATGTCCCTGTTACCAGCGGTGCCACTTCCCACCCTCACAGCAAACTCACGGCCGTGGCAAGTCTTTACTTCCACGGTTCCCGAGTCACCTGTGCTATTTGTAGCTGCCACTGCTTTTCGGGTCTCTGGGAAAAGTGGGGGATGCCCTGGCCACGTCAGCAGCATGGAAGAGCCCGGCGAGTCCTCTGGGGGCCCCTTAGCTCACAGTGTGTCTGCAGGTGCTGGGCGATGCTCAGAAGCGCCATCTGTGCTGAGTGCTGAAGAACGAAGCTCTGCACTAGCTCACGTGACAGCCCTGCCTGTGAAAGCGATGTCAGCTCAGCGGGATCTCTGTTTATACGTTCCATCCACGTGTGACGGAAATCCAAGTGACCAAAAGAAAGGGCCACATGGACAAACTTACAAAGCTTGCAAAACTGTGAGAGGGTTACTTCAGTATATAACTCATCAATTGGCACTTGTGAAAAATCTGAACTTGTCACACATTACTGGTCTTCTGCTAACAGTGGTATTCACACTTTCGTGACTCAACTAACTGTTGTCGAGCTGAGATATTTTTCAATGACAAAAAATGTAAGTCTCCTGAAGTTCCCTACCACATGTAGTCAATGGTTATAAGGTTTATTATTCATGTAATAATAACATTGTTAGAAGCTCAAGGTTATGACTAAAATTTCCCTGAACATAAAAATGTACTCTTGCCCACTATTATAATCCCTGAATGGATTCATCAATTATATTTTTGCGTTAGTGCTGCGCTCAGTGTCTTAATTTCTTTTCCTGTTGCTTTGGTAAATGTGCTGACACAGGCTCTTAAAAACAAAGGCTTTATTTTGCTTCACAATTCAGGGTAGGACCCATCATGGCAGGAAGTGGAGGGAGCAGGATCTGGAGCAGCTGGTCGCGTGGCATGTAGCGCACTGCTCCACTTCTTTCTCCTTGTGTTCAGTCCAGGACCCCAGTTGCGTGGAAGGATGCCGCCCTCTCATAGGCTGGGTCTTCCCACATCTACATACTTTCTCACTGGCATGGACAGAGATTGAATTTAGAGAATCCTTCTCAGGAGTGCCAGAGACCCACCACGTAAGTGTCAGGTTGATAACTGACGTGAACTATCACACTTGGTAATTGTCGTAATGTATCCAGCACATAGCCGTGCTCCACTGCTCTCTAACTCAGTTGTTGGTTTTGTTGTTGTTATTATTTTTATTATTTTTTTACTTAGTTATACAAGCTTAATGGGTAGTTATCTTCATCCAACTCCTTCTCTCTCCTCCTTCCTCCCCTCCTGTTGGCTTCCTATCTTACTGCCCCTCCTTTTCCTTTATCTCTGCCCCCTTTCCTCCCTTCTCCTTTCTTAGTTTTTTCTTCCTTGCTCCCTCTCCCTTCCAGAACATCTGTTTATGTGGGTGCTGAATTTTCCTCTGAGTTGTCTACACTAGTGAAGGTTCAGGACTCAGTGGCAAACCTTGGAGCTCCTTCTTGGGCCGTTCACTAATATGGGAACTCCATTATATCTGTATAACCCATTGTCTCCAAGGATCCTGCTACTGAAGTCTTCTTCCCTGAGATCCATGCTAGTCTTTGAGGGCTTTTTGACATATCAGCCATCGTGCAGGTCAGACAAGGTCAAATCACATTGTAGCAATGTCGTGGCTGCCACAGTCCAGACTTGAGTGGAGTATCTTGTCTGTTGGTAGTTCTCTCCGTCTTCAGACTCTTACAATCTTGCTGCCCCCTCTTCTGCAAGGTTCTCTGAGCTTTTGGATGAGGAGAGATTTGGCTGGTCTGGTTCTGGATAATCCTTGTAGAGTCTTTGGTGTTCTGAATGATGGCTGGTTGTTGTTTTCAGTTTTGCTATTCCTGCATTGCCCGTGGCTGCATCCTGACTGGGTGCTAAGGTTTTATGGGAAAGTGGCATCCAGAACTTCATGTGGATAAAAGGTATTTCGATGAATAATTGACACTTATATAATATTAGCTGCCTTTATACTATCCCCTGGTATTATAAATTAAAGCCAGATACAATATTTCTATCCCACAAAAGAATTTATTCCAGTCAGATTTCCTGAGCTCAAATTGTAGTTCCTGCAATGTTTTCAGACCAAGTGCAACAAATAGAATTCTTTGCATTTAAAATCCTGTTTAAATGTATAATTCAGTAGCTCCCATTTAGCCTTGAAGTGAAAGTAATTAATCTATAAACTAATGATGGATTAAAATGCAAGGTACAAAAGAACCTAATAACATTTTCTAAACAATCTAAATGAAGGACTCACTGAACATATACAACCATGAGTTTCTATCGACTTGTAATTATAAAAAGTAGCATTCAAATATGAAATATGTCCTCTGATCTTTATCCATCTGCCACAGCATAGATGTGCCTTTCTTGTTGCCCTTTCTTTCTCTCTCTTACTCTTTCATAAGGAAAATCAAAATAAAATGAATATGACATATGTCAAGCCTTACTATAGCTCAACATCAATACATGGACATTTGAAACTGCTTTTGATAGTGAGGGACATAAACTTTAAGACATAATTGAAGGCTGGAGAGATGGCTCAGGGGTTAAGAAGCTGCCTTACAAGTAGAAAGTCCTGAGTTCAGATGCCAAGTTTCAATAAAAAATAATGCCGGGCAGGGAAAAAAAAGCAGCAGTCTGCTCCTCTGGCCCTGTGAAACAGAAAAGAGGTAGAAGCAATCCTGGATGTTTCCTGAAGTCATCCTTGGCCCTCCACAGGGACACACAGTGACCACACACACACACACACACACACACACACACACACACACGCAAAATAAATAGTTTCTTTTAAAAATAATAAAATAGGAGCTGGAGGTGGCTCAGGGGTTAAGCCTCAGCCTTGCAGGTAGAAGATCCTGAGTTCGGATCCTAGACCCCACGTATAGACGCCGGGTGAAAGCAGGAGCGGCCTGAGTTTCTGGTCCTGGTAGGGCGGAGCCTGTGAATCCCGGGGCAGAGTAAACAAGGAGGAGGTGGAGGCATCCATGGTGGTTCCCGAATTGGTCTGTGGTTCTACACACACACACATACACACACACACACACACACACACACACACACATACACACACACACACACGTGCGCGCACTTGCACACAACACACACAGATATGCACATGCGCAAAATTGAAGAAAAAATAATAATAATAAAATAAAAAAGACACAATTGAGCTAATGTCATCACAAGTACCACCTTCAGGGTCTATCATTCTCACTTGCAGAGCAAAAATTGCCTTCCAAAGAATGTACTTAGATTGCATATTTAGTCTCGCCAATGTAGACATTGGGGGGTTGCTTTCCTTATGTTTCATAGGTGCCTGAGATATTCTCAGCTTCGATTTTAGTTCACAAATCCTAAATCCATTGCTATCTGCTAAGCATTTTGCTTTTATGAGCTGTACAGTAGCAGGTATAGAAGTCCCATAATTCCTCATACTTCATTTCAAATGTTTGGCAAAAACATGGGAACAATCGGTGAGCCCCTGTGAGACAATATGTGTTTGTTCTTTTATTTTCTGTTGTCTGGAAAACAATGAGAAATGTTTAAAATGAAACACAGGCAGAAGAGAGATTACTGGTGACCACTGCCTCTAATATGACTGTCAGCCACTTACTAAGCAACTCCTTAATTTTGTTTGTGTGTTACTTGTTATAACACGGTACATTATCATGTACTTGACTCCATTGTTTGGACTTACTGTGTGTTCCCTTGAGGTCACACGAGGTCTCCGAGGGTCGAGGCTTTGACTGCTTGGTGCTTTGCTTTGCCCCCAGGAACTAGAACAGAGACGGCATGTTGCAGACATGCAAGAACTTCTGTGGGAAAAAATGAAAGAAAACCATCAAAGCAGGGCACACAACATTCATTGAAGGTGCTGTGGGGTGCTTTGAAGAGAGTGCAGGCCATGCCCTGCTCCTCCCCCAGTGGGGAAGGGACGGGGCTTTTGAGAGCAGCCTTATTGCTCTGGTCTGTTTGCTGATCTACTTTCGCCCCGCTTTGGGCGCCTGTTGCCGCTTTCATCCCGGCTCCTGACTCTGGTCTTGAGCTTGATGCCGCAGCTCTCAGGGTGGCCCTTCGGGTTTCGCCTGTGTCCACCTCTGCCCTTACCATGGCAACCAGCACCTGCATGGTCCAGCCTCTGAAAAGCATCTGCCAATCAGGGGACAGTTCAGCCTCGTTCCCTTCACACCCACGAGACAGTGACATGCTTTCTTCCAGTGTCCAGCTGGTCCCAGTAATAACCAGCTAAGCCAATATCACTCCCCCATTCCTTCAGGATAGATAATAGTGAGAATGTCTGAAACGATATCCTGTTAATAATCAGTACAAAGTGAAACCAAAAACCTGTTTTCCAAAGCAGCTTCCAGACATGTGTTTTCTTCTACAGCATCTGAAGTGTTTACTTCACTGTGTCCTGTGGAAAAAAATGGAAAAAAGTGGAAGAAGATCCTCATGTACATCCAACACACCTCGTAGAGTCAGGACAAAACAGGTCTGGAAACAATATCTCTCGCAGTTAATCCTGAGATTCTACTGACTGATGACTTGCTGAATTCGTGTGATTCAATAGCGCAGTAGCGATTCAATGCTCAACTCGATAGCTCATTCTAAGAGCGACGCTTGTTCTTGAAAATGTCAACGTTGATTTGTATTAGGGCAGGAATTGTGAATTAATCTCTTCGCAGTGCCAACGGTGAGAAGGCTGCCTAAGGTCTTCGCATACAAGGCAAAGCAGCCGCTCAGCTGCAGCCCTCCTAGCTTCTTCTTCAGGACTGGAAGGTGCTCGGGAGGTTCAGCGGTGTACTCGGGAGAACGGGGTTGGGGGACCCGGCCTTTGTTCACCAGCAGGAGATCGAGGAGTGAGTCAGGGCTCCTGTCTGCAGAGGGGCTGTGGGATGTGTCATTGAGGCCAATATCAAAAGCGTTGGCACCAGGTGAAAGCGTTGGCACCAGGTGAAAGCGTTGGCACCAGGTGAAAGCACTGCCATTATTATGATGCACCATCAGCTTATTACCGCAGACCTTGCTGTGATCCACAGGCCCTGGCACGACGTGTGTCTTGCTGATTCTCAGGTGGCCTCTCCCTTCTCTCCTATCTAGTAACTATGCTGGCCCCTTGCTTTGTTTTTTTTTTTTTATTTTAGCATTCATTCATTTTTTTATTATCAATACATTTTTATTATTATTTCAGCTCATACAAACTTAATAGGTATACCAGTTCCCTCCCTCCCTCCTCCTCCCCTCGAAGCCCCTGCTCTCCCTCCCCTTACCCCTCCCGCCCCATCCCCCCATGCCTCCCGCCCCAATTCCTAGAGAGTCCTTTCTTGTGCATGCCTGATTTTCCTCTGGGCCCTCCTCTCCGATGACGTACAAAGACCCAGTGGCCTTTCCCTGAACCCTTTCCCGTGTTCCCCTTAGGTATAGGAACACTACTGTGGCTACCAATCCCTTGCCTCCAAGGATCTTGGTTGCTAGACTTTGTGAGGTCAATAGTGTGTTGGACAATGCGCAGGGCATGCAAAGTCCAATTATAATTGCTTCAGCCCTAACTTGTGTGGAGTATCTTGCATACTTTGTGCGATGCTCCTGGTTTGTCACTTCCTCAGTCTTCCTCCTCATAGCTTCCCTGTCCCCTCACTTGGCTCTTGACTTGAGCATATGTCTGCAAGAGTGAGCTATGCCCATCTCAACCAATCCCACCCACCCTAAGGAAACCCCACCCTTGCGCACACTGCTGTCTCCCACCTGACTTTATGCCCTGCCCTTTTGTAATCATCTCTTACATATTTTCTGCTCCCCCCCCAGAAGGCTGTAATTTGCAGGGGCTCAGTTTATTCTCAACTGTGTCCTTTCTCATCTAGTGCAATGCAGGCTCACAATGCTATCAATAAATAACAAGCTGATTGCCATCTGATTGATTGTTGCACGATCCATAGATAAATGTGTCCCTGTCATTGGAACTTGTAATAACATAGAGCTCTCAGTTCCTTCAGAGATACGAGCCATCAGAATAAACATGAATTCATGGGCCCTTCTAACCCTCTTCTAGAACTGAGTCCCACCAAAGTGACAGTGCGTTTAATTTAATCTCACTCATGTCTTCTACTGGCTGGGCGGGATGGGACTATCAGCCCAGTTATGCCTGTTTCCATTTGTGCTGCCACAAAATCTCACAGAAATGGATGTTTTCTCTCGATTTGCAGGCACTTCTCCAGAGAATGCATTTTTGTATATGTATGCATGAGGCGCCTCCATCCATACGTGTGTTCCCATGCAGACAGATGCACATGTGTGTGCAGGCTCACATGACTGTGCGTAATATGAAGACGCACCTGTGTTACTAGGAGTCAGTCTCTGTTGCTTTGCCATCTCACTGATTTGAAGCCGGTCTCTAAAGCCAAGGCTTGTCGATGAGGCTAGTTTGGCTCCTCGGCTTGCTCCGGAGATTCCCAGACTCCACCATCTGGGTTTGGAATTCCTAGAAGTGTCTACACCTGCCTGACAGTTGATTTGGTATCAGAGGATCCGAGTCTGGTCTTTTGCTTGCATAGCAAGCGCTTTAACTGCTAGAGCGTCTCCTTGACCTCCTCCGGACGATCTCTACCCTGCCGTTCTTTCTCCTCCTGTCCCGACCCCCCATGATGGAAGTCTCACAGATTTCTCTGAGTCTTTGCTTTTGTATGTTTATCATGAGGACACCAGATCCACAGACGGGGTTCCTGGGAAAGTTGTAACAATATCCAGGAAGTGCTTGGCATAGAACAAGCTTCAACAAAGAGTTCCTGGCTGCCTCTCTTACCACGTGACTAGCATTGCCTTGCGATTGTATTTACCATTCTAACCTGTACAGGCAATGGAAAATTTCCCTCCCAAGCCCATATTTTAGAAGCAAAGCAAAGAGCTGCGACAGAGGGCTGCGTATTCCCAGGGTGGCCTGGCCAGATCGCCTTCTTAGCGGTTTCCTGAGACCACAGGTCAGTCTGCAGGCCTTCCCAGCAGTGATGCTCCCACCTCTGTAGCTTGCAAAGGGATGAGGCAAAGGGATGATGGGTTTGACTTTGTGCCGCATCTTGGTGCTCCTTCGATATTGAGAGTGCTCATAATTGGCTGTTTTGCTACCTGGGTTTCAGTTATCAACTGATGAAGGAATGTGGGCTCAGGCAAGATTACAGCAAATTACAGGAGTTACCGTCTCAGGTTGATTGCCTTTGTATTTAATTGTATGCTAATCATTAGTTCTGCAAGACAGTTATCCAAGGAAATGACAGAGTCATGGGGGCAGGAGGAAGACAGCACGTGAACATATGTCAGTCTCACACGGTAATTTACCAGCTTTAAAGATACAAAAACAAAGTATATATAAAGGCCGGCAGGGCCCACAGGTGGCATAGCTGTCCAGAAACAAAGGCATTCACAGTACAACCTGTACTTTTCTTTTGATCAGAAATAGGCCCTCAGCATGGGCCGACAGCCAGGAGATAGATACAGGGCTGTTGCTATCTACTTGCCTAAGTTGCCCAGGGACCCAAATACCCTTCTTCAAAATAGTTGGGAGAGGGCATGAAATGTCCTCACCGTGAGAAATGACCCACCCTGGAAGTGGTAGATATTCTGATTATTCTTGATGCACACATCTTGGCATTGTGCAACTTTCACGCGTGCATTGCTGCATGATGAGAAGATGAATCTTGTGAGACTTAACATTGATTCGCAGCAATTCAATGATTAAAGGCCAACGATATTAGCACATGCTCCAGTTACTTTTCCGTTGCTGATATGAATCCATGATCAGGTAATTTAGGGTAAAGGAGTTTATTCTCAGCCCACAGTTTGTGCTTACAGCTCATTAACAGGACAAAAGAGTTCTCACTAGCATTGGGAGCTGAGGGAATTGGACACATATCCACATGAAGAACTGAGAGAGGTGTACGCTTTCTCATTTGTCAGTCTGCCAAAATACAGAACTAGCTCTGTCTTTCCCCCTACTACCCAAGGAAGAGTCCCACCCATGTGTTTGGTCCTCCCACATCCATTAGGAATCTCCACAGACCTGCTCAGAAACTTGTCATAGCTGAACAGTCCTTCAAAGATGTTCATAAAGACTCAATTCACTAATGTCAAGACACATCTTTTTGGGATACTGCGGATGACAGATGTTGAAAGTCTTTGGCTGCTGGTCATATCTGGGGTGCATTCTTACCTGCTCTTGCCAAACCTCTTCCTTCTGCCTTTGAAATGCCCACTGAAAAGTCAGCATGTCTGCCACAGCTGAGGGAGGAGAAGTTTCTCTGAGACTCCAGAAACTTGTCTGTCATGTGTTCTGCCCCCCCCAAGCTATGAAGCACAGAGTGCTCCTCAAGCGCGATAGTGCACGACCCATCAGTCATGGAACCCGGGGGGATGGGATTCCCAAGGGGAGTAGCTGAGTGTCTTGGATCTCAGCGAAACTATTTCAAGAGGAACATTGCTAATCTGTCAATGATCCAGTTGGTTTTCTGCACAGCCTGGGCTTCAGAACCCCTCTCATGACCTCCGTTAATATGTCCTAAGAGGCCACAGGGACCAAAGTGGCAAGTGTGAGTCTGAGCTCCTCGAGATCTCCAAGGGAGAGCAAAGTCTCCTGTTTGCAGCAACACCAATGCTCAAGATTTTGAAGATCTCGGGCATCTCCTCCAAATCAAGCATCTGTATCCCATAAACACCTTCATTTTCTTGCCATTTCCTGCAAGCCGCCGGCAGGTGAGGGAGCCACGTATGAGCATCCAAACTTTTGGCCTGTGCTTGAAGTGGAGAGCTGCTGAGATGAAGGTTCTGCTGATCTAACTAGGTCCACGAGGGCTCCGCCTCTGCCCGTTTCTCCGAATGAAAGTCAAAGAACATGTTAGGTGCTTTTGTGATGGTCCTTGCACGCATGCATCATGTTATGTCCATAAAAGTTCATGGCAGAGAGGGGAAGAGAAAGAGAGAAAGAGAAAGTGAGAGTGAGAATGATTTGAAGGAATAAGTCACATGACTTTGGGATGCTTGGCAACTCAAACTTGGCAATCTGGAACCCCTGCAAAGGCGTGTTCTTCAAGTCTGAAAGTGATCTGCACGTAGACCACACTGACCCTGACTCACTACGGAGCCACAGAGGACTGTGAACTCCTGATCCTCCTGTCTCCGTCTCCACGTGCTGGGATGATTAGCTCCATGTCTGGCTCACATCTCTTCCAGCTGGTCTTCTGCTCCGGCCAGTCTTCACTTCTGTCTAGGCCTCGAGTGATTGGATGAGACCTACTACATTTTACATTGCAGAAGACCATGTACTTTAGTAAACATCTAGTGGTTTCTGCATAAATCTCAGGCAGAAACTCCCTCAGAGAGTGCCAGGTTAGTATTCAGTCAAACATTGGCACATAACTCACCATGACGAGTTGAGGCATGAATTACTCTTCACATACCTACGATGCATGTGCATAGATTCTGCCATTCCCCCAGGGGATTGAAGTCATGGGTGTCCTGTTATTGCTACCACATTGGGTGCTCTAGATCCAGACCTGTGCTGTGAGGCCACAGGACTTGTCATAGGCATCTCCTGGGAACATGCTTGGACAAATGAAGTAAGAACATCTAGAAGGAAGAGCAGAGAGAGAGAGAGAGAGCAAGAGAAAGAGCTGCAAGAGCGAGAGAGAACAAGAGAGAGCAAGAGCTACAGAGAACAAGAGAGAAAGTAGAGAGAGCGTGAGTGAGTGAGTAAGAGAGAGAGAGAGAGAGAGAGAGAGAGAGAGAGAGAGATATGGGAGAACATTTGAGGCAAGAATTGCAAAAGCAATATGACTCAGCTATAAAATTGAGAACCCTGGAGACCGCAATAGAGTGTAAACCATCCCCCCCTCACAGATGTATGCTCTTGGTCAAGTCAATTAACTTTTTCCATGCCTCGATTCCCATTCTTATAAAATGAGAAAGACAGTAGATACTGTGTGGAGTCAGTCATTCTCTGTCAATAGGAAGAGTGTGTGAATGTGCCTACCAAAAGAGAAAGCTGTGTCATCCACATCATCACCTGGTATGTGTCCTTTACTGTTGATGGGTTACCTGTTATGCTGCATTTATTTAATTGTTGTAGACTGAACCATCTGAAGCTTCATCCTAACTACTTGGGAGCTGAAGGGCCAGGACTTGGGGGTTACCTCTAGGCTTCAGCCTTGCTGCAGCTGCTCTCGCCTGTCTTTGGACAGCTGTCCTATGGCAGGACTAGTCCAGCATCCTGTCAGCTTCACACACCCTGGACTTGAGGATTATGGGAATTCTTCAAAGGAGACAGTCCCTGACCGGTGAGTAGCTTCGTTCACCTCGTGCGGACAGATTGACTTACAGTCAAGAGAGTCCGAGGCTGCTGGTAAACCCTTTGTCATGCATGGGCTGCACTGGGAGGCTCTCCCCTGGGAGAAGATGTGGGCCATCTTCTTGCTCTCTAGTGCAGAGCACAGCCTACTTCTACCTTTAGGAGATCCATGCTCATCTCTGGCAGATGTTTTCATCCAGGCATCCCAGTTAGCTTGGTGAATGAGTTCATCCATATCTTCCTCATTGCATGTCAAATCCAGTGTTTGGGCAACAGATAGGGGATCAGAGACAAGAGGACAGCTCTGGAGTGGGACTGCTTCCAGAACATCTCTCCACGGGGCTCAAATGCTGAGTGTGGAATATGTCTAAAAGTGTGCCAATCTGTCCGTTGAACATATGCTGTCTTTTCTTTCCCTCTGCTTCCTTTGCTTCTAGGAATTTTTTACACTTGGCATAAACCAGCATCTTGTCTCAAAATGCCACAGTTGGGGGTGCTCTGTTGCACGACACTGTGCTTGGCACCTCTGCCCCTGCCAACGGGCTGGTGAAAGAATTAGGTTAACTTTACTGCTGGTGGTGATGCTTCTAGGAATGCTTCAAAGTGACCTTCAGGATTCTGTGTGGCTTATAAAAATGAAGAGTAGGGTTTTAATCATGAATGTCACTGATGCTCATCTTACCAGGGAAGGAGGGCATGGAAATCCTCGCCATGCCTCAGGTGTGAATTTCCATTCACCTCACAGACACTTCTCCCTCGAGGTCTGTCACCATCTGGGTCCTCTGGGTCCTGGATATGACCAGGGCCTTATTGTTCAGCTTGCTTCTCCGACTTTTTAAAAATTATTCTTTTATTGTTTCACACATGAATGCACTGAATTTATGGTAGTTTCATGCCTTAATCCCCAGTTCTTTTTTCTCTCCCCTTCCCACTTCAATCCTTCTTCTTCCCTGCCAGTGTCCCTTCTACTATTTATTGTTATTATTATTTGTTCAAATGGCCCAGTGTGTTTCATTTGGATTGTCTTTGCTAGCATGTGTCTAAGCACTTTCTGAAGTGTGGCGATGTATCAGTGGGTAGACCCTAGAGGAGATCACCCCCACGCACACCCATCAGGGTCGACCCTTTGTGGAGTGTGAATCATATATCAGTGGGTAGACCACAGAGGAGAGCACCCCAACAGGTTGACCTCCACAGTGCATATTCCTGGCGACATGGTGATGTAACAAATCCTATGCAGGTCTTACGGAAATACATATAGCTGCTGTGTGTTCATGGATGTGCAGTCCTTTCATGGCCAGAAGACAGTGTCTGGCCTCACTCCTTCACCCTTGTGACTCTTCCAGTCTGACTGCTCCATCTTCCACAATGTTCCCCAAGTCTTGGTGTGGAGGAGTGGTTTGGATGGTCTGTTTACTTAGTTTCCTTTAATCTTTATTTTCAGCTCTTTTGACAGCTATGATTTTTCTTTTATAAAATACCTTCCATTACAGAATTTCCTCAGTCTTAACAAAAATCAGTGACAGTGAGCAGTTTCCCTTCCTGTCGCTCTCCTTGAATCTGACTTTCTCCTGAACAATGTAGTGAACTCTGGCAAAAAGCTCCACTTACAGCCACGTCTACCTATGTCTTCCACACATCTTTTAGGCTTCTGCTCCAAGCAGCATAGCAAACACCACACACTGTAAGTCTTAAAAGCATCAGAAAATTATTTTCTCACAGTTCTGAAGGGTGGAAGCACAGGATCAAAGTTCTGGTCAATTCTGTTTCTGGAGAGATCTCTGGTTTGGGTTGCAGATGGCCACTGTTTGTCTATGTTCTCATGTTGTTTTTCCTTGGTGTCCGAGCTCAGAGAATAAACAAGCACTGTCACATCTTGTATAACAGTTCTAATCCTATCACATTGAGGTCCATTTCTCAGGACCTCATTCAACTTTACTTGTAGAGACTCATGACTTACAAGTATGGTCATGAGGCGATTAGAACTTTAATGTGAATTTGAGGGAGATGCAGACATTCAGCTCATAATCCACTCTTTTCTAAACTAATAGAGAATATGTCCTGGCTACTATTGTCTGAATATTCATACCCCCTGAATTCAGATTCTTAAATCCTAACCCAGTGGATAACATTTGGTGAAGGGCCTTTAGGGGTGATTAGGTTCTTTGGGCAGAGCCCACATGATGGAGTTTGTGGCCCTACAGAAAAAATCCTAGGTTTTGGAAGAGGACCCAATTAGTAAACTGTGTGTCTCACAAGCATGAGGACCTGAGTTCAGATCCAGGCAAAAAGCTAGGTCCTTGTCATCCCAGCAGTGGCGAGATGGTAGGAAAAGACAGGCGGATCCCTAGAACTCACAGACCTGTGAGCTGGTCTCCTTGGTAATGGGCAATGGGGGGCACTGTTCAGAACCAAAGGTATAAGAAGAACTGACTCCCAAGATTGAAGTCTGCCACTACATCCATCTACAGACACTTGCATACATGTATGCACCTGTACATGTGTACATACATGTACTCCCATACACATATAAGTACACAACACAAACACACACAATCTTTGAAGCTTTCTCAAATTTTCCCCAGATGAGGAAATAGCAAGTGTGAGCTGTCCACTGTACATCAACCCTGTTAGCTCGTTGCTCTTGGACTTCTTGCTTCTAGAGATGCAGTGGAGTGGTGTAGAGAAGATTCCAGCTTATGGGATTCTGAAATAGTCACCCAAACAGTACAAGTCACTGGCTGGTCAGACTGACACAGCCAAGCAAAGTGAGGCAAGAAACACACTAGGAACTTACAAATGTATCATCCCTACTCACCTTTTACCTATGTACCTTGAACTTTCTCCCACCCAAACTAGAAGGTCCTTGTCATAGTTAGGCACAGGTGTCAACTTGATGGTTGAGGATTTGAGTTCTGGGCACATTTGTGGAGAATTAATGGTTGAGTTGTGCCCAGAGCAAGCCTGTAGGAGACTGACTAGCTGATGAGGCCCAACCTATGGTGGGTGGATTAGACCCTGGGATAAAAGATGGAGGGCTGGTTGAAGCTCCACTTGAGACAAGGATCTGAGATGAACCGGTAGGACTGGGAAATGAATGGAAAGCACAGGAAGCTAGTGAGATGGTAAACAGGAGGAGGTTGGGAAGACCCATCAACATACAGCCGGTCTGTCATCAGTCACTGGGATAAGTCCCTGAAAGGAACCTTCTAGAGACTGAAAGAACATTCCTCAGGGTTGTTATTTGAACAGCAAGCCATGTGGGTTCCTTGTCCAAGAATCTCCTTCCCTGTTACCAGAGGCAGCTTCCAATAATGTTGTGCCCCAACGTCTCCTCCATCTCTGTGTCATTTGACCACATAGGAAGACTTTCTCATGGCAGACTACAACATAGAACGTAGTAGCTGTTGAGTGTGGAAAGTAATTGCTGAGGACATAATGCAAGACCCCAACATCATGGCCTGCGAGGTCTCCCTAACCATTCCAGCTGATGCTTTATTGTGGCTCTGAGTTCTAATGGTAACGTTAGGATTAGTTGAGCGCTCAACCCAGAAAGTGTGCTCAGCCCTTGCATCCAGCACTTTGTTTAACTGTCACAACACCTCTGTTGACCTAATCTATTTCTTAGCTGCATTTCAGGCATAAAAAAACAAGTTTCATGGTGCTTAAACAATTGTCTTTATCTCTAATTTGTAACTCAAAGCTCCTGGACTGTCTGACCTTACTCCATGACTTTCTGTATTAACATTAAACACTGTTGGAAGTCTTTTGTCTATGTGGGCCAGTTACCTTCTAACAGACCCTTGACTCACGGAGACTAGATGCAAGGATACAGCAGATCCTTTGCTGGGACCAATCTCCCAACATCTTCCTGCCTTGCACTTTGGTTTTATTTTCTTCTCATCATTTATCTTCTTATAAATGACAACTTGGATCCTTCTATATTTCCATTACATTTTAGATGGTTTGGTTGGCTTAAAGAATCATGATTTCAATGGTTCAAGAGTTAAGCCTTTGACTCCCAAGAAAAAAGACCTGAGTTTTAATCTTGGATACCACAAAAAAAACAGGCAGAAATGATGGCAGCCTTTATTCCTAGCCCTGGAAAACCCCAGAGCAAAGCAATAGTAGGGCAATCCAGGATGATTCCAAAAGTCACTCTTGGACCTCCACCGGCACACACAGCACCCTCTTCTATACGCCCATACGCACGCACATACGCATGCTTGTACACACATGTGCACACACACACGAGAGAAAGAGAGAGAGAGAGAGAATCTTGGTTTCATCTCTAGCACCTCAAATAGTACAGTTACATGACAGGTGACCAGTGGACACAGAGGACAGTTGACAGTACAAAAATAACACATCGAGATGTTCTGTTCGGAGAGCTCCCGTGCTTCTCCAGGTAGGTAGCATTGCCCCTCACAGTCAGTCTACCATGCAAACAAACACCTGTGGAGCTGAGGCAGAGAACAGGCCTGATATGTTGGCACAAAGAAGATCTGTTGTGATGCTATTTTATTGCCTTGGATTGGAGATGATTGTCTCAATTATTGCCAAGAAAGCAGAGACATTAGGAAGTGGCGAGTAAATTTGGAACATATTTTCACAAGCTAGTTAGAGACGCCTGATTTAAATCGTGTTTCAGCTCTGAGCCCCTTTACCCTGTAGAGGAAGCCTGTGCGTGCATGGACAGGGATCAGCAGTGGCCAGTGCTGTGGGTGGCTCCATGTGAGCTTGTGCCTTGGGCTGTGACTCTCCTACCTAGCGGGCAGCTGGTCCCCACCCTAAGTGGGGGAGGTACAAAAGGGTGAACAGTTTCTCTTTCCCTACTGTCAGAGTGAGGGACGTCTCTGGCTGCAGCCCCCGGACCCCGCTGAGCTTCGGGAAGGACCCAGGAAAGCACGGGGTTGCCCTGAGGCTGGGTGTCCACGAGGTCTTTGAATCTCTCAAGCCGCTATGTGCTGAATGTCCAATTGCTCATCAGCCGTCATTTAAAGGATCTTATAGGACATGGTGGTCACAGCCACGGGGAGACCGAGGCAGAAACACCGCAGATCCATCCGAGGCGGGCCTGGCTGTGCAGGGAGATCTAACTTCAGGTCAGTGAACAGGTGCCTGGAAAGGCTTCCTACCAGACGTCAGCAGCCGCCTTGTTCTGGGGAAGCTGGAGCTGTATCTTCAATTCTTAGCGGGGTGCGTCTCCCCGTTTCCTGGATCAGCTGAGGAATCCAAGAAGAGCTAAGCTTTTGGCTTGCTTTGCTTTCCTGCTGTGAGAAGTGACAGCGTATAAATGCTTTCTTTTCTGTGCCAGAAACCAAAAGTCTTACATGACTTTTTTTTTTATGACTGCTGGCTCAATGGGATTGGTACTCCTATGATTTCCCGAGGGCTAAATCCTAAGGATTGTACTGTACAGCCCCAAGCCTATATAAGAACATACTATGATCCGCAGGTGCTCACATGCAAGGGTATCCCTGCATGTGTATTTTTGTGTGTACCCACACATGTGCATTGAAAGGCATTACTGTATTTCACAGTAAGAGAAACCTCAGATTTCTGACCCAGACATGGGTACTTTTTTTTATTTGTTATTTAACTTTTCCAACCTCCCTCTCTACGTCAATATAATTCAACTAACCTTTTTGTCTTACACAGTGTCATCCTTAGAAAGACAAGCAAATTTGATATTTCTTGCTAGTGAGTTCTTACGATTCTTTGTGTGTTTGGGAGGTTAACCCCTGGTCAGATATTTTATTCAACATTTTCTCTTTTCCTACATTGATTCATCCTCTTTCTTGTGCTATGCAGAAGTTTTCCAGTTTAATGTGGACCATCTCATAGAATGTTTCTTTCATTGTTTGTGATTTTGATACTGTAGTCAAGAAACCATTGCCTGGATCAAGGCATAGCATTTTACCACTGTGTTTTCTTCTAGGAGTGTTACAATCCTAATGTTCCCTGAAAATGAACAGATTAAGTGGCTAATAGATACACGAAAATCTCCCCCACAACATTAATCATCAGAACAACTCAAATCTTTCCACACAAAGATACCAAATATGAGCAAAGATGTGGTGTAATTCACTCCTTTCCAGCCTACTGATGCAAATATAAAATTTTGCAGTTGTTAGAGAAAACAACATGAAACTTCTTCAAGAATTTAAAAGTAGAGCTTTTTATGATCTACCAATGTCACTTTGAATATTTATATAAAAAAACTGAAAGTAAGACCTCAAATGCATGTTTACCCTTCCATGTTCATTGCAATCTGATTAACAATAGCTGAAATGTGGAACAATCTGTGTATCCTGGGCAGATGAATGGACAATCAAAATGTGTTGTACATGTCTAATGAAGGTTAAGGAAATACTATGGCTTGATATAGGTTGGATGATCATGGTAGACATTATACTAGGAGAAATAAATATGACACAAACACTGAGTGATCTCACTTGTTGGTGGAATCAAAGAGAATTGAACTTAGCAATAGCAAGGAAAGGGGCAGTAAACAGTATCTGAGGGTGGCATGCTTGAGGGGGATTTGATTTATTTTTTTCCATTTTCATGAATGTGTGTGGGCATGGGGGCACAAGTATGCATGTGTGTGTAGTATGTTTGCAGAAATCATACATGTTTACACGTGGATAGACACACTGTGTGCATGTGTGCTAGTGCATGAGCCACGTGGGCATGTGAGGACACGGGCCTGTGCCTACCCAACAGTGATAAGAATCACCTTCCATTTCTCTTCTACCTTGATGTTTTGAGGCAAGGTCTCCTAATCCAGAGTTTACCAACAGAGCTTATTTGGATAGTCAGTTTGTTCTGAGGATTCTCAGACTCTTCCTTCTGAGACTGGAATTGCGGGCAGACCACCCGACATTTTGTGTGGGATCTGGGGACCCAAACTCTTGTCCTTTGACTTGCACGGCAAGTGCTTGGATCACTCAACCATCTTCTTAGCCCCTGGTCAAATGTAGTAGAAAATTCACATAAAAGCAAGTGTGGACAGAAAGCAAAAAATGTACGGAACAAGTCTCATACTAAATGTTCTCATAACTACAATGCTTAAAGACTGGGTAAAACTGACTCAGAGCCTGGCTTTGTAAATAAAATATTATGAAAACACACACAGGCTAGGCAACAGAAGATATGCTATAAAAACTACTGATAAGTATTAAATTTCCAGTAAGTGCCCATTTCTTGCCTTGATACTCCCCAATTAATTTTAACCTCTAGGACACTTGCTTCAGGCCGAAGTTTGTTCTGGAAATACAGAAAGGGTTTTAGTTACTTCACAGCACGTTTCTCGGTTTGGAGAAGAAAAGATAATAATTGGGTTTATAATGACTAACAGGGTCAAAGGGAAGCTTGCAATTATCTCTTATTTCTTATTTCAATAAGGGAACTAGGTTGAATCCAGAACAGTGAATCTATATCGCTAACTAACCTGGTATTTGCTGTCTGTAGGAAAATTAATTTGAGCTCAACTAATGAGCCTTTTAGCAGGTCGTTGGTCAACCTGTTTCTTCCATTATTTTACCCAACTCAGTATTTGCAACACAGCGGGTAACTGCGAAGTGTTGTCAACATTGTGCAACTTACAATTCACCGGCTGTATGGGCCGGGTGAGGAAGGGCTTGGTCCCTGGCAGGGACAGAAGGCGATGATGATCACATGGCAATGCGAGGCCCAGAGGGTTTGCACGATCACCTCTCTGGCCCACAAAGAGACTCTGGCAGCAACGGGCATCAAACAACACACATCTACTCCAATAAAGGAGCCAACTCAGAAGCCCGACAGGTAAGGAGACGCTTGCATCCGCCAAGGCGAACAGATGGCGGCCTTCTGAGGACACAGCACAATTGTCACTGAGAACAAGGCCTCTGATCTTGTGAAAAGACGGCAGCCTTTCAACCTCCTGTCCTGGGAAAACAGGCCCGGCTTCAAGGAGAGGCGCGAAAGGGGGGGAAATTTGAGAATGAGAGATTGCTTGAAGAATGGGAGAGCTGGGAGATGGCTGTCTCTTTGGTGTAGGATTTCTAAGAAACGGTGTCATCCTATATTCATCGTGGAAATGAAAACCCTCTGCACCTGGCAGAAGCACCAGGGATTTGGAGATTTAAAGAAAGCGATCAGAATAATATGTGTTTGTTTTGTTCTTAACATAAACTACCCTATTTCTTCCTAGGAACTGATATATACATGTATTGACATGCATATTTTTCTTCAATCAAATGACTAAAATTATAATTAAATCTATGCTTTTTATTGATTCTTTCCAACACTGTTATCCTGAGAGACTTTTTAAAAATTCTGTTTGGGGGGGTCCAGAGGGCACCGTGTGTGACTTCGGGAATCATCTTGGATTGCTTTACCTCCTTTTGACTTTGTTCTGGGGGTTCCTAAGCTCTGCCTTTCAGGGCCACAAGTGCAGACTATCACCATTTTTGCTGAGATCTAGGATCTGAATTCAAGTCCTTCTGTTTTTGAGGTAGAGGTTTAACCCCTAAGCTATCTCTCCAGCTCTTCAATATTTATGTGTAACCCTTGAAGGTTTTAGGAAACAGAAGTACACAGACAATCCACCTGACCTTGGTTAATGCAATGTTGAAGGAAATTCAAATTTCCACTTGGTAGGATCCCAGACTCAGGAGTGAGTGACATGTGACGTGTTTATTTTTCACAAAAATTTCTCAAGTCCCTGTGGAGACTGGCTCTGAATCGCAAGGCCTGCACTGGATTCACTTCTTGAGACCTTGCCGAGGTGATTGGGTGTGGTTCGTTCTGACATACGGAAGTTTGTGTGTATGTATGTGAATGCTGTGGACGCACATGTGTCCGTGCACATGCCCATGGAAGCCAGAACATGACTCCAAGCCCTGCTTTGTCACTCTTTGTCTTATTAGCTTGAGAAAGGATCGCTCACTGAACCCGGAGGTAGCTTTATTTTGCTCAGGCTGGTTGACCAGTTGCCCATGGATCTTCTTGTCTCTGCCCCTACCACAGTTCTGGGATTGATTGCCAGCGCATGAGGCCATGCCCAGCAATTACATCATGCTGGGGATTTGAACTTTGGTCCACAGGCTTGAGCAGTCCTCTTATTGACTAAGCCATTTCTCCAACCCCATTTCTATCATCACCATCATCACCATTATCATCATCACCATCACCATCATCACCATTGTCATCATTTTATTATAATAATTTTTGACTTTCTTATCAATATTTTTGATTGTTCAACAGGAATTGCCATTTGATGTGTTGATGTATGCACATTATGACATGATCAAATCAAGAATATCCAACATTTTGCTTGCTCACAATGGAAAACATGCCAATAGTCACCAGTAACTGGCAAAGCAAGGTAGGTTGACTTCTACCATGTTGCTGGGGATGGGAGGAATCTCCTTTAAGCAAACTTGGCATTATTAGTCTGGTCTTTCTTCTTGCTTTCTTTCTGGGTAGGGCGCCGAGCGTTGGTTGATGTACCTGATTGGAAGGGCGGGCCAAGGAGGCCAGGCTCCACCTCTGATTTCCTCTCAGGAGCCACTACACAGAGGGTCCAGCCTGCTTCTGCTCTTCTCGCTGGCAGTCTTGCCTGGGCAGTCTGCTCCTCTTTGGCTGGAAAGTAACCTGTTTCCAAGGTCAATGTGAGATCTGCTCGTTCTCAGAACAACCTTTATCTGAATCCCATGGCTCAAAAAGGAGAAAAAATGCGACAATTGTCTTGCTTAGTCTGAATTATTTCACATATGGATCTCTGTTTTGTGGCCTTAGTTTGCTTTCAGAGCTGAGATGCATAATGTAAAGGTTCTTGCCATCCATTCCTTATTTGTGAATGATATGTAAGAAGGATATCTGCTTTATTACATTATAGTATAATATAAAAATGTAACATGGATTTTATTTCTAGTTGTGTAAGTTTCCTTGCTCAAGTCTTCTTCACTGGTAATGTGCAGGAGCTGTAATTTCTGCTCATCAGAGCTATGAATAGCTAGGAGAGGGGCACAGGATTTCTCACTGTCCTGTGCTCCTTATCTTTGCTTGCTACTCATCCAAGACAATGATTCAACTTCATTCCTCTGTTTATTCTGTCATTTCTTAATTTATGTGTCCCTATCACAGTGTCAAATGTATCACCCCCCCAACTCCAAAAAATAAAGCCTAGGGCTCTAGAAATCAATATTACAATAATGAGTTTAGGAGATAACTTGGTTTTCGGCAGATCACAGAGATGTTACAGAGCTTGGAAATGTGGCTCACTGGCCAAGACGGTAAGTCTAATAAAAACAGCCACACAGACACTTCTTCCTTGTCATCTCTACCCAGGGAACAGATCTTGGGTTCTTTCCACACACTCATGCAGGTGCTTATGTCTGTCCTTCACCATGCAGGGTTGGAGACATCTGCTCCTGAGGAGACCAGTGTTGTGACAATGTCCTTCTTAAGCTGTCGACGCCCTCAGCATCCTCCCTGGACACCAGAAGGATGTTCTTTGCAGCTTCTTTCTCAGTTCTCCCTTGGCATCCTCCACTTCTTGAGTTAAGTGGACATCGCAATGATTCTTAAAGCCAAAACAGTGTCACATTTTCTGCAAAGGAACACATTTCTGTGAGAATTCTTCACTTTTTAAAATTTATTTTCTCTCATGGTTTTTAGATGTTTACTCCCTTGGATTTTTTGAAAGCTTGCCTTTGACAACCTCTAAACAGCTAACAAAATAACTCACTCATGAGTGAGAAAGACCTCTTACACATGTGTATAGAAACTCATGAAGCAAGTCTCATTTCACCCACTTATTTATTTGTTTGTTTATTTATTTATGCATGGGGCATACATGCACATTCTGCAGCATGCATATGGAAATCAAAAGGCAACTTGTGGGAGTCGATTGTTTCTTTCCATCATGTGGGCTCTGGGGATCCAACTCAGGTCATCAGGTTTGGAAACCAGCCCCTTTGAGTTGAACCATCTTGCTAGTCTACAATTCTCTCATGATTTTTTTTTGTTCTTGATGATGTTCTACCCTGAGAGATGAAATATTATGTCCCTTCACAACTCTGAATATAAACCTCCAGTCTCCACCAACATCTTCTATCTTAACAGTTGTCTTGAATAAGTAACGTTCAAATGTGGAGCATAAGCTGCTTATGTCAATGTTATCCATGTAATGATTAGCCTCCATTTCTTCCCCATATAGTTCATATAGTTTAGAAGAAAAAAATTTCAATTCAGGATATATATTATGATAGGCAATAAAGCTTTTCAGAGCATAATCAGACCAAGTAGCTATACCTAAATATCTCAATTGTTGACAATTTTGGCGACTACAATTTGTTTAGTTGTTTTTGTTGTGTGTTTCATGAAACTCATTTGGAACTCATTTGTTGACTTTCCCCTATTCATCCCTTGTAGTTCCTCACTCCTGCCCTGGGCTGGCCTGTAGATCATCTCTTTCAGTGGGGGAAATCTTGGTTCTTCTTAGTTTCCTCACTATATCTGCCAACAGAATGAGCCTGGAGAGCTGGCCATTCTCTAGGCGTCCTTTTCTGCAGTTTCTTTGCTTGATTTCCACAGAGACCCTGCATGAGATGCCCCTTCCTGCCTCTGGTTCAAGACACAGTCCGGGGCTCAGCTGGCTCCTCCCTAGGTCTGTCCAGGTTTCTCCCCCTCGTTCCCTGTCCTGGAGATTTTCCCCTGGCTGTTGAGTCAGTCGCCTTCGCCCACCTGCTTCACCACTTGCACACAGTGGTCGTGGTGGGCAGCCTCATCGGCTGCTGCCACAGTTGGAAGTACCTCGCTAGGGGCTTGTGCTCCTCTTCCACAGTTATCACAGTGAGAGGGGACACGTGATTCTCGGGCTGAATTTTCCCTTTGTAGCTTGAAGCTTTGTTTTGAGCTTTGACTGATGCACATGAAGAAACAGAAAAAGCCAGCAAGTGTCTCCTGAGAGGGACAATGGCCGTCCATGACATGTGAGGGCGGGAGGAAAATAAAATGTGGTGAAACCTACTTGACACTTGGGTAGAATTAATATTTATGTGACAACCTGTCTTCAGGTTCCTACCTCTCTTCTGAGAGCTCCCTGTCTCTAATCCCTTTGCCGTCCCTACCGTGCCTCAGGACATTTAAATGTCTCCTTTGCATTAAGCTGAACACCAGAGCTCAGTTCCTGGCCAAGGGCAGGTTCCGTCCATCTCTCTGCTTCATGAAGCTGTCACTCAGCAGTGCCCTTACCTCGCACCCTATCTTGTTCTAACTTCCTACAGGGCTTCACTTGCTTCCATCCATCTGACCTGACACCAGGAGCCATTTTTCCCTCTCCATCAAATTCCTTTGGGCACAATGTCTGCTTTCCTTTATTGACTATGCATCCTGGCTTTACACGTGGCTACATATAGCACCCCTCTAATCAGAGAAACACGGTGTATCTTCTTTCACATCCAGCCGTGTGGAACGAAACCAGCTCCTGAAGGACCCAATCATGTCTTTCTTTTTATTTTGTACCCTTTCTTTATTTGCAAAGAGTGTGTCTCCCTTCCTGGTTAATGAGGCAATGTTGTATCCCTTAGGTGACAGTATCATTTCCACAAGTGATTTCCTTCCAGTTTACCTGTGATTGAATTTCGGATCTTTGGATCTACATGCATTTAGAAACTCTAACCACTGTAAGATGAGGCATTAACTTTTCTCTGATTAAGTAAAAAAAACATATAAAATTGTGAATAACTATAAATAAATGCCACAGTTCAAAAATCTGTCTTTTATCATGATGTACACAGTTTAAAACAGGTATCATTTTCATATACCTGTGTTTTTTGAAAAAATATTGATTATTGATTATTTTTCTGATCGCATTGTTCAGTGTAGTCCTGAAATCCTGGACTGCCCACAAGGGTGATGGACAATTTCTCTCTTTGCTTACAGCCATCTCCCCAGAGAGACGCTGTCTGTGTCCTAATTGAGGACTTCTTCACTCTAAGTGACATTTCATATTTTCCCCCTATGAAACTGATCAAACCTTCAAACCGAATCTCTGATTTTTCTTCTTCTCTTCGACCTGCATGACCTTCCAAGTCCTGGAAGCAAGTGTTTTATGCTCTTAAATGCCAAGTAATTTATCATTTTTTTCTGACTCTTTGGTGTTTTTGTGTTTGTTATATTATTTTTCTTCAGAACTGCTTCACAAGGCAGAAAGAACACAACAAAGAATTCCTCCATCAAGTAAGAGAGATAAAGTACCTCTCACACCATCCTCAGAGCTCGGGAGTGTATTCTTGAAGTAGCCTATCCAGTGCTTTAAAAAAGATTTTCAGAAAAGAATGAAATAAAATAAAAATTTCCAAAGCTGTAGTTCACTCACTTATACATTGAGAAGCATGAGTTGTGTTATAAAAAAGCTCAGTGATAAAAATAATAAAATGAGATGTTGCTCTATATATATGTAACCTTTTAGACATTCCTTCTAAGTTTAACAAGAAAATTTCATGTAAGACGATAATACCTCTTTTTATAAAGTAGAAAGCAAAGTTTATTTCTGAGAGCCTCTTTCTAAGTCTGAAGGTTCCCAATTTTTAAAATAAGTCTGTAGACTTTAATAAATATATAGAACACTATAGAATATGTACAAGATGTGGAGTGTGAGTTGTACTAAAGGGGTGGAGGTTAATATTGCCTGGGAAGACTTTTGGGAAGAAAGCTGTAATCAGAAGAATAGTGAGACTTGTATACCAAGCATGCACCTCTGAAGCGCAAAGACAGGATACCTGACTCCATTGCCTACATAGAGCTCCTTAGTGTATGTTCAAGATCCTCAAACGGCGGGATGAGCAGAATGATTTTATGATCACGTCACCATGGGGCTGTGTTCTTCAAGCTGGTAGCTCTCCATGCGTTAGGCTTCTTTACTGCAACTCGACATGCTCCATTTCTTTTTTTTTTTTAATTTTTTAAAATTTATTCAATTGTGCATGTGTGCGTGCATGCGTGTGTGTGTGTGTGTGTGTGTGTGTGTGTGTGTGTGTGTGTAGAACCACAGGCGAATTTGGGACCCACCATGGACCACCTCTACCTCCTCCTTGTTTACTCTGCCCCGGGATTCACAAGCTCCGCTCTACCAGGACCAGAAACGCAGGCCGCCCCCGCTTCTGCCTGGCGTCTATACGTGGGGTCTAGGATCCGAACTTGGGAACTTCTGCCTGCAAGGCGGAGGCTTAACCCCTGAGCCACCTTTCCAGCCCCGACATGCTCCATTTCTGATGCCAACCTTTCCTTAGAAATTCTTCCCGGCTTAGTATTCAACTCCACCTGTGATTACCTTGTGATTAGTGTGGTAGTTACTGAGACCGTCTAGAAGTGCTGATGTGACACATGGAATCTCTTTCCGTTACATCCTCATCAGGCACTGAGGATACAGATGCAGGAGAGACATTAATTACTTCTGCAGCCCCTGTCACACTTCTTCAGCAATGCAGGGAAACCTTCACTCCTTCCCTTGGTGAATTATGGAAATCCACTAAAGTACAGTGACTCAGTTAGTGAGCTCACTGATTTGGAAGACAGAAAAACTTTTATGTGATGTTATAGCTATGTTTCTTTGCTGCTGCAGTAAGACAATACTCACACACATACCAAGAGGAAAAGAGGAGATTTATTCAACTGATGGTTCCATAGGGGAGATATAGTCCATTATGGAGGCGAAGACACGCTGCGCAGCAGAAGCTGGAGGCAATGCAGGTCACAGCAGCCATCACGAAGACAGAGAGGACAAGATAAGCCTGGCTTTTCCCTTGCAGCAAGCCTTCCTCCAATAAGACTCCACCTCCTAAAGCTGCCACAACTTTCCCAAATATGACATCAGCTAAGTTTTCAAACACTAAGCTGTGGGGGCCGACTCAGGATCAAACCACAACGTATGTATTATCTTCATAACTTTTTCAGGTCACCTTTTCACAAATTGTCCCATGAATTATTTCTCAGGGACCATACCCCTGAATGGTACGTGAACAATCATTTAACCTACACAAGGACACACACGCACATAGCTCTTCCACACTTCATCAACGAGCTTCTATCAGGAAACCATTAGGACAGAGTCCATTGACAAAGCTCAGGGAGCCATGGAACTGCTCGATGCTAACCATGCTTCTGAAGTGTCAACTGTCCTTCCTGCGAGTCCCACCAGCTCCTTGTTGGCTGGTGACACACTGTAATCCCCAGGGAGCCAAGGCGCCATGGATTGTCCTGACTTCAATCTCCCTGCTGTAGTTTGGGACCATCAACTTTCTTGTCCTTCGACAAGACACCCATGGAAATTTTCTGTGAAACCTTTTCCCCCTTCCCCTTTGTGTTTCTCCTTGCTGATTCTGGGCGGATTCACATATAATAATTAGAAAGGTAATATTTCAGGGACTTCCTTGGTGACCAGCCACCTGCTTTCTGTCTCCAATATTTCCTGACCTTGCTCTCCCATCAGGTCCGAGGTGGAGAGATGTTCTTTCTAAGTGAGCTCTCTGTATCCTTTCAGTTGACTGTCCTTCCAGTAGCGAACATCCTCCTGCTCATGTCAATCATGCATCTGCCATTGGGCTGTCCAGGAGCTTCATTTCTGACCTACTTTAGAGCCAAAGTCCTTTTGATGGTTACTTCGATCCAAAGCATCTGACCACCAGGTTTTGGGGCCCTCAGGCCTGCTCATCTACCCCAGCTCCTTGAGCCCCTGTCTGCCCCCTTAAACACTGAGCATTTACTCTCACCTTTGCAATGCATTCTCAGCGCCAGAAATAATGCTTCTCAGATATTTGCTCAACATCGCCTGCACTTCCAACATATCTGTTTTCTTAAATATCACTTTTTAATTTTCTTTCATTTTTTGATGTTTTCTAAATAAATATAGTAAACTTATAATATCCCCCTTTAGCTCCCAATCCCATTGCCCTCCTTTGCCCCTCACAACCCTTCATCTCCCCTGCTGGACTCCCTCTTACTCTCAAATCCTTTTACTCGTGCTGCCCACTGTACATCTAACTCATCTCTGATGACATATGCCTGAACCGATGCATGCTCCAGCAAGCATCCTAGATCAATGGATACACCATCGAGGAGAGCATCTTCCTTTTGTTCCCCATCGGCATTAGTCCTCATCAATCTCTCAGTGAAGTGTGGAGCTTCATGAGATCTTTCTGCTTTCATGGTGAGATATGATAAGACAGTTCCCATGCAATTCTTAAGAAAGTATACATATCTGCCATGAAGTCTTGTATATCACAACCCTGTCATGTCCAGGAGATAATGTCTAGCCCACTACTGTCCTAGTTTTTAGCCTTTACAATCTTGCTGCCCTCTCTTCTGCAATGTTCCCTGAGCCTGGGGGTGTGGGTGAATGTCGTGATTGCATTTTGCTGTCGACTTGATGGTTGCAAACTGGGGCACAGCTGTGGAGGATTAATGGTCAGAATGGCCCCTGAACAAATCTGCAGATATTTTTTGATTACTATGGAAAGCCCCGCTGATAGTCGGTGGTACTTTCCAGTGGTGAACCAGATAATAGGAAGTGCAAGGAGAAGTGACTTGTTCTTCCCCTATCCTATGTCGACTTGCTGAGGAGACCACAGCACTTTTAGAGCATCAGGACTTTTTTGGTTGCTGCTGCTGCTGCCTCTGTCCTTAGCTGACTTGGAGCTTCACTTTTTCTACCACATTGTTGCTGTTTCTGATGCTTCTCTAGGCCTTGCTGCTGTTTGCTGTTCATCGCTGACTTTGGAGCCCAGCTGTTCTTCACTGATGTGGGAATCCAGCATCTTTGACCCTCCAGAGTAGTAAAGGCTTGAGACCTTTCTGGGATCTTTTGGCTTTGTGCAACATCCAGTCAAGAGTGAGGCGGCTATGGGCTGCTACTTTGAAGGAAACTATTTTTTATTGTGAGTTATTTTAATGAATATATATATATGTATGTATATTACATTCTATAGATTCCATTTCTTCAGAGACCTTGACTGATACAGTGAATAAGGCATGTATATTCTGCTTAGAGACATATAATCCACATTCACATATTTTCTACATTTTGGTGACTTGTGCTTTTCGTTAAAAAGCAATAACTGCTGTTTTAGAAGAAGGCATCTAGATGGAGTGCAAAGTGCTCTTCCAACCCATGGCTGTCATCACAGGTCTTTGCAAAGCATTTTAGAGTACTGTGTTCCTGACTAAGCAGTCACAGTATCATCTTGCCCGGGACCTATGCCTTTCCGTTTCATAGGTTCTGGTTCTAGTTTATCTTAAGAGGAATTTGTTCCATTCTGATAAGCAGGACTTTAGTCCAATTAGAAAGTTGTTGACTATCTCCTTAATATCCATGCCACTACTACACTGATCATCATCTGTTGTCATAGTGATTGCTAATGCAATTGCAGATTTCACAGATTGATGAGATTTTTGATTGCTTTTGTCTGCCAATAGCTTCCATAGCACCAGAGAGTAGTATGGTACTCTCTGAGTATCAGAAAATGCTCTCTGGTACTACGGAAGTTATCAAGCAAGGAGGAAGCTTCCAAACCAGTTCCAACTTGTGTTTTCGTCCATCTCCTGTGATCCATGTATATTGCATTTTGGGGGGCAACCAAGAGCAATGCCAAAAGTCTATACTGTTTGGGGGTGGACTTTGAGGCCTCTCTGACAAACAACTTATCAGGAAACATCACATACCCGTTATTTCCAGCATTGTGTTAGTTATCACTGGTTTCTAGGTAGAGCATCCCAAGTCCTTTATTTTGCTTTGCCCTGTTTCCTCTGTCTGTGTTCCTCTGCACAAAGACTGTCCATTCTTATTCCTTTTTTCAAAAGAAATGTTTTGACATATTAATAACATAGGAGGTTCCTATCTGGCTACATCCCACAATCTTTGTGTTTTTCTTTTAGTCCTTCATATCTTCTCATCCCCTCTATGTATTTTCTCCCATTATTCCCTTCTTTGCCCTGTCAACCATGGTATCTTATATCTTCCCCTTTTAAATCTTCACCTAACCTCCACTCCCCATCCTCTTGCTCATTGATCCCTTTCAAATTTTCTGACTCTTAGAGGAATTCAAAGCCATAATACTTGAATCAGGAAATCAATGCTAGCATCTGCATGTAAGAGAGAACACGTGGTAAAATATTGCTTTCTCAATGAGTCTTTCCTTGAGGCATTGGTATAAAACCATGCCTTCCTCCATACGCTGCTTTCTTTTCCTCAATCATTTTTTTCAATGTAAATTTCATAAGCTCTTTATAAAATGGATGTCTTCAGCCCACTGCTGCCTCTACACAGTAACGACTGTGTCCCCTCCTCCTTCATCGCTATCTAATGCAAACAAGAGACAGGAATGTCAGTGCAGCTGCCATTCTGTGAAGCTTTCGCCTTGGCCAGGTGGCGATGTTGTAAAGGCAGCAAGTCCAGTCCTTCTCGCTGCCTGGCGTCCCTAGTAACTTCAGAGGCAACTCCTGAGATGTAATAGACTGTGCCCTGCCTGTTGTCTCTTTCTTCTCTCTCTCTCCGCTCCTCGTCTGTGTCATGGTGGCTTGCTCCCTACTCTCTCTGACCTTAAGCTGTCTATCTCTTCTGTTCTAACACTCTCCCATCTTAAGACTAAACTAAGACTCCCTTGGCAACCAGGCCCTCAACTCTAAATAAACTCCTATTTCTTAAATCTTTCCCACATGTCAGTTTCTCTTCATTCACATACCTCTATTGGGTACTACCCATGGCCAGAGCAGCTCTCCATTCCTTTCTGTGTACACGGACATGGGCCACATGCTTTCAAGAGTGTTCTTCTTCCAGACATCCACCGACGTGGGCCACGTGCTTTCAGCAGTGTTCTTCCTTCAGACATCCACCCACCGAAGTGGGCCACGTGCTTTTAGCAGTATTCTTCTTCCACACATCCACCGATGTGGGCCACATGCTTTCAGCAGTATTCTACCTCCAGACTTCCACTGAAATGGGCCGCATGCTTTCAGCAGTGTTCTTCTTCCAAACATCCACCTCCAGCAGAGCTCTGTCCAAGCCGTCCTGTCTCTACTTTGCTCATGATGATGCTTGCTCCAAACACAGCGCATGCTCAGGTCAGACAGTGCACCCCTTTTGTCTGCTGTCACCTGTATGATGGGTGTTCCTTCTAGAGGGCAGTGGTTGCCCTGACAGCTCTCGGATCCACTGTGGATTCCACTAATGCCCCACCACAAGGTCAATGTCACTGTTGGTTTGAGCTCTGGGCACATTTGTGGAGAATTGGTAGTGGTGTTGGGCCCTAAGCGAGCCTTCAGAGGATTATCTCACTCCTGGGGAGTTCCAGCCCATGGTGGGTGGGACTAGTCCCTGGGCAGGTGAATACGAGGAAGGGAATTGGTTAGGGAAGTTAGCATTCTTTAGTATACGTGGAAAGTGAGGAATGTACCTCTCTCAGCAGTCTTGTGGATGTGGCACAACCTTGACCCTTGGTGTTTGCGTGGGTTTTCTCGCCAAGCTGGGCAAGGAATTGTAACTGGACTATTATAAGCCAAAACCAAACCCCTTGTTCCCTTAAGCCATTTGGCTGTGAATTTTTCAGTGACCATGCAGAGTAACTGAAACAGTGGGGAATTCCACCAAACGTGGAATTTAGCCTCAGCGGAAGGCATGGGAATCAGGCACAAGCTGGCAGGCAGGTGGCTCATGATTCACACAGAGATATTTTGGATATTAATAACACATGGGACGGGAAAGGCAGCTAGAAATACACGGTGTTCCATTGAAAGGAGAGCAGTTCAGAGTGATCTCCAAGGGGCCAAAGTAGCTACCGGGGGCTCAGGATTAATTACAAGAGCTCTATATCTCTCATTACCACAGGAAGTGGCGGCTGCTATTATTTAATTGGAGAGGTTGTTATTTAATTTCTTTTCTATTCTGAAAAGCAATTAGCAGAGCAAAGCGAGGCAGGCTTCATGATTTTGCCGCTTGCTCTCAGCCTCTCAGCCTCAGGCTCCAATGCTGTGGAAGTGTATATGCTTCCCTTGCCCCCGCCAGGGCCAGGGTCTGCACTCTTCCAGCTGAGATCACGGCTCCTGCTCAGCTGGGCTTCTGAATTACTTCTTCTTAGGACTGCCCTGTTCTAGGTGTTCTGGGTGAGTGGAGAGCCAGGTCTGTCAGCCTTGAGCAGGGTCTTTCAAAGTTAGCTTCTGAAAAAAAAAATGGTAATGTGGAAGTCTGAAGATTGCTCAGATAAAGGCAGTTAAAGTGGACATTGGTAGAGGCCAGTGTGACCAGAGGCTACCTGCAGCTCATACTAAAACACAAGCCTCCGTGGAGACTTAAGATGTTAATGAGATATGTCCTGTAGAGAGCTGTATGTAGCACTACATGTAACAGAAAGAATAAAATGAAGAAGGCGTGGAAAAGCCTACACTATGCAAATGAGACCAATAGCTATGCGATCCCCACCCTTAGTGAAGTGGGGGGTCTTTTAAGTTGCCCAGTGGTCTCCCTGTTCCATGCTTTCCATTTGCTAGCAACTGTCTACAGGTCTGTGTTGAATATTTTGCTCTGGGACACCGGGACCCAATATGTCCCAAGGCTGCCCACTCATAGCACTTGGATCCAACACTGAAAAGCACAAGTGTTTAAATTCTAAATTGCATTTCTGAATGCATCTTCCTTCTGGGGCAGTTGTAGAAAAAGCTTTATTGTGGTTCATATAAACAACTAGGTGAGGCAGAAGGCTCAGAGACTTCGGTTTTTCTAGTTCAAGTCCCTCAGCGGACCAGAAAGCAGGCAGTGAGCAGCCTGGATGCTGAGGTTAGTGTGGGAGACACAATTCCAGTGACAAGTTCCCAAAATGCCAGGTGTTGCTTGATGTAAAGAATGTGAGCTCACTGCGCAAACAGGGCTTCATGGAGTTTAGATGAGAATTTCTCCAACTCTGACATGCACGCAGCTCTCCGAGGGACCTCGTTAAAGTGTGGAGGCTGCTTCAGCATGCCCCAGTGAAGCCCAGTCTCACAAATGAACAAGCTCCCTGTAAATTGGGTGCTCCTGGGACACAGGCTGCTCTAGATGAATGGCTGTGACACTGGGGGGGGGGAGCATTCATTCATTTAACTACTCCTCTCCACAATCCTCTCTTCCTCTTCTGTCACTAGCATTGATTCTTACTCAGCCTGCCCCTCCTCCACTTCCTCCTGACGGTCCAGTTGGTCCATCCTTTCCCCATGACATTGCTCCAGATGTGGGACCTGGTGAGCACGAGATCCAGGTGTGTGCTGCTGATGGAGGTGTAGACTTTGTGGTCCAGCTGTGGGCCTATGATCCAGCTGTTGGTGTGCGAGGCAGTGGTTGGCTCTTGCTCCAGATGTGGATTGCCCTTCAGGCCTGATTGGTCCACACCTTCTAACTCCTTGGCCACATAAGTCATAGGAAGGAGGAGCACGTGACACAAAAGAGGGACTCAGCCTTACACCTCATCAGAGAGGAGGACCCAGAGGAAAGTCTGACATACACATTAAAGGATCCTTCAGAAATGGGGGGGAGACTGGGAGAAAGGGAGGGAGGGGGGAAAGGAAGGGGAAAAGGGAAGAGGGAGCAGGGAGGTCCAGGGAGGGGTGGAGGGAGGGAGGGGACAGGGGTACCTATTACGTTTGTATGAGCAAAAATAAATAAAAAAGAAAAAGAAAAAAAAGAGGGACTCAGAAACTTTCCAAAGTTTGCAAGTATTACTGAGGCATATGCGTTCCTTCTTTTACTGGATAGAGAAAATACATAGAAGCTTAGGTGGCCATAACTTTCTTTTAAAAAACACAATGAAGATTCAAAGGACTGCAGCTGGAGGGAGGGAAAAAGATCTACTCTGTTTGCAATGACAATGAATATCTAGGTCCAAATGTACTTGAGACCAGATCAGTGCTCGCAGACCTTTCCATTTTATAAGCCAAAAAAACCCCAACTTTTTTATGAGTCGAGGTCCACTCCTTATAATCTGAAAAGTCTTGGTTATTTTGGCAGCAGTCAGAAATAATGAAGGAAGGATTAGCAATTGGAAATCACAGTCTTTGGAGACAGAAACATTAGTTAATAAGCTAATTGGAGTTGCTAGATAGCTCAGCTGGGAAGATTTCCTGGTGACCTGAGTTAGATCCCCAGAAGTAGTGGACTTAGTGGACATCCATCTTAGAGTGTTCTCTCTCTCTCCCCCCCATCTCTTCCTTCATAAAATGAAATAAATAAAATATTAAATAAACATCAACATAAGCTACTTGGAAACATTGTGGTCTTAGAAGTTAAAGATTCCTAGGAAGCCTCACTCGCCACGGCCACTTCCACAGTCAAGAAAACCTGACACATGGAGTCTTTCTTCCCTGAACTCCTGCTTCTGCCGTGCTTAGATGGCCATGCACGCCCAACCTATTCCAGAAGTTCCACTACCAACTGGTTCAAGCCCAATGTCTAGTGTTTCCAAAGGTGTTTCATGAAACAGTCTTTTGAGGCTCAGAGGATTTCAGTGCAGTTAGTCTGAATAGTTAGATAAATAATCCATCCCAGTGTGTGACTATCCTGCCATCAAGAAACCTTATATTTGGCTAAGCCAGACTCCTTGAAGTTATTTAAAGGAGGAATCTCAGGGACAGACCCCAGAAAATCTGTATGTCTTTGCCTCTCTCGATATCATAATCCTTATTAGGGGAGAGTCACCTCTTTCAGCACGCAGGTTCAAACCTGCCCTGGCATCCTGCTGCGTGTGCGGCATGCCTCCTGCTCTGCAGAACAAGGATAGAGAAATCCTCCCTGGCCTGCCTTCCGCAGCTCCTGTAAGATGCCCTGTGGGCTCAGGGTCCATTGTGATAGTCTCTTTCTCTTCCCATTCTATCATTTTGACTCTCAACGTTCTTCCCTCTTTCCTTTCCTCTTCCCGGCAGCTCCTGTAGACTCCTTTGGCCTTCTTGGGAGCTATTCCAGGCTGTGGTGCCTACCAAGAACCCTGCATTTTCCATCTCTCCACAGGTCAAGTCTTTGGCCCTCTTTGTGTTTGGTTTTAAGGTGAATCAGTTCAATTTACCTGAAGTCACTGCTGAAGGTAATGCCACAGAATGCTAGCCAGGAAGCTGCGGGATGTTTCTCTGAAGAAAATTCTAAGTTTCTAGGATAATAATGACCTGTCCTCTCCCTTTACAGTCTGTTACACTCTGGGCCTGGAAGGTCCCTGCTGATATCTGAGATTCCTTCTCAAGTACCCAAGGCTGCTCCTGGGTCCACACGGGAAGTGTTCAGTCATACGGGAACCAGGCAGCATTTGTCTAGAACTTAGCATTTGTGTAACTAGCAGCTAGCGTGCCTGTAGCAGGGACACGGTCAACCTGTGTCCCTGTCGCGCTGGTCTCTTGACACTGCACCACTAAGCATGTGGAGGGGGAGGAGTCTGGAAAGGGGGCTCCTCAGGGGTTCGCTGGCACTCCCTGCTTCTTGGCTTTGTTGGGAGGAAGGAGGTCCCAGGACCTAGCTATGTGCTCCAGGGGTGCGGTGCTTGTTGAGCACAGAAAGCCTGCGCAGTAAGGCACAGATTGGGGTTCTGAGCGCCTGGTACTATGAAGTGCATTGGCATCACAATGCCAATGAAGGACTCGGAAAGAAAACACAAAATCCATGGGATATATTTTTGGGGGAGGATAAGCCACGCAGGACAGCAAGAAGCCAGACAGAAAAGCAGATAGGGAAGGCATGAAGGGTCCCAAGGACCAAACCGCAGCCCTCGCTCTGTTCGTAATGAAATATGCTCCCAACTGGCCTCCCATCGATTCGCTCTTAGGTGTCTCTGTAATTAGTGGTGAAAATGTAAATGAGATCTTGAGGCCTCCTGCTTGAAGACCTCAAAAGCTTCCCCCCAGGGACTCCCGAATCATCTCACACAGAATCTTCCTCCCGCTCCTTGGGCCTGGCCTCTGGCGTGCAGATCTGAAATCTTACTGCAGTATCCTCTGCTTCTCCTTCCTCATTCCTACTGCTTCCATCCCTCCTTTCAAGATGGCTTCTCTGATCAGTCTATGTAACACAGGACTTCCCTTGTACCCTGTCTGCCAGATCGTTTCTCCATTTGTCTTCCCAGGTAGAGGTTTTCCATTTTTGAAAGGTACCTGCTCATTTCCTCGCCATTCATTTCCTGTGTCTCTCTCTCCTCATCGTGCTTGATATCCAAGAGATAGACAGTGAGTAATGTCTGCGGGGGTTGAACTGTCTGAGTGGTCTGGCATGAATGACTTATCTCTTTGGATCTTGGCTTCTACACTTAAAACTGGAAGATATTAATATCGGGAAATCTCGACTATGTGAACTCTTCACCCAGCGGCCGAATTTGTGGTTTCAAATTGGGATAAAAAGGCAAACTGAAGCTCAAAGACGAGCCTCAGAACTCCCTCTTGAGGATCTAAAGGTCTGATAGGGATACGAAACTGACAAGGAATGAGTTAAACTACAGATGAGACTGTGAACTGAATCCCTAAGAATTGGCTGTCAATGAATTCAACTGCCACAAAAGGCAAATGTCACTCTCAGCAGGTGTGTCTACAAGATCTCACGGGAGAGGAGATCTCACAGGTGCACCTTGAGGGATGAGCTATTTCAAGAGTGTGCCATTATTTTGTTTCGGAGAGCTTATTTTTAGGTCATCCTACCCTGATTCTTTAAGGCAATCCCCTCATCTCTGCTCTTAGGGTGCAGGTCATACAGTGCGATGGAGACACAGGTGCACCCTCGAACCCAGGCAAGTTGTGGGGTGAAATGAGGATATCCTGTGACACTTGGATTTCCCATATAAACACCTCCTGTGAAATATCTGATACCTGACTGAAATGATTATCATTTGTCAGAAATTAAAATTTAGCTGATATCAAATTAAAATGTCTCAGGATATCAGATGATAATATTGATCCTGCTTAGGCAATGTTTCCCCAGTGAGATTTAGACTTCCATACCAAGTTCTTACAATTAACAGGGAAAACGTATTTTTGGAACCCAAATTTGCCTGATTCCCCAGCTTACTAGGGTTAGGCCTTAAGGAGCCGTATGTTTTGCTGTGCTTAGACAGGCTTAATCCACTGCTGAGTCCATTGTAGTCGCTCTTTTCTACTCTGATGAATAGACCAGTTCTGTCACATATCCTCAGTGGCCCTCTGTCTACTAAGTGACTCCTTACTACTAATGTCCACTTCCACTCAGGAACCAAGCTTATACCATGGCAAATGACACACGTCCAGGTGCTGCTGATGTAAGAGGACACAATTAACTTAAGTTGTATCATAGCTTGCATGGAAACTGCTTTCCATAGGCTCATGGGCTGCATCCTTAGCTGGTGTTAACGCTTGAGAAGTTTGTGGCAGTTTGGGGAGGTGGAGTTTTGGAGGAAGACACGTCTCAGGGGGGTGGTCTTGAGAGTTCGTAGCACCATCTTGCTTCCTCTTGGTTTGCTTTGGCTCTCTCTGCTTCCGGATAGCAGTGTGGACCTTAATCAGCCTCCTGCTTCTGCCTCCAGCCAGATTTCAACCATGAGGGACTCTGTCCCTTCTGAAACCATAAATAAATAAATCTCCCTTTCTCCCTTCAGTTGCTTGAGTCAGGGTAAATCGTCTCAGAGGAAAAGAAGAGCGTGAGTTGTGAGCTGTGACCTCTCCTTGCTAAAGGCCAAGAGTCTGCCGTGCTACTGCTTAGCACGCTTGTACTGTGGCTTCCTTTACGTTCACTGAATGCTGAGTCAGACTCTGTGCTGAGCGGTAGTGACAGCTCATCCCATCCCCCCTGCCCCCAGGAGACCTTCCCAGCTCTTCTCCAACCCTCTTCGTCACCTATCCAGTGCCCCATGCCCCTGCCTCTAGCAGACAAGCCTGTGCTTCCCACGCAGCTCTCTCTCTGCTCGCCCCTCCTTAGAGCATGATCTGAGTGTGAGCTGCTTCCTGGTCTCTGGTATCCCCGCCCCCCAGTGTAGTGTGCAACTCTCACCAGCAAGCATCCACTGGATGAAGCAATATGTTGCAACATGGACACACAGGTCAAGCCCTTCAAGAAAGCAAAGGATGCCAGAGAGGGCTGCTGGCCTCCAGGACCCTGTGTCTAGAACAACTGGTTTTGACACAGGCATCCTACCCAGCATGCTTGGGGAAGCAGCTTAGAGGCCTCTGTCCTCCCAAATCCACATCAGTGACTCCACAGAGCCAATTCTGAGATCCAGAAGGACGCATCTGTGGACATTTCCTCGCACTGCCTTAGAAACACACACAGTGCTAAGAGCCACACAGGCCCCTCTGTCGCCCACCAGCCAGGAAGCCTTTGGAGGCTGTTTCTCAGGGAACATTTCTGTTATATCTTCTCTCCTGGACCATGAAAAAAATAATATTTCCCTTCTGGAAGGCAGAATCCTGAAGGCCAGGTCACCATGCCATTTCCCAAGACAGTGAGACCCCTGCCTGAAGTAGTGGAGGTGTCCTTTCCCCATCTGACAGGTGCACGCTTTCCAGTATGACAAGTCCTCGTGTGCGTGTGTGTGTGTGCGTGTGCATGTGTGCGTGTGTGTGGGGGTGTGCGTGTGTGCGTGTGTGTGTGCGTGTGCGTGTGTGTGTGTGTGGGGGTGTGTGCGTGTGTGCGTGTGTGTGTGCATGCGCGTGCGTGTGTGTGTGTGTGTGTGCGTGTGTGTGTGTGTGCGTGTGCATGTGTGCGTGTGTGTGTGGGTGTGCGTGTGTGCGCGTGTGTGTGCGTGCGCGTGCATGCGTGTGCGTGTGCGCGTGCGTGTGTGTGCGTGTGTGTGTGTGTGCGTGTGTGTGTGTGTGCGTGTACTTGTTCAATTGTCAACTTGACAATTGAAAAACAACTCTGGGCACATCTGCGAAGAGCCGGTGGTTGACTGAGGCCTGAGCAAGTGCGAAGGAGATGGTCCAGCTGATTGGAGAAGACACGGCCGCAGAGGACCAATCCCCGGGCAGCTGATGAGATGAAGAGAGATTACCCAGAAGTTCAGCATCCTTCAGCACATTTTCTCAGACTTGCTATCTGGCAAGAGAGCTTTGTGCTACCCTCAGCAATCCTTGTGGACGTGTGAAGGCTGCTCCCTCGGCTCCAGATGGCGGTGTGAGCTCTCCTGCCAACCTGAACTAAGAACTGTAGCTGGAAATCACAAGCAGGAACTAGACTTCTTGCTCTGCTAAGCTCGTTGGCTATGAATAAACTCATCAGCAACGTGCGGACAAACAGCAACAGTGTGTGTGAGTATGTTGACATGTGTATATGTTGGCGTGTGCTTGTGTGTGAGACAGTGTTTGTGTTGGTATATGTGAGGTGCACACATGGTATAGTGTACATTGTTATGTGTTAGAATGTGGTGTGTTAGTATGTATTTGCTGCATGTATGTTGCATGTGCTGATATGTGTGGTAACTAGATATCTCATGTACATGAAGTTCTTTATGAGAGAGGTGTAAGTACTTTGCTCTAAAGTGCACGTGACAGAAGTTGAAGTGAGGCACACTCTCCTGTCACTGTGTCATTAAGTATCCCCAGGGTAAAGCAGCCTACGGACAGGACGGTTGGGTCTCTGCTGAGTGCTTCAAGGTCTTTCCCACACTGGCTCCTGCCTTGAACTCTGCACATATCCCGCTGACCTGGGCCACCACAACACACAACTAGCGAAATCCCATCTACTCTTCTGTCCGTTGTCCAACTCTTTGTTTGTGTTTTGCTTTGATGCGTGTGCTGGATCACCCTGGAGGAGAAATCTGTTACTCAGACACAGCCACGCTCTCTCTCCCTAAGTCAGCTCCCGATTAATTCTTTCAGCATTCTGGTGAGTGGCTTACAAGGAACCTATTTTTCAAGATGAGAATATTGGGATTCAATAAAGCTAAAGAAACTCTACACAGACAAAAGACTAATGAGTGACAAAGTTCAAATTCTAGTCCAAATGTGTGTGCCATGAAAATCTGTGATTCTACACTTGTGCCTGCTTATAAGAATGCAATGTGGCACACTTCAGTCTTCCATGTACTCTGTGCTTGCTCTACATACTCAATGATCTTGAATGATTCTGAAAAGCTAGAATTTTCTGATTGGATTCTATACTCATGCATTTGGGAAGCACCAGTTTGCTAGTGCTGTGAAATAAATAATAGACTGATTCATGTTCTTGGGAAGAAGGAGAGTAACAGCATATGTCACATGACCAAAGGTAAAACCTCAGGTTCCAGGGACAGGGTCAAGAGGTAAAGTAGGTGTGGTGATGTGTATATACCTGTGACTTACATTTGGGTGCCTGAGGCTGAAGGAAGTATTGAGGTTGACCTCAGTCTCAAACTTTAAGAACTTGCCTTAGAAATAAATAAAAGAGCAAATAACAACTCATTCACTCATGCTGCAGTTTGGTTGCATGTGCTTGATGTCGGGCAGGGCCCAAATAACTTAAGGGAACAGATTTTTGTTGTTGTTGCTTATAGCTCTGGCTGTAGTTCATGGTTGCAGTTCATGGTCCAGGAGAGGTCAGACTAACATCAGAAGCTAAGGAAACTGGTCACACCATACCCAACAGGACTTGTTGAGAGAGACGCACTTTCTTACTTGCCAGTGTGTTTGCATGCCCGCATGACAAAGCATGCCAATCTGCTGAACCTGAACCGGCTCTCTCCATCTTCTCTCTCTTCAGGGTGTGGTTTCACTCACTATGGGGTGGGTCTTCCCTCGTCAAGTAGACAGTCTCTACGTTAACTACGAACTCTTCACAGAGGTGCTTCAAAGGCTCAGCCCTCAGTTCTGCAGTGGACATTTGTCTCTAACCAGCACAACTCAGTTATTTGACAAATATCAATCAGGACCCAACACTCAAGTGACACTTGTAAGAAAAAGGAAGACAGCACGGGTCTGGATGCTCCCTCGTGGACTCGCTACCTACGGAGAAGCAGACAAGGAAGCAAGAAGGCCCCACGGTCAGGAGTGTCCTTCGTGACATGACGGCAGCTGGGATGGCTTCCCGGGAAGAACAAGAGGAGAAGACCGCGTGGGCCACAGGAGGGAGAAGAACGGGCAGCCAGTGTTCCGAGCCCCAATGGCGTATAGCTGGAGAAACACCAAAAACAAGGCTGGGAGGACAAGCACAGGCCAAGCCACCAAGGACGGTGTCATTCACCAAGGAACAGGAACCACCCTGTATTCCCAGGGCAACTACAATGAGTGTCTGGGAAACACAAGCAGACATGGTCGCCCAAGACAGGCAGCGCTTCTGTGTATGTGGAGTCAGTTAGCCTGTGCTCCTGAAATCTATCTGTAAATGAGGATATTGATAAGACCTGGAGCTTGCGTTCTCTCCAGGAGTCCTCGCGTCCCTCAACAGATGACCCGCTCCTTCAGCAGTCACAGGCTCTGTCATTTCTGCTGTGGCTCCCTGACCACCATTAGCTTCTTGGATCGATGAGATTATCTCGTTCCGTGTCAAGGATCCAAAGGCAGCCAGGAGCTGAGACGAGAACTACCCACCTGGAAGAGGTTCAAATATGGCAGCACGCTAAGGAATCCTCTGCTTTGTTTCTTCTGCAGTGTACCCAGACATCGTTCAGGTGGATCAGGACGTGTGGTAACATCAGTGTCTGGCCACAGTCTTGCTTAGCAAAGGTGTCAGGAATCGGGGCAGGTTGTATCTTGCGGCTGAGCTCCACGCAGGACCAACAGATAGATAAGAATAGACAGATACAAGTGTCCAGGATGTCTGGAGAATGTAACTTGGATTCTAATAGATGACTAGACAGTAATGAATGTTCTAAGAATACACAAAGATTAAATAACAGTGAGTCCAGAGATGCTGCGGGTCTCACCCCATGGGCTCCGGGCAATCTCTAGGAGCTTTGTTTCCATGGAAGCAGGTGCAGGTACCACACAAGAGAACTGGCGAGTCCTGTCAGTGAGAATGATGGCAGCCGGTTTGTCTGTCACTCCCCAGCAGCTGCCTTCCAAGTGTCTGTCAGTACTCAGCAGCAATGTTCTTCAAGGTCCCGTGAAAATCAAGGCACAGAGATGAAGCAAGAAGTAAATCCAGACATGGGGGTACGTGCCTGCAATCCTGCCACTGGGAGGAGGAGGCAGGAGGACTAGGGGTACAAAGTCAGAGCTTTCCTAATAAATGTAAATGAATGATAAGTGAATCAACAAAATGCAAAGCAAGCAACAGGAAGCAGAGCTCAGAGGGAAGGGGTGAGTTTGAGTCCTGGCTCTGACCCCCACTTTGGCTGGACCAGACTGTGCGTCAGCACATGTTCTGTTCTCTCTTGTCACTAGGAGCTCATTCCTCAGAATTTCTTGGTACCATTTCTGGTCCCTTATCTGTATCTGGTCGCTTCTGGGAAACAGAGACAGCCTTTGCTTCGTACAAAAGGAAACTGAGAATCTAACGTATGGATATCCATGTCATAGTGATGAAGTGTCATAGTTGGGCACAGGTGTCAACTTGATGGTTGAGGGTTTGAGCTCTGGGTACATTTGTAGAGAATTAGTAGTTGAGTTAAGCCCAGAGCAGATCTGCAGGAGATTGTCTAGTTGATGGGGGCAGACCCAGCCCACAGTGGGTGAAACTAGACCCTAGACAAGTGAATAAAATACAGAGAGCTGGTTGAGGAAGTTAGCATCCTTGTATGCACTTGCCCAGACATGCTGGTCTGGCAAGTAAGGATCGTCCCTCTCTCTGCTGTTAGGTGGAAATGGTCAGGCCAGTTCCCTTGGCCCTGGTATTGGTGGGAGCTCTCCTGCCAGGCAGGACTAAGAACTGTACCTGGACTGTCATAAGAGAATAGACCCCTTGTTCCCTTAAACAGTTTCATCATGACGTCATCAGCAGCACAGAGTAACTGCAACACAAGGTTAGAACTGTCAGAGCTGACGCTATAATCCCAGTCTGTAGATGCTATAGCCATAAGTATTCAGTAGCCCCAGCCTTCCTTCTGGGGAGGAATGGCCACCCCAGGACAGGCAGTTGGAGGTGAACGCTCACACGTAGCGCTGACCAGCCAGTCAGATAAGTGGGCGGGACGGGCCAAAGAAAAGCAAAAGATAAAACCTTTGAACTATTCCTGCCTCCCATGGGTGTGAATGCAAAAGACCCAGGTTCCAGCCGTGCCCAGCGTCTCCTTGGAATCTCCCGAGTAAATGGAATGAACGTAACATGGCTTGCGTGCAGCTCCAGTACTTACTGTCCTACAATTACAGGGAGCATTCCCGACACCGTGTGATTTCCAGGTCTGTAAAGCATAGAGCGGTAGCCACTGAAATCCCCCCCTTCATCTAGTGTGGTCCCCAGATCAGTAGTACCACAGCACTTGGGAGCTTTTAGCAGTGCAATCTCAGGCCTCTCCCAATCCCGCAGATCCAGAAAGTGCATTTGTTAAGATCTCAGGGGACCCTGGAACAACGCAAGGTTGGAACAAGATTGTAAGAAACCTCTGTACTCTAAATGCAAGCCAGCAGTATCCGAATGGCCTCAGAGCAGAAAGAATGCAAACCCACCACATCTGACGCACACGATGCCCTATATGGGAAGGTGGAGCCTGGCTATAATGGCTCTTTGTGCATGTGGGAGGAAGTGAATATGTCGGGATGTTTGCCTGTGCTAGAAAGCCCTCGGTGCACGTGGCTGGGCTATTGAAACCCTGTGTACCAAGGCTGTGGCAAGAATTTATTCAAAAGGACCATGTCCTACAAATTACAGAAACTGATGCATGTGCAAAGCACAGCTCCCCTTTGCAAGGACTCGGATCACAGTGGGCACAACGCTGGCTGCACGGGGTCTTTGCAGTTACTGAAAGTTGGTCCTAGGATGTGATAGTCTAATCCTGGGTGTCCACTTGACCACACCTGGCATTAACTAAGATCAGATGTCAGACCACCTGAAGAGATGATCCGGTTCAATTCATTTACAATACAAAGACAGGCCCTAGATCCGATTGGAACCTCCCAGTAGCCAACCAGATAAAAGCAGAAGACTTGGAAGAGAGACTCTGGGCAGCACTGAGCCTCCAGGATGTTTGCGGTGACTTAGCTGTCCCCAGCTTCAGCCACCAGCCATGTTGTCTCAACTGTGAAAGACTGTTTCCCTCCTCTGGAACCATAAGCTGAATAAATCTCCCTTTCTCCCTTAAGTTGCTTGACTTTGAATGCTGTCTCACAGCAAAGTTAAGAGTAACCTTTACACAGGATGATAAGTGAGGGGACGGCGACAAGGTAGAGAGAAAGGCACAAAGGGGAAGAAAACTTCAAGTTTGGAGAGAAGCATGTGTGTGTGTGTGTGTGTGTGTGTGTGTGTGTGTGTGTGTGTGTATGAGAGAGAGAAAAAAAGTAGAAGAAAAGAAGGAGGAGGAGGAGCAGTAGAAGGAGAAGAAGAGGAGGATGAAGAGTCTAAGGAGGAAGAAAAGAAGAAGGGAAAGGAAGAGGAGGAGGGAACACAAGCAAAGGAAGAGTACAGAAAACGGGCAGGAACTTTAAAGCGTCAGAATAACATAATTTTAGAGAACTTCCTTTATGCAAGGAAAGACTCATCTATTATGTTATATATTTAATAAAAAAGAACACTTAGAAAAACTCAAGTTAATTCTGCGGAGCCACATCATGTGAGGCGAGTTTTCAGCCTTTAGTGCTAACAGGAAGCAAGCCTCAGCTGAGGTTGCACATCGTGGTCCATGAGACGCCCGTGTGCTCAGAGAGCCCAAGACGCGATGTGCCCCGTGACAGAACCCTGAAGGGTCCTCTCAGGCTGCAAGCCCCAGAGCCGGAAGCCCCGTGACCAGCCTCCTGAGGGGTCACCTCTCAGGCTGCGGCACAGTCTGTCCCATCTCCAGCAACCAGCCCTTGTCTCTCCCCAGGCGCCTTCTGGAACATTCGAGGCTCCTCTTCCTCTGTTACCTGTACCCGGAGCAGCAAGACTCGCCGCTCCTTACTTCTCCCTTCTTCCCCAGTGCCCACAAATCATTTTCCTCCACTGAAACCCTGAGTGTGATGCACCTGAGATCAGAGCTGGAGACAGCTTGTCAGTGACTGGATAAATCTGCTTGCAGACAGTCTGCCCTGCCGACGGAAGGAACGAGAAATAGTAAACAAAAGGACCACATCCAACAGGATGGAGGTGTGGCCTCTCAGGGGCAGGAAGAGGCCCACTGACTGCTTCATAAAAAGTAGGTACCACCTGTAAGCACAACGAAGACAGAGGTGTTACGATCCTGAAATTCCTGGGCATGCACTCACCAAGGTACAAACTGTCACTTGTAAAGCAAAGAACCTAAAATCCTCTCCCCAAACAGGTATCTAAGGACAAAGCCTAGAATTGGCCTTTACTGTCTGTTTTTCTCCAAAGTGCACTGCTTGGGCCTGCTGACCGCATTCAAACTCTCCACCGAAGGCTACACATGTTGACTCCCATCTTAAAAGAAACTATGTTCCGTCATAACTGAGGAAACAAACGCAGCCCTCTGCACAGACCTGGTGCAAAGCAGATGCCGTCCTGCTCCGTTTTGTTCCCAGACTCACACCATCTCCTGCGTTATTTCAGCTGTGATGTTCCCTCCTGCAATTTCTCATCTGTTCCACACGTCATTTTTTTTTTTTAAGGTTCAGTTGGAAAACCGCTTACTTCCACCTGCCCTGTTAAGGGTATGCACCATCTGCACATTTCCAGTTGGAAACAAGCACATCCTTTCTCTCCCAGGGGGAAATCATCGATTCTCCGCGTGTGATCCGCTGCTTGTCCTGCCAGTGGGGACATCCTTTTGAAGTGGTTCTGTGTGAGATATCACATCATTGATCTGGTGGGAGACCAGAGGTCCAGTCAGTGCTGGGGTGTGCGTGGGACACTGGAATGAAGGGGTTTCCTGTTTTATCGATACGCAGGGAGATCTACCAGCCAGAGGCACTCATTGACTGCATGAATGAGCGAGTCTTCAGCTCTGGGGAGCCAAGGAGGGGAGCCTCAATATTGATCATCAACTGCCTTTGGGAATGAACCCAGAGATCCTGCTGCTCCTGGCATGAATGCACCTCCACTCAGGATGGGATACACTACTGTATGTTCACAGACGATGTGAACTCTGCCCTTATCACAAGACATCAGGAGAACAGGGGGTTGGGACACGTTATGTCACTGATTTACCCGTGCACTCATTCACCTATGTGTTAACTGACTCTGTGTTTGCTATTCATACCACTCACTAGGGTGGGAGTCCACTCACTAGGGTGGGAGTCCACTCACTAGGGTGGGAGTCATTGACAAATGCCCCTCAGTTTAGTCCCTGACCTTGGAAGACACGGATTTCTTAGGCAGCAGTCAACAAGGAGCTAACAGGATGCAGTCCAGCGGCCAGGGCTGAGCTGGGCTGTGATCTGCTGGATCCAAAGCCCCTCTCAGGAATTTTCCATGGCCTCAGTGACTCATTGGACTTCTCTGAGCATTCTTGCTTCCCTCTTACAAGGCTCCCTCCGTGGGACCTGGAGTCAGTATGCACACGGAGTCTGGCAAATAGATAATGTGAAAGGATCCCATTCAATGTCCTTGATAGACCTTTCCTTCAGAATGTTTACATTTCTAACTCATTTATCTCCTGGAAGGGGGAGGCACTTGCTATTTGAACCTCCTGGAAGCTCCCCCTATTCAAATGGGAACTTGACATAATTTCCGTGTCTCCCAATCCACCTAGCAATTTAGCAAGTGGGTATCGACACCCTGTGTGAGGAGCACAAAGGATCACCGAGTGTCTGCTTCTTGCCTCAAGTCAAACAGCAATGACCATCCTGGTGAGGTTAACTAGTGTGTAAGTGATTCTGAGAAGTGTCATCATCCCACTGCTGTGTCTTAGAGGGAATGAGGGAAGGTTCATTAAGCTGTGGAGAGGCAGTGCAGGGTTCTAGCTGAGCACATTCTCTCTGACCCTAAGCTCCATCTTGCGCCTCAGTTTCTGTGTATGGGGTCTAAAATTCCATGCTTGTAGACTAAAGGTATATGTGTGTGTGAGGTGGGTGGGGGACTACACTGCCAACCAGGAGCCAAACACTTCAATCATGACAAGATGCTGTATCCCGGGGCACTGCAGTGAGCTCTGTAGTCACCAGATCCACACAATGGCCGACACATCAACATTCCCCCAGGAATAAGTGAGGTTATCTCAGGAGAAGCAAGGATATCGCAAGAGAAACAACTACACTCCGTGGGAATCTTAGGGGTGGGTGCTGGCAACTGAAGGGGACGTGTCCCCACCTGTGGCTTTACCCAGTGAGGACCCATGTGTACCATCACAAAGTCCTGATCAAGATGGCAGAGACAGGGACGGATGGGTGAAGGGACAGGAGGGTGGAAGATGAGGGGATGGGAGGGGAGGGAGAGGAGGCTTGGGAAAAAACTCATTTTGTTTGTGCATTAAAAAAAATTCTAAATTGAAAAGAAAGAAAAAAAGATAAGATTGGATAAAATAGCCATGAACTTGCAAAAATAAGAAATGGAATAAAATAAAAAAGATACGCGTACAATGCTTCTGCCAGTGCTGGACACACTGTAGATATCACACAAAGTGGAAATAGAGAGAGACAGGCGGTTAGCCTTACATCTCTGACTAAGAATAACACTAGAGTGGACTCCAGGTCTCTAACTCCTGAGTCTCTGTAGATAGATGCTTAGTAGCATCTGGTGGATAGAGTCATGGTCCCTTGGATCAGAGAACAGTGACTTAGCTAAAGAGGGGCACTATGCAGAGACTAGAAGGAAAATAAGAGACTGTTTCTCATCTAAAGAAAAAGAATGGGAGTTGGGGAGTTTGAGGGAGGTGTGTGCATCTACGTGCAAGTGGAATCAGAAAGGGGCTGGGATGTCCTGTACCCCAGATTTTCCAGCTGTCACTCTTGCCTGGGACCCGGCAGCCTTCTAGGATGTTGAGACAGCAGATGTGTTGCCCCTCTGTCCTGTTCACTGTTCACTGTTCACTGTTGTGTGGATGTGTTTCTGCAAGAGCATCTTAAATGTGGGATGCGCGTCTTTCCCCCTGGAGGCTCTGATTAACTATAAAAACCCATACGATTTTGGCTCACAGAGGCAGGATGCGCTCTTCAGAATCAGCACAGGACACACTGAAGCATTCATAGCAGAGCCAGTTAGATTGTGACAAGCTTTTCCTTTCCTCATTACATAAATAAGATATAAAAGAAAAGAAAAACCTGAAGACGACATGTCTTCATTTCTGCGTCTTCAACTCCCATCTGTAAACAAGGATAAAGCTTTGGCCTTCCCTCCATGGAGACCGGAGGAATCAGATAGAAAATGGACAGAAATCAGGTGCCCAGTGGCTGGCCAGGGCCCTTTCCTCTTGGCCTGCTAATGCAGCCTCCACACCACCTTTCTCCAGGAGTGGACAGATAATTATGGCCCAACAGCTATTTATTAACCTTTGTTTCCACATAATTATATCAACTCTCTAATTTGCATCTATGAACACAAAATAGAATAGCTAATTGCATTTCTTTTTTTTTTCCCTCCACTAATTGCATTTTTAAATCACTATCGCCAAGACGCGGGCTTAGCCAACATAACAGAAGTGCTATTATAGAACAATTATCACCTCCAATATGTGCAAGCCCACAAAAGCAAAGTACAGCACTCATCCTGGATCGTTCACGGAGATGTATCCCAGCTCCCGGCCTATGCTGTCTCTCCAGTTTGCCGGTGTCAGCCTTACTCAGAATAAATACCACAAAGTAAATTCATGATTAGAATAGAAACATGTTTTTATTTTGGGCTTCCACATGATTCCCAGTAGGCTTATGAAGTTTGGATTAATCATCAAATCCTCCCTCACCATTTTCTAATTAATTCCATAGATGACCCTGCTTTGATCAATTTTACAGATTTCATTGTATTCAGTTAATTAGGAAATTGAAGCCATGGATTTTTTTCCTTACTTCAGGAAACACCAAGTGACCTGGAGTGATGTTTGATGAGTTACTATGAATCTAGAAAAATGAGGGTCTACCCCTGTAGTAAGCTGTGATTGACCTCAGAGATGGAGGTGAACAAGTGTTCTATCATATATCCAAGTATGCTGCAGAAAAATGACTGAATTTCATTCTTACGCAAGAGAAGGCATGCAACATTGACTGGATATCTCCAAGGGAGAAAGAGGAAGAGCTTTGGATTTTGGAATGACAAGGATCTGGTTTTGTATTCACAATTCTTCTACCTGGTAACCATATGAACTTCAGCAAATTATTGCATCTCTTTGGAACAGTTTCCTTGAGAACACACTGTCGATGATAAAAGACAATATGGAATTGCTTGGAGAAGTATTTGACTCATAGGACTAAACGTGACGATCACCATTATTTTCATTGCCACAGTTATCATCATCACATCATCCTCTTCATCAGCATCAAGTGGCTTCACAATAATTATCTACTTTTGAAAAATTATTAGAAAATGTGGATATGCTTCTTCTTGTGGAAATGAAGACACCATGTCTCAGGACATGCATGGCACCTTGCTAGTATCAGAACTGACAGGTGTTCAACAGGAAACTGAAATCCTGTGTGTTCAGTTGACCTGGAATGTAGATCTTGTAAACAATGGTACTGATATTTAGCAGTGTGCAAGTTGTACACACTAACATCCCATTTATGTAAATTACCACTGTTATTTTCATATTTGAGACATAAAGTTCACCTTTCAATGAATCCATTTATGGAGAAATGTAAGTGAAGATTTATGTCTCGTGGAAATAGCAGTATGGGCAACATAGGCAACTTAACTAAAACAAACCTTTCTTATCTCATGGGCTGTGCAAATCAGGAATCCGAGCAGGTAACTTTAGTTGAGCCCTTCTCACGGTCTTTCAGTTGGCAGGAATTGATTGTCCATCTCAGGGCTTCAATGGGCACATTTAGCATCTATTCTCTGTGATGTAGAGCTCTCCAAGCCATGAAGATGGGCTGGCTGTGAGCTGACAACACCAGCTCTTTAACATGTGGTCTCTCTCTAAAACACCCCTTGGTATTGCAAAACCTGTCTACTACTAAGAGGCTCAAAACCCAGACCCTTCCAAGGAGGATGTTACAAAGATAGGAGTCATGGCTAACATCTTAGAGGCTGTGTAACAGTTGGTTACTCTTAACTATTGCTGTGAGAGAGAACACCCAAAGTCAAATAACTTAAGGGAGAAAAGAATATTTATTCATCTAAGGGTTCTAAAGGGCAGATATAATCTCTCATGGTGGAAGCGGCATGGCTGGCTGGCCGAAACTAGAGACAAGCTACATTACTCCCATCCATGTGGCTCAAGGCTGGCAGATTCCTGGACAATCTCTCTTCTCCCATCTTTGGTTCTGTGGTTCCTTTTATCTGGTCCACTGCTGGGAGATTTCAATGGGATCTGGGGCTGCTGGTCTTTGTACTATCCAGATAATCTCTTCAGGTGGTCTTAGCTGATCTTAAGGTCAGCCAAAGTTGACACCCAGGATTAACTGTCTCATGCTGTGTATGTAAGAATGAGTTAACGTGTAAATGAGACTAGCATTTGAAAATGAAGTTGCTACACATATCATTTCCAAAAGGGAGAATTTTGACTTTAGGCCCCACTTGGGCATTGGGAGGCTGACAGCACCATGACTTTCATTCTCATCCGTGTTTCCTACCAGTGGCTTTTGTCTGCTCTGTCCACACTTCCTTGTCTAGGGAAGCTCTGCTTCCCACCAGAAGCCTTCCTTATGAGCTTTTAGCCTTCATCCCCTTACTGCTCTTCTCCATCCCAATCTATCTGACAGTGAAACCTCTCCAAATCCACTAAGGTTCAGCTCCCGTTCCATCTTGTTCCTAGAGCTTTTTCCCAAGCTGAAGGGCCTTTCCACTTTGATGTTCTCAAAAGAAGAGCAATGCTTCTGGCTCTTTAAAATCCTCTTTAATTCGAATCTGCCCTAATCTTTGACAGACCGTGCCAATGTGGTAAGACTCAGTAATGAAAAGTGGCAGGAAGCAGGTAGCTACCTCTGACGTGCAGTTGGGCACGTGGGGCGCCGCATGCGTGAGGAGAAGCCAGCACATTACATGCAGAGCCACACCTTGGCACTGTAGAGCTCGTTGCCAGCAAGGACCTGAGATTGGCCTCTGGAGACACTGTGGCCTTCTTTGTTTTCCTCTCCCGGAGAGAAGCTGACCTTTGTGGCCAATAAGATTTGGAAGAAGGAAAAGCAGATGACCTCATAGACACAGTCACCTTCTGAATTGCTCCCTCTGGAGAAATGCAGCCGCCATGTCCTGGGAACACAAGGCACCCTGGAGAGAGGCTCACCCTGCACAGAGCAGAATCCTGTCTCACAGCCAACACCCCCCTGCCATCCACAAGAAGGAGCTACTTGGGAACCCCCAGCCCCACTCACCCCACCCTACAGCCATGGCTAACATCAATCAAGCCCTGGAGTAACCTGGACAAGCATCACTCACACAGCAGGGCATGAATTCCAGACACGAGAAGGAGCCAAAGGAAGGAAAATTCTCTGATTTGTTTTACATTTCGGAGCTATCTTCTCTGCACTGGTAGCTCACTACCATGCAGCAGTAAAGAGACCACCCAAGGTCACATATATCATGGAAAGACTCAGGACCAGGGATGAAGAAAACGGTCCTGTCTCCTGCTCTTTGTCCAGTCACTAGTTGGTGGCAAGTTCATTGACCCTTGTCTTTGTGCCATGTGGGGAAAGAGTGTATTGCCAATGGGGTAAGATTCGGTAATGAAAAGTCTCTGTGCCTCCACATAAACATATCTGAAAGTTCAGGTCCTCAAGAAGAATGTGTAAGATCTTCAAATCCCACACATAAAGTGAGCAGTCAACGCCGGTGGCCGCACAGATAGACTAGTTTGCACATTATCATTGCTTAGTCATAGGATCCATACAAATTACAGGTCTCCTGATTCCTCAGAGTATGTTTAAAGGAAAGTCCTGTGCAAGAGTCGACAAGCCTACGTTGACATGACAACCTCTTGGATTGCCCGTCCATTCCTTTCCCCCAGGTTTTCAAGTATTCTTTTCCTGAAAAAAGTTTGCATTTATTCAGAATTGAGAGACTAGCCTTGTTTCATTAGCAAAATTAAAGTTTTCCTTGGAAACAACAGAAAGTTTAAGGGAACCCAAGTGGTTGTATTTAGGATCCTCCAATCTGCTCAAGGTCTATCTGTGAAGGATTAAGCCCATGCCAAAGGTTGTAGCATCTTAACAATATTCCATGAGCCTTCTGACTTACTTCACTGTGTTTGCCTTTCTTGTGGCACCATCTCCATCTTGCACTCCCTTAAGTGACTTCTTCACTGATCATCCCCAAGCCTTCTGCCACCCCCCAGTTCATTTCTTCTGCTGACCACTTAGATGTTAGCATAGCCCATTTCTAAAATATTTTGTTTATTTATTTACTCTCTCTCTCTCTCTCTCTCTCTCTCTCCTCTCTCTCTCTCTCTCTCTGTGTGTGTGTGTGTGTGAGAGAGAGAGAGAGCACTGTGTGTTCCCGTGGAGGGTCAAGGGTGACTTCAGGAATCAGCTTGGATTGCTTCTTCCTCCTTCCTATTTCACTCTGGGATTTTCCAGGCTCTGCCCACCAGAGCCAGAAGTGAAGGAAGCTGCTTTTTCTGCCTGGCATTGTACATGGGACCTCAGATCCAAACTCAGGATCTTCTGCTTGCGAGGCAGAGTCTTAACCCCTGAACCATCTCTCCAGACCAGCATAGCCCATTTTTTGAGACTCTCCTCACTTGTGCTTTAGAATTTTTTCTACTTCCTTTTCATTAATAATGCTGACCCTTTTGTCAAAAGCAGATGTCCCCATGTTTGTGGACAGTGTTTCTTTCGGTCTCCCACAGTGAGTCCACACCCCCTCTACACCAGCTCTTTCTCATTGGCTTTCACTTATCACATTCTGAAGTTGTCCTTTGACGTGACATGCCTGTCTCCTCCACTAAAATCTGATCTTATTTATGTAGGCATCAGCAATATGCAGCCCAAAGCTTAGAACTTGGCGAACACTTATAAGAAGTTACTGAACCCATCTGACTTTGTTGGTAACTCTGAAACACTGTGGGCACGCATAGGGTGGCAGGCCTGCAGGCAATTATTGCTTTTGTTTCTACTGCCCTTGCTGAAACGGCTATGCATGAAGAGCTAGTGTTCACATCCTAAGTGGAATCTGTTAAAACCATAGCAGGGCATTTAATTTGGCTAAAAGCAAAATGGAGAAAGAAAATTCTACCTGTGTAATAGTCACTGGGGAAATCACAATACATGCCTACTGAGAAAGGGGAAGGAAAAGGAATTTATACCCCCTCCATGGCTCCTAAATACAGTCCAGGAAATGAAATTCTTATAAATCGATGGAGTATAACATATTGACTGGTGTGTAGATGAGATAATTAGTATTAGACTATTTCAGTGTTCTACAAGAATGTTCCATAGAACTGTAATGCTACCAGATAGGTCTTGAGGGAAGACCCTTGCTCTGGATGAGTATGTTCAGAGATCACAACAATTGATATTCTATTTCTTTTCCATTTCATAAATTACATTTGCATGCTGAAATCACTGGGAAGTTTTGTGGTCAAGAAACATTTAACTGTTTAACTGAGCATTTCTTGAAACTTCTGCTTTTGTCCTCCTCACTACAATGACCCAACCGAAGCACCACTATGTGGGAGACACTTGGGGAGTGGTAGGCTAACAGTGGGGTGCCTCTCCCTGAAGCATTCTTTAGGACTGGCTTCTTTTGAGACCCACTAAATGAGTGCACGTCATCTCTGGATTAGTGTCTACAGTCAGTCCAGTCCTTCTGGTAATAGTTTGCAGGATAGCTTTTAAGAATGAAATTCTCTTCAAATCAAAATCCAGAAGCATTAAGTGGAATGCAGGAGGCACATTGAATGGAGAAACAGTGACATTCACTCCACCCGTGTGTACCTGAAGGTAGGGCAAGGCAACCCTCAGAGGAAATGGAGGCGAGAATCTATCAGATCGTCAAGGAGGAGAGAATTTGAAACCCTGGAAGGAAGGGGCTTCAACATCTCAGGCGTTTAACCTGTATGAGGCCCACCGAGTTTTCTCCCCAAAGATGCTATGACGCACGCTACGCACCCCTCTGAGTCTCACTTTGGGCTTTTGGAAGGGTTGGTTTTTTGCTCCCTTCAACCAAGAGGCTACTTAATAGGCAGGATCAATGAGCAGTTATTGAGCAAGTCTTATATGCCAGTCCCTTGTTTAGATTTCATAGGAATTGAGAAAATACAACAAGTCTTGCCCCAGAGAAATTCACTGATGGAAGATATAGCCATGAAATCTTACTCAAACAGAATAGAGCAAATGCTGGGTAAAAGCATGTTAGAGAATGTTTATTTGACGTGTGCTGAAGACAGGTTTCAAGCAACTTCCTGGTTTATTGAATTCTTAGGATAAGTCTTGAAATATAAATTTGAAGACATATAGCACATTCTAAAATAAAAGGATTACTCGTGCCAGGATGTCAATATGTGAAGTGATGATATATATATATGGCGATTAGAACATGTCCAGCAAAGGGTAGAAAGAGATCAACCTGGATAGGGAATCGCCACGTGCAAGGATGGGAAGTCACAGGGCATTAAAAACACCTCCAGGCAGCTAAATCGTGTGGTCAGGTTTGCATTCCAGAAAGACATTTTTAATAACTGAGTGAAAATTAATGTGTTGTGGGCAAGACAGTACCTGCTAACAGAGGGACAATGGGAATGGGCAGGAAGTTTTCAAGTGAATTATAAAATAATTTTACATTAATTAACAATAAAATGTCAGCTACAAAATGTCTTTAGAGATTATAATGGTGCTTGGATATTACTTCCCTTATTCATCCCAAGTTCCAGATTTTTCTGCGTTGCAGAAAATGATTGATTTTCTAAGAACATCTCAGATGTGGGATTAAGATCTGTTTAAACCTTACCAGGCTTGACACATAAATTGTCTTGTTCGCGGCTTGGTTTACCCTGTCTGTGAACTGGGGATGACAGCCTGGGATATTGTCACAGGGTAAAGATTCTTCTTGCTCAGGACCCGTGGCCTCTGTGAGCCTGGGTCATTCACCTTTAGAAAGAGAACGGGGCCTGGGGAGATGGCTCAGGGATTAAAGCCTTTGCTTTAAGCAAAAGGACCTGAGTTCGGATCCCCAGATCCTATGTAAAAAATTCCAACCTTGAAAAGCAAAGCCTGGGGAAATCACAGAGCAAAACAAATAGTAGAAGAGCAATTCACGATGATTTTTGGTGTCAACCTTGAGATGACACAAGCACACACACTCATGTGACCTCTTGTACACATACCTGCACACACAGACAGCCATCTACATACAAAGTACACACACACACACACACACACACACACACACACACACACACACACAGATGCACATGAAAGAGAGAATGGATTGGATAGGACTGGCTGTTTCAAGCATTTTAGCCCACACAGAACCTCTTACCACAGGAAACTGTCCGCGGAAGGCTTCTCTTTGTCTTCTGCTCTCCCAACGGAGCCAGCCAAAGTCTAGAGCTCTAAATTCAAGAGCAAGTGTCCTCAGAGATGGCTAGCAGGGTCACAGGGCAGAAGTCCCAAACCCAATTTCTCGACTTCTGTAGTGAACTCTGAGGTACCTACCCAGAGTCCTGTAAACTCCAAGACATCATAATTAGCATGAGCATCTCGGCAAGTCTAGTTCTGCCCTTCACAGGATCGCTTTGCCCATAGGTGGCTTTGTAGTGTGTATGCATGCTGATCTCTGGTCTCTTGGGTTTGAGATTCACCATAGCAACCCAGCACATGGTAAGGACCTTCATGTCTGACTGTACCTGATGTTGTTGGTTGAGAGAATTATGAATATTAAAGCTCACCCCAGGATCCTAGGAGTAATTCTATTATAGAGAAGCTGGGATCCAGGTGGAAATGCACTTCAGTATCCAATGCTACCGGGATGAATATTGAGCATTACTGCTGGTTTGACCATAAGAATCATAGTTACTTCCTTTTGTGTTGGGGATTCCACAATCCATCTTCTCCAAGACTTTTATGAAAGTTCAGGATTTGGGCACAAGACCCTTATTCTACAAGTGTTAACCTTCTGTTTTTAACCTTAAAAAAATCTTCCAATGTTCACATAACCCATGACAGAATCAGAACACCGAAATGAAAATGTTATTAGCGAGACAAGCAAACATCCACAGTACATATTAAATTCAAATCACAGCCAGATGATCGATGGCTGGCCATATGGCCAAGCGATCCTCATGTGGTGTGATGGCATGGAAAGTGGGGCACGGCTAGCTGTGAGTTGATAACAGGGGTCCAGTAGCTGCTTTCTCGCTTCATTGGAGAGCTTTCCTATCCTCGCAGCAATGAGCAGCACATTTTCTCTGTTGCACTTGATAAGGGCAAATTGGCACCAGGAGATGGAAGAGAGCTGTGTTCAGTCCCAGGGTTCAGCCTCCAATTGACTGGAAGAGTTGGACAAATTGTTTTCCTCTCGTTTGGAAACACTTATCAAGGCCCAACAAGGAAGGTAATATGGGCCACTGGCCGGGCAGACACATCCCTCAAAAGAGACCCCAGAATAATGAAACTGTGAGACTTTGCCAGTCCTGCAGAATAAAGAACATTCTGTAGCAGATTGCTTAATAAAGGGTACCCCACTGCGTAATTTAGTGGCGCACTTCAAAGAGCCATCCAGCGGGGCCATTGTAACCTTCCAGTGCTCTCAGGAAGAGCGGCTCTCTGCATGCGGTCTCGCTGGAGCCTAACAACTTCCCCTCCCTGGAATGCTCAGTACCTCTCAGCTAACCTTCATGAGCATCGCTGTCTTGTTAATTCTCACCAAATTCAAAGTCTCATAGCCTTAAAATGAATAAATAATGAAGTTCTCCATTCCAAAAGCTGGCAACCAGGCTATGTTTGATCACTCCTCTCTCTCTCTCTCTCTTTCTCTCTCTCTCCTTTTACCTCCCCTTCTCTTCTTCTCTTTTTTTCTCTTTTCTCTGTGTGCATGTCTGTGTGTCTGTGTGTGTCTGCACCTTGATTTGTGTGCCCTGAGTTTTCTAAGTTTGTTTATCAGTTCCAACAGGACTTTGGGTGCAACCTCAGGCCACAGAGACACGTGTTAGCATTTGGGGGAACACCCCCACCCCAATGGCTTACATTGATCACTTCCACTCTTATAGTTGCTGGGGTCAGCTGAGTGACTGAGTGATCCCTCATGCATGGATGGAATGGGTTGTCCTGAGACTTGAAAGCCAAGTGCAGAAGTTACCGAACAGGCAGGGACAAAGGGCAGCGCTCAACAGTAAGCATTTTTCAATGTCTGGATGAAACCTTATCCTGATTTTATCATACCCAATGGGAGAAGACTTGGGATGCTAATATCATCCTCCTACAATGTGCAGGCCAAACGTTACAGTGAAGCATCATTTGGACCAATGTTAAGAAGGGGCGGACAAGCCCAAGCATGGTGTAGCCTAACCCTGTTCTGCTGACTCTGCAGGAATCCAGCTTGAGTCTTCTTCGTGTCAATAGCCTTCTGAAATCAGGACACTAAGACTTCCTCGTGTGATTCAGGAGGTTAGAGAACTTGACCTCCGTTCCTGCTGCCTATTTGCCTGGAAGGAACGATCTCTAATCTTGGCAGAGATATAGGACAGAAGCAAAATCAGTCTCTACTGGAGAAAAGCTTCCGGCTTCTGGGGAAGCCACAGAGTCTGCTCTGGATTGGGATACATGTGAGAAATAAACCTTTGCCATCTTATACCCTGTGACTTACGCTGTTCTTTTTGGCATGGCAAAACCTGACCTCCCTCTCCTTTCCTGACATATTCTGCATTCCAAAAAGAAGCCAAGCTTACTTAAATTTTGTCTCAGGATGAGAAAGTTTCAACTACATTTGTCAACAAATGACAAGATTTCCTTCAACAACTTAGATCTAATAAGTAAGTCCCCAGAGCATAACCGTAGCTCTTACATTCAATCATTCAAGAAAGGGTTATAAAGTAGCTATTACCTGGCAGCAAGCACACCAAGAACAGACCCTAGTAAGGGCGCGTATCTTGTACATATCAAGGGTACATGTCGACTAAGGCACACATGAGATGAGAGTTGTCCTTGACAGGCTCATATGTTTGCCTTCTTAGCTGCTGTTAATGTCAGGAAAGGTCGGGACACTTTCAGGAGGTGGAGAGTTTCTGCAGGAAGGCACGTCGCGGGGCAGATCTTCGGTCGGCTAGCCGCCGTCCTGCCTCCACTAGCAGCCTGCTCTAGCTACCTGCTGCTTTCTCTCCCAACCTCCACGATGGTCATGACCTAAGCTGCCTCCAGCTCCGGCCCCCTACCTTGCCTTTTCTGTCATAATGAACTGGCCCTATCTCCTCTCTGAAACCATTAACAAAATAAATCTCCCTTTCTCCCTGTAAGTTGCTTGAGTCCGAGTGTTGTCTCGTGGCAGCAGAAAGAGTAACTGCAACAGCACTTTTCTAACTCCAAGATATTGTTGCTCACTAGGGCACAAAACCACATAAGAACGCAATTCTCAAGACAAATCATCATCTAACAGAATGCACGTGTCAACCATGTGTCTGGAGACCTTCAGAGGATCAACACATTACTACCTTAGGAATCAGAATGGGGGGGTGAGGTTCACAGAGATGACATCATCCACTGGCCTGAACATTTGAGTTAACGACCTCCAGGGGAAATGACAGGAAGCAAGAGAGCAGCAGCACCAGGAAGGAAGAAGAACAACCACAGAGGAAGTGGGAACAAGAAAGGCCTGATGACTTGGGGAAATAATGAAGAACAATTTAGTGACCCAGAAGTACCTGAATGAGCATGGAATGCTGGGAGAATACTGGTGACTTGAGAGCCAACATTCAGCATTTCGCATGAGGCAGCTGATCCTTGAGAGAGAATGTTCCAGAACATAGAAAGCAGACGAGGCCCGTCTTGGATGTCTGAGGCCAGTAACTGACCGTGACTCACTTTTGCTGCAGTCTGTGAACGGGGCGATGGCTGAGCCTTCCCGGAATCAAGAGGAGTGGGCGCTCTTGACAGCAGCAGTGGTGAAGCTAACAAGGGTCTGAAATCTTATGCCAAGTCAAGGTGACCAATGTCTTCTTTCTGGTTTACTGTGGGAACATTAGCCAGAGAGCTGTCTTGCTGTCGAGATGGGTTCCCACTGTGAAGAACATGCTCCAAGGTGGAGCCGCTGCCAGAGATGGGCCTGGAAGATCGGCCCACTTTAGCAGAAGAGGCGCCATGTTGCCCGTGTTTAGAAAGCAGAGTGTAACTAGGGAGCTGAAAAGTTGGAGAAACAGTAAGGGAATAGGACACTTAAACATAAATGAGATTAAGTAGTAGGCAAGAAGAAACATTAAGACGAGGTGTTAACTTTAGGGGAACAGGGAAAAGTTCTGGGATAATGCCAAGAGTGGTACTTAAACATAGAAGCAATCCTGGCTAGCATATAGAATCCCAGGATGTGGGAAGCTGAGATAGAATGTGTGCTACGAGTTTGAAGCCAGCCAGAGTCACATAGTAGATACCAGGGCACCAGGCCAGTCAGAATGGTGCAGTAATCGTCTTGTCTCCACTAAGTAAATAAGTAAATGAATAAGCACAGGCAAATCTGAAATCTGGCCTCCCCCCCTCTATATTTTACATCTTTGGAGTAAAGTCATGATATGTATCTTCTGCAACTAGTTCCATGCTGTTGTACAGAGATGAGTAGGTAGAACATATAGCCCAGAGCCTGCAACACCTGACGTATCTACCATCTGATCCTTGGCAGAAAGCTTCTAAAGACATATGTGAGACGTGCTTAGTATTGCACGACCGAATCCTAATGTCGCAGAGGCTGAGACAGGAAAATCACCACTTTGCAGCTCATCTGGTCTATAGAACCAGATTCTGTCTCAGAAAAAAAAGACAAGTCATGCGATTAATAATGAGGAAAAAATTTTGGAAAGACGACTCTCACAACAATGAACTCCTAATCACTGGCCTTTCCTAGGAGCAGAGCTGGGAGGGGTCCGAGTCGTGGGGCTGTGGCTAACGCCAGGCCAGGTAAGTGCACAGACGTGCCGATGGCAATGATACGAGCGCAGCAGCATGGGAATGATGCAGTTTTGTGTCCAGATGAATGAAGGTAAATGCATTCATGCTGTAGTATATGTGTGTGCATGCACGCGTGCATGTGTTTATTCTTGTGTACGAGTCTGTATGCACACACTTGAAGGTGGAGATTCTGGGCAAGTCGCCTATACTGAATTGCATTGTCCAGTGCCTCCATTAACAAAATCAGAAGACTCGGGAGCTCAGGTAGAAGCATAGCGTGAGGGGGAGTGTGAGTGGAGAATTTGCTTGTCTTTCCCCTTCACTGACATTATTAGCAGGGGGAGACAAATGTCATCATCCTGAGGTCCTTCTGAGGACACGTGAGGTAATTATGAAAGGAACAATGTCAAATGTTTCATGAATCTCACGCACGTGGACTGGCACAGGGATGAGTCAGGGCACCTCAGTTCTTGACTGGATCCTGCTCTCGCTGGCCTTAGGGCCTTCCTTCCTGGTGCTCTTTTGCCGGCAGGTTGCTTTGAGCACTACCAGACCTCCAGCTTTCCTGGTTATCTTTCCTCAGACAGAGGGTTGAGCTGAGGCTCCTCCAGGAAGCTGTTTTTGAGTTCGTGGCTGGGTAACCTTTGAGCAGTCAGTCCACTGCTCCCCTGAACCCTACTCAACTGTGAATTGTGGGAGAGCTGAAATCATGCAAATGCATTCTCTACCTTGTACACATAATTCTTATTACTGTCAATGTAGAGTCAATGATATGATAAGTAAGAAAATCAGGTTTTCTCAAGGATGTGTAATATTAGACACTAGACTGAGGGTTTTAGGTGAATTACATGAATCTCCAAATCACCCTTCTACGTTAGAAGCCATGTGGTGTTCACTTTAGGGAGGAAAGTGTCTGAAACTTGTGAGTTGAGAATTTTTGTGTTATTCAAGGAAACACAGATATTCTATAGCATATCCAAGATTGAATTATACTCTTTTTGACTCCAGATTCTCATAACAAACCACCAGAATACCCTGTTTGTGGACTGGTGAGACTCAGTAGGTAAAAGTGCTTGCTGTCTGACAAGCAATATGAGTTTGATCCCTGGAAACCATATGAAGGTGGATGGAGAGAGGCGACTCCCAGAAGTTGTCCTGGCACCTTCACACATGCAAAGTGGCATCCACATACCTGCATACATGCACACACACAAAACAATGAAAGTACAATAAATTAAAAAATAACCTGTTTTGGAATGTGCACATGAATATATAAAGGAAGGGAAGAAAGAAGGAATACAAGAGGAAAAGAAGGCAAAGGAGAGAGTAGACGGGTGGGGTGAGACATTGATTTTTTTAAAAGAATCAAATTAATTTTATTTAACTGTAACAGAAAAAACTCCATTGATGTGTATATTTCAAGGAGTAATTGGGGTCCAAGGTATGTATATTTCATCACGTAGGTATGGATATTTCATTTTATATATATATATATATATATATATATATATATATATATATATATATATAAAATCAAATCTTTTCATGCTTCTTTATGAAGTTTTTAAGGTGAACATTGACTTTATGATGAAAGATATTGATTTTATAGCAAAGATTTCATAGCTGATTGCCACCAGGAATAGATGCAGTAACACTCGAGACACAATGTTGTTGGAAATGTGTTATGTGTGGTCGCTTGTTTACACTTTACATAACAAAACATGGAAGAAGTTCCATTATTTTATTACATACAAAAATTGGCCACTAAACGCCCGGTCCCCGCCACAACCGCCATGCAAGCCACATTGTCTCTCGCTTCTTCCATGGCTGCTGCCCCTCTGCTCCCGGTCTGTTCTTCATATACCACCCATCATCTACTTGGGAGCTGCACTGCCCCTTCGGTAATGTGGTTCTTTCCAAATCCCCAATAGTTTGGCCTCTTCCTGCACAGCCCTTTGCTGCAGGTCAGAGAGAGCTTGGCCACTCCACGTATGGTGTCTGAGTCCTTTTCCTAGCACCTCCTCGCTCAGCTCCAACTCTACTTGACCTCCTTGCATTCTGAAAGTGTGCCTGGCATGCTTCCGAGGTCTGCTGATCCTCTGACCACACGCTAGCCCCACAGACATTCACATGACACACTTATGGACCCACTTAGTCTTGTGTTCAAATGTTAGCTCGGGAGGTCTTTCCCACTGATGGAAATGCTCCCTCTTTCTCTCCTACATCTCAATCCCCTTCCACGCTTGCTCTCCCCACAGCACTAGCAATACAATAAGCAACATCCTGTACATATGAACTTAGGTATTTCCTCTCATTCTTCCAATGCCCAGAATCTAGGAAGGCAGAGTTATTGTTCCTTGTTCTCTCCTATGATTTTGGCACTTGAATGTGCCAAACTTGATAAATGTTTGCAGGACACATACATAAATCAATAGATCAGTCTTCATTTCCTACATGAGAGCATGAGGAATATAATTTAATAGTTTGCCCAGAGTCATTGTAACAGATGAACCGGCACCAAGTTCACCAGCTAGTCAGCCGCCTGTTCCCAGACCTCTTCTATGATTCCCACCACAAAGATGGCTTTGCTTCATCCTAGGTCTGATATCACAGAACCTGTGTGTGGATGTGATGGGCACAGCTGGGTGGCCAGTCATACAGTGTTTGCAATGATGTGTAGGCGGGGCTGCATGACGTTGAAGGACGCCTGTGCAGAGCAGACTTTGTTACTGAACACAGCAAAGGTCTCCAGTAACTGGCATGGGAAGATGCGTGCTGGTGCGTGATTGTCATAATTATTGGGATGGACAAGCTGCCCTGGAACGAAACACAATTTAACTTGAGGTCCACGGTAATGAACAACCTGTGCTGGCCCGTCTCAAGCAGAATGGTTGTGAGGAACAACCAACACCTGGGATTGTCTTCTGACCTCCTTTTGCCTTGGGGCCCGTGAACACATTTCTTCATGCACAAAGGCGTGCACACACACATGTGCACATGCCCGTCGAAAAACATGAACGCATGCGTGCACATCCATAGGCACACATACATGCATATACGCACTGAACGTTTACATATAAACACATAGTCACACATACATGCACACATGTAGCATGCACACTTACACACAGAAGCACACGTGCATACTACATGAGACTCACGTGATTCAAAAATGCACACACGCACACAAGGAACAAATGCAGCATAACATGCACACACACATTCACATGTACACACACACACATGTGCATATGTACAAACATGTCTACACACATGCACACACACATGCACACACACACATCTCAAGCCCTGTGGGGGGTATCCCTTCATCCCTCCATCACATGGCTTTTTGTCTTCAGGTCTAGCAGTTTTCATTATTTCTGAATACAACTTCCTAATTATCAAGAAGCAAGAAAAAGCATAGGATTTGACGTCCAGGGCTTGACTGGCAAAACATGGGCCTTGGCAGCATGAATGAGCTGGCAGCTCAGATGACCAGAAACTCTTCAATCCATTGTCCTGGGGCAAGGCCCGTGGCTTCTCACTTAGCTCCTCCTCTGCATTATCCTTTCACCTGGGCACAAGAAAAAATGTCTGCTGCTTCGAGAGGAATCATCGACTTGTTTCATCCCCCTTGAAAACCGAATAAGCACCGGGCTTCGGAGAACTCCCTCAAGCGATTAGTACCATTGGCCTCTGTGCTTACGGAGCCCTGGATTGCAAACGTCTAAAAGCTGTAGAGACCCCTTGAACTTTCCAGTCTCAATTTCAAAAGAAATGAAAGAAACAGCAACTTAATTCTTCACTAATAAAGTACGATTTGCTCTGATTTGGGAGGTCGGGGGAGGACATGCTGCTTCTCTGCATTATTCATCCTGAGATTTTCTACTGAATTCTTCAAAAGTACTGAGTTCCACTTTCTGATTTTGGAGTTGTGAGGAGGTGGAGGTGGGGGAGGGGTATGACAGAGTGAGTTTAGATCTCAGCATCGCTTGGTGGTAAACCCTGTTGTACATTGGTGTCATCTGAGAACATTGTGCCAACCCAAAGTCTACAAAATCAGCCCAAAATGTGGAGTTTTGCACATAGAGGTCACACAAAAGTCAGATCTGTAAGATCCTTGTTGAAATACAACTGCTTTTACTTCCCTTCATTGCTTCCTTTCTACGTTCCTCCCTCCCTCCATCCCTCTCCCTCTTTTCTTTTTCCTTTCTTCCTTCCATTTACTGAAAAATAATACAGCAGATTCATTTGGACTAAAATACTAAAGTTATGGTTGGAATTACTCATTAAATCAGTGAAATAAATCAAAAGCCATACTGCAGTAGGCAGCTCCCAGATATTCAATGATATGATTCCTTGTGCCCTCTCCTTCCTTTAAGTATTAGCAGAACCTAACCTAGGGACTCATTGTGTGTGTGTGTGTGTGTGTGTGTGTGTGTGTGTGTGTGTGTGTGTAGTAGAGAGAGGCAAATTGATAAATGTGATCGTATATGAAGCTAAAGGTTGACATTGGGTGTTTTTCTTCAATTACACTCTACTTTGCCTTTCGAGAATGTCTTTATTGAATAAAGAATGGACCAGTTTGGCCAGGCTGGCTGGTTGGCAAGTCCCAGGGTTCTGTCTGGCTCTGCCTCCTTCACAGTGGGCTTATGGAAACATGCCAATGGGCCTGGTCTTTTGCATGTGTGAGGAGTGTCCAAACAACTCATGACTTCACACTTGCACAGCAAGCAATTTACCAAATGAGTCTTGTCCCAAAAATGGTTAGGGATGTAGGTCCAGCCAGCATGTGGCAGGCATTATGGGTATTAATTCCGAAGTCAGACTGCATAAGTTTCGAAGTCAACATGGCGTCTTTGACTCTGCCACTCTCAGACGTGTGTTCTTCCTCTGCTCTACCTTAGGGTTGAACTTCCTTCAGCCATTCCACGAGGGAAAACACGAGGTATGTTCATGCTCACTAGCCCACCATAGAAAGACTCCCACCCAAAGCTGCAGCAGTGAGCTTGGAAGAGGACTCGCCCTGTGGTCTCACTGCAGAACAGGGTGGTCAGCACGGGGGAGGTTCTGACTGAGGTGAGGCAGCCCTCCTGTGAGCTACTTTTCTCTAAATCCACTGAAATTTTTAGAATAATTTATTTTGCAGCAAAGGATAACGTACACATGCTTTTGAAAATAATATTTTGATTTATTCTTTGACCACTTCATAGGTATACATAATGTATCTTTGAAAAATAATCTAGTTTTATGAATTAGAGGAAGGGAGAGAGATAGAGAATGAGAATACACACACGTGTGCCACGGTGCAAGGTAAAGGGCAGAGGACAACTTTCCTTCTCCCATATAGGTTTATAGGTTTCCAGGAATTGAACTCAGGTCCCCAGATTTGCAAACGTGCCGCCTTAGCCACTGAGCTATCTCACCAGCCCTACATAATGTGTCTTGGGCCAAACAACCCCCTTTCCGTGCCCTGAACACACTAAAACACATTCCCCGCCATCCTTCCTGTCCTGTTTGTATATTGTAACAATCCACCTGGTCCCTTCCGGTTGCTCAGGTGTCCAAGGGTGTGAGGTCTCCCCTGGAGCACGTGCGGCCTACCCGTGGCCACGCCCCCCAAGAGCCGTTAGTCTGCTCTCCCTGGCAGCCACCAGCGGCCTCAAGCTTGGCAGCGAGGGTGAGGCTTCTCATTCCCCCTGTCCGCGCTGGAATGCCGGCGTGGATGGTGGCCGCCTCTTATGCTGGTTGCATGCAGCTAAGCACAGCTGCTGTGAACTCGTGAGTACAACAGCCATGCCATGCTCACGGGACAGCACTCCACGGAACTCCTCCCCCATCCCCCTGCCCTTACATTCCTTCTGTGATGTTGACTGAAACTTGGGGGAGCAGGGTAGATCTCCCATTTAGAACTGAACACCCAGCAGTCATTTGCTTTGTGTTTGAACTAGCTACGAGTCTCTGCACTGCACAATGCAGAAAGGGGCCAAAGACATAGTTTTAGTATAAAGAAATCATCCAAAGAGGGACCTTTGAGATGGCTCAGGGGTCAAGCCTTTGCCTTGCAAGCAAATCCCACTTAAAAATGGCAGGCAGGAAAGACAGTTACTTGCACATCTGGTCCTGGAAGACAGACCCCGGGGAATCCCAGAGCAAAGCAAAAAGAAGGTAGAGCAATCCAGGATGATTCCTGAAGTCATCATTGGGTCTTTACAGGTATCATAGTGGCCTCTTCTACACACACACATGCACACACACACACAAACACACACACACACACACGCACACACATGCACACGCACACATATGTATACACACATACCTACACAAAAAAAGAAGAGAAAAGAAAAATAAACTGCCCAAAGAATTACAGAATCAATGACAGGTCAACAAACTGAATAAGTCATATGTATGCATTCAGAGGAAAACTGGATTTAAAAAAGAGAAAAAATTATCAGAAAACATCTCATTCCTCACAGCCAGAGACTAAACACAGAGACGCATTTTAAATAAGAAATATGCAGGATTATTTGTGGGAAACTACGAAACACTATTGAGAAATATAAAATAGCACTTGAAAAATCAACAAATAAATCTTATTTCTGGGTGAGGAGATGAAAGACTATTATTTCTTCTCAAATAGCTTTAAAGTAGATTGCAATTGTATGATTTCTATCAAAATCATGACAAATTGTCTCCTTAACTAGGAGGATTAATCCAAATTTATTTTGTAGAATGTAAGAACATAAAAATAGCAAAGAATTGTTTTGAAACAGTAGCATAATGTGGGAGAAATAATTTTGTCAGATATTAAAATACCAAAAATCCGCAAAAGTTCAGTGGAAGTGATTCTGAGCCATACCAAAACAGGGAGAAAAAAGAATAGCATATTCATTACCATAAATTTGATCTCTAAATTAGCTATCACTTATTTAATGGGTAAATTTGTAAAGCTACATGTATTTACATTCTCAGTATTTTAGAATAAAATGTATTATATGCCATTCACTAAATAGCATTAACCATTAGTATATTAAGCCTAGGAGAAATTAGCAACTCCAATCACTAATGCACAGCTTTGCTAACCTTAGCAACAATAAGAAAATAAAAACTTGCAAAATACAGATTCCTAAGTTCACTCCAAGAGTTTTTGATTGGATTTTGTGAATTTTTCTGCTCTAGAAACAGAAGACATTCCAAAGTGCAGAAAATATAGATGGAATAAAAAAGAATGACTCAGATTAGACTTATGTGAGTTGAAGCAAAATAATGAGGATCAAAATCTAGTACACATAAAAAGTAGGCGCAAATTCATTACTGAAAATCGTATTTGTGGAGCATATGGGACAGGGTCATCATTAACAACAGACCCCTCACATAGATTAAAAAAGAGCACCTCAGTGTTTGTGCATTAAAGGAGCAAACAGCAACTCTTTTATAGTGGAAGTGGATATAATTTGAAAGCCCTGGGAAGATATTGAAATTCAAATCAAATTTATATAAAGTTAAAATCATCACAATGAAATCACATTATAAGTCTCTAGTTTTTAGAGATTTTTTGAAATAAGTCAGTATAGAATATTTTCAAGTATACTATAAGATGAAAAAATCTCATGCATTTCTAATTTTGTATAAATTGTCACAGCCTCTTGGGAAAGTGATCCAGCAACATGTAGCATAAACCCTATAAATACCCATAATATTTAATCCAATACTTCCATTTCAGAAATGTGTCCTTAAAAAGAGATGATATATAAACATTCATTACAGGACTACTTGTGATTCCACAAGATGTTGAAAGAGCTTAAATATCAACAAAGAGGGTTGATTACTTGTATCCATATTTTTAGTTACAACACTAGTATTTGAATCTGAATATTAGGTCATGAAAATCTCTTATAACTCTCAAGGTAAAGCACTGAATTGCCTTTAGTTTTAGAACTGTGTATACTAAGATATATTACTTTCTACTAAAATTGCTGATGATATATATATATTCTGAGGTACAATTATAAAAAGTATGTATTAAAAGAGCGATCATTTAACATTTTCGGACCTTTGATTGACTTTGATTAAATTATCATTTAACGCTTACTGCCCTGGCAAACAGGTACAATTTAAAGGATGACCTCATACATGAAGGAGCTGCTTTATAGCTCATGCTACTTGGGAGATGCTAGATGTGGGGTGCCACTTGCAGTTTACCTAGCTCAAGTTTATGCCCACAGTTTTAACCTGGGTCTTCATACTTACAACTTTGGAAGAGACAGAAGGAAATGTGCACCAAATAATAACAAGCATCTTGGGATGTGATTGGAGAACTCAACATGTCATCATCATCATCATCACCACCATCATCGGCACCATCATCATCGTTATCATTACCATTACCATTGTCATCTTGACTGTTGCTATCATCATCATCACCATCATCATCATCGCCATCATCTTTACCATGGCTATCACCTGAGTCATCATTTTTCATTTCCTAAGTTTTATTCAGTAAACCTGCATTCATTAACATGAGAAAAGATGCAAATTCAAGGAAATAACTATTTGGGGAAAGGATTCTGGCTAGACATGGGAAATTATGTAAAGGTATGTTTATTTCTTTGATAGACTGACGGGGTAATATTTCCAGGATGGGAGCTTAGAGGACCTGGCATTTACATGCTCATTGGGCCACTGGATTCCCATGGGTATGTGGAAGGACTTACATATTGCTGTCACTTTCTGTTCAGTCTACAGACAGTGCTGAGCTCCTGCTCAGAGCAACGGTGTGCTAAGTGTAGACTGTAGGCACTGGACAACTTCTGCAACTACAGCCTTGAAGGTTTGGTTACTTTCCTTGCAGCTGGATAGGAAACGCTTTGAATTCCAGGTTCTCGTGCTCCTGTGTGTCATGTGGGGTCCTCAGCAGGCGCATTCCAGTATTGCTAAGAATTTTCACGCAAACTTTCAGTGGATCTTCAAACAACTAGATTTAACTATTATGATTACTGAGACTGTAGTCCAACATTTCAGCTTCGGAAGAGCCAATATGCTCTAAAACCTTACATGAACTACTCCTGTGGCATTTTGCATGCTCATCTCCTCTAAATTATTCCTGGGAAACCAAGGAAATGCCCTTCATCTTTCTAAAATTACTAGACATCGAGTTCTCCATAAAATAGCAGCTCGCTGCTCTCTGGGAGACCAGGCGTGTGAACTATGGGCCTTTTACCATCTCGTAGGGTTATCCAACCTTTCTCACATTTAGAATTCTAGAAAAGTAAGAAAGCTCCAGCTTGCATGAACTCTGCATGTCCTATTCTGTGTTGGCCATGATCTTTTAACCAAGGCAAGCGGAATGGCCGAGCTTTGTCCCAGCACTGATAAGGAGGGTCGCTGCCAAGTGTACACGTTCAGCAAGGCCTATGCCTGCACCCACCCCCATAACCCAGGAGAATGACTACAGAATGTGAAATGGGATCTTCACTCCAAATAACTCTATCTAGCCCTCAGGGCCACTGTGGCCTTAAAATAGATGGCAAATTTACTACATGCTCAACAATTTAAACAGCATCATTTTGGGTCATTTCAAATGAAATGTTGGTGGCTATAGCAGCGGTTCATTTTCTTAGCATCCAATCATTTGCTTCTCTTGGAAGCATTTGCAGGCTGCGCAAGGAAAAGCAAGGGCAGCCTCGGCCAGCAGGGTGATCCATTCTGCTTTCTGACTGATGTCATGCTGGCAAAGGTTAAATATTTATTAAGATCATGTATTTTATCACCCAATCTAATTATTAAATGTGCATTCCCTAATCTCATTGAGATGTTAATAACCTGTAGTTCTTTTCTGCTTCCGATGATTTTGGCAGGGGTGGGCGGTGCTTCTATTCTCCCATATTTTGTGAACACTGACCTATCATTTGGGACCACTGCTGCAACCAGGATGTTACCCAGAGTAATAAGTGGACAAAGATGAGCTTGCTTTGTAACTGCCAAGGGACGTTAGGATTCCGGCAGACTTAGCCTTGCTGGAGAGTGAACCCCTCACAGTCTGATCATGACCCCGTTCTGCCATCTCTGAGCATCACAGTCACTAATAAGCACACCCCTCTGAGACTCAGGTTCATTATTTACTTTTTATTAATAATTTTAATTAGCATGAGAAATGATGAGCTTCCTCGTGATCTTGTCCTGCTCATAGATCATTGCATTTGCCTGTATCCATCCCCATTAACCTCTCTTCTCCCCTATCCCTCCAACTGGGCAATAGTGTCTCTTCCATTTTATAAGCCTTGTGTGTAGATGCGGAGAGAGGCAGAGACAGGAAGACAGAGCTTCTGAGAGCCACGCTTGGATCCTACATATAAGAGGAAATATATTGGTCTTTCTCCTCCCCTTTGCCTTTTTGTCCTTCCCTTTTCATGGTCCCCTTACTTCACCAGATAGCTTCTCTTCCTTGTTTTGTATGCAGTGGTGGGGGGGCGCAGAAACAAAAAATAGAGAAGCAGAGATAGTTAAATCTGGAATCTGCTTGCATGAGCAACACACGGTGTTTGCTTTGTCCCTATTACTTTCTTTTCTCCCCTTTCCCTCCCTTTAGACCCTCTTCCTTTTGAAAAGCCCCTTTTCTGCTTTCATTATTACACACATATATGCATATACATGCACTAGATTCTGCATATGCATCCTTGTCTTTTAATGTGATTCAGCTTCTTCATTTTTTAAGACAAAGACAATGCTGCTGAACACGTTTCTGTGTCGGAAATCACCATGGAGGCAACATGGATGCAACACAAATGCACCATGGATGCAACATGGATTCAATACAGATGCAACACAGATGCACTCTCTTAGGATCCCAGAGGCCAGAAGTGAATGGATTGACAGAGTTGGTTCCTTCTGGTGGCACCAGAAGCGAATCTAATCCCTTGCTTTTCACAGCTTCTCAAGTAGAATCCCTGTGGAAATCTATCATGTGACATCTGCTGCCTCACTTAAGTTTCTTCGTTCTGATCATCTTACCTCTTCCTTACAGGACCTTTTTGTCCTCGTTCTCTGCTGCTGATCTCCATGTGGCTCTCTTACAAGGACCTTGCTGTCCTCATGTAACTCTGACCTTCCTGCCTCTCCCTTACGAGTCCCTTGGTAATGATATTGAGTCAACGAGATTTAGATCATTCAGAAAAAATTTCCAAAGAATGGAAAATGACATGATTCTACTGAGATAATCTAAAAGATCTTTCCGCATCAGGATTTTAACCCAATCATATTTACAAAGCTCCTTTGCTCATGTAAAAGAAACAGGCACAAGAGTTCTGAGGATTTGAAGGTGGGCATCTTTGGAAGAGAAGCAGAGTCCCATGTGATCGTGGTAAAGATAGTGCAGTCTTGATGAAGGCGCAGCACAGTACTTGACACACTGTAAACATGGAGGGAGCCTGGTACTGCTGCTGACTGGTGTCCCTGTTCCAGGTCCACTGCCCGCTAGGGAGTGGATCCAGTCCCCCCAGCACAGTGAGAAGGCGTGATACTGGTGGCTTATGCACCTGTTCCCGCCACTGATCAACTGGCTACACTCTACTGTGCCTCCTTCTTTGCCCGACAGCTGTGAAGACCAATCTTGATCTTCTACTTGACTGGGTTGAAAATTGTCTAGAGTATTAATAAAACTGGGTGTGTCTGCGAGAGTTTTCAGAAAAGATGAATGGAAGCGCTACATGGGCTTGAATATGTGCAACAGTTGGCTGGAGGGACAGGAGGAAATGATGAAACAGAAGCCTGAAAAGGAGAAAGCCAGTGGGCGTGGTCATTCTTTCTGCTCCCACATCACCGGGATAGGAGCTCCCCAGTGTGATTTTGAGTCAAAGTTAATCTTTCCACCTGAGGCTGTTTAGTTCAACTATTCTGTTTCAAAGATCCCAGTCTGACCAGTGTGGCAGGTTCTGTGCTTCTATTAAAAGCCCCCAACCCCTCCACACAGAATGGACTTTCTACCTATTAGGAGCGACAATGCTGTTGGTTTTCAAAATGCAATTGAAACATTATTTTCTTCAGAAGTTATCTCAGTCCTTCTTGTTTCCCCCTCTCTGAGCATCTCCTATTCTTCCCTTTATAGAGGAAGTTCCCATCCTGTCTTGTAATCATCCCCATACTCCAGCTTCCTCAATTAAATGTTTTCTGTGGGCTGCAGCTATCGCTGCACCTGAGGTGCCCATACTTGGCCCATCGCTCCAAGTCCCACACAGGTTGATTACAACAAACACTCTGGAGCCCGGAGTGGGATGCGGTGTCAGCTGCCTGCAGCTTCAGGAATTGAGTCATAGCAAGTCAGAGACCCATGTGACTTACTCCTTCACATGAAGCAAAGCCCTCGAGCTCATACCTGGACTGCACAGAGCCATGCACGTGTCAGAGGCAAGCTCACCTTCACCATCACTGCAGCAGTAAGGAGTCTGGATGGGCTCTTCAGGGGTTGGGAGAAAATCTACATTGTCTCAGATGCTTAAAACACACAACACAAACATCGTTCTCTGATGGTCCCTCCTTGTCTTCCAGGTACCTATCTAGTTGCTCGGTGAGGAAAATTGTGAACACACATACGACTTTTATGGAATAGTCTGTGTAGATCACACGCTTTTTCTGAAGGTATCGCGTGTGTCTATGGAAGCCCACAGGTGACATCAGGAATCATCCTGCTTCGCGCTGAGGTTTCCCAGGTCCTGCCTCAGAGGGCCAGAAGTGCAGATACCACCACTTCTGCCACTTTTTTAAATGGGATCTGGGATTTGAATTCAGGTCCTTTTGCCTTCGGCAAGGGCTTAACCCTGAGCCATTGCTCCAGCCTCGGAGGTAACACACGTTCATCACGTGGAAGCACCTGAGTGGCCAAGGTCCCTGGCAGGAGAGCAGATGCGGGGCTCAGTAGCAGTGTTCTCTCTAAACCCAGCCTGACTCTTGCAGATGCTCATGACAAACACTTAGCTTGTCCTCAACGGCTGAGTTCAATATTCTTCGAATGGTCTTTGATACACAGCACATGCTCCCTTTGGTCTATTGAATATTTACCTTTGACATCATGGAAAACATTTCCTTCTGTCTCCTTCCAAGCACTCGAGCATCAGAGTCAAGAGTAAAAAACTGAAAATACATTGCAAGACGAGTATTATAATCCTGCCCACAAAAGTTTTGGCTTGTATTTCAATGGATCCTCAGAAATGGATCTTTGGCAGATGTATGTAGTTGAATAAAAGCAAAAGCAAGGATTAGGAAATCTAGTTAATGATGTTGTCACCTTTTCATTTTGTCCTAGAACAGAGCAGCGCGCACCACACCCACTGCAGAGAGGTCTGGCTAATTCTTTGTGTTCGTGCCAGATTGTGTTGGTTTCTGTATTTGTCTCTTTCCAGCCTATGGGCCTGACTCTTAATGATACATGCAGGGAACGGCCCCACCCACTCCTCCCAAATTCCCTGTGAATGTTCTGTATGCTACTGAGAAGCTGAACTTATTTGCTTCACTCTGTGTAGCGTGACTTAGTGTTGGAAACCTCATTTTCTTTCTGTTCCATCACAATGTGCAGGCGTTGCCTTAAGACGTGAAGGATCCTCCTCCGGGGATGGTTTAAAGGAGTGATGGGCTATGGGAACCGAGACCTAGAGGGATTGTGAGTGCTCTAGAACCAGATATGTGTGAGTGTGTGTGTGTGTGTGTGTGTGTGTGTGTGTGTGTGCGTGTGTGCACGTATGTATATATATATGTGTAATATATGAATATATATGTATTATGCTTTTTTCCAGACTAACACAATACCACATAAGTTCTAATATTCCTTCTAGTGCATATTAATATTTTGCAGAATAAAATCTGAAGTTCTTTTAAATGATTATTAGCTCACGACGGGTTGAAGCTAGAGTGCATTTTGGGGGGTTAGATGCATATTCATGGACAGCTTTGTGGCAGTCGTGGACTGAGTGAACTTTGGAAAGGGCTCTTCACCCCATGGAAGATGAGCATTTGTGGCCAGGAGCAGGGCACAGTGGCTCATGGGGGCGCAGACAGTGAGCTCAGGGGAGCACCGATAACCCTGGGGTCCTCCATGGCTGACACAGGCTGGGCAAAGATGTTGCTCATCCTCGGGAAGAAAGGGTGGCTCTTCCCTTGAACCGCGTGTCCCTTCACTCTAGGACACAGTGTCCCAGACTTGGGAGGCTAACACAAGCCGTTCTGAAACAAGCCAAGGAGGACAGATCTCCACAATGATGATGATGATGACCATCGTCATGCAGGCCCCGAGGAGCCTGGAGCTCAGACATGTTAAGGAACCTACTGGAATTCACAGTTAGTGAGGGAGAAATGAAGGCCACACAGGAGCCTTCAGAATCTATTCAAATCAGGGAATGAATGACGCACGAATGCGTGAATAAGAGTGGGACACAAAGTCACATCCCAGACGTTGCTACTCCTGGCTAGGAGACTGGTCCCGTTTAGGGTTCCCCACCTGCCTGAGAAAATATTTGTGACTTAGTAGGAGTTGGGAACTGGTCCGAGGGATGTGTGATGAGATTTGTCCCCCTGATAGTCCTGGGGCACCATCTGTAATGTTCTCAGGAAGAATATTCCCGTATCACCGACACAGCCCAGGAAATCGCTTAGTGTGTGGAGAGGTTGCACGAATGCATCCCAAAAGCCGAGTGACGACCTGCTTGGCAGAGTGAGAACCTCTGCCCAAGAGCGGGCAGCACTGAGGCTTATAGTCAGCCCCTCCTCCTTGCCCCCCTCACCATCTTGCAGAGAAGGTTCCCCTATCCCTGTTGCCACCTTCGTTGTCAAACCTCCAAATAAGGAAGGGCCAGTCTATGACCCTCAGCCTGTATCTGCCCTTTGTGCCACAGCCCCGCTTTTGTCTTTGAGTCCTCTCTCTCTGTGAAATAAGAAGAGCGATCCTGGATAGCAGGATGGCTTGGGGATGAAACCGATGGCTGGCAAAGCCCCAGGTATCACGGCTGCTCTAGATGGTGGCACCTTGTAGATGTGACTGAAGTTATCTCTAGAGTTAGAAAATCAATGGAAGAAGCTCAGGTTCGGAGCCACACGGCCAGACGTTCTTCCTCAGGCCAATGACAGTATCAGATGTCTCAGAGGTTGCTCACCTGTCCCCGGGAGCGAAGCGCCTACAGTTCCTGGCCCTTTCTCTATCTGACTGGAACAAGCACTTTTCCCCTGCCTGCAGGTCACTTCGAGGACAGTCAGTGCTCCAGGGACCAACATGTCTCCCTGCTGACCAGTGAAGAAGTTTGAGATATCATCCTTCCCATCTGAGCCCCCCCCCAGAGACCACAGCCCACCTCACTTCTACTATCTCAATAAAACCTACTGTTTGCATTAGCTAATGGACACCAGTCACTCGAGCACAGAGGTGGCAGATAAAACTCCACATTAGCATTTAGGGGAGAGAGGTAGGAAGGGGCAGAGCAGCCCTCTCCCGCATGTCTACTGCTGGTCTGGGACTATACTGGTCCCATTCTAGGTGCAATGTTTGTTTTTACAACACACATGTGTTCCACCAAGACCGACGACGCCAGGGGAAGATTTGAATACAATGCAGATTGAATGCTGCTCAGCAGAGCTTTGCCCACTCCAGACAATGATAAGCAGACGAAACTACACCCACATGAACCAACACGTCAGAATACACACAGGCGCGCACACACACAAGCAGCAGCGCCAGCCTTCCCTGATTCCTTCCACCCAAAGCCTGTGTGGAGAGCCACACCCATCCACCACAATTGGGCCTTCCTTTCTGCATCGCACAATTGCTTAAAAGCTCCAAATTCCAGCTCTCCATGGAAGCCAAAGGTGTGTGTCTCACATGAACCATATTACCTTTGCATTAGGTGTCTACCTTTCGGTTAAAATGGTCAGTGATGAAACTTGTGCTTCTAAGCTTATTACTTTGCGCTGCGAGGCCTATGGTTCCTCCTGAGGGCTGGCACATTATTCTAATGATTATTTTAGAAATCTGTATGTCACGTCCTAGCGAAACCCATTATATGTAACCTCATTACTTTAGCTTAATGAAGTCAGGTGGCTGTTATGTCAGTCTTTCCTATAGAGGTGTTACTCCTCCCAACTTACAGATGTACAGACTGAGGTTGCTCTGGGTCACTGATGACCACACGGTGGAGATGAAATTAATGTGCCCAAGTCCACGCGATTCCTAGCGTAGCTTTCAGCCGTGGCATCTGAGAATGGAAGAAGACATCACTTCCTTAATGTTGAGGGTCCTGAGGAAAGGAGGCGGGTACAGAATACTCTGGAGACTTCCAACCAACATTTTTAGGGATTGGCTGCTGTCCAGGTAGGGCGCAGAATGTGAGGCACCCACTGTTTCTCTTACAGCAACCCAGTGAATGGAATCTGGTCTTCTAACTGGAAAAAGGCCAGTCACTCCCTAACTCAGTTCCTTTCCTCCAAAGGGTTCAATACAGGCACCGCAGGGCGCTTGGACACAGACCTCCACCCTAACCCACTCTGCGTAGCATCCCATGGAGAGGAAAGAGGAGGAGGCAAGTGTGGAGTTATGTGGATGCTAAGGGAACATTCCATCATGCAGTCTTCAAAGTAACTCAAAAACTGCCAGCCAGAACTGCAAAGTGGGAATTACAGAGATCACTCAAGGGCCAGTGGAACCTAGGTGGTCCTGGATTTGGGACATGCACAGCATGAGGAAACAGAGGCAGGATGTCCAGCAGAGGAGTGTAGCATGTGGCATGTGAGCAGATGGGATCTGGTGCTACAGCAGACTCTCTGCGTGCTGCTGATAAAATATGACCACATGGCTTAAATGGGGAAAGGGAATTTTGTTTCCTTTTACAATAGTTCCTGGTTCAGCTTGGCAGGAAAGCCCACACTAATACCAAAGGTCAAGGGAATTGGACCATATCCATATATCCATAGGACTGCAGAAAGAGGGACAACCCTTACGTCCCAGGCCAGCATGTCTGGCAAAGGATGCCAAAGGATGCCATCTTACCACTGAGGGACTAGTCCCACCCACCATGGGCAGGGCCTCCCCGTCAACCAGACCATCTCCTGAAGGTTTGCTCAGCATCTAACTCAACCACTAATTCTTTACAAATGTGCCCAGAACGCAAACTCTCAGCAGTCAAATTGACACCTGCATCTATCTATGGCAGATGCTTTGTTACCAGGCAAAAGCAGCCTTTGCAAATGCTTTAGTAGGTGAAGGGGACCCGAGGCAGCAAGGGCAGAAGAGTGAGGCAGCCATATCCCTGGGGAGGTGCTGCCTGCACTCTGGCTTCTCCCCTCGGCTCGCATCCTTTGGAACTGAAAGGCTGTTCAGTGTGTGTCAGCTCAGATTCCAGTATTTGGACTTCCTGGCTCTCGAGGAAGGACAGCTACACACAGAGCCAATGGCCTCTAAGTTTCCTTCTCAGCTCTAATCATCCCGACAATCACTGGTACCAGCTGATTGGCTGCCAGCTAAGGCTACGGCCAGTGTGAAGGAGCTTGGCGCACTGCGGCTCTCCACTTGGTAGTGACTCTCACGTCTCTTCCTCCCACACCTGTCACCCCTCTCTTTCTGCATTTGCAGGACCCCATGTGTACGAACAAGAGACTAAGGCAAAGCTGAAGACTTCAGTTTCAAGCCCTATAGGATGTGGAAAAGTGGGGTGGAGTTTTGGAGGATCCTTATTTATGAGCTGGGCTTGTGTTCACCAACATGTGCATTTAATGCCTTTGCTGATACATATAGCAAATTTATGAGACACACAGTTTTTATTAAGAGGAAATTTACAATATGCATGATTAATCATGCTGAAGTGGATAACTTGATAGAATTGAGGACACACACGCTCTTCAACAACTTTGCTTCATTCTTTTTTGTCATTTAACTACATCTGGAAGTCCCCATGGGGTTATCATGCACTATTCGCCAAAAAGCCCATGTGTTGAAGGTCTGTGCCCAGTCTGTACCACTGACAACAGTGGGATGACTCATTAGAAGATGCCAATTTCATCAATGCATCAACCCCTGAGGGGTTCTTAAGGTAGGGAAGACTAACAGGTGGGGCCTAGTTAGAGAAAGCAGGTCACCAGGGGCATCTTTTCAAAGGATCTATCTTGTCCCTGGTGCTTTGCTTTTTTGTCTCCCTGCTTTCTGACTGCCATGGAGGGAGCGGCTTTCCTCTACAGCACCCCTCCCCCATGATGCTCTTTGCCTGCAAGCAAGGGAGCTATCTGAAACCCCTGAAATTGTCAACGAAAATCAATAGTTTCCTTTCAACTGTTTCCCTCAGCTATTTGTCATGGTGACAAAAATCTCTAACTAGCACATTTCTTCCTCCAATGACATCCATCTTGCTTTCTGTGTCTGTGCATTTGCTTAATATGAATATTTCATATATTACATTATATAACCCTGGGCATGCTCCATGTAGTATAATATGCTGAGAGCCATCCAAGATGTGGTATATATGTATAATATAGATATTATATATATATCTCAGTGCATCCTATTTTTTATTCTTCATGCAATTCTATTTCATAGATATCTTACATCTTGTGTATCTATGCATCTGTTATGGGCCTTTGAGTTACTTTTATTTTTAATTCATGGAAATAATGCTTTCTGAACACTAAAAAATTTCTGGATGGAGAGTTGCCTTGGATTTCTGTAATAGTTGCTCTTGTGCATTGTTGTGAGAGAACATTCAAAGTCAAACAACTTAAGGGAGAAAGGGAGATTTATTTAGCTTATGGTTCTAGATCATGGTGGAGGCGGCATGACTGGTGGCTGAAGCTGGAGTCAGGCTACGTTACACCCATCTGTGAGGCTGAGAGCTGCAGACTGCTTGCTGCAAAGCAGACCTCTCTTGGAGGTGGAGTGGGATTAATCCACCTGAAGGCCCACCCCTTGTGACCGCCTTCCTCCAGCAAGGCTCCACCTCTCAAGGGTGCCATGACTTTCCCAAATGCATGAGACTGTGGGGGACACATTTCAGACCTGACGGTTCATTAGACTAGAATTATGTGAGATGATTTTACTTTTAAGTAATCAATATGTAATTCAAAGTAAATGTCTGAAGAAGTTTTATATACATTGAAGATATTCAGTTTCCTAACCTTTGAAATAAGGAGTAGTAACATTCTAACAGGCTTTTATGGGGTTGAAGTTAAAACACAAGCATGAATCCTGCATGTTCTCATCGTTGTGGTTCATGGATGCACATGCGATCATGGAGAGCATCTCTGCTCTAGATCTCTTCTGTAATCCAATGGCCTCTCATCTTCAAAATGCACCTTCTTCCCCTTTGATGTCTGGGGTTTCACTGGTCAGCTTCCCAAGTGGTCATCATGGGCTGAGAACCACCATGTTCAATGCTATCCCTGCCTGTGGCTGACGCCGTGAGCTCTTGGCCTTCAGTTGATCTCTGGACTTTGAGGCAGACACATTCCAGAGCATCTTAAGCCTTTCAGTTGCTAGCTCCCCTCATAGCCTTGTGTAAGGGAGAACCCCAGGATTCTCTCAGGTGACAGTTCCTTCAGCTTCTGCTTGAGACTTCCATCCTAAGGGCTCACGCTGTGGCTATGTCAGTCCTCATGCGTCCCCCACAATGCGTATTACCCCTCATGATGCTCCACTCAGGAGACGTGAAGACAGATGCCCAGTGTGAGTAAAGAGGCATGAAAGAGCCGCTTGGTACCTTTCAGGTAAAGCCAGGCAAACCTCAGTTCACAGGACCATGCCGTATGCATGGGTACTTCCTTTTTTTTATTTGCATAAGTGTGGGCATATACATATGTGAGGATATATGTAAAAGAGGGCACTCTGTGTGCCTGTGGAAGTCCAAGGGTGACTTCAGGAATCATCCTGAATTGCTCTGTCTCATTATTACCTTGTTCTGGTTTCTCAGGACTCACCTTCCAGGGATGAGAAGTAAGGCTGCCGCCATTTCTGCCTAGTCTTTTTACATGGCGCCTGGGATAGATCACATGTCATTTTGCTCTCAAGGCAAAGGCCGAACCCCTGAGCTGTCTCTCCATCCTGAAGGTGTTTCTTAGAAGGTACTCATTCCTCTTACTATGAATGGGAACAGAAATGTCTGGCAACTTCCTCACACCCAAACATGCAAGCTGTGCTGCAGCCCGGAGCATACAACGGAACTTGAGTAGTCCAAAGTATTTTTCTATGTGTCCTCAGACATGCTTACAGGGACGTATGCGATGCTTCTTTCCCTGTACATCTGTATCAACTGACACTAAAAGAAGGCCATATGTCTTTCCTAATGACGAGGCAGGTCTCTGGTAATTCTAGATGCTACGATTGAATATCTGTCCCCAAATGCTCAGATTGAAACCCTCTCACTGTGTTCCTCAGAACATGGCTGCTTTGTGATAGGTTCTTTAGGGAAACCATTAAATGGGCACCCATGCAGTGCATAAGGTGTCCTCATAAAAAGATGCGCTTTGGAGCCGGATGAGCACATGGGTAAAGCTGGGTGGACATAGAATTTGGAGTGAGATTTTTTTTTACAAGACACGGAATACCAAGGATTGCAGACAGACCATCTGAAATGTAAAGGGAGGAAGGAGATGGATGTTTCTCTCCCAGCTTCTCAAGTCCATCACGCCGTCAGCGATGATGACTGGATCTTAGGCTCTGGCTGCACAGCAGAGACAGCTTCCCACTGTTCAAGCTGCTCCGTGGCTGCTTCTTCCAACAAAATGGTGCGCTAGCTTGTTCGAACACATTTACAGGCAGGCTGAAAATCAGGAGGGGCACACACATACACACACGCACAGACACGCACACACATACGCACACGCACACACACACCGCAGCACCTAATACACATGCGTGTGCACACACATACACACACCACAGTACACAATACGCATGCTGCACACGTACACACACAAACCACAGCATGCATTACACATGCATACACAACACACACACAAACCACAGCACCTAATACACATGTGTGTGCACACCCATACACACACCACAGTACACAATACGCATGCTGCACACACACACACAAACCACAGCATGCATTACACATGCATACACAACACACACAAACCACAGCACCAATACACATGCGTGTGCACACACACACACACCACAGTACACAATACGCATGCTGCACACATACACACACAAACCACAGCATACATTACACATGCATACACAACACACACACAAACCACAGTACATAATACATATATATGCGTGCACACACACACACACATAAATTATAGCATACAATACACATGCATACACACACACACAAACTACAGCACACAATACATATGTATGTACACACACAGACACCACATAGTGCAAACAAACACACATTATGCACATGTAAGCACACAGTACACACACAAACACACATATATACAATACACATGCATGAACACATACACACACACACCACACAGTGCATACACACACAAACACACAGTACACACACATTCCACATAGTACAAACACACAGGACACACATGTAAACATATAGTACACACACACCACAGCACACAGTACACATGCATGCACAGATACCACATAGTGCAAACAAAACACAATATACATACATAAGCACCCAGTACACACACATATACACATACCACAGCACACAATACACATGCATGTACATATACACACATCACACAGTGCACACACAAGCACACAATATACACACTAAACACACAGTACATGCATACACACACACACACACACCACAGCACACAACACACATGCATACACATGTATGCAAACACACCACACTTACACACACATACTTTCTTGAGGTGACTAGCAAATACCAGAAACTAACACTCACCTATGGCTCTTATAGCAGTGCACTCAGATCGTCATTAGCTCTCATTAAGGTTTATTCTATTCACATTTCTGAAGAAAATGATAATGTTCTTTCCAGTCAGTCAGGGAAAAGATTGAAAGGACAAAAGCAGTATGAGCCAGAGAGTGCGTTTATCTCTTACAGTTACATTAGATCATTCCTTTCCAACAAACCCCTCTTAATTTACAAATGCTCATTAAGACATTGTGATCTCTCAGCTAACATTAGCTATGACAAAAAGAAACTGAAACTTAAAAAGAATAGTAGCCTACCGCAGTCAGCTGAGGCCTTAATTACCTAAAATGATCTTTAGGGTACTGCTGCATTATAACAGCATAAAGGTATACATTATCCCCTTAAGAAAATCCCCCAAGTTAAAATGAAAATGAAAATCATTTTCTGAGTGGCTTTATCGCTGTGAAAAAAAAATCCCCACAAGTCTAGCTATAACTCAACATGTAAAGGCTTTGAAGAGCCAAATATTATCAATTCCCAAAACTTAGTCCTTTTTACAATGCAATCTCCTTAGACTTGATGATTGAACACTAACAGTACAAATCCTACCATGTTCTCCGATCCTATACTAGGTGGCTAGTATAGGCCTGGCCCCTTGGAAGACAACAGAAGAAGAGCTAAGTGTTAAGTGGTGTTCTCATGAAATCACATTCACCTGGCCGCAAAGACATGAGAATGCATATCTTATCCAGTACAAGTAATAGGAATGAGGGAATCATGGGAAACAAGGAATCATGAGAATGGGAATGAAGAAATCTTGGGAATGAAGAAATCATGGGAATCAAGGAATCATGGGAAACAAGGAATCGTGGAAATCAAGGAATCGTGGGAATCAAGGAATCGTGGGAATCAAGGAATCGTGGGAATGAAGGAATCATGGGAATGAAGGAATCATGGGAATCAAGTAATCATGGGAATCAAGGAATCATGGGAATCAAGGAATCATGGGAATCAAGGAATCATGGGAATCAAGGAATCATGAGAATGGAAATGAAGAAAACTTGGGAATGAAGAAATCATGGGAATCAAGGAATCATGGGAAACAAGGAGTCATGGGAAACAAGGAATCGTGGGAATCAAGGAATCATGGGAATGAAGGAATCGTGGGAATCAAGGAATCGTGGAAATCAATCACGTCATAGCCTTGTTGTCGCCTTCCACATTTATCTCTTTGATGAGTCATTGAAAAATCAGCAGAAAATAAGACAGTAAGACCATGTTTGCGCCTGCACCTCAAGGTGTGCACGGCGGCAATGCCTGCCCTGCTCAGCAGCCAGCACGTGCAGCATGACCTCGGCAAAGCCAATAATCCTTTCAGATGCGTTTCCCAGACACATCCTTAGCTATGTTTCGACATGTAAATTCCACCCATGGATTATTCATGAAGAGCCTGCTTCGGGGCAAACGGATGTGGGGAGAGGCCAGCAGCTGGAGAAAGAAGAGAAGTAGACAAATGCACGTGCTGATGGAGAGACAGTGCTGGTGTCTGAAGAACAAAGAAAGAAGCTGCTCAGGGCAGGACAGGGCAGACGGGGACAAGATCTTAAGCTTTGATTTGTTGCTTTCCTCGTTTCCATGATAAAGTCCCCCACACCCAGTTTCTTAAGCAACAGAACTCTGCAGGTTAGAAGTCTGAAGTCTAGGGCTTGGTGCGTCTATCAGCTAAGCTATATACACATCACTGCAATGAAATATGTGGCCCAAGAAACTTAAAGGAGAAAGGTTGTATTTCCCTCCCGTCCCGTGTTTCAGTCCATCAGGGCGCAGGAGTTACAGCAGCCGGGGTCAGGGGTGGGATGTGGGAGATGGATCATCTCATATCCACAGTTAAGAGCCAGAAGCAGCTCATGAGCACGTGCAAGTTTGTTCAGCTCTCCCCGTGTTTACATAGTCCAGGACCCCATCCCCAAAGAATGGTGACTCCCACTTGTAGAAGGGCCTTCCCTTATCGACTAATGCAATCATGACAATCCTTTGCAGACACACCCAGGGGGTGAACCGAGTCTAGAGAATCCTCCTCAGATGGGCCCAGTGCTCTGCCTCCTGTCAGCCTGATAATATTAAGGATCACAGTGTAGCTGGCTCCGTCTGAAGACTACGAAGTCTGGTAGTCTTCTGGTAGACATCTCTCTTCTCCCCACAACTCCCAAACTGTCTTTATCCTCTGCCTGCCCTTGTGCCCAAAGAGTCCCTGTTTGAGGTGACATTAGTCACATGAGCCCGTGGTGCACTCTCATGACCTCATTTTAACTTCAGTGTGTGTGTAAAGCTTGCGTCTGCAGCAAGGTCACGTTCTGAGATCATGAGACTGAAGACTTTAAAGCACCCGCAGGGAAGGGACACGATCCAGCCCGTGACATTTCTTATTTTGGATGCTGCTGACACTGTTGTTCTGCACCAGGATATTCAAAGTTGCCAATAAAATCCTGAGCTCCAGTTTTCCAGGCCGAGGGGAGCCACCTTGCGACACACCCAACTCTGGGCTCCTATGATCTAAACCCTCCTCTAAGTCCCATAATTGTGGGTACCCTTTCTCTTCAAGAGAAGACACTTGGGTAATTACGGCTTAAGAAAAGTTTCTGGGTTTCTCTTCAGCATCCCTGGAGAAAGGACAGTAGTGAAGCCATGTTCGTTTTCCATCTTTGCCGAGGACTGTGGATTGCATTCTTGCTGCAAAGATGGGGCAGTAAAACTGATGCGGATGGTACCCAGGTAGCAGCTGTGGGAAGCAAGAGTGTGACCTAAGCCTGGGGAGACATTTGCTTTTCAAATTTGGCTGCTGTCCACGATAATGACTGGCACCCACATGAGGGCTGGTCGGTCAGCATGTAAGAGAAGAAATCAGACTTGTGAATGAGGAAGCCCTGGGTCAAGTCCAGTCTCTGCTCTGAGATCACTCCAGACAGTTAACTCTGCTCAAACCTGTGCATCTCTCTGATGTGCTTGGGACCCTTGTCTGAGATGGGATCGGGATTCCGCTCTCACCGGGACTCTTGAGACAATTAAACATGCCCATCCTTTTCACTGACTGTGAGAGATAAACAAAAATGGTGAAGCAAGCAGAAAAGAAGCCTGTGTCCTCCTATCACACTATGTATGGGATTCTTCACTGAAGACTCACTGTATCATTAGAGAATCTTAGAAGACAAATAAAAACAATCAAATCACCTTTATTCCTTCCACATTCACTGTTAGCAAATTAATAGGGTTCAGTTAAAAAAAAAAAGAGCAGTCTAATACACCATGTGGCAATGAATTCATTTCCAAGGTTGGGAAAGACGATGTATTCATTAATGGATGAGCGTGTTTGCTGGTGAATGAATTTTATAGCTTGGTTAAATTCTGTGTTTACCCAGTGAGGTTTTACCTTTTGTGTAGTCACTTAGGACAGAATGTCATGTTGTAAATTGCGCTTTCTGAATATTTACTTAGCAAATCTTCACTCTCCCATCTTTAAAAGACTTAATGCCCTGAGGTGAATTCTTCCACGAAGAACAGCAAAAACAGAAGTTGAGATGCCCCACGTGCCTCTGCTTAAAGTGAAGCAAAAAAGGTGAAGACGCTGCTTCTCACAACTGCGGCCCATAAAAATAACGTGACCAAAGTTAAACCAAAGCAGTGCTAGTAAATGCATAAACAAACCGCTCCCAAAATGGAAGGCTTAACAACCCTTCGTGGACACAGAGACACTCGTAAGTGGACAAATCAACCCATTGTAGTCTTAGAACCTTCAAATGTATATACTCTGTCATATTTTTTGATAATCAAGGATTCACTATTATTATTACTCGACCTAATTCCTCTAGTTATTCTTGCAGCACCCTGAATGAAGCGTGTGTGTGTGTGTGTATGTGTGTGTGTGTGTGTGTGTAGAAAAGACACTTGAGGTTTCCCAGGTTCCACCTTTATTTTTTAGATTTTTTTTTATTTATTCAACTGTGCATGTGTGCGCGTGTATGTGTGTGTGTGTGTGTGTGTGTGTGTGCGTGTGTGTGTGTAGAACCACAGATGAATTTGGGAACCACCATGGACTCCCCACCTCCTCCTTGTTTACTCTGCCCCACGATTCACAGGCTCCGCCCTACCAGGACCAGAAATGCAGGCCGCCCCTGCTTCCGCCCATCGTCTATACATGGGGTCTGGGATCTGAACTCAGGACCTTCCGCCTGCAAGGCAGAGGCTTAACCCTTGAGCCACCTCTCCAATCCCCAGGTTCCACCTTGAAGAGCTGGAACTACTACTGGCCACTGCCATTTCCAATGAGCATTTTTACTTGGGATCTGGTTTCCAAGCTAAGGTCCTTCTGCCTGTGAGACAGAGGTTAACCCCTGCGCCATCTCTTCAGCCCACTCAAATACAATGAGCAACGGAAGCAGCGTTCTTGCCAGCTGCACCAGCCTCCCCTGGGTGACGCTGAGTGCTGAACAGGAGCCGCTCAAACACCGGATCTGCCTGGTCTGAGAAGACGGTCTGAGGTCTATTCAGGAGTCAGGATGTTAGGAAAGCAAAGAGGGAGAACAGCCTCCCGAATGCTTCTCAGGCTCCTAGAAATCAGTATTTCATCTCCTCTCTAGTTTCCAGGGGGAGGCTCGTGCGGGAAGGAAGCATAAAATGCCCGGCCAGCTTACAAAGACGAGCCACGGTCATAAGCTCACGGCTCAGGAATGCCGAGCTTTGCCTTAGCGGCACAGCGCTCCGCCCTGCTGATGTAGTGCCTCGACACGGTCACAAACCCCCAAAAGTTTACAAGACCATGGAATCATGGTATGGCTGGAGAAAAAAAAAAAGAACATTTTATTCACGCCAGCTAAGTCATTGAAAAGATCAAGGAAATGATCCCACTCATGCATGAGAGCTTACTTGACCACTTTACACAAACTTGATGAGGGGTTCCCCAAGAGGCCCCATCACCAAAGGCTCACCCCAGCCTGGGGGACAACGAGGAAAGTCGCATCGCTGTGGTTTCGGGCACAACTTGAGAGCAATTCTAACAAAAGAATCTGCTCCCCCTGACATGGTTGAAGGCTTAACTCGCCTTGGGTAGAGGGACAGAAGTCTTGTCAGTTTCCTGAGCCTTGGAAGTTTTCTCCTTCTTCCCTCCAGGAGAGACTCGATCAATTCAGAGGAACAGAACAGCTACTCCACCCAAGCGCTCAGAAACCCTGTGCTCGGCTCAGGCACATCAGGACTTGTCATCTCCGGAGACACGTGAAGAAATGAGCTAGAGAAACTGAACGACAAGATTCTTCCACACGTGTAAGAATTCCACAAGGTCACCTTTAAGAGCACAATTCGATATCGACATTGTTCCTGATAGAATGGGACGACTGTTCAGAACATAGCAGCAACAGGAGAGGGTGCCTGCTGCTTGCGTTTCACAATTGGGCAGCCACAAGGGACCGTCAATGAAACTTTTCAGGTGCTTAATATATTTCAAAGGAGCATCCAAAGACCAGACAGTCTTTGAGTGTTACAAGGAGTGGTATACTAAAGAGCGTTATACATGCTCTAAAATTTGGTTTATCCACAGAACCTTCATCTGATGGTGAAAACTAAAACCTCTCTCTTTATAATCAGAGATGAAGCAAAATATGACTCTAGCACTATTGATAAATCATGTAACATTAACCTTCTTTAGGGACTACCAGCTTCCTACAGGGCATCCTACATTTTCTTGGAAATGAATGATGGAAATTCTTAATGAGAAGAATCTGAAAGCCCTGAAGAGTCACTAATACCTGTAATTTGGAACGAAGAAGAGATTGTGTGGGATCCAAGGTAAGGAAAGTGCCAGGATCAAATAAACACAACATCAATAAATGATGTTTATATTGGTAACTGCATCAGCACAATAATAAGTGGACTTTATCATTTCATTCAATTCTCATAAGAAATTTCTGGATAAAAGATTGATACTCATTGTCCAGTTGCAGAAGTCAAACATTGGAAATTGAGAAAGCCATCCAAGGTAATAAATAGCTCATTACCAGCAAAATCAAATCTCACCTATCTTTTCCTAAATGCCAGTATATACTGAGATTAACATTTCTGTCTAGTTTTAATTCTAAATATGGTTAACTCACACATACATGTAAATCTTTCTTTCAACCTTGTAAGTTGGTTAAAAAAAAGAAATAAGTTAATAGGGAACATGTCATTGAAAATCCAATTGCTGCATGAAAGACTGGATTGTCTATTATATCTTCTCTTACAAAAGACAGTGCTGACATGGGCTGACAGTTACCCACTCTGGTCAGGACCTGATGGTCAAGATTTCTCTCGCCCATCTAGAAATGGTACAATCCAAGACAGCAAAACATCACGTGTTCTCTTGGTTCACAAGAGCATGCGGAAGAATGTGAAAGGCAGGAAAAGTTTATGAACAGTTTCCAAAAATCTGCCCTTGGAAATGGTCATATGGTAAACAGGGCTATCACAGCAAATGAAGATATTTTGTTTGCTTTTGGCAACACACTTATGGACAGCCAGACCAAATAAGGCCTCAGAGGAAGCATGCATAAGGGATGTGTAATATTAGATGAGTGGCTGACCTCCCTGGGGTATAATTTTGACTCAATTAGTCCTCCAAGTGACCCATGAGTTCTGCAGATGCTCATGGTGGTCAGGGTGTCTGCGTTCTCACAGCTGGCAAACACTGGAACTCACGTACACTCACATCTGGACAACTTGTCCGAGAGCCGAGAGCTGCTGGCTGGTCTCACATCAGTCAAGCAGGGTAAAGGTCCTGGATTCTATGATGCTAAGGGTGTTCTGGGAGTGTTTTCAGGCCAGCCAAGCCTCTCCCTGACTCTGGAGGCCATGCAGCCTACTGAGGGCGAGTCGTGCCCCTGACTACCGGGGGGCTCCTCACCTGGGACGCACCCCAGGACTCTCACAAGCTCATGACCTTTCTGGTGGCACAGGCAGGAGCTTGAGTTCACTGAGAGCCAGGGGCCAGCTGGCCAGACAGCTGAGACATTTATTGAGGGACAGGATAGTACGCATGGTGGCACACTACCCTGAAACATATCATGGAGAGGGAGGCTTAAATAAAACATAGTTCATTCAGGATTAGAGTCTAGAGAATCTAAAATGAGGGTCTCATTCCATTCAGTTGCTACTGGAAACTCTCTCCTCCTATTATTTCTTATTATGTCCTTATATGGTAAAGAAAGAGAAGTTTCTCTCTCTCTTATACGTATGAGGTCACAGTAATGTAGAATTAGTTCCTTATCTTTATGGCTCAATTTAAACCTTAATGACCTCTTTATTTTACTCCATTTTTCATTGCTATAACAAAAATTAGAACACCTAATTTATAAAGAATAGAGTGCATGCAGCTCATGGGTCTGCAGGGTATCACTTGGTAGAACAGTTGATGTGTAAGAACACGGGTCTTGTATGTTTTATAAAATCACTCATGGGGGATCATGAGCGCTCCCTTCATGATAACCTTACCTAACCCTAATTGCCCCATATCCAAGTACAAGTAGGATGTAAATTGTGAAATTATGCTTCTCTATGAGCACTCAAACTGCAGGATTCCTGAAGATTCTACCTCTAGATATGGTCACAGCACGGAGAATGTTATTTGGAGGACTAGATGGCAGTGGTAGAGGAAGCATAGTAAGACATGAAAGAAACAATGAACAGAGGGTCTAAATAGGATCTTTGTAATACAACAATAACAAAGGTGTGGTTGGCAGGGGAGATGACTCAGGAGCTAAAGTCTTGGGCTTCCAAGCAAAAGGACCTGAGTTTGGATCTCAGATCCCATGTCAAAAGCCAGGGAGGCAATGGTGGTGACCTGCACTGTGGCCCTGGAAGACAGAACCTGGGAAACCCAGAGCAAGACTGTAAGAAAGTACAGCAATCTGAGATGATCCCCAAAGTCACCCTTGGGCCTCCACAGGCACATGCAGTGCCCTTTTTCACACACACACACAGACACATACACACTTGTGCCAAAAAAAAATGTGAAGTTGTGGGCAGGCTGCCTGATGGATGATCTGGAGCCCGAGGTCATAGGCGAGTCCTGTCAATCACTGGACGGGCAGAGGAGCGCGTTGATGGCTCAGTCTCTGACCAAAGGCAGGAAGCACGGCTTCAGTGAGCATAGTAAAGGGTCCTGGGGTCAGTAGCAAGGAGCAGAAGCAAATGACCTTCTTCAGCTGAGGCCCGTGCAATGCCCTGGTGGCTCTGCAGAGAGAAGACAGTGAGCAAAGTGTAGAGGTCAGAGAGCTCCTGGCAGGATCCGGTGAGTTAAATCACAGACCCTGGCTCAGTGCCCGGCACATGTGAGCACTGAATATATGTGAGCGCTTATTAAAATATACTTCCCACACACCCTGGCCTTTGGCGACATGGGAATTCAGCTCTCATTGCATATTCATCCCAGGGTGTGCGGCTCATCGTCAACACTCATACGTCAATTAAATATACCATTGGTTTTATTGCTTTGTAAAAACCTTCCAAAGATAATCAGTGCGAATGCTAGGAAAGGTTATTGCTCCATAAAAGGGATAAAGAGCTCCATTTTCCTGACTTGAAGTTGCTGACCATTACGTGCAGCTACAGTTTTGCTGGTTATTTATTTGCCTCCAGTTCAATGGAAGTAACTTCGGACTGGAAAGACACCGATTCAAGTGGAGGACTTGAAATCATCTGCTTGGACATCACGCGCTATTGGCTTGTGGCTAATTCCTCGGCCCATGCATCGTAAGGGGAAACGTGCTGCCCCTGAGGTCGGCCCTCATTCAGGGGCTGTGCTTGGGTCCCTGCAGCTTGTGGTCGTGGATTTGTTTCACTCCCCCATGGTATCTGCAGGGGACAAATACCTATGCATCTGGCTTCCAGATGCATGTGGTCAGGGGATTTGCCCAGCACTGATAGGTCACTAACATGTGGGAAGAGAGACCAGGTGGGTCATGATCGACATCATGGCTCCTCTCAAGCCAGTGCATGCCGGGACAGTTTCAACTACCCACTGTCTCAGTTAGCCTTGGTTTTCCCATCATCCTCGGTAATCTCCCCTGTGCCATGTTTCCCCTGAGCCCATTCTCAGCGGCCTCCCTAGGGCAGTTTGTACAGAACGGCATCTCCCATGTTTCCCCTGCACCCATCCCCGTATCATTTGAGTTTCTTTCACCGACAGGCTCATCTCTGCTTGGCCCAAATTAAGCTCCCCATATTTTTCTTTTTGGCGTTCTCAATGACACACACGGTCCTCGAATTGCCAGAAGCATCTTTCAGAGGTGAGAGAGCTCTTCAGATCACACAGAACGCGTCTCAGCCATCTTTCCAAATAATGGTTCTCAGAGTTTCAGGGCAGCATTGCCTAGTGCCCTGAACATCTCCACATGGCCGCTTTCAACCTGACATTTTTGTAACAAAGATTTCGAGAGGCATTTGAGGAAAATCAAATTCCAAAGTTTATCCTACAAAGAAAGGGTTTCCTTGAAGTATTATACCAAGTTCAACAATCTTTTGTACACTTTTCTATCCCACACCTTTTCAAAGTTTAATAATCTACCTCAGTGTTTGCCCACAGTATCTTTCAGGAAATCACATGCCCTCCGCACACTGCATTACCTGAAGATTTTGTCGGAAAAAAAATTGATGAACATGCACAACTTTCAGTGTGTCTTCAATCGGTCCTACTTGTTCTCTGTGAAGACATGAATACATTGCTGATATTACTATGTTTTCATTTTAAATGACAAAACCTCTAGGAAGGAAAAAAACGTGAGGAGGAGGTAAAGTAGAAAGTTAGGGAAGAAAAGAAAAAGGAGAGGGGGAGAGAAAGAGAGTGAGAGAGATAGAGAGAGGAGGGAAGGAGGAAGGAAAGAGGGAGGAAGGGAATAAAAGAGGGAGAGAGGGAGAAAGAAAGAGAAAGAGAGAAAAGGATAGAGAGAGAATGAGGGAGGAAGGAAGGGAGAGAGGAAGGAAAGGAGAAGAAAGAGAATGTTTACAAGCCAGGCATGGTTGTGTACACCTATAGTTCCTGTTTCTTGGGAGGTTGAAGCAGGAATATCACAAATTCAAGACCTTCCCCAATGACACAGTGAATTCAGGTCGGAGCAACTTAGGGCTGTTTAGAGACCCAGACCCAAAATTGAAAAGCCAGCGTCGAGATACGTAGTTCAGGCTCTGAATGCTGTTAACGTGTCCCTCCCAGCCGGGTCAGTAGAGAAGTACATGAAAGAGAGGAGCAGAGAGTGCCCAGCCTTGCCACACAAACCTGCCTAAAGCCACCCAATTCACCATGTTCTGAATACTAACTGCATCTCCCAAAAGACTGCACTCCTTGGGAAGAACTTGACACGTGGTGATCAGGAGTTTCCTGTCTCTCTGGTGTCAGAAGAACCTTCCTGCGCTCCACCCTCCGCCCTGCTCATCATCTGCAGCTAACGCTGACGCACTCCATCATACTTTCACATCACTTTCTCAGCGGTGGCCCTGGAGTCGCTCAACATTCCCCAGTGCTTCCATGTGACAAGTTACCCAACCTTGTCCAATCACTTGATATGCAAAGGGGGCTGTCACTCTTCCGGTTGTTTACAAAGCCTGAGTTTTTACAAATGCTGAAATGGGTGTCTTCAGAAATAAGACCTTCTAAAGCTGCCCTTGACTTTTCATTCTACGCCCTTAGGTTTTATTACAGAGTTGCCTGTGTGTATTAAGGGGTTCAAGCAGTTATCAGTCTTGAATACCCTGCAACGGTTAAGAAGTCTATGGAGCCGTACCTTGGCTAGGAAGGCTTCGCTACTGCAAAGCTTGCTGTATCACCCTCCATCACCAGCTTCAGACATGCCCTTGACTGATGCTCCATCCCACAAACGATTCTAGATAGTCTAAGGCCGAAACACAAGGTATAGTTTCCCCCTTGAGAATTTGTCCTGGGAATTAACCAGTGGAGCATGCACATACAAATTATTCAAGCCACATGTTTCATTTCTGGGGGGGGGGGCATATATTTGTTCTTTTTATTTGCGTTTTGATTTTGTGGGTATGTGTATATATGTACATGTGCATACACATGTGGGTAGAATGCCTGCGTAGGGACCATGCAGATGCATGTAGAGGCCCAAGGTTCAGGACAGGCATCTTCCTCAATCTTTCTGCAACGGAGTCATTAAGACTGAATCTGGAATCACTCAGTAGAGCCCACAGCTGGCTGATTTGGCTAGTCCGAAGAGCAGCTTGCCTCAGGAACCCGTGTGTGCCTTTGGATGGCAGAATTAGAATCATGCTGCATCGCCTGCATTCACATACTGTCCTCATGCTTGCCCGGCAAGAGAACCAACCAGAGGCATCTTCCCTTCGATACACATACACACACATACATATACACACATACACATGCATGCACACACAATATACACACATACACACAACACACACACATACACACATACACACACACATACACACATACACACACACGCACACACACACAGATACACACATACACACATACACCACAACACACATACACACACAGACACACATACACACACACAGATACACACATACACACACATACACACACATACACTACACATACACTACACACCACACATACACCACACACATACATACACATACACACACATATACTCACATACACACACATACACACATACACACACATACATACACACATATACACATACACATACACACACATACACACACACATAACACACATACATACACACATACACACACGTACACACACACACACACATACATACACACACACACACACACTCTCTCAAACAAGTCAGTAATCACTTCCACCATATCATGCATGATTCTAATGTAACTTTTGTAATCGTTGCTCCTAAGCACAGGCTTCAGAAATGATCTCCTTACCCAATGTTTGCACAGAGTTACTCTCCCAAAAGACTGCACTCCTCGGGAAGACTTGACACGCGGTGATCAGGAGTTTCCTGGAATGTTTTTGACATTCGAATTTGAGATTGATGCGGGGACTGTCCTGACTAGTGGGTCCTTATCAATGGCGTGCAGTTCATGTCTGTAAACTTGGCGGGTTGGTAGGTAGAATTCACTTATTTTGCTGAAACTACCTTTAAGAATTGCTGGGTCAACTCGGCACCTTCTGTTTGCGCTCACTTTCCCTTGGAGAGCGTCACGATTAGACATACGTGTCAACGGAGCATGTTTATAAAGACTTAGTAGCTGAAAATAGTCTAAATTCACTATGTTCGTGTCTGCAAACATCAAAAAGAACAAAGAGAGTAGATAAATAAGTAAATGAGTAAGTAAATAAATAAATAAACTGCCCTATGTGAAAAAAAAATTAGTAGAGTGAAGCCCTAAGCAAGCCAGTAGGAGACTGTCTAGTTAATGGGGAGACCCGGTCTCTTGTGGGTGGGGCAGGAGCCTGCACACGAAGAAGGTGAAGTGGGTGGTTAAGCAAGTGGAGATTGCTCAGCACACTTGGGCAGACGCGCTGTCTAGCAATGAAGTTTGGCCTTTCCTCAGCAGTCCTGTGTTTATGGTGTGGCCACTGCCGTTGGTCCTGCTATTGTTCCGGATCCTCCTACCAAGCAGTACAAGAAACCGTGTCCAGACAATCACCAGCCAAAATAAATCTTTTGCTCCCATAAGCCCTGTTGCCACCAGCAAGCAGGAAAGAGACAGCAGACAGTGTACAAGTTTCCTCTTGTTAGTGCGCCGTGGGCGGGGAAAGGTCTCCTCCTGTGCTCATATGCTTCTCAAAGTGACAGTCCCGTCCGTTCCCATCCAAAGGGGAGGAACAGCAAGAGAGGAGCAGTGAAGCCCGGCTGCAGCTGCTGGTAGCTCACAAAGCGCAGCCCACTGAGGCCCCAACTCCACTCCATCTGGTTAGACTGAACTGGTTAGACCAGTTTCCTGCATAACCCTGGTGACCCAGAGCCTTAGGACAGTGATGGCTGTGAACTTTGGCCCACTTGTCAGACCCCAGTCAGTCAAGCCTGATGTGTTCAATGTATTCAAATTAATACTTATTTTGTATCTATGAGCATTTCCAACTCTGCTTGAAGAAATGAGCCTACATATTTTGAAAGAAGCACGCATCTGGAGCCAGTATGGGATGCGTAGTGGGGAGATTTTGTTGAAAACCTCTTAATTTCTTCCTTTTCTGTTCCCTAACATCCAGGACTGCGGAGAACAAGCCAGAGCCTGCAAGTGACTCAACGTGTGGCTCATTTGTCGCGTGACCCCAAATAAATAGCTCGGTCTTTCCCAGTTTTGTTTGCTTTGTCTATTGAATTAAGGTGTGTCTATTGAGTTTCCAAGTCATCTCTTTTTCTGTAATTAAATAGAGGAGGTAAACTGATGTCATAAGGAAAAGAGGTTTCCTTTGTTCACAGTTTTGAATGTCCAAGGGTTGGTGCCCTGGCCCCTGTCAAGGATTGCAGAGAACCTTCTGGCGCAGGCAGCCATGCTGGAATGCACGTGTGTCTGTGGACCTGGTATCTTCCAGTCTTCCAAAGTCACAGGTATTGATTGAGGTTGCTGGACCTTAATCTTCCCTAACCTTATTCACTTCCAAAGTCCACTTCTCTAAGTGCAAAGCCAGATTCCAATACTACCCTCTGACACTACCACTGACATGGGAATTTGGGGACCGAGCCCCAGGGTGAGTGGATTCCGGGGTAAAGCCGTGTTCCAACACAGCAAACCACAGCTCTGGGAATGAGATACAGACCGGAAGAAGAGGGGGACCTGTGGGAGTCTCCCACTCCACGCCTGCCCCTGAGGGTGGACAGCAAGCCAGGAGGATGCAGTGGAAAGCACTGCAGCCTCTGCCAACCAGGGCTGCTGCCAGGGCTGCCATAGAGCAGTGGGCACAGGGACAGCATGCGTTCTGCTTCCGCACCAGGCTATGTCCTGAGTCTGGATGTAGTCTTCACTGTGCTCATAATGTACTCAAAAAGGAAGTGAGGAGAGTGGAGGCATGAGGCTGGCACCTGGGCCTCGCGGCCATGTGCCCGCCTAGACCAGTGCCCTCCCTGCTCTGGTCTTCACATGGGCTCTTCACTCTGCTTGTGTCCTTCTTCCTCCTCCTCATGTCACCTCATGACCTCGGCTCACCTGGTTCCACCCGTCAGTGCCACCGCAGACCCCTGTGTGAGGGCATCCTCCCTCCACCAGGATTACTGGCCCACGCCTACAGTGTGCAAATACTTACGTACATGTGTATTCACGCACATGCATGTAGGGTGTGCGCACACATGTGCATTTGTGCGCATGCATACTCAATTCATTTTCTGTGGCCCCCAAGCAAATACAAAGTCCAAAGTGCCAGACGAACCGGCACATCGCAACACACCGAAGCCGTTCCCATGCTACTTACCTGTCTAAATGTTTGTCAATGAAGCAGCAGACAGATGATCCAGAGAAGCCCACAGAAGCAGCAGGCCGAAGAGAAGCCATCCGGACGGAGGAGATGGTGGCGGATCTGACTCTGCCCGTGAAGGAGGGGTGGGAGGAGCCAGGTGACCACGTATCGTGGCGTTGGCTGGGGTTGCTGGTACGTGGAACGAGAGAAAGCAGAGCGCTTTAGGTTCTTCCCTTGGCCCGCAGCGCTGCACGGTCAGTGAGCATCCCGTCCTCGTCGCGGACAGCAGATCCCTCCGCCCTGTCTCAGGCCAAGGGTTCAGAAGCTGTGGCTCCTCTTCACATGGGCAGAGAAACTCATGCACTGAGAGAGGTGGAAGAATCTCAGTGGCCATCAGCTGTGGCAGCGATGTAAACATTCATTTTTAATGTGTGTGTGTGTAAGGGGGGGGGCACTGTTTGTCCTTGTGGAAGACCAAGGGTGACTTCAGAAATCATTCTGGATTGCTTCTATCTCCTTTTTGCTTTGCTCTGGGGGTTCCAAGGCTACGCCCACCAGGGCCAGAAGTGTGGGCTGCAGCCGCTTCCAGAGGGTGTTTTCACATGGGACCTGGGATCGGAACTCAGGGCCTTCTGCTTATAAAGCAGTCTTACCCCCTGGGCCATCTCTCCAGCCCGTACACATTCTTCCAACAAGTCTTTGCTGAGCCACCATGGCCGGCCAGTGTCCCGTGAGTGAATAGAGAGACGTGTGGCACAGGACTCAAGCCTGGAAGGACTATGACATTGCCTGCCAGCTCTTGGCCATGGTGATACCAAGATCTTCAGCACTGAGGACTATGGGAAATTACACTCAAGAGGCCCTGGGTCAGCCGGACACTAGAGATCCCACAGAGAAGGACGCGAAGATGCTCTGATCCAGGGACAGGAATTCAGGCCAATGTGCATGGTGCTGTGGTGGCTTTAGAAGCAGAGGAGCTGAGCGAAAGGCAGGGGCGGGGGCAGAAGGTGTAAGCCTCACTGTCAACATGAGGACAACCAAAACATCACAAAACAAAATACAAGCAAGAAGCGGGGCTGGAGCGATGGCTCAGGGCAGAGCCTTTGGCTCACAAGCAGAAGGACCTCAATACAGATCCCAGATCCCACATGAAAATTTCAGGCAGAAATGGCGGCAGCCTGAACTGCTGGCCCGGAAATGTGGAACCTGGGAAACCTTGAAGTAAGGCAATAAGGACTTAGAACAATCCAGGGTGATCCACAGTGTCACCTTTGGGTCTCTACAGGCACACACACACACACACACACACACACAACACACACACACACACACACACACACACACGGAAAAGAAACAAACAGAACTTTCCTTGATGGGAAGTCACGGGCACCTATCTATGGAGTTCAATGCTTTGGACCCGTGGTTTTGGAAAACCTACAAAGTCTTGCGATAGCTATGAAGGCTGCGTGCCAGCTTCAGTCTGGGCGAGGGCAGGGCGCTGGGAACCAGCCTCTATGTCATGCACTCCTCTCGAGGGGACGGCTCTGTCTTTCTTCACTGCCGTGTTCCAAACCTCAAAAACCCACGTGTTTATTAATGACAATCCACAGCACGCTGCAAGTGCATCATTTCGAAATATGAACTTGTTCAAATTAGGAGATTGCCAACGAGATTAAATTCCCCCTCCGCCCTCTCCCATGCCTTAGTAGAATGAGAATTCTCGGGGATTCGAACTCCTAAGTAATTTTCAGGGAAAGAGGAAACAATTGCAAAGTATATCAGTTATCTGTTGGCGGTGGTGGTTCAGCTCCAAGGACAAGAAGACTTTTGGTAAGAAAAAAACAAAAACCACCATCTCTAGTGTGGTGTTAATTAATATACAACATGTTTATTACACGTGCCTTGTGGTGATGCAGGCCCAGGAGCGGAGCACACGGAAATGGTCGGTCAGAGCTGCCTGGTGTGAACGTTGGCTTTAGATTAACAGTATGGAGTGAGGAAACAGCCTCAGTTTCCCTCTTTCAATGTATCACTGCTGAGGTTTAAGGAGATGGAATGTCCCCTGCACATTAGTTCTATTCCCAAACGTGCGCAGGTTCTTGGTCAGGCCTAAGTGTTGGTGTTGTGGAAGGCTCTGAGTTTGCTGGCTCTCAGCTCCTCCTATCCGCGCCTCCCATGTTCTTCTGGCCCCTCAAAGAGAGCCTGGTGGGTTCACGTGTAGTCATGTGTCTTGTGTCACTCAGTCCTGGTCAGCTCTGACGGCAGGACGAGAACCTTCAAGACTCACAAGGTTTAACACACTTGTGTGTCCCTCGTGCTCACCGAGCCCACTGAGAGGCCGCGAGGCTGTGGTTCATGTCTCTCCCACACAGCCCACAGCTGCTTTCTGTATGGCCAGGGATCAGGGGCCCCGCTGTGGAGACTGGCCTTGCCCCCATTCAGAGTTAAATTTTTAGTGGACTTGAGAGAAGCTTCGCCCTCTCGGAACACCATGTGGTCCATGAATTCATTGCTCTAGCTGCTTCCTGTCCGCCTTCCCTCCTGCATACAGATCTGAAAATAATGTTAAGCCCGTGTCCCTCTGGGAAAATCATTCTACATCCCACACTTCCGCAGGGCTCTACAGCGCTCCAGCCGTGGACCAGGCTAATGCTCCTTGCTACCTTACCCACACCCACCATGGCAAAAAGGGCCAGTGGGACCCATGGACTGCCAAACCCAGCCCACAGCTCCTCCGTGGGCAGGAGAGGGCAGGCAGCGAAGGGCTACGGAGACATAGCTGTGGAAGTCGATGGTGTCTTCTATCTGCAAAGCGTTCCTCACTTAGCCTTCTCCAAAGAGCTGGATGAGATCTGCAGGGCTTCTAAGAAATTATTTCCTGAGTCAAATATTTAATCTTCGGATCTCAGCCAGAACATCCTGTACCTTACTCCAAACATTTGTTGAGATGGAGGAGGAAAAGAGAAAGAGGGAGTGAAAGAATATGCAAGAAGAAGAGGAGGAAAGAAGTAAAGGAGGGGAGAGGAAGCAGCAGAGAAGGGGGCAGGAAGGGAGGATGTGATGAACGGCTAAACTCCCTCCTGTCTTATCTGGGAGGCTTACAACAACTTCAGACTTGGAATTGTGCGAGGGTCTAATTCCGTGACGAGTTTTACGGAAGGAAAATGGAGGCTCAGAGAGGTGAAGATCTTTGTGGAAAATCACAGCGCCAGTGAGTAAACTAAAATCCATGTAACACTTGCACAGCCCAGAGCTCAGAGAGCAATGACTTACTTTCTCATGTCTTTCTGGAGAGAACGCAGCATGCCCTGTGTACAAGGCACCATACATGCACATATGCACACTCGTGAACAAACACTGTAGTAGTAAGATACAGGTGTCAACTGATAGTCGAGGGTTCGAGCACTGGGCACATTTGTAGAGGATTAGCAGTTAAGTCCAGAGAGAACCTGCAGGAGGTTGTCAGTGGATGGAAGAAGGACCCAAACCACGGTGGGTGGGACTGGGCCCTGGACAGGGGAATAAAATACAGAGAGCTGGTTGAGGAAAACACATTTTCCTATATACTTAGCCAGACATGCTGGTTTGGTAAGTGAGAATTCTCCCTGTCTCAGTTGTTATGAGGATGTGATGTGGCCAGTTCCTTTGGCTCTTGGTATTGACTGGGCTCTTCTGCCAAGCCGAACAAGCAACTCTAGGAGAACAAGCCTCTTGCGCCCTTAAACTGCTTTGTCATAATTTCATCAACAACATGCAGAGTAACTGAAACACACACACACACAAACATACACACGCCCACAAATACATGTGTGCAAATATATATACAAACACAGGAGCACATATAGGACACACACATAGTTACACAACACAGATACAGAAACATACACAAATGCATATGCAATAACACATGCACGCACAAACACACACAGATGCACTACACAAACATATATATGAATATATATGAATATATGATACTCACAGACACATGCAAATACACATAGTGATGCAGAATACACACACACCACACACACACACACACACACACACACTCACACACTCACATACTCATGCACCATGCTGAGGGCAGTGCTATCTCGCTCCCCGCTGCTATCCAGGAAGGAGAATGTGTTTAGCTCAGGAGGCCCCCGGCAGGGAAGGGCCCCCCTGCTTCTCCAAGCATGCTCAGAAGACTCCTTTCCAGGAAACTATTGAGAAATCTCAGTGTAAACAACTTCAAGCGCACAACCCCCGGTCAACATGAAATACCAATGTGAATCTGAAGCAACGAAACGTCCACCTGGTTACTTCTGCTTCCTCCCTTTGTCCCACCTCTCCCATCTCTCTCCTTTCTCCTTTCTTCTTTCATAAGAAGAACTTTTCAGGTATGTAAACTTTGGGCATTTAGAAACCCTCGGCAGTTGTTTTAGAGAGAGTATGAGGACCAGGCAGAGTATAGGAAAGTCCTTGAGAGAGAGAGAGAGAGAGAGAGAGAGAGAGAGATAGAAGAGAGAGAGAGAGAGACCAACACACACCCACGGAGAGGTCACAGAACAACTCTCCACAAGTCAGTTCTCTTCTTCCACAATGTAGGCTTGAAGGGATTAAACTCAGGTTCTGGTATTTTACCAGCCGAGACATCTCACCAGACCTAAAATACAAATATTTTAAGAACGTTGCAGATGTACTTCTCTCTGCTGTGAGGAAATCTTCTGACCCAAGCAACTGTAGGAAGAAAGCAATCATTATTTGGCTTATGGATCCCAAGGGTATTCAGGCCGTTACGGGAGAGATGATGGACAGCTCTGAAATGCCTGTGTAGCACAGTCAGTGGTGGCCCAGGGGCCCTCGTGGCCCTCCCTCTCCACTGCCCTCTCTCTCAGCTGCACCCGTGCCTGGTAGCCTTCCCTCTGGGCAGTGGGCAGAGGTGAAAACTCGGGCCTGGTTGCAGATGGTTCTTCACAGCGTGAAACAACACCAAAAGTGGGCAGATGACACCAAAGTCCGTTCTGGAACATTCCTGAAGGACAAAGGAGATGAGCGAACCTTCCAATGAGGAAGATTTTGGAGCAGCTGCAAGAGTGAGTGAGTGCACTTTGATTGGGAGAATGACCAGGCTGTGGGTGTATCCCAACCTGTTGTCTATAAAGCAACAGTGTTGCTAGGTGGGCAGCCCGACACGTGGGCTTCATTTGCATCCCGTGTCCTCCAATGGGCCAGGAGCTCCTCAGGCACAAAAGAAGCATCTGACTAGACTTAGGAGTGCAGAGGGTACCGGGTGGTCTGAGGAGGAAGAACCAGAGGCGAAATGCGTAAGACTGATTGATTCCATCTCTTTATCTGCTCCAGATCTGGAGTCGGAGAGCAGTCCTGGGAGAGAAGATTGTGCTGTTAAAGACACAAATCAAGTTTCCATTTCCAAAATCACTGGGCTCCCCTGGAGATCCCCCGGGGGAGGTGGGGGGAATACGGGGATTCACAGAGGAAGCCACTCACCTCTTACCTTGCACTTTCAACCTTGGGCTCCTACCTTGGTTCTGTATTGAGGCTTCAGAATGCCCCGAGGACTGCTGGGAGACAGGATGAAGGCTCCGAGGTCAGGCCCCAACCCCTGACTTTGCATAGGAGATGAATTTGTATATGTGACTCTAAGTCCTGAGTGTGGGGGGGGGGGATTGTCACCGGCCAGGCCTCAGGCGAGGACAACAGAAGGCAAAGTGAGACAGATGCCGGCAGCAGGGCCTGGTGCTTTGATGCAAACAGTGAATGCATTCCAGTATATCCCCTGCTTCTTTGGCCTTCCCCTTTCACACCCACCCCCTCCCATTAGACCCTTTGGTCTCCAGGACAATTTTCCTTCTACTTTCATGTCATGTGTACAGATAGGATATAAATCTACATAAAATCCACAACAGAGAGAAACATGGAATGGTTTTTTTTGTGATACTGGTTTAGTTCACTCAATATGATCATCTCAGCTACGTGAATTTTCCTGCAAATGATTTTTATCTTCTTCAAGGCTGGATAAAACCCCAGCCTGCACGGATGCACACCACATTTTCTTAATTCATGCCTCTGTTAGTGATATCTAGGCTTGTTCTGTCATTCATGTATCATGATAAAACTACAGTAAAAACGTATGTGCAAGAATCTGTGCTATGTGGACTTAGGATGGATACTAGAAGTTAGAAAGGGGATAGAACTCCCCAGAGCCAGCAGGAGGACCAGACCCCTGACACATTCTCACAGTTATATACAAATACACATGCAAGGAACAACTATGACACATCACACACCACCACACAGGACAACACACACACAACACACAGTACACAACACATTCCAAATAGTACAAAACCAGAGACCAACATGTACACACATAGTACACACACACCACAGCCCACCGTAACATGCTATGCAACATGATTACTCAATAGTGTCAAACTAAAACCATTACCATTCATAAGCACCGGTACACACACATAACTACCAAGCACCACATGATTAACACACCCAAGTGCACAGCCGGCCGAAGAACACCGAGACTTAGGCACACACAACACACAGTGAACATGAACAACAGACATCCGACGACCCACACACTACCACAGCACACCTCAAAACACATGGCAAACGTAGGCAACCACACCTTAACACGGACACATACTTACGGTGCGCTTGAGGGGATAGCAATAGACCAGAAAAGTAACCACCACCGTATGGCGCGGGTAAGCAGGGATTGCAGCTCGCGTTTAGCTCTCAGTAGTTTGCTGATTCACATGTCTGAAGAAATGGATAATGGCGTTCTCAGCAGTCAGGGAAAAGATTGAAAGGACAAACAACGGCGAGTATGAGCCAGAGAGTGCGTTATTCTGACAGACAGGTAATGCTCCTTCCAACAACCCCTCTTAATTTACAATGGCATTGAAGACATTGATGTGATGTCTCAGTAATCAGTAGCTATGACAAACGAAAACTGACACTAAAATGCATTAGAGCCCTCGCCAGTCAGCTGAGGCCCTTACATTACCTACAAAATGATCTTTAGGGTACTGCTGAATTATAACAGCATAACAGGTATTACCATTATCCCCTTGAAGAACATCCCCCAAGTTAATAATGAAATGAAAATCATTTCTGAGGGGCTTTCACGCTGGTGGGAAAAAAAAATCCCCACAAGTCTTTTAGCTATAAAGTCTCAAATGTAAAGGCTTTGATAGAGCCAATATTGCGATCTAATCCAAAGACGTTAGTCCTTTTGTAACCAACAGCAGTCTCCTTTAGACTTGATGACTTGGAACATACAGTACAAATCCTACCATGTTCTCGATCCTATAATAGGTGGCTAGGTATGGCCTGGCCCCTTGGAAGACAACAGAAGAACGAGCTCAGTGTTAAGTGGTGTTCTCATCGAATCACATTCACCTGGCGCAAAGACATGAGGAATGCAATATCTTATCCAGTACAAGTAATAGGAGATGAGGGACTCTCGGGAGAACAAGGAATCATGGATGAAGGGAATTGAAGAAAGACAATCTTGGGACTGTTTAAGCACAATCACTGGGAATTCAGGAATCTGGAACACAAGGATATGGCGGTGGAAGCAATCAAGGCAATCGTGGGGAATCAAGGGATCGTGGGATACAAGGGAATGGGGAATGAAGGAATCATGGGAATGAAGGACTCATGGAATCACATAATCATGGGCCATAAGGAATCATGGGAATCAAGGAATCATGGGAATCCAAGGGATATCATGGGCATCACAGGAACCGATGGCATGAATGGAAATGAGAAACCATTGGGAATGACAGCATCAGGGATCAAGGAATCCTGGGAAAAACAGGAGTCATGGGAGAGGAAATCGTAAGGATAGTTCAGGATCATGGGAATCAGTGAATCATGGGACTCATGAGGAAGTGTCAGGGGATTATCAAGGACTGGAAAGTCATCACATTCATAGCTTGTTGCGCCTTCCCACATTTTATCTCTTTGAGCGAGTCAATTGAAAAATCCGCAGCGAAACTAAAGTAGACAAGTAAGACCATGTTTGCCGCATGCACTCAATAGGTGTCTCGCAGGCACTGTGACCACAGCGTGCAATGCCTGCCACTGCTCCAGCATGCCGCAAGTGAGTGCCAGCATAGACCTCGGCCAAAGCCAATAATCCTTTCAGAGCGTTTTCTAGACACATCCTTCGCTATGTTTGACATGTAAATTCCACACCTGGATTATTCAGAAGAGCCGCTTCGGGGCAAACGGATGTGGGGTAGAGGGCCAGAGATGGAGAAAGAAGACGAAGTAGACAAATGCCACGTGCGATGGAGAAGAACCAGTGCTGCGTTGTCTGAAGAACAGAAATAAAAAGAAGCCTGGCAGGGAAGGTACAGGGCCAGACGGGGCACAAAGATCTTAAGCTTGATTTGATTGTTGCATTTCCTGTTGTCCATGCATATAGTCCCCACACCCAGTTTCTAAGCAAAACAGAACTCTGCAGGTTAGAAGCTGGAAGTCTAAGTAGGCTTGTTGCAGTCTATCAAGGCTAAGCTATATTACACATTCCTGCAATGAATCTATGTGGGCACAATAGAATACTTAAGAGAGAAAAGGTTGTATTTCCCTCCTTGTCCCTTGTGTATATGTCCATCAGTTGCGCAGGTTTACAGCAGCCGAGGGGTCAGGGCGATGTGGTTTAAGCCTGGTAAATGTGGAGACGGATCAGCTATCATCCACAGTTAAGAGACCATGAAGACAGCTCATGAGCACGTGCCAGAGTTTGTTCAGGCTCTCCACCGTTGTTTACATAGTCCACAGGACCCCATCCCACCAGAATGATGTAGACTCCACATTGTTAAGAAGGGCATTCTCCCTTATGCGACTAATGCCAATCAGCACAATCCTTTGCGAACACAAACCCAGGGGTGAAACCGAGTTAGCGAGAATCCTCCTCAGTGGGCCCCGTGCTCTGCCTCTGTACAGCCTGATAATATTAGCTGTATCACGTGTTGTAGGCGGCTCCGTCTGAAGACTACGATATCGTTGGTAGGTCTTTTGGTAGACTCATCTCTCTTCTCCCCACAACCCCAACTGTCTGTTAATCCTTAATGCCTGCCCTGGCTGCCCAACGGTCCCTGTTTGAGGTGAATAGTCCTATCATGAGCCCTGTGGTGCACTCATACTGACTCATTTTAAATAGTGTGTTGTTTTGTAAAGCTTGCAGTTGCCAGCAAGGTTCGTCACGTTCTGAGATCATGAGGACTGAAAGGACTTGCTTAAACGCACCGCCAGGGAAGGACACGATCACAGAACCGTGACATTTCTTACATTTTTTGGAATTTTCGGTATCGTGTTTTGGACAGGCGCACGGATATATCAAAGTTGCCAATATAAATCCTATGGCTCACGAGGTTTCTCAGCCGAGGGAGCAGCACCCTTGCTTGACACTACCCAACTCGGGTCCTCTGGATCTAAACCTCCTCTGAATGTCCCATAATTGTGGGTACCCTTTCTCTTCTAAGAGAAGACACTGTGGGTAATTAAATGGAACTTGAAAAGTTTCTCGGGGTTTTTTCGCATCCCGGGAGGAAAGGATCATAGTGAAGCCATGTTGTATTCCATCTTTGCCTGAGGCTTGGATGCCGGTGCATCTTCTGCAAAGATGGGGCGCTAGTAGTAAAACTGTGCGGCAGGATTGGTACACCATCCCCCAGGTAGCAGTCTGTGGGAAGCAAGAGTGTGACTACAGCCTGGGAGGAGACATTTGCTTTTCAAATTTGGCTGCTGTCCCACGATAATGGCTGCCCCAATGAGGGCTGTGTCGGTCAGCATGTGTAAGGAAGAAATAGAATTTTGATATTGAGGAGAAGCCCTTTGTTGGTTCAAGTCCAGTCTTGCTCTGAGAACTCTCGGGACAGTACTCTGCCTCTAACACTGTGCATCTAAGCTGCTGATGTGCGTGGCGGACCCTTGTCTGAGATGGGTCTGGGATTCCGACTCAACGGGGACTCTTGAGACCAAATAAACCTGCCACCATTCCCTTTTCAACTGACTGTGAGGAGCATAAACCAAAAAGCATGTAGATAAATCACAAGCGAAGAAAAGACAGACTGTGTCCTCCTAATCACCATATGGATGGGATCTTCACTGGGACTCACTGTCATATCATGTAGAGCGAATCCTATAGAAAGACATAAAAATAAAAAAACAATAAATCACCTTTTATTCCTTCCAATTCACTGTTGCAAATTTAATAGGGTCGTAAGTTTAAAAAAAAAAGAGCAGTCTAATACCACCATGTGGCAATGTAATCATTTCCAAGTTGGGGAAAGACGATTGAATTATCCTTAATGGATGAGCGTTGTTGCTGGTGACATGATATTTTATATGCTTGGCTTAATATTCTGTGTTTACCCAGTGAAGGTTTTACCTATTTGTGTATCACTGTAGGACCAGATATGTCATGGTTGTAAATTCGTTGTTCTGAATATTTACATAGAAGTATTAATTTGCACTCATCCGCTATCTTCTTTAACAAGATAATGCCCTGGGTGAATTCTTCCACGAAGAACAGGCAAAAAACAGAGTTGAGACTGCCCACGACGGCCCTACTGCTTAAAGTGAACGACTACAGTCAAAGGTGAAGACGCTGCTTCTCACTAACTAGCGGTCCGCATAAAAATAATCACGTGACCCAAGTTAAACCAAAGCAGTGCTAGTAAATGCATTATAACACCAACCGCTCCCAAATGGCAGGACACTTCCACAACCCCTTCGGGACACAGAGACACTCGTAAGTGGGACATAATGACAAACCTACTGTAGTCTTAGAAACTTTCCAACATGTATATCCTCTAGTGTTCCATTTTTTGATAATCAGGAATTTCACTATTTATGATTACTCAGTACCATTAATTCCTCTGAGTTATCTTGACAGCACCCTGAATGAAGCGATAGTGTGTGGGGTTTGTGGTTGGTGTGTATGTGTGGGTGGTGTGTGTAGAAAAGACCCTTGAGGTTTCCGTTCCCCCTTACTTTTTTAAGTATTTTTTTTTATTTATTCAAACTTGTGATGTTGTGCGGATGTCGTGTGTGTTTGAGTGTGGATGGTGGCTGTGTGCGTGTGTATGTGATTGTTAGAACCACAGATGATTATTGGGGAACCCTTAACCAAATGGGAATCCCCACTCCTCCTGTTTACTCTTGCCCCCACGATTCACATTGGTATCCGCCCTTACCAGGACCAGATAATGCAGGCCGCCCCGTTCCGCCCCATACGTCTTCTACATGGGTCTGGGATCGATTAGTACTCAGGAACTTCCGCCGAGCAGAGGCTTACCGTGGCTCACCTCTCATCCCCCAGTTTTGCCACACTGAGAGCTGGAATACTTGGCCTTATCTGCCATTCTCTATATGCAATGCATTTTACGTGGGATCTTGGTTCCAAAGCTACGGGCCTTCTGCCGTGTGCGACAGAGGTTAACACCATTGCAGCCATATCTTATCAGCCCACTCAAACTACATTGAGCAAGCCGGGAACGCAGTCGTTTGTCCCAGTCATGCACCAGCCTCCCCCCTGGGTTGACGGATGAGTGTTGAACAGGAGCGCTTCAAAACACCGGATATGCCTGGTCTGAGGAAGCGGTCTGAGGGTCATTATTCAGGAGTCAGGATGTTAGGAAGCCAAAGAGGGAGAACGCCTCCCCGCATGCTTCTCAGGGCTCCTGCAATCAGTATTTCATCTCTCTCTAGTTCCAGGGGGAGGCTCGTGCGGAAGCGGAAGCATATAAATGCCGCCGCTTACCAGGACGAGCCCCCAGGTCATACACTCCGGCTACGCATGCCGAGCTTGTGCTATTAGCGCGCACAGCGCTCCGACCTGCTGATGTAGTGCCTCGCCACCGGTCCCCACCAACCCCAGTTGTCCTAGCACCATGGCCATCCTGGTTGGCTGGAGCCCCCCAAAAGAACATTTTATTCACGCCCGCTACAGTCCTTGACTATACGATACAAGGTAAAATGATTTCCCACTCATGCTGAGCGACTTGTACTTCGTGACACTTTGACCCCAAAACTTGTGGATGTTCCAGGATTCCCAGGACCCATTCTCACCAAGTAGGTCCACCCCAGGCCTGGTAGGGACCAACGAGGCTGGGATAAGTCGCGATCGCTTGTGGTTATCGGGCACAACTGTGAGAGCATATTCTACAAAGAATCTTGCTCCCCCTGACCATGTTGCAAGGCTTTTCCTCGCCTTGGGTACAGGGCAGTAAGTCTTGTCAGAGTATCTGAGCTTGGAATGTTTCTTTCTTATGTCCCTCAAGGAGGACTCGTATCAATCTTGCAGGACACAGAACAGTTACTCCACACAAGACGCTCAGGAAAACCCTGTGCTCCGGCTCAGGCACATCAGGACTTGTCATCTCCGGGACACGTGAGAACATGAAGCTTAGAGAAAGCAGACAAGAAGATCTTCCCACCGTTGTAAATCGTCACAAGGTCACCTTTAGACACAATTCGGATTACGGGACATTGTTCCTGATCATGGGAACGTGGGGAACGATGTTCAGAACCATAAGCAGCAACAGGAGAGGGTGCCTGCTGCTTGGTTTCACCAATTGGGCAGCCACCAAGGGACGTCATATGAAACTTTTAAGGTTGCTTATATATTCAGACAAAGGAGCAGTCCAAAGACAGACAGTCTTTGCAGTGTTACAAGGTAGATGGTATACTAAAGAGCGTTATAAAGCTCTAAAATTGGTTTATCCACAGAAAACTCATCTGATGGTGAAACTACAAACCTCTCTCTTATAACAAGAGATGAAGCAAAAATTGGACTCTAGCACTATTGTAAAATCATGTTAAACCATTAACCTTCTTTAGGGACTTACCAGCTTCCTACAGGGCATCCTACATTTTCTTGGAGAATGATGGGAAATCTTAATGAGAAGAATCTATGAAAGCCCTGAAGAGTCACTAATACCTGTAAATGGAACGAAAGAGAAGAGATTGTGTGGGATCCAGTAACGGAAAATAGTGCCAGGATAATAAACACAAACCATCAACTAAACATGATGTTTATTATGGTAAACTGCAATCCAGCAACAATCAATATTGGTACCTTATTCAATTTCATTCAATTCTTCGTAGAGGAAATTTTCTGGTAAAAGATTGATACCATTGTTCAGTTAGCCAGAGAGTCAACCCTGGAAATTGAGAAAGCATCCCAATGGTAATAAAATAGCTCATTACAGCAAAATCAAATTTCACCTATCTTTTCCAAATGCCAGTATTAACTGAGTATTAACATTTCTGTCTCAGTTTAATTCGCTAATTTAATTATGGTCTACTCACACATACATGTACATATCTTCTTTCAACCTTGAAGTGGTTAAAAAAAAGAAATAAGTTAATAGGGAACACGTATTGAAAACCAATTTGAATGACATGATAAAGGACTGGATGTCTATTATATCTTATCTTACAAAGACTAACCTATGCTGACATGGCGACAAGTTGCACCCACTCTTGGTCAGGCCCTGGATGGTCACGATTTCTCTGCGCCCATCTAGAAATGGTACCAATCCAAGACAGCAAAACATTCACGTGTTTCTGGTTAACAACAGAGATGCGAGCAACGAATGATGAAATGCAGGAAGGAAAAGTTTCGAACAGTTTCACCAAAAAATCCCTGGATCCTCTGAGGAAATTCATGGTGTTCATATGGTAAAACAGGTCTATCTACGCAACATGAAGATATTTGTTTGCTATTTGGCAACACACATGATGGACAGCACCATGAGCAAATAAGGCTCAGAGGAGGCTGCATAAGGGATGTGTAATATTAGATGAGTGGATGACTCCTCCGGGTTCATAATTTTGACTCCAATTATTGTCCTCCAGATGACCCATTTTTGGTTTTTCTGCAGATGCTATGGTGGTAGATGGTGGTCTGCGTTCTCACAAGCTGGCAAAAACACTGGAAACTCACGTACACTCAATCAGATGGAAACTTGCCGGAGCCGAGAGCTGCGGCTGGTCTACATCAGTAGCAGGGTAAAGCCGTACTGGATTCATATGATGCTAAGGTTGTGGTTCTGGGAGTGTTCTTCAGGCAGCCAGCCTCTCCCTGACTCTGGAGGCAATTGCAAGCACTTACTGAGGGCGAGTCGTGCCCCTGCTCACCGGGGGGCTCTCACCTGGGGACGCACCCGAGGACTTCCCAAGTCATGACTCTTCTGGGGGCACAGGCAGGAGGGTTGAGTCATGAGAGCACAGGGGCCAGCTGGCCAGGACAGCTGGAGACATTTATGAGGGAAACATGATAGTCGCATGGTGGCCAGACTACCCTGAAGAACATATCATGGCGAGGGAGAGCTTAAATAAAAACATAGTTCCATTCAGGATTGAGTCTAGAGAATCCAAAACTAGGGTTCTCATTCCCTATTTCCAGTTGACTTACTGGCATATCTCTCCTCTTTATTCTTTATTATGTCCTTATATGGTAAAGAAAGAGACATTGAATTTTCTCTCTCTCTTATTTATCGTTATGAGGTTCACCAGAGAATGTAAGAATTAAGTTCGTACTTATCTTTATGGGTTACTTCAATTAATATACCTTACTGACAATTATAGCCTCTTTATTTTTACTCCATTTTTCATTGGCTTATAACAACAAATTAGAACTAAATAATTATAACATGGAAGTGTGCACAGCTACATTGGGTATGCGGGTATTCACTTGGTGAACAGTTGATGTGTCAAGCAACACGGGGTTTGTATTGTTTGATAAAATCACTCATTATGGAGAGGGGATCATAGAAGGCTCCTTCATGGATAATCCTTACCTAATTCGCCCCTAATGCACCCATCACAAGTACAAAGTAATTGGATGTAGACAACTTGTGAAAATTATGCTTCTCTATGTGAGCATTCAAATGCAGGATTCCTGATAGATTTACTACTTGCTAGCTATGTCACAGCACGGGAATGTTATTGCTGGACTGAAGAGTGGTCGAGTGTAATGGGATCAGCATCGTATAGCCGCATGAAAGTAAACAAGACAAACAGATGGGTCTAAATAGGATCATTGTGAAATACAACAAAACACAAGGTGTGGGTTGGCAGGGGAGATGGACTCAGGAGCTAAAGTCTTGGGCTTCCAACGCAAAAGGACCTGAGTGTTGGACTATAGATCCATGTCAAAAGAGCAGGGAATGGCCCAACTGTAATGGGTGACCTGCACTGGGCCCTGGAAGACAGAAACTGGTGAAACCAGAGCAAGAACTGTAAGAAGTACAGCCAATATGAGATGTCCACAAATCGACCCTTGGGCCTCCCAGGCACATGCAGTGCCCTTTTTCATCACACAACATTCCCACAGACAACATCACACATCTTGTGCCAAAAAAACTGTGAAGTTTGTGTGGCAGGCTTGCCTGATGGAGGTTGATCTGGATCCCGATTGTCATAGGCGCAGTTCCTGTTCACATCACTGATGACGGGATCGAGGAGCGTCTGCTTGCTGGTCCGTCTTGACCAAGGCAGGAAAGCACTGGCTTCATGATAGGAAGTATAAAGGGTCACGTGGGGTACACTGTAGTCAAGGAGCAGAATAGTGAAGAGAAGTACCTTCTTCAGCGAGGCCCGTGCAATGCCCTGGTGGCTCTGCAGAGAGAAGACAGTGAGCAAAGTGTAGAGGTCAGAGAGCTCCTGGCAGGATCCGGTGAGTTAAATCACAGACCCTGGCTCAGTGCCCGGCACATGTGAGCACTGAAATATGTGGAGCGCTATTAAAATATACTTCCCACACACCTGGCTTTGGCGACATGGGAAATTCAGCTCTCATTGCATATTCATCCCGGGTGTGCGGCTCATCGTCAACATCATACGTCAATTAAATATACCATTGGTTTTATTGCTTTGTAAAAAACCTTCCAAAGATCATAGTGCGAATGCTAGGAAAGGTTATTGCTCCATAAAATGGGTAAAGAGCTCATTTCCTGACTTGAAGTTGCTGACCATTACGTGCAGCTACGTTTTGCTGGTTATTATTTGCGCCCTCAGTTCAATGGAAGTAACTTCGGACTGGAGAAAGACACCGATTCAAGTGGAGGACTTGAAATCATCTGCTTGGAACATCACGCGCTCATTGGCTTGGGGCTAATTCCTCGGCCCATGATACGTCTCAGGGAAAACGTGCTTGGCCCCTGAGGTCGGCCCTCATTAGGCGGCTGTTGCTTGGGTCCCGCAGCTTGTGGTCGTGGATTTGTTTCAATCCCCCATGGTATCTGCAGGGGAGGGACAATACCTATGCATCTGGCTTCCAGATGCCATGTGGTCAGGGGATTTGCCCCGCACTGATGTCACTAACATGTGGGTATCGAGAGAGACCAGGTGGGTCATGATCGAATCATGGTCCTCTCAAGCCAGTGCATGCCGGGACCGTTTCAAACTCCCACTGTCTCAGTTAGCCTTGGTTTTCCCATCATCCTCGGAATCTCCCCTGTCATGTTTCCCCTGAGCCCATTCTCAGCGGCTCCCGAGGGCAGTTTGACAGAACGGCTCTCCCATGTTTCCCCTGACCCATCCCCGTATCATTGAGTTTCTTTCCCACCGACAGGCTCATCTCTGCTTGGCCAAAATTAAGTCTCCCCCATATTTTATTTTTGGCGTTCTCAATGACACACACGGTTCGAATTGCCAGAAGAAGCATCTTTCAGAGGTGAGAGAGCTTCAGATCCACACCGAACGCGTCTCAGCCATCTTTCCAAATAATGGTTCTCAGAGTTTCAGGGAGCATTGCACTAGTGCCCTGATGAACAATCTCCACATGGCCGCTTCAACCTGAACATTTTTGAAACAAAGATTTCAGAGGCATTTGAGGAAAATCTAAATTCCAAAGTTTATCCTACAAAGAAAGGGGTTCCTTGAAGTATCTATACCAAGTTCAACAATCTTTTGTACACTTTTCTATCCCACACCTTTTCCAAAGTTTAATAACTCTACTCAGTGTTTGCCCACAGTATCTTTCAGGAAATCACATGCCCTCGCACACTGCATTGCCTGAAGATTTTGTCGGAAAAAAAAAAATTGATGAAAACAGCAAACTTTCAGGGTGTCTTCAATCGGTCCTACTTGTTCTCTGCTGAAGACATGAATACATTGCTGATATTACTTGTTTTCATTTGTAAATGACCAAAACCTCTAGGAAGGAAAAAAAAACGTGAGGATGGAGGTAAGTAGAAATTAGGGAAGGAAAAGAAAGAAGGAGGAGGGGGGGGAGAGAAAGAGATGTGAGAGAGATAGAGAGAGGAGGGAAGGAGGAGGAAAGCAGGGAGGAAGGGAAATAAAAGAGGGAGAGAGGGAGAGAAGAAAGAAAGAGGAAAGAGAAGAAGAAAAGGATAGAGAGAGAATGGAGGGAGGAAGCGAAGGAGAGAGAGGAAAGGCAGGAGAAGAAAGAGAATGTTTACAAGCCAGGCATGGTTGTGTACACCTATGTTCCTGTTTTTGGGAGGTTGAAAGCAGGGAGGAATATCACAAAATTCAAGACCTTCCCCAAGACACAGTGAATCAGGGGGAGCAACTTAGGGCTGTTTAGAGACCCAGACCCAAAATTGAAAAGCCAGCGTCGAGATATGTAGTTCGGCTACCTGAATGCTGGTAACGTGTCCCTCCCAGACGGGTCAGTACGAGAAAGAGTACATGAAAGAGAGGAGCAGAGAGTGCCCAGCCTTGCCACACAAACCTGCCTAAAGCCACCCAATTCACCATGTTGATGAATACTAACTGCATCCCAAAAGACCTGCACTCCTTGGGAAGAATTTGACACATGGTGATCAGGAGTTTCCTGTCTCTTGGTGTCAGAAGAACCTTCCTGCGCTCCAACCCTTGCCCTGCTCCACATCTGCAGCATACGCTGACGCACTCCATCTATACTTTCACATCACTTTCTTCGCGGTGGCACTGAGTCGTCAACATTCCCAGTGCTTCCATGTGACAAGTTACCCACCTTGTCCAATCATTGATAGCAAAGGGCTGGAGGTCACTCTTCCGGTTGTTCACAAAGCCTGAGTTTTTACAAATGCTGAAATGGGTGTTTCAGAAATAGACCTTTAAAGCTGCCCTTTGACTTTTCATTCTTACGCCCTTAGGTTTTATTTACAGAGTGTGCCATGGTGTATTAAGGAGGTTCAAGCAGGTTAAGTCTTGAATACCCGCACAACGGTAAGAAGTCTATGCGAGCCGTACCTTGGCTAGGAAGGCTTCGCTACTGCAAAGCTTGCTGTATCACCCTCCATCACCCGTTCAGACATTGCCCTTGACTGATTGCTCCATCCCACAAAACGTTCTAGATAGTCTAAGGCCGAAACACAAGGTATAGTTTCCCCTTGAGAATTTGTCCTGGGAATTAACAAGTGGAGCATGCACATACAACTTATTCAAGCCACATGTTTCATTTCTGGGGGGGGGGGCATAGATTTGTTCTTTTTATTGCGTTTGATTTTGTGGGTAGTGGTATATATGTACATGTTGCATACACATGTGGGTTGGAATGCCTGCGTAGGGAACCATGCAGATGCATGTAGAGGCCAAGGTTCAAGGACAGGGCATCTTCCTCAATCTTTCTGCAACGGAGTCATTAAGACTGAATCTGGAATCACGCAGCTAGAGCCCACAGTGGCTGATTGGCTAGTCGGAAGAAGCAGCTTGCCTCAGGAAACCGTGGGTCGCCTTTGGATGCCGAATTAGAAATCATGCGCATCGGCCGCATTCCATATCTGTCCTCATGCTTGCCCGGCAAGAGAACCAACCAGAGGCATCTTCCGGAGATACACAGTACACCACCATACATATACACACATAGCACATGCAGGCACCACACAAATATACACACAAACACACAGACACACACACAGACACACAGACACACACACAACCACAACATACACACACAGCACACACACACAAACCACACCTACACCACCAGGACACACACAACACACAGACACACTACACAGACACACAGACACACACACAGACACCACACAGACACCTACAACGACTATCCCACACGATACAACACACACAGACATCACAAACACACACAATTACATACACATACACACAGACCACATACAACACATACACAGACACACACCGACATACACACATATACAACATACAAAACACACACATACCACACACATACACACATACATACACACATAACACACACGTAACACACACACACACATCATAATACACACACACACACACACACTTCTCAAAACAAGTCAGTAATCACTTCCACCATATATGCATGATTCTAATGTAACTTTTGTAATCGTTGCTCCTAAGCACAGGCTTTCGAAATGATCTCCTTACCCAATGTTTGCACGAGTTACTCTCCCAAAAGACTGCACTCCTCGGGAGAGCTTGACACGCGGTGGTGACAGGAGTTTCCAGGAATGTTTTGGACATTCGAATTTGAGATTGATGCGGGGACTGTCCTGACTAGTGGGGTCCATTATTCAATGGCGATGCAGTTCATGTCTGTAAACTTGCGGGTTGGTAGGTAGAATCATACTATTTTGCTGATAAAAACTTACCTTTAAGAAATTGCTGGTGTCAACTCTGCACCTTCTGTTTGCGCTCACGTTCCCTTGGAGAGCGTCACGATTAGACATACGTGTAAACGAGCATGTTTATAAGACTTAAGTAAGCTGAAAATAGTCTAAATTCACTATGTTCGTGTCTGCAACATCAAAAGAACAAAGAGGTGAAAGAGTAGTAAAGTAAGTAAGATGAGTAAGTAAATAAATAATAAAAATGCCCTATGTGAAAAAAAATTAGTAGAGTGGAAGCCTAATAAGCCAGTAGGAGACTGTCTAGTAATGGGGAGACCCGGTTCTCTTGTGGGGTGGGCAGGAGCCTGCAACACGAAGAAGAAGGTGAACGTGGGTGGTTAAGCAAGTGGAGATTGCTCAGCACACTTGGGCAGACGCGTGTCTAGCAATGAAGTTTGGCCTTTCCTCGCAGTCCGTGTGTTTATGGTGTGGCCACTGCCGTTAGGTCCTGCTATTGTTCGGATCCTCCTACCAAGCAGTATACAATCGAAACCTGTCCAGACAACACAGCCAAAATAAAATCTTTTGCTCCCATAAGCCCTCGTTGCCACCAGCAAAGCAGGAAAGAGACAGCAGACAGTGTACAAGTTTCCTCTATTTTAGTGCGCCCGTGGGGCGGGGGAAAAGGTCTCCTCTGTGTCATATGTTCTCAAAGTGACAGTCCCGTCCGTTCCCAATCCAAAAGGGGAGGAACAGCAATGAGAGGAGCAGTGAAGCCCGGCTGCAGTTGCTGGTAGCTTCACAAAGCGCAGCCCACTGAGGCCCCAAATCCACTTCCATCTGGTTAGACTGAACTGGTTAGAACCAGTTTCCTGCATAACCATGGTGACCCAGAGCCTTAGGACGTGATGGCTGTGAACTTTGGCCCACTTGTCAGACCCCAGTCAGTCAAGCTGATGTGTTCAATGTATTCAAATTAATACTTATTTGTATCTATGTAGCATTCCAACTCTGCTTGAAGAAAGAAATGAGCCTACATATTTTGAAAAGAAGCAGCATCTTGAGTCAGTATGGGATGCGTAGTGGGGAGATTGTTGTTGAAAACCTCTTAATTTCTTCCTTTTGTTCCCTAACATCCACGGACTGCGGCGAGAACAAGCCAGAGCTGCAAGTGACTAACGTGTGGCTCCATTTGTCGCGTGACCCCCAAATAAAAGCTCAGTCTTTCCCGTTTGATTGCTTTGTCTATTAAATTATCAGATGTGTCTATGAGTTTCAAGTCATCTCTTGTTCTGTAATTAAATAGAGGAGGTAAACTGATGTCATAAGGAAAAGAGGTTCCTTTGTTCACAGTTTTGAATGTCCAAGGGTTGGTGCCTGGCCCCTGTCAAGGATTGCGCGGAGAACCTTCTGGCGCAGGCAGCTGTGCTGGAATATGCACGTGTGTCTGTGGACCTGGTATCTTCCAGTCTTCCAAGTCACAGGTATTGATTGAGGTTGCTGGACCTAATCTTCCCTTAACTATCACTTCCAAAGTCCATTCTCTAAGTGCAGCAGCCAGATCTCCAAACTACCCTCTGACACTACCACTGACATGGAATTGGGGACCGAGCCCCAGGGAGAGTGGATTCCGGGGTGTAAAAGCGTGTTCACAAACACAGCAAAACACAGACTCTGTGGAATGAGATAAACAGACCGGAAGAAGAGGGGGACCTGTGGGAGTCTCCCACTCCCCCCTGCCCCCTGAGGTGTGACAGCCAAAGCCAGGAGGATGCAGTGGAAAGCACTGCAGCTCTGCCAACCAAGGGCTGCTGCCAGGGCGCCATAGCAGATAGTGGGCACAGGGACAGCATGCGTTCTGCTCCCGCCACCAGGCTATGTCCTGAGTCTGGATGTAGTCTTCACTGTGCTCATAATATACTCAAAAATGGAAGTGAGGAGAGTGAGGGCATGAGGCTGGCACCTGGGCTCGCGGCCATGTGCCCCGCCTAGACCCAGTGCCCTCCCTGCTCTGGTCTTCACGTGGGCTTCACTCTGGTGTGTCCTTCTTCTCCTCCTCATGTCACCTCATGACCTCGGGCTCACCTGGTTCAACCCGTCAGTGCCACCGCGGACCCCTGTGTGAGGGCATCCTCCCTCCACCAGGATTACTGGCCCACCCTACAGTGTGCAAATACTTACGACATGTGTATTCACGCACGTGCAGGTAGGGTTTGTGCGCACACATGTGCATTGTGCGCATGCATACTCAATTCATTTTCTGTGGCCCCCAAGCAAATACAAAGTCCAAAGCTGCAGACGAACCGGCACATCGCAAACACACGAAGCCGTTCCCATGAGTTACCTGTCTAAATGTTTGTCAATGAAGCAGCAGACAGTGAGATCCAGAGAAGCCACAGAAGCAGCAGGCCGAAAGAGAAGCCATCCACTCGGACGCGAGGAGCGATGGTGGCGGATCTGACTCTGCCCGTGAAGGAGGGGGTGGGAGGAGCCAGTGACCAAGTATCGTGGGTTGGCTGGGGTTGTGGTACGTGTGAACGGAGGAGAAAGCAGAGCGCTTTAGGTTCTTCCCTTGGCCCGCAGCGCTGGCACGGTCAGTGAGCATCCGTCATCGTAGCGGACAGCAGATCCCTCCGCCCTGTCTCAGGCCAGGGGTTCAGAAGCTGGGCTCCTCTTCACATGGGCAGAGAAGAAACTCATGCACTGAGAGAGGTGGAAGAATCTCAGTGGCCATCAGCTGTGGGCATGCTGTTGTAAACATTCATTTTTAATGTGTGTGTGTGTAGGGGGGGGGCACTGTTTGTCCTTGTGGAAGACCAAGGGTGACTCAGAAATCATTCGGATTTGCTCTATCTCCTTTTGCTTTGCTCTGGGGGTTCCAAGGCTCGCCCCAACAGGTGCCAGAAAGTGTGGGCTGCGGCTTCCATGAGGGTGTTTTCACATGGGACGGGGATCGGATCTCAGGGCCTTTGTTTATAAAGCACTATTACCCCCCTGGGCCATATCTCCAGCCCGTACAACATTCTTCCAACAAGTCTTTGCTGAGCACCATGGCCGGCCAGTGTCCGTGAGTGAATAGAGATGACAGTGTGGAACAGGACTCAAGCCTGGAAAGGACTATGACATTGCATGCCAGCTCTTGGCCATGGTGATACCAAGATCTTCAGCACTGGAGGACTATGGGAAATTACACTCAAGAGGCCTGGGTCAGCAGGGGACACTAGAGGATCCCACCGAGAAGGACGCGAAGTGCTCTGATCCAGGGACAGGAATTCAGCCAATGTGCATGGTGCTGTGGTGGCTTTAGAAGCAGAGGGCTGAGCGAAAGGCAGGGGACGGGGGCAGAAGGTTGGTAAGTCTCTGTCAACATTGAGGACAACCAAAAACATCACAAAAACAAACAACAAGCAAGAAGCGGGGGCTGGAGCGATGGCTCAGGGCGAGGCCTTTGGCTCACAATCAGAAGTACTCATTACAGATCCCAGATCCCACATGAAAATTTCAGGCAAGAAATGGGCAGGTGACACTGCTGGCCGGAAATGTGGAACCTGGAAACCATTGAAGTAGGCAATAGGACATTAGAACAATCCAGGGTGAGCCACTAGTGTCACCTTTGGGGTCTTACAGGCCAACAAACACACACCACACACACACACACACACACACACACACACACACACACACCACACGAAAATGAAACAAACAGAACTTTCTTGATGGGAGTCACGGCACCTATCTATGGAGTTCAATGCTTTGGACCCGTGGTTTTGGAAAACCTACAAAGATCTTGCGATAGCTAGAAGGCTGCGTTGCCAGCTTCAGGTCTGGGCGGGGGGAGGGCTGTGGAACCAGCCTCTATGTCATGCCACTCCTCTCGATGGGGACGGCTCTGTCTGTTCTTCACGCAGTGTTCAAACCTCAAAAACCCACGTGTTTATTAATGACAATCCACAGCCGCTGCAAGGGCATCATTTCGAGAATATGAACTTGTTCAATTAGGAGATTGCCAACGAGATTAAATTCCCCCTCCGCCCTCTCCCATGCCTTAGTGAATGAGAATTTCGGGGATTCGAACTCCTCAAGTAATTTTCAGGGAAAGAGGGAAACATTGCAAAGTATATCAGTTATCTGTTGGCGGTTGGTGGTTCAGCTCCAAGGACAAGAAGACTTTTGGTAAGAAAAAACAAAAACCACCATCTCTAGTGCTGTGTTAATTAATATCAACAATGTTTATTACACGTGCCTTGTGGTGATGCGGGCCCAGGAGCGGGAGCACACCCGGAAAATTGGTTCGGTCAGAGCTGCCGTGGTGAACGTTGGCTTAGATTAACAGTCATGGAGTGAGGAAAACAGCCTCAGTTTCCCCTCTTTCAATGTATCACTGTATGAGGTTAAGGAGATGGAAGTCCCCGACATTAGTTCTATTCCCAAACGTGCGCAGGTTCTTGTCCAGGCCTAAGTGTTGGTGTTTGTGGAAGGCTCTGAGTTTGGCTGGCTCTCAGCTCCTCCTATCGCGCCTCCCTGTTCTTCTGGCCCCTCAAAGAGAGCTATGGGGGTTCACGTTAAGTCATAGTGTCTTGGTCACTCAGTCCTGGTCAAGCTCTGAGCGGGCAGGACGAGACCTTCAAGACTCACAAGGTTTAACACACTTGTGTGTCTCGTGCTCACCGAGCCCACTGAGACGGCGAGGCTGTGGTTATGTCTTCTCCCCACAGCAAGCCCACAGCTGCTTTCTGTAAGGCGCATAGGGGATCAGGGGCCCCGCTGTGGAGGACTGGCCTGTGCCCCCATTTCAGAGTTAAATTTTTAGTGGACTTGAGAGAAGCTTGCCCCCTCTCGGAAACACCATGTGGTCCATGAATTCATTGCTTAGCTGCTTCCTGTCCGCCTTCCCTCCTGCATACAGATCTGAAATAAATGTTAAGCCGTGTTGTCCACTCTGGGCAAAATCATTCACCATCACCCCACACTTCCGCAGGGCTCTACAGCGCTCCAGCCGTGGACCAGGTAATGCTCCTTGCTACCTTACCCACACCCACCATGGCAAAAGGGCCAGTGGGACCCATGGACTGCCAAACCCAGCCCACAGCTCCTGTGGGCAGTGAGAGGGCAGGGCAGCGAGGGCTACGGGACATAGCCTGTGGCAGTCGATGGTGTCTTCTATCTGAAAAGCGTTCCTCACTTAGCTTCTCCAAAGAGCTGGATGGATTGCCAGGGCTTCTAAGCAATTATTTCCTGAGTCAAATATTTAATCTTCGATCTCAGCCCAGAACATCCTGTTACCTATCCCAACATTTGTTGAGATGGAGGAGAAAAGCAGCAAAGAGGGAGGAAGAATATGCAAGAAGAAGAGAGGAAAGAAGTAGAAAGGAGAGGGGAGAGGAGGAAAGCAGCAGAGAAGGTGGGCAGGAAGGGAGGATGTGTAGAACGGCTTTACACTCCCTCCCTGTCTATCGGGAGGCTTACAACAAATCTTCAGATTGGAAATTGTGCGAGGGTCTAATTCCGTGACGAGTTTTACGGAAGGACAAATGGAGGCTCGCGAGAGGTGAAGATCTTTGTGGAAAATCACAGCGCCAGTGAGTAAACTAAAACCATGTAACATTGCACAGCCCAGAGCTCAGAGAGCAATGGACTTATTTCTCATTGTCTTTCTGGAGAACGCAGCATGCCCTGTGTACAAGGCACCATTGACATGCACCTATGCACACTCGTGAACCAAACACTGTAGTAGTAAGATACAGGTGGTCAATCTGATAGTCGAGGGTTCGAAGCAATGGGCACATTTGTCGAGATAATTGAGTTAAGTCCAGAGAGAACCTGCAGGAGGTTGTCGTGGATGGAAGAAGCACCCAAACCCGGTGGGTGGGACTGTGGCCCTGGAAGGGTAATAAAATACAAGAGAGCCTGGTTGAGGGAAAACACATTTTCCCTGTACTTAGCCAGACATGTGGTTTGAGTAAGTGAGAATTCTCCATGTCTCAGTTGTTTAGGTGTGATGTGGCCAAGTTCCTTTGGCTCTTGTATTGACTGGGCTTTCCTGCCAAGCCGAAAATAGCAATCTCTTAGGAGAACAAGCCATCTTGCGCCCTTAAACGCTTTGTCATACCCAGCAAGGCTCCACCTCTCAAGGGTGCCATGACTTTCCCAAATGCATGAGACTGTGGGGGACACATTTCAGACCTGACGGTTCATTAGACTAGAATTATGTGAGATGATTTTACTTTTTAATAATCAATATGTAATTCAAAGTAAATGTCTGAAGAAGTTTTATATACATTGAAGATACTCAGTTTCCTAACCTTTGAAATAAGGAGTAGTAACATTCTAACAGGCTTTTATGGGGTTGAAGTTAAAACACAAGCATGAATCTGCATGTTCTCATCGTTGTGGTTCATGGATGCACATGCGATCATGGAAAGCATCTCTGCTCTAAATCTCTTCTGTAATCCAATGGCCTCTGCATCTTCAAAATGCACCTTCTTCCCCTTTGATGTCTGGGGTTTCACTGGTCAGCTTCCCAAGTGGTCATCATGGGCTGAGGACCACCATGTTCAATGCTATCCCTGCCTGTGGCTGACGCCGTGAGCTCTTGGCCTTCGTTGATCTCTGGACTTTGAGGCAGACACATTCCAGAGCATCGTAAGCCTCTCAGTTGCTAGCTCCCCTCATAGCCTTGTGCAAGGGAGAACCCCAGGATTCTCTCAGGTGACAGGTCCTTCAGCTTCTGCTTGAGACTTCCATCCTAAGGGCTCACGCTGTGGCTATGTCAGTCCTCATGCGTCCCCCACAATGCGTATTACCCCTCATGATGCTCCACTCAGGAGACGTGAAGACAGATGCCCAGTGTGAGTAAAGAGGCATGAAAGAGCCGCTTGGTACCTTTCAGGTAAAGCCAGGCAAACCTCAGTTCACAGGACCATGCCGTTATGCATGGATGCTTCCTTTTTTTATTTGCATGTGTAAGTGTGGGCATATACATATGTGAGGATATATGTAAAAGAGGGCACTCTGTGTGCCTGTGGAAGTCCAAGGGTGACTTCAGGAATCATCCTGAATTGCTCTGTCTCATTCTTACCTTGTTCTGGTTTCTCAGGACTCACCTTCCAGAGATGAGAAGTAAGGCTGCCGCCATTTCTGCCCAGTCTTTTTACATGGCGCCTGGGATAGATCACATGTCATTTTGCTCTCAAGGCAAAGGCCTAACCCCTGAGCTGTCTCTCCATCCTGAAGGTGTTTCTTAGAAGGTACTCATTCCTCTTCCTATGAATGGGAACAGAAATGTCTGGCAACTTCCTCACACCCAAACATGCAAGCTGTGCTGCAGCCCGAAGCATACAACGGAACTTGAGTAGTCCAAAGCATTTTTCTATGTGTCCTCAGACATGCTTACAGGGACGTATGCGATGCTTCTTTCCCTGTACATCTGTATCAACTGACACTAAAAGAAGGTCACATGTCTTTCCTAATGACGAGGCAGGTCACTGGTAATTCTAGATGCTACGATTGAATATCTGTCCCCAAATGCTCAGATTGAAACCCTCTCACTGTGTTCCTCAGAACATGGCTGCTTTGTGATAAGTTCTTTAGGGAAACCATTAAATGGGCACCCATGCAGTGCATAAGGTTGTCCTCATAAAAAGATGCGCTTTGGAGCCGGATGAGCACATGGGTAAAGCGTGGGTGGACATAGGAATTTGGAGTGAGATTTTTTTTTACAAGACATGGAATACCAAGGATTGCAGGCAGACCATCTGAAATGTAAGGGAGGAAGGAGATGGATGTTTCTCCTCTCCCAGCTTCTCAAGTCCTCACAGCCGTCAGCGATGATGACTGGATCTTAGGCTCTGGCTGCACAGTAGAGACAGCTTCCCACTGTTCAAGAGTTGCTCCGTGGCTGCTTCTTCCAACAAAATGGTGCGCTAGCTTGTTCGAAACACATTTACAGGCAGGCTGAAATCAGGAGGGGCACACACACATACACACACGCACAGACACGCACACACATACGCACACGCACACGCACACACAACACCGCAGCACCTAATACACATGCGTGTGCACACACATACACAACACCACCACAGTACACAATACGCATGCTGCACACGTACACACACAACCACAGCATGCATTACAACATGCATACACAACACCACACAAACCACAGCAGCACCTAATACACATGTGTGTGCACACACATACACACACCACAGTACACAATACGCATGCTGCACACACACACACAAACCACAGCATGCATTACACATGCATACACAACACACACAAACCACAGTACCAATACACATGCATGTGCACACACACACACACCACAGTACACAATACGCATGCTGCACACATACACACACAAACCACAGCATACATTACACATGCATACACAACACACACACAAACCACAGTACATAATACATATATATGCATGCACACACACACACATAAATTATAGCATACAATACACATGCATACACACACACACAAACTACAGCATACAATACATATGTATGTACACACACAGACACCACATAGTGCAAACAAACACACATTATGCACATGTAAGCACACAGTACACACACAAACACACATATATACAATACACATGCATGAACACATACACACACACACACCACACAGTGCACACACACACAAACACACAGTACACACACATTCCACATAGTACAAACACACAGGACACACATGTAAACATATAGTACACACACACCACAGCACACAGTACACATGCATGCACAGATACCACATAGTGCAAACAAAACACAATATACATACATAAGCACCCAGTACACACACATATACACATACCACAGCACACAATACACATGCATGTATATATACACACATCACACAGTGCACACACAAGCACACAGTATACACACTAAACACACAGTACATGCATACACACACACACACACACACCACACCACACAACACACATGCATACACATGTATGCAAACACACCACACTTACACACACATACTTTCTTGAGGTGACTAGCAAATACCAGAAACTAACACTCACCTATGGCTCTTATAGCAGTGCACTCAGATCGTCATTAGCTCTCATTAAGGTTTATTCTATTCACATTTCTGAAGAAAATGATAATGTTCTTTCCAGTCAGTCAGGGAAAAGATTGAAAGGACAAAACCAGTATGAGCCAGAGAGTGCGTTTATCTCTTACAGTTACATTAGATCATTCCTTTCCAACAAACCCCTCTTAATTTACAAATGCTCATTAAGACATTGTGATCTCTCAGATAACATTAGCTATGACAAAAAGAAACTGAAACTTAAAAAGAATAGTAGCCTACCGCAGTCAGCTGAGGCCTTAATTACCTAAAATGATCTTTAGGGTACTGCTGCATTATAACAGCATAAAGGTATACATTATCCCCTTAAGAAAATCCCCCAAGTTAAAATGAAAATGAAAATCATTTTCTGAGTGGCTTTATCGCTGTGAAAAAAAAATCCCCACAAGTCTAGCTATAACTCAACATGTAAAGGCTTTGAAGAGCCAAATATTATCAATTCCCAAAACTTAGTCCTTTTTACAAATGCAATCTCCTTAGACTTGATGATTGAACACTAACAGTACAAATCCTACCATGTTCTCCGATCCTATACTAGGTGGCTAGTATAGGCCTGGCCCCTTGGAAGACAACAGAAGAAGAGCTAAGTGTTAAGTGGTGTTCTCATGAAATCACATTCACCTGGCCGCAAAGACATGAGAATGCATATCTTATCCAGTACAAGTAATAGGAATGAGGGAATCATGGGAAACAAGGAATCATGAGAATGGGAATGAAGAAATCTTGGGAATGAAGAAATCATGGGAATCAAGGAATCATGGAAACAAGGAATCGTGGAAATCAAGGAATCGTGGGAATCAAGGAATCGTGGGAATCAAGGAATCGTGGGAATGAAGGAATCATGGGAATGAAGGAATCATGGGAATCAAGTAATCATGGGAATCAAGGAATCATGGGAATCAAGGAATCATGGGAATCAAGGAATCATGGGAATCAAGGAATCATGAGAATGGAAATGAAGAAAACTTGGGAATGAAGAAATCATGGGAATCAAGGAATCATGGGAAACAAGGAGTCATGGGAAACAAGGAATCGTGGGAATCAAGGAATCATGGGAATGAAGGAATCGTGGGAATCAAGGAATCGTGGAAATCAATCACATCATAGCCTTGTTGTCGCCTTCCACATTTATCTCTTTGATGAGTCATTGAAAAATCAGCAGAAAATAAGACAGTAAGACCATGTTTGCGCTTGCACCTCAAGGTGCTTCTCCGCACGGATTCAAGATGTGCACAGCGGCAATGCCTGCCCTGCTCAGCAGCCAGAACGTGCAGCATGACCTCGGCAAAGCCAATAATCCTTTCAGATGCGTTTCCCAGACACATCCTTAGCTATGTTTCGACATGTAAATTCCACCCATGGATTATTCATGAAGAGCCTGCTTCGGGGCAAACGGATGTGGGGAGAGGCCAGCAGCTGGAGAAAGAAGAGAAGTAGACAAATGCACGTGCTGATGGAGAGACAGTGCTGGTGTCTGAAGAACAAAAAAAGAAGCTGCTCAGGGCAGGACAGGGCAGACGGGGACAAGATCTTAAGCTTTGATTTGTTGCTTTCCTCGTTTCCATGATAAAGTCCCCCACACCCAGTTTCTTAAGCAACAGAACTCTGCAGGTTAGAAGTCTGAAGTCTAGGGCTTGGTGCGTCTATCAGCTAAGCTATATACACATCACTGCAATGAAATATGTGGCCCAAGAAACTTAAAGGAGAAAGGTTGTATTTCCCTCCCGTCCCGTGTTTCAGTCCATCAGGGCGCAGGAGTTACAGCAGCCGGGGTCAGGGGTGGGATGTGGGAGACGGATCATCTCATATCCACAGTTAAGAGCCAGAAGCAGCTCATGAGCACGTGCAAGTTTGTTCAGCTCTCCCCGTGTTTACATAGTCCAGGACCCCATCCCCAAAGAATGGTGACTCCCACTTGTAGAAGGGCCTTCCCTTATCGACTAATGCAATCATGACAATCCTTTGCAGACACACCCAGGGGGTGAACCGAGTCTAGAGAATCCTCCTCAGATGGGCCCAGTGCTCTGCCTCCTGTCAGCCTGATAATATTAAGGATCACAGTGTAGCTGGCTCCGTCTGAAGACTACGAAGTCTGGTAGTCTTCTGGTAGACATCTCTCTTCTCCCCACAACTCCCAAACTGTCTTTATCCTCTGCCTGCCCTTGTGCCCAAAGAGTCCCTGTTTGAGGTGACATTAGTCACATGAGCCCGTGGTGCACTCTCATGACCTCATTTTAACTTCAGTGTGTGTGTAAAGCTTGCGTCTGCAGCAAGGTCACGTTCTGAGATCATGAGACTGAAGACTTTAAAGCACCCGCAGGGAAGGGACACGATCCAGCCCGTGACATTTCTTATTTTGGATGCTGCTGACACTGTTGTTCTGCACCAGGATATTCAAAGTTGCCAATAAAATCCTGAGCTCCAGTTTTCCAGGCCGAGGGGAGCCACCTTGCGACATACCCAACTCTGGGCTCCTATGATCTAAACCCTCCTCTAAGTCCCATAATTGTGGGTACCCTTTCTCTTCAAGAGAAGACACTTGGGTAATTATGGCTTAAGAAAAGTCTCTGGGTTTCTCTTCAGCATCCCTGGAGAAAGGACAGTAGTGAAGCCATGTTCACTTTCCATCTTTGCCGAGGACTGTGGATTGCATTCTTGCTGCAAAGATGGGGCAGTAAAACTGATGCGGATGGTACCCAGGTAGCAGCTGTGGGAAGCAAGAGTGTGACCTAAGCCTGGGGAGACATTTGCTTTTCAAATTTGGCTGCTGTCCACGATAATGACTGGCACCCACATGAGGGCTGGTCGGTCAGCATGTAAGAGAAGAAATCAGACTTGTGAATGAGGAAGCCCTGGGTCAAGTCCAGTCTCTGCTCTGAGAGCACTTCAGACAGTTAACTCTGCTCAAACCTGTGCATCTCTCTGATGTGCTTGGGACCCTTGTCTGAGATGGGATCGGGATTCCGCTCTCACCGGGACTCTTGAGACAATTAAACATGCCCATCCTTTTCACTGACTGTGAGAGATAAACAAAAATGGTAAAGCAAGCAGAAAAGAAGCCTGTGTCCTCCTATCACACTATGTATGGGATTCTTCACTGAAGACTCACTGTACCATTAGAGAATCTTAGAAGACAAATAAAAACAATCAAATCACCTTTATTCCTTCCACATTCACTGTTAGCAAATTAATAGGGTTCAGTTAAAAAAAAAAAGAGCAGTCTAATACACCATGTGGCAATGAATTCATTTCCAAGGTTGGGAAAGACGATGTATTCATTAATGGATGAGCGTGTTTGCTGGTGAATGAATTTTATAGCTTGGTTAAATTCTGTGTTTACCCAGTGAGGTTTTACCTTTTGTGTAGTCACTTAGGACAGAATGTCATGTTGTAAATTGCGCTTTCTGAATATTTACTTAGCAAATCTTCACTCTCCCATCTTTAAAAGACTTAATGCCCTGAGGTGAATTCTTCCACGAAGAACAGCAAAAACAGAAGTTGAGATGCCCCACGTGCCTCTGCTTAAAGTGAAGCAACAGTCAAAGGTGAAGACGCTGCTTCTCACAACTGCGGCCCATAAAAATAACGTGACCAAAGTTAAACCAAAGCAGTGCTAGTAAATGCATAAACAAACCGCTCCCAAAATGGAAGGCTTAACAACCCTTCGTGGACACAGAGACACTCGTAAGTGGACAAATCAACCCATTGTAGTCTTAGAACCTTCAAATGTATATACTCTGTCATATTTTTTGATAATCAAGGATTCACTATTATTATTACTCGACCTAATTCCTCTAGTTATTCTTGCAGCACCCTGAATGAAGCGTGTGTGTGTGTGTGTGTGTATGTGTGTGTGTGTGTGTGTGTAGAAAAGACACTTGAGGTTTCCCAGGTTCCACCTTTATTTTTTAGATTTTTTTTTTATTTATTCAACTGTGCATGTGTGCGCGTGTATGTGTGTGTGTGTGTGTGTGTGCGTGTGTGTGTGTAGAACCACAGATGAATTTGGGAACCACCATGGACTCCCCACCTCCTCCTTGTTTACTCTGCCCCACGATTCACAGGCTCCGCCCTACCAGGACCAGAAATGCAGGCCGCCCCCGCTTCCGCCCATCGTCTATACATGGGGTCTGGGATCTGAACTCAGGACCTTCCGCCTGCAAGGCAGAGGCTTAACCCTTGAGCCACCTCTCCAATCCCCAGGTTCCACCTTGAAGAGCTGGAACTACTACTGGCCACTGCCATTTCCAATGAGCATTTTTACTTGGGATCTGGTTTCCAAGCTAAGGTCCTTCTGCCTGTGAGACAGAGGTTAACCCCTGCGCCGTCTCTTCAGCCCACTCAAATACAATGAGCAACGGAAGCAGCGTTCTTGCCAGCTGCACCAGCCTCCCCTGGGTGACGCTGAGTGCTGAACAGGAGCGGCTCAAACACCGGATCTGCCTGGTCTGAGAAGACGGTCTGAGGTCTATTCAGGAGTCAGGATGTTAGGAAAGCAAAGAGGGAGAACAGCCTCCCGAATGCTTCTCAGGCTCCTAGAAATCAGTATTTCATCTCCTCTCTAGTTTCCAGGGGGAGGCTCGTGCGGGAAGGAAGCATAAAATGCCCGGCCAGCTTACAAAGACGAGCCACGGTCATAAGCTCACGGCTCAGGAATGCCGAGCTTTGCCTTAGCGGCACAGCGCTCCGCCCTGCTGATGGTAGTGCCTCGACACGGTCACAAACCCCCAAAAGTTTACAAGACCATGGAATCATGGTATGGCTGGAGAAAAAAAAAAAGAACATTTTATTCACGCCAGCTAAGTCATTGAAAAGATCAAGGAAATGATCCCACTCATGCATGAGAGCTTACTTGACCACTTGACACAAACTTGATGAGGGGTTCCCCAAGGGACCCCATCACCAAAGGCTCACCCCAGCCTGGGGGACAACGAGGAAAGTCGCATCGCTGTGGTTTCGGGCACAACTTGAGAGCAATTCTAACAAAAGAATCTGCTCCCCCTGACATGGTTGAAGGCTTAACTCGCCTTGGGTAGAGGGACAGAAGTCTTGTCAGTTTCCTGAGCCTTGGAAGTTTTCTCCTTCTTCCCTCCAGGAGAGACTCGATCAATTCAGAGGAACAGAACAGCTACTCCACCCAAGCGCTCAGAAACCCTGTGCTCGGCTCAGGCACATCAGGACTTGTCGTCTCCGGAGACACGTGAAGAAATGAGCTAGAGAAACTGAACGACAAGATTCTTCCACACGTGTAAGAATTCCACAAGGTCACCTTTAAGAGCACAATTCGATATCGACATTGTTCCTGATAGAATGGGACGACTGTTCAGAACATAGCAGCAACAGGAGAGGGTGCCTGCTGCTTGCGTTTCACAATTGGGCAGCCACAAGGGACCGTCAATGAAACTTTTCAGGTGCTTAATATATTTCAAAGGAGCATCCAAAGACCAGACAGTCTTTGAGTGTTACAAGGAGTGGTATACTAAAGAGCGTTATACATGCTCTAAAATTTGGTTTATCCACAGAACCTTCATCTGATGGTGAAAACTAAAACCTCTCTCTTTATAATCAAAGATGAAGCAAAATATGACTCTAGCACTATTGATAAATCATGTAACATTAACCTTCTTTAGGGACTACCAGCTTCCTACAGGGCATCCTACATTTTCTTGGAAATGAATGATGGAAATTCTTAATGAGAAGAATCTGAAAGCCCTGAAGAGTCACTAATACCTGTAATTTGGAACGAAGAAGAGATTGTGTGGGATCCAAGGTAAGGAAAGTGCCAGGATCAAATAAACACAACATCAATAAATGATGTTTATATTGGTAACTGCATCAGCACAATAATAAGTGGACTTTATCATTTCATTCAATTCTCATAAGAAATTTCTGGATAAAAGATTGATACTCATTGTCCAGTTGCAGAAGTCAAACATTGGAAATTGAGAAAGCCATCCAAGGTAATAAATAGCTCATTACCAGCAAAATCAAATCTCACCTATCTTTTCCTAAATGCCAGTATATACTGAGATTAACATTTCTGTCTAGTTTTAATTCTAAATATGGTTAACTCACACATACATGTAAATCTTTCTTTCAACCTTGTAAGTTGGTTAAAAAAAAGAAATAAGTTAATAGGGAACATGTCATTGAAAATCCAATTGCTGCATGAAAGACTGGATTGTCTATTATATCTTCTCTTACAAAAGACAGTGCTGACATGGGCTGACAGTTACCCACTCTGGTCAGGACCTGATGGTCAAGATTTCTCTCGCCCATCTAGAAATGGTACAATCCAAGACAGCAAAACATCACGTGTTCTCTTGGTTCACAAGAGCATGCGGAAGAATGTGAAAGGCAGGAAAGTTTATGAACAGTTTCCAAAAATCTGCCCTTGGAAATGGTCATATGGTAAACAGGGCTATCACAGCAAATGAAGATATTTTGTTTGCTTTTGGCAACACACTTATGGACAGCCAGACCAAATAAGGCCTCAGAGGAAGCATGCATAAGGGATGTGTAATATTAGATGAGTGGCTGACCTCCCTGGGGTATAATTTTGACTCAATTAGTCCTCCAAGTGACCCATGAGTTCTGCAGATGCTCATGGTGGTCAGGGTGTCTGCGTTCTCACAGCTGGCAAACACTGGAACTCACGTACACTCACATCTGGACAACTTGTCCGAGAGCCGAGAGCTGCTGGCTGGTCTCACATCAGTCAAGCAGGGTAAAGGTCCTGGATTCTATGATGCTAAGGGTGTTCTGGGAGTGTTTTCAGGCCAGCCAAGCCTCTCCCTGACTCTGGAGGCCATGCAGCCTACTGAGGGCGAGTCGTGCCCCTGACTACCGGGGGGCTCCTCACCTGGGACGCACCCCAGGACTCTCACAAGCTCATGACCTTTCTGGTGGCACAGGCAGGAGCTTGAGTTCACTGAGAGCCAGGGGCCAGCTGGCCAGACAGCTGAGACATTTATTGAGGGACAGGATAGTACGCATGGTGGCACACTACCCTGAAACATATCATGGAGAGGGAGGCTTAAATAAAACATAGTTCATTCAGGATTGGAGTCTAGAGAATCTAAAATGAGGGTCTCATTCCATTCAGTTGCTACTGGAAACTCTCTCCTCCTATTATTTCTTATTATGTCCTTATATGGTAAAGAAAGAGAAGTTTCTCTCTCTCTTATACGTATGAGGTCACAGTAATGTAGAATTAGTTCCTTATCTTTATGGCTCAATTTAAACCTTAATGACCTCTTTATTTTACTCCATTTTTCATTGCTATAACAAAAATTAGAACACCTAATTTATAAAGAATAGAGTGCATGCAGCTCATGGGTCTGCAGGGTATCACTTGGTAGAACAGTTGATGTGTAAGAACACGGGTCTTGTATGTTTTATAAAATCACTCATGGGGGATCATGAGCGCTCCCTTCATGATAACCTTACCTAACCCTAATTGCCCCATATCCAAGTACAAGTAGGATGTAAATTGTGAAATTATGCTTCTCTATGAGCACTCAAACTGCAGGATTCCTGAAGATTCTACCTCTAGATATGGTCACAGCACGGAGAATGTTATTTGGAGGACTAGATGGCAGTGGTAGAGGAAGCATAGTAAGACATGAAAGAAACAATGAACAGAGGGTCTAAATAGGATCTTTGTAATACAACAATAACAAAGGTGTGGTTGGCAGGGGAGATGACTCAGGAGCTAAAGTCTTGGGCTTCCAAGCAAAAGGACCTGAGTTTGGATCTCAGATCCCATGTCAAAAGCCAGGGAGGCAATGGTGGTGACCTGCACTGTGGCCCTGGAAGACAGAACCTGGGAAACCCAGAGCAAGACTGTAAGAAAGTACAGCAATCTGAGATGATCCCCAAAGTCACCCTTGGGCCTCCACAGGCACATGCAGTGCCCTTTTTCACACACACACACAGACACATACACACTTGTGCCAAAAAAAAATGTGAAGTTGTGGGCAGGCTGCCTGATGGATGATCTGGAGCCCGAGGTCATAGGCGAGTCCTGTCAATCACTGGACGGGCAGAGGAGCGCGTTGATGGCTCAGTCTCTGACCAAAGGCAGGAAGCACGGCTTCAGTGAGCATAGTAAAGGGTCCTGGGGTCAGTAGCAAGGAGCAGAAGCAAATGACCTTCTTCAGCTGAGGCCCGTGCAATGCCCTGGTGGCTCTGCAGAGAGAAGACAGTGAGCAAAGTGTAGAGGTCAGAGAGCTCCTGGCAGGATCCGGTGAGTTAAATCACAGACCCTGGCTCAGTGCCCGGCACATGTGAGCACTGAATATATGTGAGCGCTTATTAAAATATACTTCCCACACACCCTGGCCTTTGGCGACATGGGAATTCAGCTCTCATTGCATATTCATCCCAGGGTGTGCGGCTCATCGTCAACACTCATACGTCAATTAAATATACCATTGGTTTTATTGCTTTGTAAAAACCTTCCAAAGATAATCAGTGCGAATGCTAGGAAAGGTTATTGCTCCATAAAAGGGATAAAGAGCTCCATTTTCCTGACTTGAAGTTGCTGACCATTACGTGCAGCTACAGTTTTGCTGGTTATTTATTTGCCTCCAGTTCAATGGAAGTAACTTCGGACTGGAAAGACACCGATTCAAGTGGAGGACTTGAAATCATCTGCTTGGACATCACGCGCTATTGGCTTGTGGCTAATTCCTCGGCCCATGCATCGTAAGGGGAAACGTGCTGCCCCTGAGGTCGGCCCTCATTCAGGGGCTGTGCTTGGGTCCCTGCAGCTTGTGGTCGTGGATTTGTTTCACTCCCCCATGGTATCTGCAGGGGACAAATACCTATGCATCTGGCTTCCAGATGCATGTGGTCAGGGGATTTGCCCAGCACTGATAGGTCACTAACATGTGGGAAGAGAGACCAGGTGGGTCATGATCGACATCATGGCTCCTCTCAAGCCAGTGCATGCCGGGACAGTTTCAACTACCCACTGTCTCAGTTAGCCTTGGTTTTCCCATCATCCTCGGTAATCTCCCCTGTGCCATGTTTCCCCTGAGCCCATTCTCAGCGGCCTCCCTAGGGCAGTTTGTACAGAACGGCATCTCCCATGTTTCCCCTGCACCCATCCCCGTATCATTTGAGTTTCTTTCACCGACAGGCTCATCTCTGCTTGGCCCAAATTAAGCTCCCCATATTTTTCTTTTTGGCGTTCTCAATGACACACACGGTCTCGAATTGCCAGAAGCATCTTTCAGAGGTGAGAGAGCTCTTCAGATCACACAGAACGCGTCTCAGCCATCTTTCCAAATAATGGTTCTCAGAGTTTCAGGGCAGCATTGCCTAGTGCCCTGAACATCTCCACATGGCCGCTTTCAACCTGACATTTTTGTAACAAAGATTTCGAGAGGCATTTGAGGAAAATCAAATTCCAAAGTTTATCCTACAAAGAAAGGGTTTCCTTGAAGTATTATACCAAGTTCAACAATCTTTTGTACACTTTTCTATCCCACACCTTTTCAAAGTTTAATAATCTACCTCAGTGTTTGCCCACAGTATCTTTCAGGAAATCACATGCCCTCCGCACACTGCATTGCCTGAAGATTTTGTCGGAAAAAAAATTGATGAAACATGCACAACTTTCAGTGTGTCTTCAATCGGTCCTACTTGTTCTCTGTGAAGACATGAATACATTGCTGATATTACTATGTTTTCATTTTAAATGACAAAACCTCTAGGAAGGAAAAAAACGTGAGGAGGAGGTAAAGTAGAAAGTTAGGGAAGAAAAGAAAAAGGAGAGGGGGAGAGAAAGAGAGTGAGAGAGATAGAGAGAGGAGGGAAGGAGGAAGGAAAGAGGGAGGAAGGGAATAAAAGAGGGAGAGAGGGAGAAAGAAAGAGAAAGAGAGAAAAGGATAGAGAGAGAATGAGGGAGGAAGGAAGGGAGAGAGGAAGGAAAGGAGAAAGAGAATGTTTACAAGCCAGGCATGGTTGTGTACACCTATAGTTCCTGTTTCTTGGGAGGTTGAAGCAGGAATATCACAAATTCAAGACCTTCCCCAATGACACAGTGAATTCAGGTCGGAGCAACTTAGGGCTGTTTAGAGACCCAGACCCAAAATTGAAAAGCCAGCGTCGAGATATGTAGTTCAGGCTCCGAATGCTGTTAACGTGTCCCTCCCAGCCGGGTCAGTAGAGAAGTACATGAAAGAGAGGAGCAGAGAGTGCCCAGCCTTGCCACACAAACCTGCCTAAAGCCACCCAATTCACCATGTTCTGAATACTAACTGCATCTCCCAAAAGACTGCACTCCTTGGGAAGAACTTGACACATGGTGATCAGGAGTTTCCTGTCTCTCTGGTGTCAGAAGAACCTTCCTGCGCTCCACCCTCCGCCCTGCTCATCATCTGCAGCTAACGCTGACGCACTCCATCATACTTTCACATCACTTTCTCAGCGGTGGCCCTGGAGTCGCTCAACATTCCCCAGTGCTTCCATGTGACAAGTTACCCAACCTTGTCCAATCACTTGATATGCAAAGGGGGCTGTCACTCTTCCGGTTGTTTACAAAGCCTGAGTTTTTACAAATGCTGAAATGGGTGTCTTCAGAAATAAGACCTTCTAAAGCTGCCCTTGACTTTTCATTCTACGCCCTTAGGTTTTATTTACAGAGTTGCCTGTGTGTATTAAGGGGTTCAAGCAGTTATCAGTCTTGAATACCCTGCAACGGTTAAGAAGTCTATGGAGCCGTACCTTGGCTAGGAAGGCTTCGCTACTGCAAAGCTTGCTGTATCACCCTCCATCACCAGCTTCAGACATGCCCTTGACTGATGCTCCATCCCACAAACGATTCTAGATAGTCTAAGGCCGAAACACAAGGTATAGTTTCCCCCTTGAGAATTTGTCCTGGGAATTAACCAGTGGAGCATGCACATACAAATTATTCAAGCCACATGTTTCATTTCTGGGGGGGGGGCATATATTTGTTCTTTTTATTTGCGTTTTGATTTTGTGGGTATGTGTATATATGTACATGTGCATACACATGTGGGTAGAATGCCTGCGTAGGGACCATGCAGATGCATGTAGAGGCCCAAGGTTCAGGACAGGCATCTTCCTCAATCTTTCTGCAACGGAGTCATTAAGACTGAATCTGGAATCACTCAGTAGAGCCCACAGCTGGCTGATTTGGCTAGTCCGAAGAGCAGCTTGCCTCAGGAACCCGTGTGTGCCTTTGGATGGCAGAATTAGAATCATGCTGCATCGCCTGCATTCACATACTGTCCTCATGCTTGCCCGGCAAGAGAACCAACCAGAGGCATCTTCCCTTCGATACACATACACACACATACATATACACACATACACATGCATGCACACACACACATACACACACACATACACACATACACACACACATACACACATACACACACACGCACACACACACATATACACACATACACACATACACACACATACACACATACACACACATACACACATACACACACACATATACACACATACACACACATACACACACATACACATACACACACATACACACACACATACACACACACATACATACACATACACACACATATACTCACATACACACACATACACACATACACACACATACATACACACATATACACATACACATACACACACATACACACACACATACACACATACATACACACATACACACACGTACACACACACACACACATACATACACACACACACACACACTCTCTCAAACAAGTCAGTAATCACTTCCACCATATCATGCATGATTCTAATGTAACTTTTGTAATCGTTGCTCCTAAGCACAGGCTTCAGAAATGATCTCCTTACCCAATGTTTGCACAGAGTTACTCTCCCAAAAGACTGCACTCCTCGGGAAGAGCTTGACACGCGGTGATCAGGAGTTTCCTGGAATGTTTTTGACATTCGAATTTGAGATTGATGCGGGGACTGTCCTGACTAGTGGGTCCTTATCAATGGCGTGCAGTTCATGTCTGTAAACTTGGCGGGTTGGTAGGTAGAATTCACTTATTTTGCTGAAACTACCTTTAAGAAATTGCTGGGTCAACTCGGCACCTTCTGTTTGCGCTCACTTTCCCTTGGAGAGCGTCACGATTAGACATACGTGTCAACGGAGCATGTTTATAAAGACTTAGTAGCTGAAAATAGTCTAAATTCACTATGTTCGTGTCTGCAACATCAAAAAGAACAAAGAGAGTAGATAAATAAGTAAATGAGTAAGTAAATAAATAAATAAACTGCCCTATGTGAAAAAAAAATTAGTAGAGTGAAGCCCTAAGCAAGCCAGTAGGAGACTGTCTAGTTAATGGGGAGACCCGGTCTCTTGTGGGTGGGGCAGGAGCCTGCACACGAAGAAGGTGAAGTGGGTGGTTAAGCAAGTGGAGATTGCTCAGCACACTTGGGCAGACGCGCTGTCTAGCAATGAAGTTTGGCCTTTCCTCAGCAGTCCTGTGTTTATGGTGTGGCCACTGCCGTTGGTCCTGCTATTGTTCCGGATCCTCCTACCAAGCAGTACAAGAAACCGTGTCCAGACAATCACCAGCCAAAATAAAATCTTTTGCTCCCATAAGCCCTGTTGCCACCAGCAAGCAGGAAAGAGACAGCAGACAGTGTACAAGTTTCCTCTTGTTAGTGCGCCGTGGGCGGGGAAAGGTCTCCTCCTGTGCTCATATGCTTCTCAAAGTGACAGTCCCGTCCGTTCCCATCCAAAGGGGAGGAACAGCAAGAGAGGAGCAGTGAAGCCCGGCTGCAGCTGCTGGTAGCTCACAAAGCGCAGCCCACTGAGGCCCCAACTCCACTCCATCTGGTTAGACTGAACTGGTTAGACCAGTTTCCTGCATAACCCTGGTGACCCAGAGCCTTAGGACAGTGATGGCTGTGAACTTTGGCCCACTTGTCAGACCCCAGTCAGTCAAGCCTGATGTGTTCAATGTATTCAAATTAATACTTATTTTTGTATCTATGAGCATTTCCAACTCTGCTTGAAGAAATGAGCCTACATATTTTGAAAGAAGCACGCATCTTGAGTCAGTATGGGATGCGTAGTGGGGAGATTTTGTTGAAAACCTCTTAATTTCTTCCTTTTCTGTTCCCTAACATCCAGGACTGCGGAGAACAAGCCAGAGCCTGCAAGTGACTCAACGTGTGGCTCATTTGTCGCGTGACCCCAAATAAATAGCTCAGTCTTTCCCGGTTTTGTTTGCTTTGTCTATTAAATTAAGATGTGTCTATTGAGTTTCCAAGTCATCTCTTTTTCTGTAATTAAATAGAGGAGGTAAACTGATGTCATAAGGAAAAGAGGTTTCCTTTGTTCACAGTTTTGAATGTCCAAGGGTTGGTGCCCTGGCCCCTGTCAAGGATTGCGGAGAACCTTCTGGCGCAGGCAGCTGTGCTGGAATGCACGTGTGTCTGTGGACCTGGTATCTTCCAGTCTTCCAAAGTCACAGGTATTGATTGAGGTTGCTGGACCTTAATCTTCCCTAACCTTATTCACTTCCAAAGTCCACTTCTCTAAGTGCAGAGCCAGATTCCAACACTACCCTCTGACACTACCACTGACATGGGAATTTGGGGACCGAGCCCCAGGGTGAGTGGATTCCGGGGTAAAGCCGTGTTCCAACACAGCAAACCACAGCTCTGGGAATGAGATACAGACCGGAAGAAGAGGGGGACCTGTGGGAGTCTCCCACTCCACACCTGCCCCTGAGGGTGGACAGCAAGCCAGGAGGATGCAGTGGAAAGCACTGCAGCCTCTGCCAACCAGGGCTGCTGCCAGGGATGCCATAGAGCAGTGGGCACAGGGACAGCATGCGTTCTGCTCCCGCACCAGGCTATGTCCTGAGTCTGGATGTAGTCTTCACTGTGCTCATAATATACTCAAAAAGGAAGTGAGGAGAGTAGAGGCATGAGGCTGGCACCTGGGCCTCGCGGCCATGTGCCCGCCTAGACCAGTGCCCTCCCTGCTCTGGTCTTCACGTGGGCTCTTCACTCTGCTTGTGTCCTTCTTCCTCCTCCTCATGTCACCTCATGACCTCGGCTCACCTGGTTCCACCCGTCAGTGCCACCGCGGACCCCTGTGTGAGGGCATCCTCCCTCCACCAGGATTACTGGCCCACACCTACAGTGTGCAAATACTTACGTACATGTGTATTCACGCACGTGCATGTAGGGTGTGCGCACACATGTGCATTTGTGCGCATGCATACTCAATTCATTTTCTGTGGCCCCCAAGCAAATACAAAGTCCAAAGTGCCAGACGAACCGGCACATCGCAACACACCGAAGCCGTTCCCATGCTACTTACCTGTCTAAATGTTTGTCAATGAAGCAGCAGACAGATGATCCAGAGAAGCCCACAGAAGCAGCAGGCCGAAGAGAAGCCATCCGGACGGAGGAGATGGTGGCGGATCTGACTCTGCCCATGAAGGAGGGGTGGGAGGAGCCAGGTGACCATGTATCGTGGCGTTGGCTGGGGTTGCTGGTACGTGGAACGAGAGAAAGCAGAGCGCTTTAGGTTCTTCCCTTGGCCCGCAGCGCTGCACGGTCAGTGAGCATCCCGTCCTCATCGCGGACAGCAGATCCCTCCGCCCTGTCTCAGGCCAAGGGTTCAGAAGCTGTGGCTCCTCTTCACATGGGCAGAGAAACTCATGCACTGAGAGAGGTGGAAGAATCTCAGTGGCCATCAGCTGTGGCAGCGATGTAAACATTCATTTTTAATGTGTGTGTGGGGGGGGCACTGTATGTCCTTGTGGAAGACCAAGGGTGACTTCAGAAATCATTCTGGATTGCTTCTATCTCCTTTTTGCTTTGCTCTGGGGGTTCCAAGGCTACGCCCACCAGGGCCAGAAGTGTGGGCTGCAGCCGCTTCCAGAGGGTGTTTTCACGTGGGACCTGGGATCGGAACTCAGGGCCTTCTGCTTATAAAGCAGTCTTACCCCCTGGGCCATCTCTCCAGCCCGTACACATTCTTCCAACAAGTCTTTGCTGAGCCGCCATGGCCGGCCAGTGTCCAGTGAGTGAATAGAGAGACGTGTGGCACAGGACTCAAGCCTGGAAGGACTATGACATTGCCTGCCAGCTCTTGGCCATGGTGATACCAAGATCTTCAGCACTGAGGACTATGGGAAATTACACTCAAGAGGCCCTGGGTCAGCTGGACGCTAGAGATCCCACAGAGAAGGACGCGAAGATGCTCTGATCCAGGGACAGGAATTCAGGCCAATGTGCATGGTGCTGTGGTGGCTTTAGAAGCAGAGGAGCTGAGCGAAAGGCAGGGGCAGGGACAGAAGGTGTAAGTCTCACTGTCAACATGAGGACAACCAAAACATCACAAAACAAAATACAAGCAAGAAGCGGGGCTGGAGCGATGGCTCAGGGCAGAGCCTTTGGCTCACAAGCAGAAGGACCTCAATACAGATCCCAGATCCCACATGAAAATTTCAGGCAGAAATGGCGGCAGCCTGAACTGCTGGCCCGGAAATGTGGAACCTGGGAAACCTTGGAGCAAGGCAATAAGGACTTAGAGCAATCCACGGTGATCCACAGTGTCACCTTTGGGTCTCTACAGGCACACACACACACACACACACACACACACACACACACACACACACACACACGGAAAAGAAACAAACAGAACTTTCATTGATGGGAAGTCACGGGCACCTATCTATGGAGTGCAATGCTTTGGACCCGTGGTTTTGGAAAACCTACAAAGTCTTGCGATAGCTATGAAGGCTGCGTGGCCAGCTTCAGTCTGGGCGAGGGCAGGGCGCTGGGAACCAGCCTCTATGTCATGCACTCCTCTCGAGGGGACGGCTCTGTCTTTTCTTCACTGCCGTGTTTCAAACCTCAAAAACCCACGTGTTTATTAACGACAATCCACAGCATGCTGCAAGTGCATCATTTCGAAATATGAACTTGTTCAAATTAGATTGCCAACGAGATTAAATTCCCCCTCCGCCCTCTCCCATGCCTTAGTAGAATGAGAATTCTCGGGGATTCGAACTCTAAGTAATTTTCAGGGAAAGAGGAAACAATTGCAAAGTATATCAGTTATCTGTTGGTGGTGGTGGTTCAGCTCCAAGGACAAGAAGACTTTTGGTAAGAAAAAGACAAAGACCACCGTCTCTAGTGTGGTGTTAATTAATATACAACATGTTTATTACACGTGCCTTGCGGTGATGCAGGCCCAGGAACGGAGCACACGGAAATGGTCGGTCAGAGCTGCCTGGTGTAACGTTGGCTTTAGATTAACAGTATGGAGTGAGGAAACAGCCTCAGTTTCCCCTCTTTCAATGTATCACTGCTGAGGTTTAAGGAGATGGAATGTCCCCTGCACATTAGTTCTATTCCCAAACGTGCGCAGGTTCTTGGTCAGGCCTAAGTGTTGGTGTTGTGGAAGGCTCTGAGTTTGCTGGCTCTCAGCTCCTCCTATCCGCGCCTCCCATGTTCTTCTGGCCCCTCAAAGAGAGCCTGGTGGGTTCACGTGTAGTCATGTGTCTTGTGTCACTCAGTCCTGGTCAGCTCTGACGGCAGGACAAGAACCTTCAAGACTCACAAGGTTTAACACACTTGTGTGTCCCTCGTGCTCACCGAGCCCACTGAGAGGCCGCGAGGCTGTGGTTCATGTCTCTCCCACACAGCCCACAGCTGCTTTCTGTATGGCCAGGGATCAGGGGCCCCGGCTGTGGAGACTGGCCTTGCCCCCATTCAGAGTTAAATTTTTAGTGGACTTGAGAGAAGCTTCGCCCTCTCGGAACACCATGTGGTCCATGAATTCATTGCTCTAGCTGCTTCCTGTCCGCCTTCCCTCCTGCATACAGATCTGAAAATAATGTTAAGCCCGTGTCCCTCTGGGAAAATCATTCTACATCACCACACTTCCGCAGGGCTCTACAAGCGCTCCAGCCGTGGACCAGGCTAATGCTCCTTGCTACCTTACCCACACCCACCATGGCAAAAAGGGCCAGTGGGACCCATGGACTGCCAAACCCAGCCCACAGCTCCTCCGTGGGCAGGAGAGGGCAGGCAGCGAAGGGCTACGGAGACATAGCTGTGGAAGTCGATGGTGTCTTCTATCTGCAAAGCGTTCCTCACTTAGCCTTCTCCAAGAGCTGGATGAGATCTGCAGGGCTTCTAAGAAATTATTTCCTGAGTCAAATATTTAATCTTCGGATCTCAGCCAGAACATCCTGTACCTTACTCCAAACATTTGTTGAGATGGAGGAGGAAAAGAGAAAGAGGGAGTGAAAGAATATGCAAGAAGAAGAGGAGGAAAGAAGTAAAGGAGGGGAGAGGAAGCAGCAGAGAAGGGGGCAGGAAGGGAGGATGTGATGAACGGCTAAACTCCCTCCTGTCTTATCTGGGAGGCTTACAACAACTTCAGACTTGGAATTGTGCGAGGGTCTAATTCCGTGACGAGTTTTACGGAAGGAAAATGGAGGCTCAGAGAGGTGAAGATCTTTGTGGAAAATCACAGCGCCAGTGAGTAAACTAAAATCCATGTAACACTTGCACAGCCCAGAGCTCAGAGAGCAATGACTTACTTTCTCATGTCTTTCTGGAGAACGCAGCATGCCCTGTGTACAAGGCACCATACATGCACATATGCACACTCGTGAACAAACACTGTAGTAGTAAGATACAGGTGTCAACTGATAGTCGAGGGTTCGAGCACTGGGCACATTTGTAGAGGATTAGCAGTTAAGTCCAGAGAGAACCTGCAGGAGGTTGTCAGTGGATGGAAGAAGACCCAAACCACGGTGGGTGGGACTGGGCCCTGGACAGGGGAATAAAATACAGAGAGCTGGTTGAGAAAACACATTTTCCTATATACTTAGCCAGACATGCTGGTTTGGTAAGTGAGAATTCTCCCTGTCTCAGTTGTTATGAGGATGTGATGTGGCCAGTTCCTTTGGCTCTTGGTATTGACTGGGCTCTTCTGCCAAGCCGAACAAGCAACTCTAGGAGAACAAGCCTCTTGCGCCCTTAAACTGCTTTGTCATAATTTCATCAACAACATGCAGAGTAACTGAAACACACACACACACAAACATACACACGCCCACAAATACATGTGTGCAAATATATATACAAACACAGGAGCACATATAGACACACACATAGTTACACAACACAGATACAGAAACATACACAAATGCATATGCAATAACACATGCACGCACAAACACACACAGATGCACTACACAAACATATATATGAATATATATGAATATATGATACTCACAGACACATGCAAATACACATAGTGATGCAAGAATACACACACACACACACACACACACACACACACACTCACACACTCACATACTCATGCACCATGCTGAGGGGCAGTGCTATCTCGCTCCCCGCTGCTATCCAGGGAAGGAGAATGTGTTTAGCTCAGGAGGCCCCCGGCAGGGAAGGGCCCCTGCTTCTCCAAGCATGCTCAGAAGACTCCTTTCCAGGAAACTATTGAGAAATCTCAGTGTAAACAACTTCAAGCGCACAACCCCCGGTCAACATGAAATACCAATGTGAATCTGAAGCCAACGAAACGTCCACCTGGTTACTTCTGCTTCCTCCCTTTGTCCCACCTCTCCCATCTCTCTCCCTTTCTCCTTTCTTCTTTCATAAGAAGAACTTTTCAGGTATGTAAACTTTGGGCATTTAGAAACCCTCGGCAGTTGTTTTAGAGAGAGTATGAGGACCAGGCAGAGTATAGGAAAGTCCTTGAGAGAGAGAGAGAGAGAGAGAGAGAGAGAGAGAAGAGAGAGAGAGAGCGTGCAAACCACAGCACCCACGGAGAGGTCACAGAACAACTCTCCACAAGTCAGTTCTCTTCTTCCACAATGTAGGCTTGAAGGGATTAAACTCAGGTTCTGGTATTTTACCAGCCGAGACATCTCACCAGACCTAAAATACAAATATTTTAAGAACGTTGCAGATGTACTTCTCTTGCTGTGAGGAAATCTTCTGACCCAAGCAACTGTAGGAAGAAAGCAATCATTATTTGGCTTATGGATCCCAAGGGTATTCAGGCCGTTACGGGAGAGATGATGGACAGCTCTGAAATGCCTGTGTAGCACAGTCAGTGGTGGCCCAGGGGCCCTCGTGGCCCTCCCTCTCCACTGCCCTCTCTCTCAGCTGCACCCGTGCCTGGTAGCCTTCCCTCTGGGCAGTGGGCAGAGGTGAAAACTCGGGCCTGGTTGCAGATGGTTCTTCACAGCGTGAAACAACACCAAAAGTGGGCAGATGACACCAAAGTCCGTTCTGGAACATTCCTGAAGGACAAAGGAGATGAGCGAACCTTCCAATGAGGAAGATTTTGGAGCAGCTGCAAGAGTGAGTGAGTGCACTTTGATTGGGAGAATGACCAGGCTGTGGGTGTATCCCAACCTGTTGTCTATAAAGCAACAGTGTTGCTAGGTGGGCAGCCCGACACGTGGGCTTCATTTGCATCCCGTGTCCTCCAATGGGCCAGGAGCTCCTCAGGCACAAAAGAAGCATCTGACTAGACTTAGGAGTGCAGAGGGTACCGGGTGGTCTGAGGAGGAAGAACCAGAGGCGAAATGCGTAAGACTGATTGATTCCATCTCTTTATCTGCTCCAGATCTGGAGTCGGAGAGCAGTCCTGGGAGAGAAGATTGTGCTGTTAAAGACACAAATCAAGTTTATCCATTTCCAAAATCACTGGGCTCCCCTGGAGATCCCCCGGGGGAGGTGGGGGAATACGGGGATTCACAGAGGAAGCCACTCACCTCTTACCTTGCACTTTCAACCTTGGGCTCCTACCTTGGTTCTGTATTGAGGCTTCAGAATGCCCCGAGGACTGCTGGGAGACAGGATGAAGGCTCCGAGGTCAGACCCCAACCCCTGACTTTGCATAGGAGATGAATTTGTATATGTGACTCTAAGTCCTGAGTGTGTGTGTGGGGGGGGGATTGTCACCGGCCAGGCCTCAGGCGAGGACAACAGAAGGCAAAGTGAGACAGATGCCGGCAGCAGGGCCTGGTGCTTTGATGCAAATAGTGAATGCATTCCAGTATATCCCCTGCTTCTTTGGCCTTCCCCTTTCACCCCCTCCCATTAGACCCCTTTGGTCCCCAGGACAATTTTCCTTCTACTTTCATGTCATGTGTACAGATAGGATATAAATCTACATAAAATCCACAACAGAGAGAAACATGGAATGGTTTTTTTTGTGATACTGGTTTAGTTCACTCAATATGATCATCTCAGCTACGTGAATTTTCCTGCAAATGATTTTATTTCATCTTCTTCAAGGCTGGATAAAACCCCAGCCTGCACGGATGCACACCACATTTTCTTAATTCATGCCTCTGTTAGTGATATCTAGGCTTGTTCTGTCATTCATGTATCATGATAAAACTACAGTAAAAACGTATGTGCAAGAATCTGTGCTATGTGGACTTAGGATGGATACTAGAAGTTAGAAAGGGGATAGAACTCCCCAGAGCCAGCAGGAGGACCAGACCCCTGACACATTCTCATTAGACCTCATAGGTATTCGATTTTGGACATCCAGACTCCTGAAGGATGAAATAAGAGGTCCCTAAGTGTGTGGTGACCAGTTACAGTGGCAGAAAGAAACCTTCCAAGCTCTCTGACAGATCGTCCCGGATTGTAGGAGCCGCCGACAGGCCTGTGAAGGGTCCATTCCCACAGGAGGCAGACGTGCTCTCCGTTTCCACTCAGGGCAGACCTGTCGTCCCTCATGGAGCCTCGGGCGACCTGTGCCTCTGTACTTTGACACCTGTGCCATTTCTCTGTTTGACACTTTACCTCCAAAGCCCTCCAGTCCGCAATGCGCAATTTTACATTTAAACACTTGAAAAGTAGCTCAGGCCAGAAATGTCCAGCTTGTCTGCTTTGCATATCCCCAGGAATCTCACCAGCCAGCTGAAAAGCAAAACGAGACCTTGGAATTGCGACACGGCAAGGAGAAGCTCTGCTTCGGGGAGTGCCCCCTCCTCCTCATCCCGTCCTGCTGAGCCTCACATCTGTGCACCCCAGCCCTCGTCTCACGACCTTGGTCCTGAGTGTCCCTGTATCAGCCCTCTCTTCTGCTGCGCCCCCTGTCCAAATCATGACACTTCAGGATGGTGTTACGCTTCGCAGAGCTGTCTTCTCGTCATACTCGTTTAGCTACTCGGGCTGCTTGACGTCTTCGGGTTTGTTTGTTTGCTTGCTTGCTTGTTTTTACAGCTATATTTTAAGTAAAAAAATTTGTGTGTGTGTGTGTGTGTGTGTGCACGTGCGCGTGTGTACTCATTAGTGCACATGTGGAGTGTGCATGTATAGCTACATGTCCATGTGAGAGAGGAAGAGAAAACAGAGAGAAATTTGGTCCATGACTCTCCAGACTGTGAATTCAAAGGCCGTACTGCTGGCATCTGGTGGGGTCATGTTGCTGCTTTAGTGCATGGATGGAGACATCACATCATGTATCACGGGGAGACAGGACAGAACAAGTGTGCTGGACTCTTCCTGTTTACACGGAGCCACTGAGACCACCATGGACCTGCCCTCTGACCTCTGCTACTCCCTGTTATTTCACATGAATTCCACCACCAAATACATCCGAAGGCACATTTGGGAATGAAATTTCCAATGTGTGACCTTTTGACAGACACGGTCAAGCATAGCATCTGTGTGTCTCTCTCCATAGGGCCACATGTGTCTGTAAAAGCTGAGCACAGAGGCTTTGTCACATATGTCAGGGCTCTCACCTGATATTTAGCAGTTGGATCTGAGAAGCAACATTGCCTGCTCAATCAGACCACATATCTTGCGCGCAACAATGAAGAGAAAAGGTGGGTGGCTAAGGTACCTGCTATTATATTATACTTTCATGATCTGCTTTACCTACTGAGGAGTTCATTGTTTCTTCATTTTCTTGCATTTACTTATTTAAAGTGTACATGCATGCACATGCCTAGCATGTACAGAGATAAGTAACACCTTCCAGAATGAATTCTCTTCTTCCACAAGTGTGGGTTCTGTGGCTCGATCTCAGGTCATTAAGCTTGATGGCAAGCTCCTTCACCTACTGAGCCATCTTCCCAGACTTTAGCAATATTCTTAAGAGTTTGGCTAACTATGCTCAACCCAAGACTAAGAATCCTTAGTCAACAGCAAAGACAGGATGAAGGTTTTTTTTTTTTTTTTTTTTTTTTTTCATTCTCCCAGACATGTTTAATGCAAATGATTGTTAGAAGGGAAGTGTGTTTTCTTCAGTACTATGCAAAGAAATTTTTTTTTCTTTTTTTTTTTTTATTAAAAATTTAATTATACATTTTAAAATTTTTTACCAGTTCCCTCCCTCCCCCCTCCCCTTCCCCCAGTGTCTCCCCCCCAATTCCAGAGAGTCCTTTATTGTGTGCGCCTAACTCTCCACTGGGTCCTCCTCTCCGATGACATATAAGGACCCAGTGGCATTTCCATAAGCCCTTTCTCTTGTTCCCTTAAGCATAAGATTACTACTATGGCTGTCAATCCCTTGCCTCCAAGGGTCTCGGTGCCCTTAACAGATGCTAGACTTTATGAGGGCAACAGTGCGCTGGACATTGCGCAGGGCATGCAAAGTTCCATTATGATTGCTTTGGCCCCAACTATTGTTGAGAATCTTGCAAATCGTTGCTCCTCCCATCCTTTTGCTCTTACAATCTTACCGCCCCCTCTTCCGCAAATGTCCCTGAGCTCCAGGATGGGGAGAGATTAGGCTGTCCTAGTTCTATGTGATTGATATAGAGTCTCTGAAGTTCTGGATTGTGGTTTGTTGATTTTCTTTTGCAGTTTTGCTGCTCCTGCAATTCCCTTCACTCCATCTCTGCTGGGCACTGTATGTCACCCCCTGGCCAGAGACAAAAAGCTGTTAAACTGGAGTCTTGTTGTAATAGCACATTCAAGGGTAGATGTAATAAGAGTAGGAAACCTCACTGAGGGCGGGGTCCATTACCCATTGCAAAATGATTACTTTTTATCTGCTAGACTATATGCCCTCCCCTTCTGGTGAGATCAGGAAAGAACGTCTGTGAACTTAACCAGGTTTCTCATTACTTACTTGCAGACCTTGATGGAGGCCTATTTTCTCTGCTGTAACATGGTCTCCTCTCTCCTTGTTTCTGGTGTGGCCCTCCTAACCCATCTCTCTTGTTCATAATCCTTGCAATTACTGTGTTACATAGGTTTACTTTTGAGTGTCCCAAAGTGGGCTGGGCGAGTTTGGTACTAGGAGCCACCTATTAGGGAGTACATACGGCGCTTAATTTTCTGGGTTTGGGATACTTCACTTAATATAATTCTTTCTAATGACATCCATTTCCCAGCAAATTCCAGTAATTCATCATTTTTGATGGCTGAGTAGTACTCCATTGTATAGATGTACCACAGTTTCCTTATCCACTCGTCAACTGTTGGACATTTAGGTTGATTCCATGACTTTGCTATTGTAAACAGTGCTGCTATGAACATGGTCGAGCTTGTGCTATCGAGGCGAACCTCTGCTGCTTGGGGGGTTATTCCAAAAGTGGGATAGCAGGGTCATATGGCATTTCAATCTTTAATTTCTTCAAGAATCTCCAGACGGCTCGCCAGAGTGGCTGTATGAGCCTGCATTCCCACCAACAATGTAGGAGAGTTCCCCTCTCCCCACATCCTCTCCAGCATTTGTCGTTGTTTGTACTGTGGATTTTTGCCATCCTGACCGGGGTGAGATGATATCTCAGGGAAGTTTTGATTTGCATTTCCCTGATGGCGAAGGAAGTGGAGCATTTTTTAAGATAATTGTTAGACATTTTAATTTCATCCCTGGTAAAGTTTCTTTGAAGTTCCAGGGCCCATTTTTTAATTGGGCCAGTGTTTTCCTTGGAGTTTAATTTTCTAAGTTCTTTGTGCACTCTGGACAGTAGAGCTCTGTCAGATATGTGGTTAGTGAAGATTTTCTCCCATTCTGTGGGTTGCCTTTGAGCTCGTGCGACAATCTCTTTATCTGAACAGAAGCTCTTTAATTTCACAAGATCCCAACTGTTGAGAGTTGGTAGCAGTGACTGTGCCATTGGATGTCTGTTTAGGAAGTGTTGGCCTAGCCCAATCAGCTCGAGGGAGTTCCCTATCCTTTCAACTATGGCTTTTAAAGTCTCTGGCCTGATATCAAGGTCCTTGATCCATTTGGAATTAAGTCTTGTACATGGTGACAAGTACGGGTCCAGCTTTAATCTTCTGCATGTGGAGATCCAGTTTTGCCAGCACCATTTGTTGAAGATGCTGTTCTTTTTCCATTGGATTCTTTGGGCCCCTTTGTCAAAGACCAAATGGCTGTAACTTTGTGGGCTTATATCTGGGTCTTCAATCCTTATCCATTGATCTGTGTGTCTATTTTGGAGCCAGTACCAGGCTGTCTTTATAACTATGGATTTGTAGTATAGACTTAGGTTTGGTATGGTAATACCTCCAGCTGTGTTTTTGTTACTCAGGATTGTTTTTGCTATCCTGGGTCTTTTGTGCCTCCATATGAACTTTGAGATTGTTTGGTCAACTTCTTTGAAGAATTGCTTTGGGATTTTGATTGGTATAGCATTGAATCTGTATATTGCCTTTGGTAGGATGGTCATTTTTACAATGTTGATTCTGCCAATCCAGGAACAAGGGAGGTCTTTCCACCTTCTGGTGTCTTCTGCAATTTCTTTCTTTAGGGTTTTAAAGTTTTCATTGTAAAGGTCTTTTACCTCCTTAGTTAGGTTTATACCAAGGTATTTCATTTTTTTAGGGGTTATAGTAAATGGCATGGTTTCTCTCAAGGCTTTTTCACTTCTTTCATTCTGGGCATATAGGAAGGCCTCTGATTTTTGCACATTTATTTTGTATCCTGCCACCCTGCTGAACTTCTCAATTAGTTCCAGGAGCTTCCTGGTGGAGTTTTTGGGATCACTCAGGTATAAGATCATGTCATCTGCAAATAGAGATAGCTTGACTTCTTCCTTGCCAATTTGAATCCCTCTTATGTCCCTTTCTTGTCTTATGGCTTCGGCTAAGACTTCAAGTACAATATTGAAAAGAAGTGGTGAGAGTGGACAGCCTTGTCTTGTTCCTGATCGAAGTGGGAATGCTTCCAATTGTTCCCCATTGAGCATAATCCTTGCTGTGGGCTTGTTGTATACAGCTTTTATTATATTGATAAAAGTTCCTTCCATTCCTACTGTCTCTAGCGTTTTGATCATAAAAGGCTGTTGGATCTTGTCAAAAGCTTTTTCTGCATCTATCGAGAGTATCATGTGGTCTTGGACTTTGGACTGGTTTACATGATGAATTACATTTATTGATTTGCGTATGTTGAACCAACCTTGTGTGCCAGGGATGAAGCCTACTTGGTCCCCATGAATGATCTTTTTAATATGTTTTTGAATCCGATTTGCTAAGACTTTGTTGAGAATCTTTGCATCTGTGTTCATCAGGGAGATCGGCCTATAGTTTTCTTTTTTAAGTGAGTCTTTATTAGGTTTTGGGATTAAAACGATATTAGCTTCATAGAAGGAATTTGGTAGTGTTCCTTCCTTTGCTATTTGATGGAACAGTTTAAGGAGTATTGGTGTTATTAACTCCTTAAATGTCTTGTAGAACTCTGTGCTGAATCCATCTGGTCCAGGACATTTTTTGGTGGGAAGATTCGAGATTACTTCCTCAATTTCCTTATATGTTATAGGACTATTTAAGTAATTCACAACTTCCTGATTCAATTTAGGTAAGTTGTGTTTACTTAGAAATTCATCCATCTCTTTTGTGTTGTCAAACTTCACAGAGTATAAGTTTTTGAAATATGATGTTATAATTCTCTGGAATTTCTTGGGTATCCGTAGTGATAACTCCATGTTCATTTCTAATTTGTTAATTTGGGTTTCTCTCTCTTGCTTTTGGTTAGTTTAGCTAGGGGTGTATCAATCTTGTTGATTTTTTCAAAGAACCAGCTTTTTCGATTTGTTTGATTTTTTTCTATCGTTTTCTTAGTCTCGATTTCAGATATTTCTCCCCTTATTTTGCTAATCTCTTCTCTTCTACTGCTTTTGGGATCAGATTGCTCTAGTTTCTCTAAAGCTTTAAGCTGCATTGTTAAGTTGTTTATTTCTGATGTTTCCATTTTTTGACGTGGGCATTAAGAGCTATGAACTTACCTCTTAGAACAGCTTTCATTGTGTCCCAGAGATTTGGTAAGTTGTATTTTCGTTATCATTCACTTTCAGGAAATCTTGAATTTCCTTTTTAATTTCTTTCTGAATCCAGTTCTCATTCAGCATCATAGTGTTAAGTTTCCAGGAGTTAGTGTATTTTCTCTTGTTTGATGTGTTGTGGATGTCCAGCTTTAGGCCGTGGTGGTCTGATAGGGCACAGGTTAGAATTTCAACTTTCTTGTACATGTGTAGATTCATTTTGTGGCCCAATATGTGATCTATTTTGGAGAAAGTTCCGTGTGCTGCTGAGAAAAATGTGTATTCTTTGGTACGTGGGTGAAAAGTTCGATAGAGATCTGTGAGGTCCATTTCTTTCAGGGTTTGATTAAGTTCCAAAGTGTCTCTGTTAAGCTTTTGACCTGTTGATCTATCCCATGTAGAGAGGGCGGTGTTGAAGTCCCCAAGAATTATCGTTTGAGGGTTGATTTCTTGCTTTAGACGCTGTAGGGTTTCTTAATGAATGTGGAGGGGCCCGTATTGGGTGCATATATGTTCAGTATTGTGAAGTCTTCCTGGTGAATTGTACCTGTGACTAAAATGTAGTATCCATCTGTGTCTCTTATAATTTTTTTTGGTTTGAAATCCACTTTGTCTGATAGCATAATGGCTACCCCTGCCTGTTTTCTGCTTCCATTTGCTTGTAGAATTGTTGACCAGCCTTTTATTTTTAGAGCGTGCCTATCTTTTGTGGTGAGATGGGTTTCCTGCAGGCAACAGATTGATGGATTGTGATTTTTAATCCAAGTTTGTAATCTGTGTCTCTTGATCGGTGAATTAAGTCCATTAACATTTAGTGTTATAATGGAGAAACTATTGTTAATTCCAGACATTTATTATGTTTAGTAGCTTTTATAAGTATATTGCTTCGCTTTTAATGGTGTTATATTTGCCTTCTGTTCTCCTGGATATGCCTGTTTTTTTCTTCACGCTTGAGTATCATTTCTAGCAGTTTTTGAAGGCCTGGTTTGGTGGCCATGTATCCCTTAAAGTTGTCTTTGTGCTGGAAAATTTTTCTTTCTCCCTCGATCATGACTGATAGTTTTGCAGGGTAAATCAGCCTGGGTTGACATTTTTGCTCATTCAATACTTGAAGTATGTCTCTCCAAGCTCTTCTTGCTTTTACTGTTTCGACTGAGAAGTCATTTGTTATTTTAATAGGTTTGCCTTTAAAAGTGACTTGTTTTTTCTCCCTTGAAGCTCTCAGCACCAGTTCTTTATCTTGAATGTGGAGTGTTTTAACTACTATTTGCCGCGGTGTGCTTCTAGTTTGGTCGTATCTGTTTGGGGTGCGGAATGCCTCTTGTATATGAATGGGCCTCTCTTTCTTTAGATGAGGAAAGTTTTCCTTGATGATCGTTTGAAAAATTTCCTCAGGGGTGGTATTTTGAGATTCTTGCTCCGGTATTCCATGAATACGCATGTTAGGCTTCTTCAGGGTGTCCCATATCTCTTGGATATTTCTCTCAAGTATCTTTTTGGCTTTAACAACCTCTTCCATTGAGCTGGCTAGTACTCCCACTTTATCTTCAAGGTCTGAAATTCTGTTTTCTGCTTCATTAGTTCTGTTGATAAGACTCTCTGTGGCGTTCTGGGTTGAAGATAACTTGTCTTTTAGCTCAGTTTTAAACTCTGCTTGAGTTTGTTTTAACTGTTCTATGCCACTTTTTGTTTCTTGCACTGTTTTTCTCAACTCCTCCAGATGTCTGTTGTGTTCCTCTTCAAAGCGATTGATTCGATTATGTAATTCCTCCCGGATTTCCTCTTTCATAGTATTGAACATGGTAATGATCATATTTTGAAAGTCGTTATTCTGGGTCAGGCTTTCTTGGCCTTTTTCCGCGGGTTTGTTCTTTTTGGAGTCTAACATTATGGGATTAATTTCTTCAGTGGGAGATTTGTTTACTTGAGTGTTGCTTCTCATGGATTTGCACTTTGACTTTGGCATTGTCATTTTAACTCTTAAGATCTCTCAATTTCACTAAACTGAATTATTTGGCCTGGGGTACTGGTGGGCGGGGCCTGAACGGGGACTTACCTAGGGCGCGGGGTGAGGCCCGGCTGGACCACACGCGTGTCCCTACCGGCGGAGCGGGGTGGGGCGAAAGAGGGAGGATGGGCGCGTCGGCGTGGAGCTATTTAACCCGAGGGCAGCTGGGGCGGGGCCCGGGCGCAGGGGGAGGTCCTCCTCGTCCCTCGGCCCCCGCGCGGCTCCGGCTGGATGGCGGGAGTCGGAGCCGGGTCCCCGTGGGCTGACCTGGGGTCCTAGAGCGCGCGTTGAGGCCCGGCTGGATCTCGCCTACGCGTCCCCACCGGCGGAGCGGGGGTGGGGCGAAAAGCAGGATGAAGGTTTATTTCCACCTTAGGAAGAGCAGACTGGTGCTGTATCCACCCTGATGGTGAACGTTTCTCAGGAATGGAAAGAACATATCCAGAGAGGCAATAAGGAACTTCTCAGAATGGCACCGTTAACTTAGAAATGTAAATGATTTTTTTTGGTTCACAGCTAAGTTATGAGTCAGATAAATGGAAAGTATGATGTAGGTAAGGATTGCTTCACATTAGGTATGATGTTTATTTCCTGCCTCTGTAAACTGACAGCGTAGATACTGGGATGAAATTGTCAGTCGTCAGAGAAATGCTTTGGCTTGTACAGCAAGCACACCTAGAGCTCTGTTTAGCTGCTCACGGCTAAGCACGTTTCTTCATGGTGTTTGAGCAGACTTTTTCTCCTTTTGGGAGATGTATGTTCATATCCTAACTACAATGCAGGCATTCTGTATGTATGGATAATTATGGAAAATCCATTTATGTAAAGTTTTCAATTTTAGTCATTTTAAGAATATGATTCACAGACTTTATAGTTATAATAAAAATATTGCATAATCCATCACTACTCTCCAAAACATTCCATTTCCCAAAGAGAAACTTTGTACTTCTGAAGCAATAGCTGGCAATTGTTCTTCCCTCTCAGTCCTTGGCAAAGGTACCTAGTTTCAATCTGCATAGATAGATTTGCCACATTCCTCACATTTTATAACAGGGATCATATTATTTCTCTGGGAATGAGTGCAAGGTCCTTTCATACTGTAGTATGTATTGAAACTTCATTAAAGTTCATACTTGATTCATATTTATCATATTGTATGTGTACATTACATTTGGTTTTCCAGTTACCCGTTGATAACACTTGGGTGGCTTTGGCAACTGTACATGTGAACGAGACTGATCTTCCACTTGGAGATAAACACAACAGAATCTGCTGCACTGTTAATGCAGGTAAGGGTCCCGTCCTCAAACGTGCCATCCCTTCTCTCCCAAGGGCTTAAATGGGATTCTTCACATTTGTAGAAGGAACAATTGAATTCTCAAGAAATAACTTTGATACAAATGCAAACATAAATTACTGACTAATAGAAAAATTGTCAGTTTATGTCCTGTGGAAAACACTGGAATAGCTTTCACTAGCAAAAGAAGTAAACTTCCAAATTATTCAGTGGAAGTAATTTTCTTTCAAAATGATTTTTTAATCTGCATGTGAACATGTACACAGAAGATAGATAAAGAGAGAACATTCTACCCTTGCCTTCCTATGATTTGATTGCTATAGGAAAACAAAATGGCCTTTAATATCCTGATAGTTTTTAAAAACTGCATTTGTTTCTAGTGAAATGTGTCTGTACCTGGACTGAACTCACTCATCGTTACTTTACTGATGAACAATGAATAGGTACTTTTACTTCTTCTCACATGAAGCAATTTTACAATTCTTAGCTAAATTTTACAATTCTTTGCTAGGTATTCTATGGTTTAACTCAATCTGCTACCATCCTGAGATACCTCTTGTCTCACATTCTGTGTCTTGGGATCCCAACTGCAGTGAACTGCAGACAACTAAAGATAACAACAGATGTCCACATTGCTAAAGAGCCTGCAGCCCCTGGCTACACCTTGAAGGTTCCTACACCTCATCTTGCACTTCCATCACCAGCTAGGACTGAGAAAGACAGATTTCTAACTTGATTCATGGCTGATGACAAAGAAAACAACTTGGGAAAGGCGGAAGGAAAGATGCACCAAGATGTAAGCATTGGGAAACTCTGGGCTGGAAAAATGAATCAGGGGTTAATGCCTTTGTCTCCCGAGTCAAAGACCTGGACCCAATTCCAGACCCACATACAAACACAGGGCAGAGGGATGGAGAGATGACTCAGGGTTAAGACTTTCTCACAAGCAGAAAATCCTGAATTCCGATCCCAGGTCTAGCAAAAAATGCCAGGCATAACAGGGGCACCCTGCATTTCTGGCTTTGGTGGGCAGAGCCTGGGAAATCCCCGAGCAAAACAAGGAAGGTAGACGCAATCCAGGATGATTCCTGAAGTCACCCTTGGTCTTCCACAGGAACATACAGTGCCCTTTAATACACACACACACACACACACACACACACACACACAGAGTTGGGAAGATCTGTAAACTCACAAATTCCAGTATATTCATATGTTCAGGAAGCCAAGAGGCTATTTCGATCATACATGTGGTTTGGGAGCTCTGACTGAATGAATGAATCATTGGGCACTGGTGATAACCTTTGGTGCACATTTTCTGTCCCAGAATTCTAGACAAGAGAGCTCTTAAGAGCGGGGCAGAAACTTTGAGTGACAAAGTGGTTTCTCTGGCAACTAATCTCCGTTGTCCAGTTGTCAATGACTTTACTAACCCTTCTCCCTAATGTCCACTAAGATGTGACTTGGAACAAATGTCCAAAAACCCGTCTCTTTTATTGCTGTTAATAATGAGGAAAACCCTAGGGTTTTAGCAACTCTGAGTCAATAACAAGGGTGAAGACCAAATACAGGAAGTATTCCTAACTCTCTCACTGTGTTATTTTGGTCCTTAACTTCGGTCATTGGAACATTTCCCCACAGATATAAATGTTTATTTTTAAGATTTTAGATATAGGGGCTGGAGAGGTGGCTCAGGGGTTAAGCCTCTGCCTTGCAAGCAGAAGGTCCTGAGTTCGGATCCTAGACCCCATGTATAGACGTCGGGCGGAAGTGGGGGCGGCCTTTGTTTCTGGTCCTGGTAGGGCAGAGCCTGTGAATCCCGGGGCAGAGTAAACAAGGAGGAGGTGGAGGCGGTCCATGGTGGTTCCCGAATTCACCCGTGGTTCTACACACACACACACACAATTGAATAAATAATAAAAAAAAGATTTTAGATATATTGGTGTTGATACTTATGGTGGGCATTGATGACTGAAGGAATCTTCTAGTGTCAATAGTGAACTTCTACCTCTAGATGCTTGAATGAGTCCAGAGATAATACATTATGTAACCATTACTCTTAATTAAAGTCATACAACTTAAGGCTGAAAGGGAGATTTATTCAACTTGGGGTTCCAGGAGAGAGATACAGTGTTTCACAGTGGAGGCTAGTGGCTGAAGATGGCAGGCTAAGTAACCCTCATCTATGTGGCTGGAGGATTCATGGAGAGACTTCTGAATCTTCTATTCTGGGATTCCTTTTATCTAGTCCACAACTGGAAGACTCCAGTGAGATCTAAGAAGGTTCTAATAGGATCTAGGGCTGGTTTTTGTATTATGTGTTGATTCAGATAATCTCTTCAGGTGGTGTCAGCTGAATTTAGTTAATGCCAGGTGTATCAAGGTGACACCCAGGATTAAATATCACACATTAAAAAATAATAAATGTGGACTGAAGAGACCACTGAATGGATAAAGTTCTTCCTTGTGAGAGTGAAGACCAAATTCCCAGGACTCCTGCAAAAGATCACCTCTCTATGGTAGCTGCTTTTAACAGCACTTGAAAGACAGAGATGTGGGATTCCCAGGACAAACTGGCTTGCTAGACTAGTTCTAGGTTCATCAAAAGACACCATCACATAGACATTGAGGAAGACACCTAGTGTAATTTTGGGCATCTACGTGCACACATACACATATGAATATGCATATGCACGCATACACAACATACAAGCACAAGCACACACACAAAGATCAATAAATGCAACAAGTTGAGTATCCTCTGCATGTCTAGATGTGTACACAGCCATTAAAATTCTATTGCCATTCCCAGTAAAATTTCATTCCCATATAGCATGCCTGATCATCTGAAATGATTCGTCAAATGTCTTAATATTATTCAGATTTTATGTGATGCCAACATTTAAAACAAGAGGATATTTTTCCCTTGAGAAGATAAACTGGTAAATAGAAGGAAAAAATGTAAATTACAGCTAACACTTGAAATGCAAATCAGAACCAGGTAGTCTTTAATTGTGTGGAAAACGTAAATTGCTACTAAAGATAGAGTTTCCAAAATTAAAGAAAGTGTGTTCTGTATTGAGTGCTATGAAAAGCTTTTGGGATCCTGCACTCAATATCTCAGCAACATTGTCCAATGTCCAACAACTGTCTAAGAGGTGTGCCAGGACTGTGCTTTCCAAGTGAACTCCATCCCGTGATTTTTCTCTGAGCGTATCATTCCTGAGATGGATGGAGAGAACATCAGCAAAATGCCAAGGATGCTACACAACATCTCTGTCTCCTCCTCAGGCCATGAACAGATTCATATAAAACCACTTAAGCACCGTCACATATGATGAAGGACTTGGTTGAAAATAATCAAATGCCTTAGGTCAAAATATGAAATTACATAGAAGGCACTGGGACTTATGATAATAACTTACATTAGTGTAATGGACTTTAATGTCATGAGAGCTTATACTTATATTAGCCGCCCTTTTAAAGTAGGACCAGAGTTCCATTAGGCGGGTGTTCTGTCCATTTTATTGTCAAGTAATAGGCAGGTGTATTAAATAGTCTCCAAAAATGGACCCCTGTGAGCCACGCCTCCTACTATTCAGTCCTTTATGAAGTCCTTTCCCACACTGAGTCTGTGCTATACTGTTGCGACACGGACCGTGTCAGCTGCTTCTCTGTATCACGATTACAACTTTTGTTTGCTCTTTTGGAACTCAAGCATAGCAAACCCACTGATAATTCTAAATCTATGAAGAAGCCCAAGTTGACCACATGGAGAAAGAGCCAGAGGACGCCTGGCCACACCCTAGGTATTGCGGTCACACCAAGTGGAGTGTTAAGCATGTGATTGAAGATGCCATCTCGGACAGTCACCAACTCTACCTTCCCATGACTTCCTCTTTGGTTAGCCTGTGACTACGGTTCACCACATTATAGATCCAGCTCTGCTCGCTGACCTGCAGGACTACTAGATCTTATAAATTGGTCTTTAAACCATAATATTAGAGATAGTTCATTACAGAGATACAAGTAACTGGTATTCCAATACAGGGCTGATTTTTTTCACTTGCTCTTGAAAATACTACTAAACAAGGATCGTAATTATAAGCAGAAATGGGGCTGGAGAGGTGGCTCAGGGGTTAAGCCTCCGCCTTGCAGGCGGAAGGTCCTGAGTTCGCATCCCAGATCCCACGTATAGACGCCAGGCGGAAGCGGGGGCAGCCTGCGCTTCTGGTCCTGGTAGGGCGGAGCCTGTGAATCCCGGGGCAGAAGGAGGTGGAGGCGTCCATGGTGGTTCCCGATTCGTCCGTGGTTCTACACACACATACGCACACACATACACAGACATACACACACGCACATACACACGCATATGCACACAGTTGAATAAATAATAATAATAATAAAATTAAAATAAAAAAAATTAAAAAAAAATTATAAGCAGAAATGTCTAGTTTGATTTTTTTCCCTTTTACTCTCTGCCAAGAATTAGATAAGACTGATTCCACAGGTAGTGGCAGATCTTGGTTGGGAAGTGAGTGGCCACAGATCTACAACCTGGCGGTGTGGTTTCCAGGTTGAGAGAGTCAGAAGGACAGTAAGCCAAGATGATGTGGGGAAACAGCTATCTCTGGCTGCTTTTCCACCAAGGCTCTGGCTATTGTACAACACACATGTAGACATTTCCTAACAGCAGATAAAGGAAAACGAGTGTGAGCCATTTGAATGGACTACTCAATGGATTCAAGTCGTTTCAGAAACATATCACTGCAAACTTAGCAGTTTAAAACCACATACACCTATTAAATTCAGGGTGTGGCCAAGAGTCTGAGCCTCCTCTGATTTCTCTGCAGCAATCCCGGCTTCACACAGAATGCTTTCTCACTCAGAGCTCTTTGAATTCTTCCATTTCGTGGCTGTGGGAGACTTTAGTTAATGGCAAATATATAACCAGGGTCTTTGCTTCCTTGCTGGGTGTTGTCTAGGAATAGTCTTAGCTGATACTGGCCATGCAGTGCTTACCTTTGCAATCTCTTTTTCACGGTCTCATCCATACAGGATGTTGGCAAAGCATCAGGATCAGGCTCACTCTTCCTCTCGCTCCCTCTCCCTTTCACCCTTCCCCTTCTTCTCCTTTCTCACTCCCCTTTTCCTGCTAAAATGGAGTTTTATATAATTCTGTTGCTGTTCACCTGCATGGTTGCTGAAAAATGACCATCAATGACTTAAGGGAACAAGGGGTTTATTTTCTTACGACAGTCTGGTTACAGTTCTCAGTCCAGCTTGACAGGAGGGCACGCACCAACACCAGGGCCAAGGGAACTGGCCACACCATCTCCACATAAAGGCTGAGAGATGGACGATCCTTACTTGCCAGACCAGCATGTCTAGCCAAGTGTACACAAGGATGCCAACTTCCTCAACTGGCTCTCAGTATTTTATTCATCTGTTCAGGGCCTAGTCCCACCCACCATGGCTGGGCCTTCCCCATCAGCCAGACAATCTCTTGCAGGTTTGCTCTGGGCTTAACCCAACCACTAATTCTCTACAAATGTGTCTAGAGCTCAAACCTCAGCTGTCAAGTTGATGCCTGTGTCTAACTATCTCACACACACACACACACACACACACACACACACTCACACACACACACATATGCACATGCACACACATGTATATATCATAGGATGTATATATCAGGGGTATATATAAAACAAGGAGTGCATATGAGAGATATATATATATTGTGGGATAAGAACCCTGGAGCCATCCCAGAAATCTTTCTTTCAGGCTTTGGGCTCATGTTTTTTCCCAAGTCCCAGATCTCCATCTTTGCTGGAGAAATGTATCTTGTCTGCACTGGAGGACAGTGTAGTCTGGAGGTCAGGTGTCCCAGACACCATCCAGGGGAACTTTCTGGCTCTACCACTTACTAGCCATGGCTGTAGTTAAGCAGTATCAATAGGGGGCCTCTCGTCCATAAAATGAGGTTCACGGTTTAAAGATGAGGCGAGGTGCTGTTCATCTAGCTGTCCATCAACCCTCAGGAGTCATGCATCCATCCTGTGTGGAGAATGGAGCCTCGACAGTCACCAGGAGTCAGCAGGCATCACAGGTCAATATTAGAGGAATGACTGTGAAATCATAATTTCATACTTGCATGTTGTCCGTTATTCAACAACATAAATGGAATCCTTGTAAAAGTTCCTCCCATTTCACTAGAGGTTCAGAAAAATTAAGAAAGGAACCCATAGTCACGTTGCTGTGAAAAATCTGTTTCTTAACCTCTAAATACAGGTCTTCAGATTTCAGGTTTTATGTGTGTATATATGTATATGTATGTATATATGTGCATATATGTATATACATATATGTATGTATCTGTATGTATATATGTGAATATATGTCTATGTCTATGTATATATCTATGTATATATGTATGTATATATATCTATGTGTGTATATATGTATGTGTATATATATGTATCTACATATATATAGGAATACATATGAAGGGGGCTATAAGAACATCAAGCCTGACTGTCAGTAACCAGTTTGGAACATAATGGGTTGCCTAAGAGAATACTGAATTACCCACTGGTTGAACACACAGAAAAGACTGGGAGGCGGGGCTGGGTAGAAAGAACCAGGCACCAAGACGATTTGTTCAGCTAATCCACATTTGGAACTCCGGGTCAAGTCCTGTGCTATTTGCTGGTGATACGATGATGCACACACACATAGAGCTTGGGTTGGTTATTTCCCCAGGGCTCTGTGAGAACTAAAAAGAACAGCATATTGTTAAGAACCTCCCAGTACCTGGACCAGAGAAAGTGCTCCCAAGGCGAGGCCACATTGTGAGGCCAGGATGTGGTGGAGAAGATTTTCATGCAAGATTGACAGCTAGACAGGATGTAGCAGTGGATCTGTAAATGAGTTCTTTCTATCTACATTTCTCTCTACCTCCTTTTTAACCTGGCATGATACAAGGTAGCTGAAGTTACCATCAAGAGAAAGAGAAGACCCTGTGCATCTATTGCAAATGAATAGAGGCCAGACACTCAATGTACAGCAATGTATTTTTATTTGTGGAATCCAGACATAGTTCATGAAATCAAAGTCTGAAGTTTCAAAATGCTACCTTTTCTTTCCCCTGAACCAGGATCTCCCTGTGGAACCCAGAGCGACTTGATTTCAGGCTCTTCCCCTCAAATTTATGAGTGCTGGGATGATAGCTGTGTGCTACCGTACCCCACTATAATGACAGTGTTTTCATAGTCCAGGAAACCAAACTGCGAATTTTACTTGGTAAAAGTTTTGTCTACTATTTGATTTACCATTTCTATGTGCTAGGTAGCAAGACAGACAATTTTCTGCTCCCTGTCATTTAATTAGAAGCATCGTGACGCTGTTGCTCACATCTTCCACGTGAAGTACAAAGAGAGGACAGAGAGCGTGAAGCTACGGTCACACATTGGATGTCCTTGAAGTGCATCCTAAGGTGTGGATTCCTGCTTCCCTCGCAGGTTGTCTGCCCAGGATGGAAGGAGAGGAGAAAGGAAGGCAAATGAGGGCAAAGAGAGTGTGAGGGAGAGATGAACAGGGGAGCTTTTCAGCATGATTTCAGGAGGAAAAGGTTGTAGTACTAAGGTGCTGTAGCCACCATCCCATGCCAGTCTACCATCTCTGACATGCTATTGCTAAAAAGTGGGACATACCTTTCTAGCCATCTCCAGGTAAGATGGCATCGCCTAGCTTTTGGCTGTGGTGTGGGACTGCTACCCAGCAAGGAGATCAGGGTGGAGCACCGAAGGCCATGACTGTGTCACATAGCTGTGCTGTGAGTGAGGAACGCAAGCCAGGAGTCTCCACTGGCAAGTTCAAAATCAGCTCCCTTCTGTCTCCCAAACACATGAACTCTCTTGTGGCTAGACCACATGCGTGCCCACTCGATCATGCTTACACTCTTTATCTCAACAGAGTAAGAATTAATCAGCTCATTTTGACCAAAAAAACAGAATTAAGTCTCTGAGAATTTGAAAGGAAGGGCACAAGGCCAGCAGTTGGCTCCTGACTCCAATCTTTTTTTCTCTCCTTTTTCTTCTCTGTGGAGTCTGAGGAAAATAGGCCAATCTTGGTCTCAGCCTGACCTTTGGAACTAAGGCTTCTGCGTGAAGGAGCTTGATGAGAGGATGTGCAGCCTTTGGTTCTTTATTCACATTGAGGGAAGGGTGGGTGTCTTCTCTCTTAGGTCAAGCTCAGGCTTCCTTGATGGTGTTCTGCCCTGAGTGTTAAATCCCAGAGTGGTCTCACTGGAAGGTGATCTTGGCTTCCCTACAATCAACCAACATCCCACCTGCCTCCAACCACGATTTCCCTTACAAGCTCCTCCTCCTTGATAGCAGCCGTGCTTCGCTTCTCCCTCTCTATCATCACAGCTAGATGGACTCAATGAATCAGAACCAGGCAGGCCTCACACACAACATCTACCTAAGTTGCCCCAGGCACATCCTCCAATCCCTGGATCTGAGTCTCTTCTGTAGAATCAGGGCACCATTTCCTGCTTCTTAGAATCATTGTATGTTTTAGATGCAATGGAATTAAAGTACCAAGCACATAGCAGGTGTGCAATGAATGACTATTTATTTTCAACAGGCAGGAGCCAGAAACCCTGGGGAGCTGCTGTGTAAACTCCAACACCCTCATCTTGGAAACAGTTGTGAAGGCCATAGTGGCAGATTCAATATGGCTGGTCAGTGTCTTCAGCCTGTTCTGTACACCTGATGCATGAGACTTTTCCCTGTGTCCCCCTCCCTCAGTGCCTCACCGCCTCCCCAGTACCATTGCCTGACCCCTAGCTGCCCTGAGGATGTCCCTGTCTGGTGACATCAAGGCCTTCCATGTTCTGGCTCCAGGGAGATTCCTCCAGAAAGGTTTCCCATACAGAGACTGTGGTCTCTGAATTAAGTGACTCTGGTCAGAGCTGTATCATGTGGCCTTTGGGTAGTATCATTCTTCTCTCTTTAAAAAACATTAGCTTGTGAACAGAACTTAGATCTTATTCTTCCTCTCTGTGCTGGGACTAGTTGACTCATCTTAGGGATGTATTTGAATTGATGCAGAGCCATGGAGTACATGGTGGTCCTGCCTGTCTATACAAGACCATTTCCCTTGTCCTCTTGACTCTTTGCTGCATCTTCTTAAGACCCAAAACATACTTTGGAAAAACTAATACTATGCTTGGTACATAGTAGGAACTCATACAAAAAAAAATCCTTGTAGGGGTTGACTAGATGGCTCAAGGGTTGAAGTCTTTGTCTGACCTGAGTTCAGGTCCCAGACCCCACATAGAAATGCCAGGCCATTCAGGACCTGAAGGCAGAGTCTGGAAAAAACCAGAGCTAAGCAAAAAGGAAGTAGAGCGATCCAGGATGATTCCCGATGTCACCCTTGGACCTCCACAGGAATACTCATTCAAGTGCCCTTGGAGCTCTCACTAGTGTACATGCGCACATGCGCGCACACACACATACACACACACACATATACCATGCACACACACACGCACACATTACATGCCGTTTTAATGAAAGAGGGGATGCTCCGGCACTACCCCTGTAGCAGCAGGCATGGAGGAGGGGCGTCACCTGACCCTCCTCCCCCATCCCCCTCTGCTGAACAGCTCTCCTCCAAGCATACAAGGAGCTGGTGAGCCTGTGCATCATTGTCTTTCCTACACTATCTCATGGTCAGGCTGTGGGCCCATCAGCACGGGATGCTGGCAAGATGTCCTCGCTCTCTGATTCGTGAAGGAAGGAATGGCCGAGTGCTGTCCCCAGTCTGGAGCAGCAAGCAAAGCACAGGACATTCTAATGGCACAGGTGAGGCTTAGTGGACTCACCCACCCAGATACCCTCAGGGTGCTGTGTGCTAAGCCAGGCAGGCACCTCCCACCCTCCAAATAGCAACAGTCCCTGTGTCAATAGGGCCGCTAGCAGGCAGGACCAGGAGGGCCCAGGAGCCTCTGACTCCTGACTTGCTGCACTTGGGCTAGAACAGAGCAGCCCCGGGTCAGCGGCAGCATCCTGTGCACGTGACGGCATTCCAGTGAGATCTGGACACCAGGGGAGAGGCAGAAAGGAAGAGCTCCTTGGGCTTTTCTGAAGACTGGTGGGAGTTGTAACAGAAGGGAATGGATGGGCAGGTGTTGTCCCTGAGCTCCTGATATCTCACCATCATTCCTGAATCAATACTCTGCTTGTGAGCTGACCATTTATATCAGGCCACCCCCCATCAGCAATGCCAGCTCCTTCGTTCATAATCACCACCCCTGGCTACGAGAGGCCAGGCGTCAACCGCCTCCTGTAGGGCCCAGGCATCTGTAGGTGGTGTGCAGAGAACACCTCCTCGGGCATTAGAAACTCTTCCGCGAAGTTTTTTTCAGTCATCGCACACCCGGGCAGCTTTGGGAAGCCAATTTAACCTTTCTGGGCTCTCCTGTCCTTCAAGTACAAAATGGGGTAAGAGACCCAAGAACCATAGAGGAAAGTTTATTGCCTATTGCAAGGCATGTGCCGAGCTTCGGCGAGTCTGGTCTTTGTGCTTCCCGTTCCCCTGAGGACCTGGTGGCTGCATGGCACTCTGGACACGTTCTGAAGAGGAAGGCCTTCTTCCTCACATCAGAGCCCTCCTGGTCTGTGCTGGGGTGGGGGCCAGGTTAGAGTCAGGTCAGCTAGAGCTGCTAAAACTCAACCGAGTGACTCACTTCCCTGATGTAGCTGCTGAGAGAAACAAACGCTCCTCTTGCCCTTCCGCTATCCCAGGCACACCTCTTGGACAGGAAGACAGTTGGCACCAGGAGACACATGTCCCGTTCAGTGAGGAAAACAGCCTCTGAGGTGGAGCTTTTCCTTTTAAGTCCAGACACAGCTGGGTAGAAATTGATTAATCAGTAATTAATTAACACCTGTGCTTTGTCTATAAGCGGGTTCCGGGCCCTTCAGAGTCAGTGACTGTGAACAAGTTCTTCCTGTTCTTGGGCCGATTCTCTCCTCTTTAATTTTGCTGGAGTAATTCTTTCATCTTGTGTCTGCTTGGAGGAAAATTCCAGCAAATTCTTAGGTGTAACAGACAATTAAGAATGGCAATTTCTTTCTCATTTCTTAAGGAAAAAAAGTCAGAAAATGGCTTTATTCTGTTTGATCATTTTGTACTCTTATTATCGTGAATATGCTTTACTTTCATAAGAAAAAAATATCTAATCCGTTTTGTGGTTAAAAGCTGCAGGCTGACTAACAGGATCCTGAGATGGCGGGTGAGCCAGGGCTGTGTGAACAGCCAGCCCATCATGGCTGCTTCAGGGGAAGTGAAAAAATCCTGTTTCAGGCGCAGGTGCATAGATTTTGTGGTCTGACTTTTTCATATCTCAACTTCGACCCTTGGGAGTTTAGACTTCCTTTTACGTTCTGGATTCCTAACTTACTGTTGATTGTATAACACACACAACACACATCAATGTTTCAACCAGCCACAACACCATTCATGCATCTTGATGCTTCAGTAATTAATCAGACCCTCAGAGTTTGTGCAAAGGGACCACTCTGTGAGCATTTCACACCGTCTACAGGGTGGAGATACACATAGATTTTGCAAGCTTCATTCTCTATAATAAACAGCTCTCCAAAGGCTAACCATCCCCTTGGGCCAAATATACCACCCCAAGATCATTCTGAGAGCCAAGAGTTCTATCTTGTTTATTGCAGGTTTTGCCCATTGCTAAGCTCAGAAGTATGTGCAAGAACCCTTTGAGCAAAGTCAGATAATACTCTTCTCCACCCGCAATACTGTGCTACTGTACACTTGGAGTCAACATGGTTAAAGGCCATATTCATGAAGGCTGACGTTGGGAGTGGGTGGAATCATCATCTCCCAAAATAGCATGAAATCTTTGTAAAGATGATTCTTACAATGCAGGTAAAAAAAATAAATCTGATGACCACAGCAAGATATTAAAAATTAAAACAACTCAGAAAGGAGAAAAGGAGAAAGGACTATAATAACCATGGAAAACATTTTTAAATAACAAAATAAGATTGTGCACCGAGTGCAAAAACAGGCAGCTATTTTCAGTTGGGAGCAAGAGAATTCTATTAAAAAATGACAGCGTCTCCAGAAAAAACATTTTTTTTCCAGTGAAATAGTTTAGTTCCTTCATATTGTAGAGACATAATTGCACAATGTTAACAACCATGAAAAACAATACAAAATGCCCTCCATTTAACAAGTAGAAAAATATAACTAGTATATATGGCAATTGTGAATCTAATACTGTACAGAAGTAATTTATGATCTTACAAATAAATTATAGCTTAAAGCCCCCCTCAGATATACACCAGAAGTTATCATAGGTAAAAGTTCCGAGCCAAGCCGGTCGCACATCAGTGCCAGTCGAATGTTCTACCCACAAGCTCAAAGAATTTCTTATTTGGCTCGTGAAAATATTCGTGCAGCTTATTGAGTAGTTTGGGATCCACCTGGGGGTGCGCCCTGCCTTTGGACTCGTGCAAGCAGCGGTCCCGGCCGCCGTCCCGCAGGCAGTAGAAGCCCTTGGTTTTGTTGAAGTAGAAGTTGGAGGCGTTGATCTGCGGGGCCAGCTTCAGGAAACGCTCCACCTTCTGGATCTCGGGGAAGGGGTCCCTGATGAGCCGGTCGCCGTCCACGATGTGGATGTGGCGCAGCGGGAAGAAGCGCAGCCAGTTGCACATGTGCTCGTGGTAGAGGCTGCGGTTGAGCGCCTTGTAGTCCACGTTGAGCCGGCCGGCCCGCAGCAGCAGGTCCTTCGATGCGCGGGTAGGGCTTGCGTTTCTGCAAGTGGTTGTAGAACACTTGGGTGTAGTCGGACAGCACGCGCTCCGAGGGGTCCCGCAGGATGAGCAGCAGGCGGATGGAGGGGTTCATGCTGTGGATTCTCTCAGGCACTTTGGGCGACGTGAAGTAGGCGGGGGTCTTCTCCACCGTGAGCTGGCGAGGGGAGGAGAAGGGCATCTGGCTGAGGTACCAGCCCAGGCCTTGGCGATAGTGCTCCTCCCAGTCGAAGAAGTGGACCTCGTTCTCCGCGGCCGCCACGTCCGGATGCAGGCTGAGCATCTCCAGCAGCGCGCGGGTGCCGCCCTTGCGCACGCCGATGATGATGGTCTGCGGCAGCTGCTGCACCGAGCCGTTGGCCGCCGCTGCTGCGCCATCTCCGACGGCCTCCGGGAGGGTCTCCGCCTTCCGCAGAAGTGCCTGCTGGCTGGGCCCCGGCTCGGGGGCCGCCGGGTGGGAAGGCATGAGCTGGGGCTGGGTCACCAGCAGCACCGCGCCCAGGAGCAGCGCGGCCATGCCGGACACCTCGTGGACTTCACTGGGCCTCGCGCCTCTGGGTCATGAAGCTCCGCAGCTCCAAATGCCTTCTGGTCACTGGAACATGGGGGTGAAGAGCTTCCAGTTACTATGGAGGAAAGAAAAACAACAACATCAGCCCAAAATGAGCAGAGACACAATCTCTAGTTGTCAGCACAGCTACCCTGCAGCTCTCCCCTTTTATTACTATAAGGCAGGATGATAGAATTCTATACAAAGGGCTACAGAATAAATATTTTAGGCTTGGGGGGTATGGTTTCCATGACAACTCCAGTTCCTACTATGTTACTTTAGATCTAAAGCAGCCAAAGACAATAGATAAAGGAACGGGTGTGACTGTGTTCCAATAAAACTTTGTTTGTGGACACTAGAGTTTGAATTTCAAATAACTTTCATGTGTTTTTAAATATTACTCTCCCTTTTCATCCTCCTCTTTTTTTGACAACATCTGTGCCTTTAGCTGTCCAGTTGTGCAAAAAGTGCTCTGTCCCATTTAGTCATGGTTTGCAAATCTCTGATACAAAGAAGAAAGGTAGAAAAATCCTTTAGAGGTCGGCAGGCATCCACGAATTACCTGCCACCTTGAAGTCTCTGCAGAGAGACAGGCAATAGAAGCAGGCTGGTTTCTGTACCCTGCTTCCCTGGGATTTCTAGCCTATCAGGGTGGATGAATCTATGTGGACAAGTGAATGAGCCTCATTGACCCACCCTCAGACCCTGGCTATTGTCCCTCTGTGGGAGAACTTGTTTTGGGTGTGGCCATTGTCCTGAGGGCAGACATGACCATATGTCAGAGGCAGCCTTCCCACAAGAGCCTTAGCTAGGGTCCTTAACCCACTTCAGCAGGAACTAGGCGCCCTGGCCAGCCACGGGTCTCAGTGGACCAATGACAAAGAGAGGTAGAGGAGTAGGAACAAATCCTCCGTGAACGGCACAACCATCCGTCCCAGCTCGTGAGCATGAACCAGTGATGACGGCTTCGATGGCTGACTTTGAGGATGGTTGGCTTTGTAACATGAATTTGGCAATTGCCAACGCATGCCACCTGACTGTACCCAGCAGCGTGCCTGAAGTGGCGACAGAACCTTAGGCAGACGTTATGAGGATGGACGTTTAGCTGCATGCCTGAAGCTAGCTGAGTGTCTCTGTAACGCAAGGACATCCTGGGGTGGCCCAGGTGGGACTAAACAGGTGTGAGATGACCAGGAGGGCAGGAAGTCTTCTTAGTCACGGGGTTTATGAAGCAGCTCGGACCTCACCACAACCCCACAGTGTGCCCCAAAAGTTAGAACAACCATCATTACCAGATCAGAGTTCATAGTCGTCTCCAGGGGCACGAGAACTTAGCTCCTTTCAGATTTCAGAGACCAAATGAAAAACCCAGAATGCACACAGTTCTTTTTACAGACTTTCTCCCTCCTACCAAGATGGATCCCATTTAGAAGGTAAAGTCTCTCAAGACACACACACTAGTGGCCCAGAGGCCAGGGACTCCTGAAGACGACAAATCCTAGGTGTCTTCCCAAAGATCAGCATGCAAAGACCTGTCTCACCGCGTCCCAAAGAGAGGTGGTAGAAGGCCTCCCCCCCCACTCTCCACAGCACCCCCGTCTACACACATTAAGGGAAGGTGGAGAGGCTCAGTTTGGACATCCGCCAGGTCAAAGCAATGTCTTCCACTAAGAAGATACGTCATGTTCTCTGTAAGAGATTTAAAATTCAGTCCACCAGCTTAAAACCTGAACAGAATGTACAGACAAGGAACAAACTCAGGGCTTTACTTTTATGTGCAACCCCGTGATTCTGTATCTCTCATACGCTGGGTTACATGCTCAGCACTGTGTGGATTAAAACATGAGCTCTATGCTGGCCAGAAGTATATACATGGTCACAGCACAGACGAAGGGGGACTCACAGACCATACAGCATCGGGAGAAGGAACTAGAGGTCAGAGGGGCTGCTCGTCAGGGGAAAAGTGTTCAGGTCCAGTGGTCAAGAAACACAGGCGTGTGGGGCTAGAGAGGTGGCTCAGGGGTTAAGCCTCTGCCTTTCAGGCAGAAGGTCCTGAGTTCGGATCCTAGACCCCACGTATAGTTGCTGGGCTGAAGCGGGGGCGGCCTGCGTTTCTGGTCCTGGTAGGGCGGAGCCTGTGAATCCCGGGGCAGAGTAAACGAGGAGGTGGATGTGTCCATGGTGGTTCCCGAATTCGTCCTGGTTCTACATACACACATACATGCACACACGTGCACACATGCACACACGCACATTTGAATGAATAATAAAAAAAATTAAAAAAAAAAGAAACATGGGCGTGGATTTAGGTGGGTTCTGCTGATGGAATGAGCTCATTGCAACCAGCTCGCTCCAGTCACGGAAAGTTTCAGAATGTTTCGTCCCAATATCATTTCCTTCTCAGTTGTTCCTGTCTGTGGTGCAGAGGGGCCACTAGTTTCTGCTTTTGACTTATTTTGGGGATGGGGGTTAGGCAAAAGGGAGAAGCAGGGACAAAATAAGATGGCGCTAACTCTTGCACTAGAGAGCTACACCGAGTGTGGTGGGCACTGAAGACTTTCTCCATCTTACGCAGCAAAGAGTTTGACGTCTATGCAACTGGGGCACAAGCTACATCTGAAATCTATATTCTGGCTGTGCACGTGCTCTCCATTTTAGCACTGGGACCACCGGTCAGCAGAGCATACACCTGAGATTTCTTCCCCTGACGGCTGAGAGCGCACTAAATATAGTCTGTCCTTAAATGAAAAACAAGCAGCCTGGACAGTGAGCAATGGAAAGGCTCCTCGTTTCTACTTTAATGCTTTCTAATTTTAAATTTGCTTATGCCTAGACCTTTTTTGTTCCAAAAATATTTGAGGTATATGGATAAAATTGACTAGTCTTAAATATGCATATATATGCAAATATATCACATATATATTTATAACTACTGTTGTTATATTTCATGTATCTATACAAGATTATATACATAAATCATATATATATAGCATATACAAATATATAGAACTGTAGCCAGTGTCTAATATATTAATGTAGATAGCAAGATGCGCCCACATAGTACCTATCAGAGTCAACTTGTGTTGGGATAAATTTGGGCTTCACCGTGGCATAGGACTGAATTTCTGTCCCTTTCAGTAACACTCTAGCAAAGGAAAAAGATCCCTAAGTTCACGTGAGCCTGAAAGTCAGTCATCCAGTCACCCCGACTTTGATGAACTTTCAAATAATACAAAACAGGAAAATCGTTTAGCCATCGCTTTTCATTTTTCATTGTGGCAAAACACTATTTTGTCTATGCCATATGGAAACTTCTAGAACTTTTGGGTCCTGAGTTCCAGTTCTGTGCCTTGGATACTAATACTTCTTTTGAAAGGGAGAAAAAGAGATTTATTTGGCTTATGGTTCCAGAGGAGAGATACAGTCAGTCCATTCTGGGGACAGCTCGGGTCATGTCCGTCATGGAGGGTAAGAAAGCAAGCAGCAAATTGCCAGGGGAAGTAGGGGGGAGATAGTCGCTCTCAAGGCCCACCTCCTCAGCAGGCCTTCCGACAAGCTCCACCTCCTAAAGGTACCAAGACCTCCCCAAACGTTAGCAGCATGTAAGGTTGCAAACACGCAAGCCTGTGGAGCACAGCTCATTCCACCACGTTCCACCCCCAATCCCTCACAGGCTTGGACATATTCCAGAAGCCACGTGCAAACAACTCGTTGTATATGAAGTGCTACTGCTCCAACATAGAACCGTGATCTAAAGCTCATGAGCCATTTTGCACTATGTAACGCTAAGCTTTGAAAATCCACTGTATTCCTTTCCCTACAGCCCGTCCCAGGTCCTGTGAGACGGGGTAACTGACAGGTGTAGACAGAGCCGTGAGTGAGAAAGCTTCCTGAACGTAGAACGTCCTGTCTTCAGAGAGGGCTTCGCTGTAATCCCAGAGCACCACTTCCCTAGCAGGAAATGAGTGGGTGTCATGATTTGAATGTGAATCCCCACCCCTCAAGGCTCCTGTGTTTAAATCCTTAGTCGATGCTTGGGAATGTTGTGGTAACTTTAGGAGGTGGAGCCTTGCTAGAGGGAGGCACTTCGCAGGGGGTGGGCCTTGAGGTTGGTTAGCTGCACCCTGCTTCCACTGTAGTTTGCTCTCTAAACCTCCACTGCCTGGCCTTTTCCGCCATCATGAGCTCTGTCCACTCTGGAACCTTAAGCCAAATAAATCTCCCTTTTCTCTCCTTAAGGTTCTCGAGTCTGAATGTTGTCTCACAGCAGCAGAAGGAGTAACTGTGGCAGCCGCGAAGGCAGTTTGATCTTGCAGACAGCACAAACCTGCCTATTCGCTCTGAACGTAACTTGGTTATTCCCGCTCAATACACCAACAGGTAACCTTGAATATAGGAAGCTTTCTGAGCATTTGGTGCTGACCAGGGCACGGTCGCAGAATATTCCAGAGCACCAAGACTGAGGCCTGGCACCCTGGCAAGAGCCATGCCTGCACTTCCGGCTTCTGCGGGAAGGGAGGGGACCCTGCTAGCAGCTGTGCACACAGCGTGCCTGAAGTCCCCGCCTCCCAAATCCTCAACACGGTGGATGTTACTACTGGAAAGCCAGGCTCAGGGAACACAGAAGTTTGTCCAGAGACACAGGCAGCTCCGGCATTCCACAAAGCCAGACCTGAATGCCCCTTTCCCTCCTTCAGAACGCGCACAGGCGGCACGTACCCTCAGCGCTTCAGATCAGGTGCATCTGATGCTCAGGAACTGGGTCTCACAGCTGACGTCCTGCTGAACACTTGGACCCATCTTTGAAGGGGGCGGACATAATGTGTGTGAAGGCCTAGGTTTGCGAAGGTGGAAACGAGCCTCCTGTTTTGTAGGATGGATTTGCAGATGTCTATCACTGAGATTGCTTTCTGGGTTCTGCGCTGACAGATCATGTAATCAAAGGACACGAGCCTTTCCCACCAGTGGCTGTAGGGTTCTCTAGGTTCCATTGTGGAGACAGGAGCTGCACAGGCAGGGGAAGAATCCAACAGTCTGTGGGATCACTGAGAGGGTGGTCTCCCTCACCCTCAGAACTCAACCCAAAGTGGGAAAGGCTGGAGACCCCTAGCATCGACTCTGCTTGTCCCTCCTTGTGCCTTATCAGTCTGGCTAGTCTTTCTGTCCCTTAGGACCTACAAGCACACCCCAGCTTTGGACTTAGCATTTCTTATGCCCCTCTCTAGAGTGCTGTGCCCCAGGCTTTGGGAGCTTGACTCTTACCACTCCAATTTCATTTCAAACACCAGCTTTCCCCAGAGCATGCACCCATCTCCCTCTAGCAGCGACTTTACTTCATATTGCTCCATGTTACAAACCCCACGTTCCATCCCAAATCCCATCTCCTCGCTTGCCGCCTGCCTGGCCACTCAGCAGCGTTGACCTCTGAACCCTTGGGGGGCATCTCAGTCTTGCCTGCCTGCCTTTGGACCTGGCACTGTCTTCTGAAACTGTAAGGCCAGAGAGCATATTTGCTACAAGAAATTGTCAATTGCAATGACCAGTTAGATCAATGGTATAAGTTACTGGGAGAGGATTTTAATTTAGGGGAAAGGGAAACTTAAGAGTTCACCCATGCAAATGACTTTGTTAAAATGGAAAGTGTTTCCATCCTTAGGGAGTCAAGCAGAAGCCAGATGTTGAAAGGGGGACTCCATATTTCTCAGTGATTGGAAAATATCACCTGAGAGTCTAGAAAATATTTTAATTAAAAAAGAGGGGGTAGCTACGAAATAACTCTTCAAAAATATTTTAATTTTCTCCTTAAGACTCCTTATTGCATAATTCACACCATGACCTAGATTCCAAATGTAATTAACTATAATATATTCTCTCAGTCTCACCCGCAGAATGTATTGATGGATCAGGCGAGGTAAGCAGAATCGTTCACGAGAGGAAGAAGGGTGTCTGTCTGCAGGACACCTTCACAAGCTTGTCCCCCCAAGACCAGGACATGGCTGGCACAGGGGCAGCACTGTCTCCATAGGCTACAGGGTCACTGGGCCACAGGTGCTTTGTGGGACTTAGCAAAAGAGAGGGAAAGGAAAAGATGACCTGCAGAGTACTTGCTTGCAGTGCCAGGCCGAGCGTTGAGGCAGAAATCATCTCCATCTAGACCTGCAAGGCTCCTGAGTGGGAATTCTCATGCTAGTTACAATTGTAAAAATTTATTATTTATTTACTCTGTGTGTGTGTGTGTGTGTGTGTGTGTGTGTGTGTGTGTGTATGTGTGTGTATGTGTTAGAAGGCACAGTGTGTCCCTGTGGAGGAGCAAGGGTGAGTTTGGGAATCATCCTGGATTGCTTCTACCTCCTTTTTGCTTCCCTCTGGGATTTCCCAGGCTCCACCCAACAGAACCGGAAGTGCAAGCGGAAGTGCATTTTTACTATGGGACCTGGGATCCGAATTCAGGACCTTCTGCTTTCGAGGCAGAGTCTTAATCCCTGAGCGATCTCTCTAGCCCCCGTTACAATTTTAAACAGTGGACAGATGGTCTGGCATACTGGACAAGGAAAGAAGCTTTCGTCATCAGACAGATCCATGTTGAATTCTGAAGGCGATGCGACTTCTGGTAAGCTTTTGTCTTCTTGAAGACTCAGTGTTTCTATTTCTGCAACATGGATGTAAGCCTATTTGCTACAACAGAGGCCATGGAGTTCAAGGATTTCCCTGCCAAAAGACACCTGCAGTGCTTAGCACACAGTAGGCATCAACACACATCAAAGTCCCGCCTTTCTCCCTGGGACAGTTGTGGAAACCCACTGTAAAAGTCCAATGACCCCCTCGAGCTCACAGCACCAGGAAGAATCTAGGACATCGCCAATGCCACCTCCAAATGGCTTGCCTGCTTCCCTGGGAAGGGGCATTGTCCACGGCAGCAAGACGTACATTCCAGGCACAAGGAGGACGTGCGTGCACAAAAACCCGAGAAGAGAGCGAGAAGGAGCCGATCCGATACTCGGCTACGCAAAACCTGCTTCCTTCAGCCCTCCCGTGGAGACGCTTGCTTCAGTTTTCTGGAATGTACTGTCACCTGAATGCAGACAGCAGCACTGTCACTCTTTCTGCAACTCGGCTGGGCAATGGGGGCATCCGACCTGTCCTCAGCGCTGGACCTCTGTGCTTTCACCCTCTGCACAAGCGTTTGACAGCCTGTTGCTGGGGCACCGTGTCGAGTTCCCATCCTCGGCAGCTCCTCTTGGTAAGCGAGGAATAGGAAAGGGATTTAGCTTGTGCCTGTCAGTGCAGGACAAGACAATGATATCCAGAGTCCTCCATAAATATTTATTTTCTTGAAACTGCCTTTCTACATGGCACTCCTCCCACACCGTTGACATTTGCTTTTGTTTGGACGTATGCTCATTGCTGGGGGGAAGATGGGGTGGGCTGGGCTCAGGCTAGAAAGGACCAAAGGTCAGCTCGGACCTTGGAGCCCACTAACTATCTGGGGAAAAAGAAGTATAAGTGACCTCATGTTCTTGCAAAGAGATGAATCCCATGGAATGCATCTTCTTGGGGATTTCTGTGATCCCTTGAGTGACCCACCATGCAGGGGTTTTCTCCAGATTTTCAGAAGGTTATTTAACTGATGAAAATTGGTGTCTGAGATAGAAGGAGGGAAACATGACTCTTGGCATGACCAGGAAGACAGCCCTCTGCCCCACAGGATCAGAGAACGTCAATGCCAACGTGTAGCCTGTGAGTATTCCCGGATAAAGTGAGATGATCAGCACAACCTACCCAAGGCACTCAATGCCAAGCTCTATATTAGGAGTGAGATTAGGACCCAGGGACCCAAGGCAGCAATGTGGGGTCCTCTGCACGACAAAAGGCTTTCCTAGTGGAAACACACAAACACACACACACACACACACACACACCAAAGATCCAGCTAAGCAGACAGCTTCTACTCCAAAAGCTAGGGAGAGATCTGAGAAGTTCTCAGGTTGCTGGTCTACCCAACAGTCTGTGAAATAGACCCGGAATCTCGGCCAGCGGCCATTCAGATTCTGGTTGTCTCCGCCTCCGAGAGAAGCTCTTTGTCTCTGGTTTCTTTGTTTTCTTAGTGTGGAAGAAAAAAAAACTTGTTTTTCACTCTAGGATTAAACCCACCAGGGTAGATAACAAAACAAGGATCAATCTAGCCAGAAAGATGATACGAAGGGAGGAAGGAGATAACAGGAAGATGGTGGAATTAAGGAAGGATTTCATGCCAAAACCCAGGCTCAAATCTCAGCTCTGCAATTTAAGATCAACAAGACAGCCGTGAACTCCCAGGGCCTCCGAGCGAATGCACTGACCCTATATTTTTATAGCAAGGATTAAATAAAGTGGGATATATAGAGTGCTCAGGAGATTGCCCTGTTGTCTGGTCTGTGGCAATCCTGCAAATTGTGGCAGCTATTTTTGTCCCTAAAAAGAGGGAAAAATGCTGCATGGTATAAATAGGATTTAGGGACGGTAATTAGTCAAATGCATTTGTTCATGATCCACAGCACTGCTGCTGCTGTGTCTCAACTAGACAGAAGCTCAGAGAAGAAAGGACAGACACGCAGAAGTGAGCGGACTGGATGCCTGGTGCAGAGCAGGGAGCAGGGGGGCTTCCGGTGAGCAGCCCCCAAGAGAAGGTGGAGTGACAGGTGCACGCAGCTGTGGAGCCAGCGAGGGATGGAGCGGCAGAATCCCCTTCAGTGCGCTGCGCGCGGGCTGTCGGGCTCGGAAGGCAGCGGTGACCTAAATAAATCCTTCATTAAACGCAGAGGCGCACTTGCAAAGGCAGCGCATGGTGGAGCTCGGTGACAGGGGGCGGACAGAGTCTCTCTTATTACACGGTATGGTTGAGTGGAAACGGGGTGCTTCTAAATGGGCGGTAGACAGCAGCTGGGCCACGGCGTCCCACACTGCTGTGTGTGGATTCGGCCCGCGCCAGGTGTGACTCACCCCTGGGTGGGGGCTTTCTCGGCTGCAGAAAGTACCCTGGCCTGGTGGAGGCTTGGCCCTCGCCCCACCCATGGTGAACACTCATGAATTCCAGATGTTTCCCTGGAAACGCCTAGCGACACGGGGTAGGGGAGGCACAGGGGCCATGTGAAGACATCTCATCTCATTGTCTTGCTGTCAGGGATAAAGAAATATTCTAAAGAAATATCTGTGCCCCTTCTTCATTCCAGCTATCTAGACTATTGAGATGAGGCACCCCAGGTGACTGGAATATCCCCCAGGAGTCTCATGCTGGGAATAGGATAAGACCTACTACTAATTTTGGGGGGTAGAAGAGGATGACAGACTGCAAAGAGTGTTGCAGACCACGTTACAGGACAGACTGGAGTGGGCTAGTGATGTGTAGGACCACGCCTGGACTAGAATTGCTTGATTATGCATATCTCTGCCTTTCCCTCACACCTGAACCCCTGAAGATAGACATGAGCGACATTGCTGGGTCTCTATGACCCTCCCCCTAATGTGGCCCCTTTGAACACATCTTTTTTTTCTGTTCTTCACTGATAATTTGGCTCTTTTAACTGCCTCCTAAAGGACCAGACACCAAACCTTGCATGTGTGTTACCTAGGTCCAGTAACATTAGCATTTTACACAAAAGGAAACTGAGGCCGGCCAAGAGCAGGAACCTTGCACACAAGTGCAAGGAAAGGCACTGAGAAAGAAAGGCAGGTATCCGGAGTCCATGTCAGTGAACCCCAAATACATAGGGAGTCTATGCTTCCGCTATGTTGAGCAGGGAAGACGGAAGAGTATGCAGTTGGGAACAAGGAAGTGCGAAGCGAATGACATCCTTCCCCTGCATGGGCGAGAATCAGGGGAGGACTCATCTGGCTTGGAGCCAGCCCAGGACGTGCTCAATGCCCGCGTCTTTCCAACTCTCGATTTTGAAGCCCTCATCTTCCCTTGCTAGGATTCGTAAGGGAAGCATCTTTGACACAAGTAGGTTTCAGATACAGATGCCAAATCTGAAAGGGCCAGTGTCCCCCTGGGACGAAGAAAAGGCCTGAGCTTCCTGTGTGTCCACCATGTGAGGACTCGGGGAGAAGATGTCCCTTTGCCAGGCAGGAATAGAAGCCCAGTCTTGCGGTCGAGCATCCCGTCTCCTGGTCTCTGGAACTGTGAGCAAAGACACGCGGTGTTTAAGAGGATGTTCTGTGCCGGTTGCTTAGAGCGAGCCCAGCTGGACTAGCGCAGTCCTAAGGGACACACCAGCCAAGCAGGGGACTTTGCCTGGGAGCTCGTCCTCTGTGTCAGCACAGGGCGGTCTCCTGGAGTCAGGCAGGTGACTTGAGTACCACGCCAGGTGACTGGTAGGGACTGTGGCGGGCACCTGGGCACACAGGGCTCTCTGAAGAGGCAGCTGCTGTCGACAGACACACGTCACTGGAGACTCAGATTTTTCAAGATTCGAATCTGGGCATCTATATGAGGAGTCCTGGTTTATATGAATGCAATGAATTGATATTAGTCGCCAAATAAGTAAATAGTAAGACTGACATGAATAAATAGATAAATGAATAAACACTGAAGAACAAGCCTTCAGGGACCGGGGATCCATCCTAAGATCTCTTCTCTCGCTCTTACGTAGCAGCATACACACGGTTTCTACGATCGCACAGGGTTTCTGGATATGTCTAGGCCTGTCCCTACAGCATGCTCCTGCAATGCACAAAACACACACGAGTACATCTCAGAGCCTCACAGAACATATTGTGCAAACAAGAGATGAAAGAGTTGGAGAAGCAAACAAGAGATAAGAGAGAGTTGGAGAAGGTGCAGTGAGTGGTCAGCCAGAAGGAAACCAGAACAAAAGAGGCGTGTGGGTGTCAGGGGGGGGGATCTTCTGCAGAGTAGATGATTTCACCTGCATTCACTTTAGGGTACTTGGGACAAGTGTAGAGAAAGACGTCTCCACACTGGGGGTTGCTTTGGCTGTACAGGCAAGGGTGGGTATTGGCAGAAATAAAACCACAGGAGTCTGCAGACTGCAGGGAAGTTTTTACCACCTGCCCCAGCGTTTAGAGATGCAGTCAAAGAACAAACACCAGGTCCTGAGTTTGAATTCCATACTGTCACTTTGTCAGACAGTTTCCATCTTGGGGGGGGGAAGTTGGTGGAAAATCTTGGAAATTTTTTGCTCAGGTGTTGTGTTTGGTGTGTCATGAGGATTTAAATCCTCATGACAGACATGGTGACCAGCACCTGTGATCCTAACGCAGAGACGGAATCAAGGAGATCATGAGTTCAAACCCAGCCTGGGCTGCACAGTTTGACCTTGTCTCAAAAAAGTAAAACTGAAAGGGCTAGAGAGATAGCTCAGGGGTCAAAGGCAGAGGCTTGACCTCGCAAGCAAGGACCTGAGTGGAATCTCAGATCACACATAAAAATGTTGGGCAGAAATGGTGGCAACCTTCACTCCTGGCCCTGGAAGACAGAGTCTGGGAGACTCCAGAGCAAAGTGAAGAGGAGGTAAAACAATCCAGGATGGTTCCTGGAGTCACTCTTGACCTCTACAGGAACACAGAGTACCCTCTGATATATATACATGCAAACAGACACAGACACACACACACACACACACAGTAATAGAAATAAAAGTGAAAGTAAAATAGAAACAGGACTTATGTGCATTCGCGCTCTCCTTTGCTGACAGCTGGGTCATTGTGATGCATCCTGACAGCTCACTGGATGCGCACAGCCTGCAGAACATCAGGGCTTAGCCACACCAAGCACTGTCGCTAGTGCTTGTCACCTCTCTTTAACTTCACTCCTGACCGAAGAGTACAGCTTGGAGCTGCTGTCCGGGATTCTGGAGGAGGGCAGGACCAAACACTGCCGATGCAGGAACGCTGCCAAATTTCACATACCGTTTCTACGGAATGCTTCTCACTTTCCCTCCACAGGAAAATGGACAGTCCTAAGTCCAACATCACACGTGAGGGACTCTCGTTGCTGCCACACACCAAGAAAGAAACCAAAGGTGTCAAAGACAAAGCCTCAGGGGTGTGGCAATGGAAACTAAGCCAGGTGCAGACCAGGGGCTGGTTTCACCCTGGCGATACCGTTCCCTTTCCTGGAAAAATCTGCAGCTATCAATGTGATGGCTTCTCTCCCCTGGTCCTGTACACCTGCCCCCCAACCCCGCCACATACCACCATGTTCTACCTGGGGAGAGTTAAAACTGTCTGAGTTCAGCATGTTTTTCCCGTGAGGCTTTGGGGTCTACAAAGTCAGCAACTCGTTTCCTCTGAGTCAAGCTTCAACTTACTCATAATAAACTTATTCTGGGCAGGGGACACCTGCTCGATTTTCTTGCTCATCAGGAGACACAAACATCTTGCCATCAGTTCTCACATCTTCCTCTTGACACAGGTCTCCCTGAGCTCTCTTGCTGTTTCTTATGATAATTTCAACATTGTCAGATCAAATATGACAGTATCCATCAGATCATGGTGGGCCTCGCCATCCTCTCTGGGTGGGGAGAGGGACACCTGAACTGCACGTCACACCTTTAAAATACTGTTCCTCCTGATGCAACGTGTTTGAACATGCAGGCGTCCACAGGGGACTCCTGGACTTCGATTTGGGGAGGCTGAGGGTGAGGACTTTGACGACACAGCTCCACCAAGCTTGCTTTGCTTGACAAAAGAGTGCCCTGGATGGACGGCGTGCTGAGCCGACGTCAGGAGCTGGGACCGAGTCTAACATTTGACCCTGACGTCCTCATGACTTTGTCCAAGATCCAGACACATCCTAGGGCTCCTCTGCCACAGGAAATGATGGAGGCGAGAGCTCTACTTTCTTTAACATACACCTCAGAAGAGAAAGCTTTAGGGAATTAAGAAATGGACTCACATTTCTTAGCAATTACCCCAGATTCCCAATAAAATGAAGCACCAAGTCTTGTCACTTGTCCCACCACCAGCTAACATTTCACATGTTAAACCATGTAGAAACCTATAGCAAGTGCCCAAGCAGCTGCGTGAGTGTCCTTGGTAGAGAGAAGCCGGGGAATGATCCCATCTCTAAGAGATTGCTTTCGACCTCAGGCAGAATCTCTCAAGATGTGCTTGCTACTCTCTTTCAGCTGCAATTCTAGTTAGCGTCCCCTTCAAAGAATGGTAATTGTTCGGAGGATCTGACCTAAGAGTAGATAAAATGGACAAAAGAGCAAGGATGGGAAGTCAGTTGCAGGAACCAAATGGGATGAGGACAAACAGTGCTTCGGTGTTAGTGGCTTGCTGGCGTGGGCTTGAGTCTTCCACAAGCATCGATGATGTCATCCTTGAAGGTCTTGCGAGGTGAGACCTGGGTCAGGAAGCTTCCACACTTGTGAATGGAGGAAGAACTATAGTGAACAGGCTGCTAATCCCTACATATGGTGTGTGTGTGTGTGTGTGTGTGTGTGTGTGTGTGTGTGCGCGCAGGCCCAAGAGTAACATCGATATCCGTCCTGGATTGCTCTACCTCCTCCTTATTGCTTTGCTCTGGATTTCCCAAGCTCCACCTTCCACGACCAGAAGTGGAGATTAACATCATTTCCACCTAGCTGTTTTACGTGGGATCTAGGATTCAAACTCAAGTCCTTCTGTTTGCGAGACAGGGGCTTAACCCCTGAGTCACCTCTACAGCTCCAAATCTCTACTTCTCCTCATCTCTCATCCCTCTGCCCGGAGCCATGAGATGATGAAGCAAGACGTGACAACGTGGCCAAATGGCTTCATCATGTTTTTAGACACAGGAAGAATCAAATCAACAGAGTGCATGAAACTGACCCCGTGATATACTCTGTGCGAGTCTCCAGGCCTCCTTTGCGTAGGCCCGGTCCAGGAATATAGGTCAAAGAGAGGCCTTCCCTAGGGCCCACTGGCTAAAGAGAAAGGAGGATGAAGAAGCAACAGTAGCAGATGGACTGAGGTGGAACAGGTTGAGCGGCACCCCCCCCATCATGATACTGAAATCTCACCCCACTGGGGTGAACTTTGTGAGTTGGGGTGATTAGGAGTTGCGCTACACCACAAGAGTAGGAGTAAGAGTGGAGTCCTGTGAGTGGTACCAAGGCCCTGAAAGGCAGCGGCTAGAGATAGTTTGATCTCTGCCCATCCCGGAAGAGACTATAAGGTGCATCAGTAAGATCCCACCCCCAACCCAAGGAACATGGACCAGGTTCCCTGAGTTCCGGCTTCCAGAACTGTGGGAGAGGAATCTCTGCTGCTTGATGAATTCCAGTTTTTTTTTTTTTTAGGAGGATGTGGACTGATGGAGCAAGTGTTACACAGAGAACGTCACAGCGATGATAAACGCATGTCAGGCCCGCAGCCTGCAAAGGAGCCGAGCTGTGCCTGCGATGGACAGCACTCTCCCTCTGTGCAGCTCAAAGGGGGCACTGCCCGCAGGAAGGCAGATTAGACCAGTGGTCTTGCTTGCGTAAATGAGTAAGTCTGGGATCAGACCTGGTGGCTTAACTTTGTGGTGACGCATTTGCCTAGGATGAAAGAAGCCCTGGGTTCAATCTTTAGACACACACACACACACGTACACGCACAGGCAAGCACAAAGAAAAAGAGAAAGAGAGGGGAGAGAGAGAGAGAGAGAGAGAGAAAGAGAGAGAGAGAGCACTTAGAAGTGAACAGATTTGCCTAGGATAAGAATTTAGGAAACGAAAGCTGCCCCCCCTACTTTGCAGCTTTTTGCTTTTGCTACAAAACACCTCACCTCCCCTCTCTCCCTAAGTAAATGAAGAAGTAATGTATTAAAATACCAAGGTATGGAAAGAACTTTTGGACTTACGTCCCTTACTGTGCCACCCCATGGTAAGAACATGAGCACCTTACGTGCGGCCTAAGAGCCGTGGTAGAGTCGAATGGGGTTTTGAAGATGGTGCTGAGATTCCTGGACTGGCTATTCACAGAGATTTCCTTCTAAAGTTCAGGTCGTAAGGGGAGAGACGCAATACCGTGTGTGGCTGAAACAGCGTCCAAGATTTCTTCATTCAATTATTATCCTCCTTCCTTCCTCTTCACACTGTCAAATTAGCAGGCCCGCCACTGCCCCCCAGGCTGCGTGACACACTCTGAGTGAGTGTCCAGGCCTCCTCTGGTCCAGGAATATAGGCTAAAGAAGGGACCCTCCCTAGGGCCCTCTGTACCAAGAGAAAGGAGGATGGAGGAGCCGGATGCTGGGACCTGGACTCCAGACGAATTCAACAAGTGAGAGCAAAAGTCTGTAATCCGCTTCACGAAGAAGCACACCAGGGGGTGTGATGAGGATGAGAACATGGGCTGACACCTTCGGGTGAATCTAGGCTGCAGCGTGGGACTCGGGAAATGTTTGCAGTGGCCTGGTACAGGACACCTTAAATTTAACCCTTGACTGAGGCCTGTGTTGGAAGCAGCGCTGTGTCTCCTGACTTCAGCTTTCCCAGGAAAAGGATCCCTGCTGTCCTACCTGGGAGGTCACAGAATTAAATGATATGCCACGAGTGGGGCTGGCCCTCCTGGGACCAGACAGACGTTGAGGAAGCAGGAAGTCACTGGGGAGCGTCCCTCACAAGGCACAATGAGAGCAGGGATTTGGGATTCGCAGCTACTGCTTTTCTGTGCTTAAATAGTTGTGAGTACAGACAGGGACACACTTAGGGAAAAAAGTCCTTCTTAATGTGCAGATGTCACCATGTTGGTAGCTACGCAGAGAAGGGGAGAGAAAGCAGGCTATAGACTACCAAGTGGTTTTTCATGGGGTGCTTTTAAGATGGCTACTGTGAGAGAAGCAGCCTTGCTCCGAGACCCTTAAAGACTATTCAGGTTGGGGGCTGGAGAGGTGGCTCAGGGGTTAAGCCTCTGCCTTGCAGGCAGAAGGTCCTGAGTTCGGATCCTAGACCCTACGTATAGACGCTGGGCGGAAGCGGGGGCGGCCTGCGTTTCTGGTCCTGGTAGGGCAGAGCCTGTGAATCCCAGGGCAGAGTAAACAAGGAGGAGGTGGAGGCAGTCCATGGTGGTTCCCAAATTCACCCGTGGTTCTACACACATGCACACATACATACGTACAACACACACGCACAATTTAATAAATAAAAAAAAATTTTAAAAAAAGAACTACTCAGCTTGGGTGAGACGCTCTTAAGCAGGCAAGTCCGCTCAAGCCAGAATGAATGACCCAGCCCTGGAGCCAGGTCACCACAATCTCACCAAATGACCTGATGCCAACTCCAGGCCTTCTGTAGTTTTGTGGGAATGGGGGGGGGGTTTGAAAGCTCCATGGTCAAGGACTGGGAGCAGTGCCAGCGTCCCATCTTCAAGGCAAGAGAGTGACCGCGTCTCTGGAGAAGGCGCCTTCCAGGCAAAGGGACAGGGCACAGAAGGGCTCCGGCCAGCAGTCCCCGCAACAGCTGAACAGAGGCGGCCCTGACCTTACCCAGCGGCCATCTGTTCAGGCTACTGTAAGATCCTCAGGAGGGGAAGGGACCATGACCCTCTGAACTCAGGAAGTCAAAGCCACGCCGGCCTGTCCTCAAAGGCTGGCGCTGTTTCCATTTATAACAATGCTGCTTTGAATTTATAATAACGGCACTTTCACTTCCCAACTACGAGGCCCGTGGGCCTCTCTCACACCCTGCACGACACCTCTACCTACCCACATGTCACGCTTGAGCGTGTCTCTTGCAGGTTGTGTCCCTGGGAGGGCACAGGACACCAAGCAGCACTCAGAGCTGTATGTCCTGCTGCCCCCCCTGGGGAGGAGAGGGCTAAGGGGCGGAGCCAAGCCAACAGCAAGATGGCCATCTGCATGGTATGCCCGGGAGGGAGCTGGTCCGGCCCGGCCCAGCTGCCTGTGCCCAGGCTGTGTGGTGAAGCTCAGCTGAGCACCCACTTTCTGCACCTCCTCCTGAGTCTTCTCCTGTCCCTCAAACAGGGAAGTGCCAGGCGGAGGAAGGCTCCAAGGTTGTGTTGCATGCGGGGAGCCCCGGGGGCCTCATCATAAGATGGATTACGGGGTGTGTAATAGGATGCCACGGGGAGATGGCGGGAATGCCAAGATGGAGCTCTGAGACGCTCCTGAGGACTTTTGTCCTGCAAAGCAGGGCAGAGAAGCAGGAATGAGCTTTTCTGGATCTGCCCCGAGCTTCTGCACAACAACCCAGCTAAATGCTCATCACGGCGTCACTGCGACATCAGGTCCTGAAGACTCATGATGCGGAGGGTGCCAGGGTGACAGGGTCACCAGTGTTTGCATCCAGTGGTTACTTCTGCTGGGCACTGGGGGGAGGGGAGTCTAGCCACCTTTCACAAATACCTATAATGCTGTATCCTGTAACAGACTGCATAGTAAATAAATGAATTCAGGAGAAATACAATTTGAAAGCCATGAGAGCTATAGGGAGATTATTTACTTGGTGCAGGTGAGAGATGTCTGTGGCAAAGCCATGTGCATGAGGTGAGATCTCATCTTATGGCTAAGTACAGGACATCAAAAATCACCTCCCATTCCAAGCTCAGGGGACCTGACTGAAGAGGGAACAATAAGAATGTAGGAGCCTGAGTTGCTGGGTGAGCTCTGGACACAAGGATGCTGTACCTAGAATTTACTGCAATGATGCCCACTTCCATAAGACCTGCACCATACATAGCTGGCCCATTAACTTTTTGCCGTGGATGGGGTAAGATATCAAGAAACGCTACAGCTCCCTGAGCGATCACTGAGAAAGGAGAAGGGGAACTTCTTGATTCAACGGTTTTGCCCTCTGATGCGTCATCCACGGCCCGGCGAGCAACCAGGCGCTTGCTTGCCTGAACAGACATTCCACATGAAACTGCGTGAACCACACAGACAAGAAGACGTGGACGCAGGAGGCAGACTAAGTGGCAACGAGAAAGATGAAGGGAGACAGGAGCGGGGATGAGATTGAGCAGCGACAGGTAAAAGTGACATAAATTCATTGTACTTATGTATCAAAGTGTCAAAGGAAAATATTAAGATTCTTGCACATAAACATGTACATAAAGGATTGTGATCTGGGGACTTGCGTAGTGTGTGTGGGGAGGGTGGCACAAGGGATCTCATTATCTGCTAGTTTAGCAGAGATTGGTCAAGCCATCGGGAGAGATTCACCGACTGCAAGCTGATGCAAAAGTCACGGAGTTAAGGAGAGGGGAAACAAAGAGGCGGCAGAAAGATAAAAGATTTGGATTTCAGCTGAAGACAGCAATAAAAAAGACGTTATGAAACTCCGCAGGATCAGACACCCACTGCAGTGCACAAACACAGCTGAAACAGCTGCCTGGAGGAGGGCACAATCGATCTGGGCTGGCCATCCCCAATTATCTTTCTCTCTCATGGTTTCAAGTGTCTCTGGGCCTCAGCTTCCTCTTTCATATATGTGTACCTCTAGCCACGTGACTCAATTTTTTTTTTGGCTAATAGGAAACATGGGGAAAATCTTCCAGAAGGTTTTGGAGAAAAGGGTCCCTCCTTGTTGTAAAGATAATTGAGATGCCCTGGGTCACCCTTTCCTACTTCAGAACAGAACGTTGAGATGAACTGAGCAGGGTCGAGGTGGACCGCCATCACCCTAGAACAGGGGGCCAGCCGAAGGGAGCAAGCAGACAAAAGGTAGCAAGTGGCCACTTTCAACTTCAAACTACCCGAGGAGATTAGCCCTGCATGGTCCTGCGTCCTGGAAGGACTGACAGTACAAAGTTATTCACTAGAAAGTTCACGCAGGGTGTGTGATGCAACTTAAGAGAGGCCGGACAGAGGGTGCATTCACAGGAGATAAAGAGCAGAAGAGAAGCCTCTGCTTTGATTAGTGGGAAATTAAAAGCCAAATCCAAGACCACCCTGGCCAGCCAGAGGGGCACAGTGATGGGACCCTCCACAAGATGGCACTCAGCCTCTTTTTCTTTCCATCCAAGACTCTGGTCTAGGAGGAAGACGCACATATCGCTAGCTCTCGGGTGCTCCATCTGCTCCCAGAACGTCAGCTACAGCTTGCATTGCCTCGTGTCCAGCTCGGGAACCATTCCTAGGGGTCCCAAGAAGCTTGGGGGCGCACAGAAGCGGGAGGGTGGTCTTTTCCTGAGGGCATGCACAGGGATGTAAGCAAAGACTGCTGGGAACTCAATGCCGGGAGCTTGGTGCCCGTGAAGCCTTCCTCTGCTCCTCAAGCGGTCTGTCTCACCTCTCCTTCTCCCTCCTCCCTGTGCCCTCTGCTCCCCCTCCCCTCTTCCATCTCTCTCCTTTTATCCATGATCTCTGTCTTCCCTTCTTCCTTCTCTCCTTTTACCCTATGCACTCTCTGTCTCTCCTCTTTCTTCCCTTCACCCCATGAATTCATCCAGGTCTCCCCGTCTTTCACCCCACATGGTTCTCGAACTGTGGCTTCTAATCTGCTACCCCAGAAAATGACGTGAAGATGCACTTGCGTCGCATAAATAAAGCCTGGTAAAACAGGAATGGTGAGAAAACTCAAGAGCTAAGGCATCTACTCACAAAACTGGGGTGCTCGCTTTGATTTTCCAGAAGCCCACGTGGTGGAGAGAGAAGACTGACTTCCACAAGTTGTCCTCTGACCTCTAACTATTGCCCATGGCATATGTTCCCATATTCTGTCTCTCACGCTCTCTTCCTTCTTTCTAACATGAAGACATCAGTAAAATGTTTTTAAAGAAAGAACGTCATAAACATAAAGCAGAAAGCAGATGCACTTTTTTTATGAAGACAGTACAGCTTCAATTCTTGATATCTGTGACGTAACCAATTTTTCATCCATGGCCTGTCTACACTTTCTGTGTTTCTCCTACAAACTGTTTCTCTCCCATTATTTTCATTTTCACTACTTTCTGTCATATGTTGTATCTGTCCTTAACACAATCTGTTCAAATTACTGAGCATTAAATAACCCTCTGCTAGGAAATACATTTTGTCCATTTTCCAGATGTGGAGATTGAGGCTTCACCATGCATAGTGACTCAATTGGGTGGCGTCACAGACACAGCATTTTCTAACCAGATCACACTGGGTGGGCAAATCTTTGTGTCAGCTAGCTGGTATTCTGTCCCTTTTCCTGGTCCATATGCTATAAAACTCGTTGGCTTTAAGCAGTGCATACTTTGCAAAACATGTCGTACACAACAGAACTCGATCATTTCAGCACAGTAGCACCTTACTTCTGAAGACACGACAACAGTCTGCTTTGGAAGCTGCACAACCAACAGTTCTGGCCAATGCACTTCCATCAGGCAGCTGCCGGAAGTTGAAGTCCAGCAAGTTTCATCTGGCTCATGGTTATCTGCTCTATAACCAAAAGCAACATGGGAGCGGCGAGTCTGAAGAGGCCTTGAGGAGTGGGCGAGCTTGGCGCTCAGTCATCCGAGGCAGGGGCGAGCTTTCAAAGCACAGGACATGCTCGGTGTTCCTGGCTCAGCCTGGCATGGACCTCGCCTTTCCTGCGCCAGGCCGGCAGGAACTGACATACATCACTACTTGTATTTAACATGGCCTGCCTCGGTGGACCCCACCCTGTCCTGGTGGCCTCCCAGGCTGAGGTTCGTCCTTCTCAGAGGGCGGAGAAGTATTTGGCTCCTGACTTCATGGTCCGAGCATCCAACTCACATAAGTACATAGCAAGTCCTGTTCCCCTCTTTTCTTCACAAATAAATGCGATCCCCAGGCTAGCTGCTCCTTGCATTGTGGACCATTCCCCAGGCTGGCCCACTCCCCCAGGCTGGAGCATTTCACCTTTGAGTGTCTATGCAATCCTTTCTTAAACTTTCTGTGATTCTAGAACTTTTAGAATAGTTAGGAGAATGGGGATTCTTAATACTACATAGGACTTCCAATTAAGCACCACAGATACAGAAAAATAGTGAACACACACACACACACACACACACACACACACACACACACAAGTAATTCCATAGTTGAATGCCAGTTCTCTGTACCTGACTCCTGGCCGGCCCCTCCTCCCTGGCCAGCCCCTCTTCCTGCCCAGGCCGGAAAGGCCTGGATTGGCAAGCAGTGGGCATCAAGCGCAAGGTGCTGTCCACAGCAGCCTCCTAGATCCCAGCCGGCTCTGACTCCTGATGCCGAAGGAGTTATTTTTTTCCAGCCCAGCGAGGCAAGCGAGCTTTTCACTTCAGCTCCATCTGCAATCACCTTACCCTCGCTGTATTTTAACTGCTGATATAGGACTTTGATTGACTCCCCTCAAGTAAAGAATGAAGACATTTACATAAAACAACCTACTGCAAGGCCGACATGTACTGAATCGGCAGGAATTCTAGGGGAAATTCGACAAGACGTAAAATGCTGAAATGGAAGTTCTTGCCAGATAAAAGGAGACGTGAATGTTTTAAATCTATGTATTTCCTCCTTCCCTGACAGAGAATGTGGGCTCTTCAGCAGCCGGGGAGCTTCAGTGATCTCAAGCTATCGGCCTCATGCAGGCTGTGGTGGGGGTCGCAGATCCGGTACCTGCCCTTTCTCCTTAGGGACGAAATGGTAAGCGACTTCCAGGCCTCGGTTTCTCTAAATGCAAATCAAAGATACCAGGCACTTTTACCCTCTACCTTTGCAGCAGAAGGGAGGAGGGAGACAGGAGACGACTGGTACCAGGCACACCCCACGGAAGGGGAGTAGCATTGGGACATTCTGTCCCTGCCAGAGGGTTTTGGCCAAGGTCCGTTCAGCCAAAGGGCTCCTGGTCAGGGCCAAGTTCCTGGGCTGGAATGACCACACTGGGGACTAGCAAAACCCTTTAATGAGTCCCCACCAAGAATTTAGGGCTATACCAATTTTGACTTTGTTTGATCTCTTAATTTTTTTTTTTTTCTTGTCTCTTTTGGCTTCTTGCTCCAGGCCTCTTTTTTGTTTTTCCTTCAATATTTTTTCCCCTCATGCAGTCCTATTCAACTTTCCCAAAGGGGGATATACTGAGGGTTTCTTGTCTGAATCCCTCTTTGGGAGTTGCGTTCCAGGAATCAAAGCAAACATTCAGCATTGCTGCAGCCATAGTTAAAAGTAGAGACTCACGACTGGTGGGGGGTGGGGGTTCAGAAGAAGTGATGATGGATTGCTCCGCCCTCAATGCAGCATCTGCATCACCTGCCTGAGTCTTCGGGGATGTCATGGAAGGGCGAGATGGAATGTAGGGGCGGAAGGATAAGGAGGTGCCACTCACTGCAGCTCCGATCACTTGCACAAGAACTGCATCAGCACACTAGACATCTGAGAAGGGAGGGGAGAAAGGTTTGCAGAGCTCCGCCCCTCCCAGAGGAGCGAGGGCTACTATGGAGGGAAGGTGACTTTCTTCAGTGATGTCATCATGGGTAAGTGACCCATACTCCTTAAAGTAACTCTCCATCCATGTTCATGCAAACAACCCTGATTAAACCCGGTGGGGCATAGAGAGAAAGAGAGAGAGAGAAGAGTTGAGGGATGTAGAGTTTTCAACAGGAGAGAGAAGAAGAAAGGGGTGAGATAGAGGCTAGTAAGTGGTTAAAACAATTAAAATTCATACTGTCAAAGAATAAAAAGAAATGAATAAAAATTTTAAAAGCGAAGTCTGCTAAAGTGTTTGAAAAAGAAATAGAAGCGCGACGCAGGAAGCAGAGTAATGGTGGGGCCCCGTTCTTGGGTTGGCCTCTTCAGGGGCAGGATTCAGTTTCCATTTTCATACACGATCTTGCTGACTGCACCTGACCCCACAGTAGACTGGAAATGCATCCAGAAACCTACCTATTTCATCATCTCCTGGATGGTTGCCTACCAACATAAAGTACTCTTGCACAAAGTTGGATACACACGGAAGTATCTGCGATAAAACCCCCATTGCAAATTCCAGCTAACAATGAAGTCTCCACACTCTCACTTTGAAAGCTATTTTATAACAGACAATAAAATGTGACTTTGGCTTCACTGAACAGGGACCTAGGCTGTGAGCGCCCTGGCTGCCTGCCTGAGGCCTTCAGACAGTTTGCATGGCCTTTCTCTGACTTGTTTCTTTAACTCCCTAGCCCATCACTAACTAGGAAAGATTTCCACTAACTCACTCTGTCCCTTCTCTTGAAGATGCGTACAGGGGTGAGGCTCTCCCTGGGTCCCAGCAAGCAGAATACCTGATACAGGGTCTGTCTGAAAACCTTTATTGAAGACATTCAAATGGGAGCAAACTCAAGCCATGTGGAGGGAACTGATTCATATCCAGTCTCTATCCCACTTTGACTATGAAATAGTACAGATAATACCTGACTGTCACATTCCAATCCGAATTCCCTTCCATCTCCAGCAACCAGATGCTGAGTACTGCAGGCTGACGGGAAAGAGCCCAGGCCAAAGCATTGAAACTTTCTGTGGGCCTTGCCTGTGTGATTCAGACATGTTGAATTAGCTGCTAGAACGTGCTTGCCAATAGATTTCACATTAAACTGTGAACTTGCGCTCTAACTTGAGCGATAAATAACTGAGAAACCTCACAAGGCCAAGCCGGAGGTCCCACCTGCAGACCCCTCTGAGCTGAAGCCTTGGACCCTGGCATTCATACCAGCCTTCCTCGGTTCCACACCCGGCTGTTCCTTGCCCGGCAGCTGAAAGCCGTGCGACCCCTGCTGGAAAGCGACCAAAAAAGCATGCACAATGCGGGGGAAAGAATTATAAAAGCTGTCCCCTGGGATCTATTTCCGTTATGCTAAGCCATTCCCTGGAAGAATAATGTATTCATTTTTCTAGACCTCTCGTGGTAGCACATAGCTATTGACAAACTATGGCCCAGTAAATATTATTTTAACGGCCTGAAAAAGCAATGAACTTAATTCCCCGGTGGGCAGGGAGAGCTGAGAATGCTTCATGCTGGAGACAGTCCCGAAGATGGATCGTGAGGGCTCGTGCATCAGCTGGCTACGACCACGCTGCTTAACACACACACACACACACACACACACACACACACACACACACACAGAAGGAGTCTACTTGAAGACTGTGTGGCCTCTAGAAACTGGCAAGGAGCTGAAAATCCAGGCTTGGAAAATGAGAAGGAATGAAGGGATCCAGGCTCCAGGGATCCTGTAGAGATGGTGCCGCAGAAACAGCTCCCCTGAGACCACATCTTGGGAAACCAGGGCCGCTGCTGACGCCAGCCACGAGATGCATGACCCGTGTTGGTGAATAAACACTCCACAGCCCGTGTTCCTAAGCTGCTCCCTCCAGATTCCAGGCCCCTGGTGGGATCATTTAATTGAACCTGCGCGCAGGCTGGGAAATGTGGACAAGGAGGAAGAGAGAGGCCCATGTCCCACCAAGAGCCCACCCCCAAAGCAGGAAGGCGGGGTTCTCTAAATAAGATGTCCAGTTGCACAGGTCACAGAATACCTTTGAAGCAAGACATCGGCATGGAATGAGACTAGGCACAATCAGAATTCCCATCTGGAATCCCCCGTATCTTCAGAGCATTAATGAAACCCCTGTTTTCAGATTCTACATCTTTAAAATAGACCTAATGCCACCTGCTGCAAAGGTCCAGTTCAGTCATTCATTCACTTCTCCAAGCATGCTCACGGAAAAAGCCTCTCTTTGGTGCCCAGCGCTGTATGAAAGTTTCGGGACAAATTCTCTATTGCGTGTTAGGCACTAGAGAACTAAGGTTTTAGGCTGATGACTGACTTGCATCAGGAAGACTCGGTCTTCATGAAACTGTCACACACGTACTTTTTCGCAAATGAGTCACCCTGCCTTCGCTTTTCTGTTTTTGATTGAATTAAGCAATATTGGAGCTGGAGAGGTGGCTCAGGGGTTAAGCCTCTGCCTTGCAGGTGGAAGGTCCTGAGTTCGGATCCTAGACCCCATGTATAGACGATGGGCGGAAGCGGGGGTGGCCTGCGTTTCTGGTCCTGGTAGGGCGGAGCCTGTGAATCTCAAGGCTGAGTAAACAAGGAGGAGGTGGAGGCGTCCATGGTGGTTCCCGAATTTGTCCGTGGTTCTAAACACACACACACATACATACACACATACATATACACACGTACACACATGCATATACACACAATTGAATAAATAATAAATAATAAAAAAAATTTAAAAATTTTAAAAAGCAATATTAAGCTTCCCCCCAAACATATCTTCTTGTGAAGACAGATATCGTACTTTCAACTAACAAATAAAAACCTCTAAAAGGCTGACTGTGTTGCTCAGTTGGCAGGGAGCTTGCCCATCACACGGAGGACGCTCAAGCTGATTGTCAGCACCTCAAAGATTAGGTGTCATGACAGAGGGCTCTTAATGAGGCACCTAGGGGTGAGGTGAAAGAACCAGAAGTTCAAGGTCAGTCTCAGCTCGTGCTGAGCAACTGAGGCCAAGCCTGGGATACAGAAAAGCCTGTCTAAATATCAGCAACAAAATAAACAGGAAAGCACAACAGCGTTGACCCTGGAGAGAAAGTCCCAGCAATTGCAAGAAGCATTAGCACGGCTGGGAGAACTTGTATGGAGTGTGTACCCAAGAAGAAACTGGTCAATTACACAAAACCCTCTCTCCTTTAATCCGTAGCATATGCGATACTCTCAGAAATGTTCCCATTATAATTAACACGATCATTAAAGTAGACATAAAATAAAAACACAGGAAGGACAAATTAAAAAGCAACATTCCACAAGTGTTTTACAAAAGGAAAACTGCCTTTGATATCATCTTCATAGTTTGCCCAACAATCCATCCATCTCTATTATGGAGGGAAAGAAGCTGCAGTTGGAAAGGAAAACAGTTGGCCCATGACCACGGGCCCAGAGGTTGGCTTCCCGCTCAGCTGGTAGGACCTTGGTACTACCTTGGAGCTGGTACTACCTAGGTAGCTCCCTTCCAAGCGACAGGCCGCCAGGAGGAAGGAGCTGGGTCACGCTAGGCCGGCGGGGAAGCGCAGCATCTCTGGTCTCTTGCAGTCTTAGCTGTAAGTTGCACAGTCGGTTGCAACAGCTGCACAGACTCTGTGCTTTGACCGAGCAGTCCAGACGGCTCTACTGGGGACCACGGGTATCTCACATGGGTACACTGACTCTGGCTTAGGCCCCGGCATGCATGTCTGGGTATCTAGCCATCTTCCTAGGGTACCAACCACCTGCCCAGGTCCACCAACACACCAGCACACTTACTTGACTACCCTTGTCTCTGAACTCTAGCCAGCACGGAGAGAACAAGGCTCAGTCCCCACGGTGGGTGTGTGCCATCCAGGGTCCACACCCTGATCTCGCAAGGACAGTATGCAAAGTCAAGTAGTTGACACCAGCCAGAGCACAGCTCTAGGCCATTTCAAGTTTCCACCAGATCTGAACTAAAGAAATACTTCTACAAGACCCCTCCTTTCAGTATCTCTGGAGTTTTGACGGGAAGAGAATTTCCCCTTTGAACTACAGACATACAATTCCTGAGTTTACACACGCATCCAAAGCAGTGCAAACTGCCTTCTATTTTACAAGGTGTAACAAGCCCAAGCAACTGGCATTGGTCATTGGAGTGTTAAAGCTTCTGTCACTCAGGCCTGCAGCAAGAGCCCTCCACTGGTCCAAACTCCCATGTGCAACTTCAAGGCACTACTTTTGGGCCAGCTTCTCCACGGTAGTCTCCCATCTTAAAGATGCAGCGCAGGGCAGCCCCCAGCTAAGGGATGGATCCGCAGCCCAGCTATCCTTGCTGCTGGCGTCATTCACTGTGTGGACTTAAGAGTGCTTAGTCATGAACTTCTCTGTCCCTGTCAAACGGGGCTTAAGAAGTGTGGGGGGGGGAGGGGTAAGGGATGCTAGAGGCAGTCTCTCAGAAACGCACCTAGCTAGCTGAGGGGAGCAAGGCTTATGCAACACACGGCCCCTTTCAATGTTATTCCCGACAGGGAAAAATCTAAGCGGCTGGAAATTCAAAGGGAAAGGCTGCGCGGTGATGTGCAACAGAAACGTTCCCCTCCTAGAATTTCTGTAGGTCGGGCTTATTCCAAGGGCATCTACCCTGGCTGGCAAAGCAGCAACCAAGACTTCCCAGAGCCGAGGGGTACATTTTATAAAGGTGGGAAGAGATGGGGGAGGAGGAGGGCGTAGAAGTTGAGCTACAGCTACCACCTTAGAAAAAAAAAGTTAAATATAGAAATACTGGAATTAACCCTTGAACGGAAGCTAGAAACTGAATTTCAACAACAAAAAAAGATGCGATCTAAAGGCAGAGCAGGCTGCAGTCGCTACAGCCTGCCAAAGACTGGTTCGGGAGCTCGCAGGGACTCGCTCTCGCCAAGGTTGAGGGCTGGGGGCTTTCTTCCTCTGAGAATTCTTCCCTTCGCTCCTGGCCGACTCTCACATCTACTTCTCGCCACTGCTCCTTGCCAGCAAGCGAGATGCTCGCTTCTGGGAGCAATCGCCTCAGGAGCCCCGCGCAAGCATCTTAACACAAGTTGTGGATAAATATAGCCCGGAATAACGAGGAGGGGAGAGGAGGCGCAAGTCTGGCGCAAGGCAAGGCAAGGCAAGGATACGTTGGCTTCTGCAAAGTCGGGGGTGGAGAGGGAAGGATGCCACTTCTGGTCCAGGGGAGGGCCCGGGTGTGCCAGAAGACTCGGATGCCCTCTCCGCGGAGGGGTTGCACGCGAAGCGTAGACAAACCGTTGTGGAGTCCAGCGCAGCCCCCACTTCCACAAGCGGCCTCTGCTTCGGCTCCCGCCTCTCCGTGCCACCATCTGCCCGGGCTCCCTGCTAGGTCAGCTCTGTAAGCCAGCTCTCCGGTTCCCGGACAGGCTTAGGGCCAGAAGGGGGAGCAACTCAGGGTGCGCCTCGGTCGCCCAGCTCACCTGGTGAGGTCAGACTCGGGGACAAAACCTGTGGTTCTAAGTTTCGGCACCCACTGGGGTTCGCTCCACATCACCTCCTAGCCCCATCCCCGACGAACTCCACTACAAGTGGACAAGTGGAACCCCAAATATAAACCAAGTCAAAAGTAACATTAAAAAAGACCAACAGTCGCCTGATTGTCATTCTGGAAGAGAGCTTACTGTCGCGCCGCCTGTCGCCTTGCCCTTCGGCGCCAGCGAGATGCCCCGACTATAGCTACTAAGCGCAAAGATCAGCCAGGCGTCTGTACCCCCACGCCCCATCCCCAAGTGACCTCGTCCCAGGCTGGCCCAGTTCTCAGCCCAGGTGGCACCGGGGTTCTGCCCAGCGCTGAGCTCCAGCTGCCGCCCGAGGTCCTAGAGAGAAGCCGCGAGCGCGGAGCGGCGGAGCGAAGCGAACCTCGCAGCTAGGGCGATAAATCCAGTCTGTTAAGAGTCAGAACTCAGATCTCTTGTGGAGCATCCTCCAGAATTCCAGACCTGGGGTGCCAGGAGGCGGCGAGGACGGGGAGACACAAGCCTCCCCTTTCAGCATCCTGCCTACATCCACTGCACCTGCTGGGTCTCCACTCACCTTGGGCTCTGCACTTGCCCCAAGTCCGGGGCGAGGGAGGACGGCGACCCGGCTGTCCCCGCGAGCCTCTTGCCAGCTCCCCGGCTCCCGCCCCAACGCGCGCAGCGCTCACCTGAGCCGCGCCGCGGTGCAGCCCGTCGGGCACCCAACGTCGACTCTCCGGCCGGGCCATGGGCAGCACGGCCGAGCAGCCGCGGCCAGGGCAGCGAACTCCCGGACACCCCGGGACGCCAAGCGGAGAAGGGTTGAGGGCAAGTCGCAGAGACCCGGCGGCGGCGGCAGCTCCCGGCTGCAGCGCGCCGAGGACCCGGCAGGCGGGCGTTTTGGTGCTGGATCCAGAGGGGGGAGGAGCAGGAGGAGGAGCAGGAGCCGGAGGAGGGGACCGAGGAGGCCGGGCCCTCCGGGAGCGCGAGGAGGGCAGAGGAGGATCGCGAGCGCCCACTGCTGCCCGGCCGGCTCCGCGGCGGCCCGGAGTCCCCCGGGTGGAAAGCCGCGCGCGCCCGGAGTTCGCCGGCTCCGAGCGACCCAGTTCCGCCCACCCGCTCCTCGGGTTTCAGCCCAAGGGGAGGGATCAGCCGCAGCCTCGAGGGCGGGGCGTGTAGTTTTTGGGTGACTTCACCCAGGCTGCAAACCTGGGATATCCGGTCGACTCCCGCACCCCTGCTGGGTCCGCAGTAGGAGCCCATCTGTTCCCCAATTGCCCAGCCCCTCTGGGCTCCCCGAAGTCGCTCCCAGGTGCGTGCACATCACGTGTTCCCTTCTGGCCGGTGACCCACCTTCCGCGCCGGCGATCCCAGAGCCGCACGGGAAGCCGAGCTCCTCTCTGGATCTCCGGCTGCAGCGGGGTTTGGATGCGAGCCGCACCCCGGGCCCCTCGATCCGCTCCTCCAGTCGGCTACACAGCGTTCTGTGTCGCCTTTAAACACCACCTCTCCTTCGGCTTCGCCCCGGAAACAGGATGCGAACTCAACCCGAAGAGCGAGCAGAATTCAGTTCTGCTTTGGCAAAAGTGACTAGGTTTGCAAATGTCAGCGCCGAAACTAATCTAGGGCTCTCTGCCCCCGCCTCCCTTCCTAGGCTGCGAGGATTTGAATGAGGTACAGTGATTCAGCTGAAGATTTAAGATGTGGAGGGCTTGGGGCTGGAATCTCCTTGGAGACACTAGGTTGCTTAAGCCAAAGCCGGCCGCCTTCCAAGGCAGGTTAACGAAACTGCCAAAGCAGCTGGGGGCGGGGGGATAAGAAACAAAGTTACAAAGAAAAAAAAAAAGTCAAGTCACTTAGAAGTAACTTCTTTGACCTATTTTAATAGCGCTCCCATATCTTAAAAGTTGGAAGATATTTACCGTATGATTTTTTTTAAAACGAATACTCCCCCATCTAACTGAAGGTCCTGGTAGCCTACGTTTTTCAGAAGGCAAGACAATGCCTAGGACAACGTCTTGGAGGCGCTAGACCAAACTTTCCTTTAGAAAAATTAGCTTTCAGGAATTGTAGTGACCCCCCTGAGTGGGCGTGTCCGTTTAATGCAAAATTATGCCTGAAATCGCCTTCAAGCTGCGTTCTTGCAAAACCTTAGCGCTCAAACTTGGGTTAAAATTTAAAGAAGAGCTCTCTCCTCCTCCCATTCAAGGAAGCAACCTTGAAAGAGGCCTTTTCTGTCGCATGGAGATCGAAGACCCAAGTCCGCTTCATGGTGCACTTTAGGCCGCCATCAGCCAGAGCCAAACACTGCGCATGTCAGCAATTCCTCCATGTTGGGGGTTCACACACGTTTCCTAAAGGGTTTTTAAAGTGCTTCGGTGCCCAAAATATGAATTCACAATTCATCTTTGAGACACTAAAGGGGAAGAGGGGGTAGCCAGGACCTGTCGGCAGCCTGAGATACATTAACAGTCTTAGTTACTTACCTGCCACATGACCTTCAAAGAAACTCAGCTCTCCACCCCCAGCCGTGGGCTCTCTGCACCTCCATGTGCAGAAGTAACTCCAGACACATCTGGCAAGTGATAAGAGTTTGGTGCTAACATTCCTCTCTCTCTTTCTCTGTCACTGTCTCTCTCTGTCTCTCTCTCTCATCAAACATTCATTGACCAATAATCGATGCTCTTGGATTTAGATTAATAAGAATATCAAGCAGCTATTATCACTGCTAAACATCTTCCTTGGAGTCTTGGTAGTATGACCTGAGACTAGATCCTGGCCAGCATGGTAGTAAGCATATTGCTTCTGTATCTGCTATATCTATATTATCTCTATATATCTAATATCTATATATAGATATTCTGCATCTTTATCTGCTTCTAGGTCTTTCTCTCACAGTTGCTGAGAAGTGTCTTGGGAATAGGCAACATTGACATTATTGTGTGTTCCCAAACCTTGCACATTGTCTGAAACAATGCTTTCACACACATCAAATGAATGTCTGAGTAATTTGAGTTCCTTGAGATGGGACAAGTGGTTTGGACATGTTTTCTTTTCTATCAGTGATGTGGGTATGAGGACAGAGGTTCCCAGGGGACATGTTGGCAGCAACTGGACAAACAGGTGACACTCGCAGTTTTGTGGCCCCAGCCAGTCATCAACTAAAAAAGGGGGAGTGGAAAACAGATGAACTCTGCACGGCTAGAGTTTAAGCTCTTAGCTTTGCTGGGCTCCTCCGGTGCGGGAGAAAGGGGAAATTAACATGTCACCGTTGTCTGAGGAGAACATAAAATCTTACCTTAAGGAGCAATAACGCTAAAACCCACAGCCCGCCTTGCGGAAACTCACGCTGGTTAACTTGTAAACTGCTCACAGAAGATGAAAGTTCAGGCAGTGGAAACAGAAACCAGTGGCCTGCATGTTTCGTCGATAATTTACAATAACTTACACTAAGCTAGAGCCGAGACTGTGCCAGGAGCTGGGCAAAGGACATTTGTGGAGTTACAGGGCACAATGGCTTGTGTGTGTGTGTGTGTGTGTGTGTGTGTGTGTGCGCGCACGCGCGCCTTCTGGGGTTTATAGTCTGTGCTTGCCCACGCATGTACACAGGCTAGATGTCTACGTGGGATATTTTCCTCTGTTGGTCTCCACCTTACTTGTTGACACTGAACCTCTCACTGAACCCTGATTGGTTGATTCCGGCTTGGCTAGCTTATCAGTCCATCCCTGTGACACCCCTCACCCCAGTGCTGGGCTTTCAGAGGTGGGCTCTACCTAGGTTTTTCCTGCATGCAGGGGATCCAAACACAGGCGCTCATGCCTGCACTCGGCCCCCTCCAGCTCCTCCCCAGCCTGCAACTGCTGTGCTTACAACCACCTTTTAGGAACAGGGACTTCGGCAGGTGAGGAAACTTGGCACTCACAGAAAGGTTAAGTAACTTCCTGAAGGTAATGTGCTCAGACCACCTTCTCCGGCTTAGCGATTGAGAGAGGTGATTATAGCACCTGAGGACAAGGTGGATTATTCAGGTTAAAACTTGCATTTAAAGCAAGATTTGCAAGGCCAGCGCGCCTTATAGCGGAATGGTTTCCTTGCCTTTGCAGTTGTGGGTCGCCCTGTTCTTAGGTGATGGGAGAGGGGAAGACAGGAAAGAAGGGAGGCAGGAGAGACAGAAAGGAGAGAGTAAGCTTGCTGCTCCTGAGGAGTTTGAGGGTCTAGACTCCCTGCCTTCCTGCCTGCCCTCCGAAGGATTTTTACTACAAGCCCTGCGAACTGGGTTGCCCCATGTAGCCTAGCTTTTCCTAATGGACATTTGAAACTTTCAGGTTAATAGCATGAATATTAAAGAGTCCGATGGAATTCTTTATAAGCAGCGGAAATTGGGATCAGGTTAAAAATCCAATTTTAATAAACTTTCCAAGTCCTGATTTAGATGCTGCACTAATGGCTCTTGCTGCTGAATCACCTGAAAAGTCAAATGTATTTTTAAAAGGTCCTCCTTGTATGGGAGGCCTGATGGATATTGCTTAATTGTGCATTGTGCATTCCTGTCTTCCTAGAGAAAGATCATCTGTGAAATTGAAGACAACTGATGGGAGCGCTGCTCTCCTCTGAGCTGGCTGGGCAGAGGGGCGGGCTTTGGGTTGGCAGGGTAATTTTCACTCCTTTGGACCAAAACAAAGAGAACATGACTGCACTCTGTGAACAGGGTATCCTCAAATAACTCCTCTAATTTGATTGTGCGAAGGTCTGGGATTGTTTCAGTTTCTTTTGATTTGCTAATTAGCCAGAGCAATCTGCCTGGAGAGAGGAAATCAGGGTCACATCCACAAACATGGCAGCTGGGACGTCTATTTAGTGGAGCCCGCCCTCACCGGCCTGTCTTCCAGGCACACCCCAATCTATGGCTACGCATACGCAAATAACCCGCCTTCCTATGGTTAACAGCTCATCTGAGGCTTTCCTTTTGATTTAAAGGTGTGACTTTTGTTCCCACCTGATTGATCTGTGTACTCTGTGGTCACAAGGCTGTCTGGACTTTTGCCTCAGATCCATCCCTTTCTCACCTGCTAGGACGTAGAGATGGCCCCCTGCGGAAGGTGCTGGAGTTCTACTCCAAGGAGAAGCAGGCAAGCAGGGGGTTGTCTTTAAGAGGTGGGGCCTGATGGGAGGTCCTTCAGTCATAGAGGGTGGCCCCAGGATTCTGTTGGTTCTCAGGGTGGTTAGGAAGAGCATATAGGTCCTTCCATCCTCTTCTGCGGCCTTGGCCAGAGCAAGTGTACGCTGTATGATTATATCATTCTTCATACTTTACTTCTTTATTCTCACATTTTCTTTTCTTCAGATTTTAGAAGAAATTAGAAAAAAAAAAACTTTTGTAGCTGTTGAGCTGGTAAGCTGTGGGCTCTGAGTCTATCACAGCTAAGGCCCAGACTGGCACAATGGGAATCAGGACTCTGTTAAAAACGATTTCACACAAATAGCTGATAGCCCATCTGTTGTGTTGGGTAAACAATTATAGACAACTTATTGCTTTGATTTTTGATCTTCTGTCAAACTTTGTCCTGAGTTACACACATTACTGCTACAAAACTTGTAATTTGGGGGGGGGGGCTCTGAGTGGCCTCTCTGCTTAGTTACTAGGTTCTACTTGTCACTTCTGGACGACAGGACTTTGGGACACTCTCCTCTGAGGGTAGGCTTGCTGGGACCAGAGACTGCTGATCCTCTGAAGTGGGGGTCTGGGTGAGGGCCCCCTGCCCTTGGATCTTATTTGCGATACCGAGACATTTAATAGGTTCAGAAAGAAAAAAAAAAGTTCTCCACTCCCTACAGCCACTTCAGTTCGGCGTAGCAAGGCTGCATGGCCTCCCTCCTCTGAAGCCTTGTGCTTCGTAGACGCTTATGGACAAGTATGACGTTCAGCTCCTACCTGCAGGCGCTCAGAGAAGCTCATGAACAGAGACCTTAGGACTCTCGCTGATGTTTCCCAGACGGCCCTTTGTACAAGGAAGGCTGGAGTATTTGCAGGGTCCCTGAAGGCTCAGCTTCTCCTAGAGTTCACCTATGAGTTGCCAGTGCAGGTAGCTAAATGTGGCCAGTTTGCCCCTCCCCCACTGGTTGGGCTGATCCAGCACCTCTGAGCTGTGTTTAGATTCAGATTGAAAAAAAAGACAAAACTCCCAGCACTAGAGACTTCTTTTAGGGGACTATTAGATCACTTTATTCATAAAAGAATATGCGATAATTCTATGAGTTATCATCTACTTACCATCTACCTATCATCTGTCTACCTAACACTATTTATTGTTCATTATATCTGTCCATCTATCACCTACTGTTTATTGTTTACCTATCATCTGTCTGCTCTTTTGTGATATTAACAAATATTTCATACAATGTGTTGGGATTCAGGCAACTAGTTCCTAATGGAAAATAAGCAAAGTTTTACATTTTAAAGTGAATAAGGGCTGGAGAGGTGGCTCAGGGGTTAAGCCTCCGCCTTGCAGGCGGAAGGTCCTGAGTTCGGATCCCAGATCCCATGTATAGACGCCAGGCGGAAGCGGGGGCGGCCTGCGCTTCTGGTCCTGGTAGGGCAGAGCCTGTGAATCCCGGGGCAAAAGGAGGTGGAAGCGTCCATGGTGGTTCGCGAATTCGTCCGTGGTTCTACACACACACACACACACACACACACACACACACACACACACACGCGCGCACATATACACACGCATATGCACACAGTTGAATTAATAATAATAAAAAAAATTAAAAAATAAATAAAGTGAATAAGTTAAAATGCTGTAATATATATGCAATAATATTTAGTATAAAATCAGTTTTGTGAACTAATGAAAAGATGGCTATATGAAATAAAAAAATGTCCATTTGGCAGTATGTAAACAATGTAAATATAATACAAATCGTGACCTTTATTAAGTAGCTTTAGGCCGGAAGAGCTGAATATATTCTCCATTTGTTTCTAGCTTATGTACAAACACAGAGAAGTTAGAGGTGGAGGTTGAATGTCACAATGTACAACAGCCCAGGACAGACACGTGGGTCAGTGTCACGGCCCCCTGAGACCACTCTTCCTCCATCAGCACATGGGGAGGACTGCAGTACATCTTAGATTATGTCCTCTGATGTGGGGGAGACTGAAGTTCTTCATACCTTCCAAATGTGCTTACATTCTAGGAATGTAGCTCTCTATAAGGTATTTAAATGCAATATTCATGATATTGTTCTAATTGCATTGAGTAAACTAACTGACAAAAGAAAATGCGAGGCTTAAAAGCCGGGGTGGTGTAATTGTGCCTGTCTCTACTCGCTGAATCTGCCTCTAACTGTAAAAGCCATTAGGGCACTGAGCTCCCGGGCAAACCTTCGCTCGCTTCCATGTCACAGACTCTATTCATACTCATCCATTCCCGCACCCGTGATGCTTCAGGGTGGGGCAGAGACCCCCACAGTGCTTGCTTGGGGAGCCGCAGTACCAGCTACCCCTGAGTCAGAGGAGACAGGTGCTCAAGGGAGGATTGAATCCCCTTTCCCTGCTTTATTCCTCCTCTGGAGTCTACCTGTCTCTATGATGCCCTCCTTCCTGGAAACTACATTGGGTTGGCAGGGTGGACACTGCCTGCCTAGCACTATGGATGGTGCATTTACTGACAGGTGGACAGGATGCTTCTGTGAGTTCCAACCTTCTCCCTCCTGAGAGCAAGCTGCCCAGGGCCAGGGGTGGGGGGAGGCGAGTCCAGCTGGTTGCCAAGGGCTCCCCTCTGCTGCTCAGGGGGGATTTCCTGAGGTGGTAGATCTGTTGATAAAGTGAGTCCTTCCTTACCCCGTCTGTCCTGGGGGTTCACTGGCAGGTCTCCTATCCTCCTATCCCTGATTTTCTTTAGCTTAGTCTCCATTAGTAACAAGGGGTGAGCCCAGCCCACATCTGTTGGTCTTTGTTGCATGAGCACAGATGCATGAGAAAGAACAGGGGCACTGTTTTCTAAGGCCGATACGCTCGATTCTGCTGCTCTTCCCTCTCGTGCTCACAGTCAGCTCCTTCACTGTCCTCTCCGCTGGTTGTCACCAGGGCACGGGGACACCATTGCTCATGCTCCCTGTCTCCTAGGCCCTACTATGTTCAAAAAGAGGAAGCGAAGTCCCCCAATCCATGTCAGGAGCCCCACCAGAGAGGGCAGACTCCAGGGTTAGGTGCTTGGGGCTCAGATCCTGGGGGGGGCCTTGTCAGCTCTGTGAAGTTACTACTCACTGAACCCCAGTTTCTTACTCTGTAACATGGGGAAGACCAAGAACACTTTTCTTGTGTCATTATGCATGAAGCACTTTGCATGTAGTTTGCATTGAATATATATGCGTTGAGATGGCTCAGGGGTTAAGACTTTGTCTCACAAGCAGAAGGTCTTGAGTTCGGATCCCAGGTCCCATGTAAAATACCAGGCAGAAATGGCAGTGGCCTGCGTTTCTGGCCGAGATGGAAGCAAGAAGGAAGTGGAAGCAATCCAACATGATTCCCGAAGGTACCCTTGGTCCCTCACAGGGACATAGTGAGTGATACACACACACACTCACACACACACACACACACACACACACACTAAATAAATAAATAAAATGTTGAATATATATGCATTGTTTCTGTAAAAAAGAATTAGGCCAGATGACCTCAAGCTCTTCAGAAAAGAAAGGCACACATAAGAATCCGCTACCGTTGTATAAGCACATCTAACACCTGCATTCCAGAACCTTCAGAAACCAGTTCCTGCAAACAGGTATCTATCTGTGGCAGGGGTCCTGCCTGCTTGGAAATCACACAGACCAGAGAACTCCTCAAACAACAAGACTTGGGAGTGAAGGGAGCCCAGTTCGAATCTCTGTCTTTCCCATCCATTCACATATGCACTTTGAACCCCCTTTCTTTCTTGATAAAACAAGCACAGTGCTATTTCCTTGTAGTATTTTAAGATCTGGTGAGGTGCTTCAACTGACAGCTGCTAAATCATTCAGGGCTTGCAGCAGGTTAACTTAGGAGCTACTTACCTTATGGGTGTGATCCAATACCTGACAAAGCAAGCAGCTTAAGGAAGGAAGGTTTTATTTTGGCTGACAGTTTGACAGCACAGTCTATCATGGCAAGAAACTTAAGGGAGGAGTGTATGAGGAGGCAGATGGTCACACTACCTCTGGGACTCCATCCCATAGAACGATGTCACCACCAGGAAGGTGAGTCTTCCCACCTCAGACAACCTAGTCTAGAAGATAGCTCACAGGCATGTCCAGGAGGAATTCTAGGTTTTTCTTAACTCTGTCAAGTGGATAATATGAACCATCACAGTTAACGCATCTTGAATGTGGGATATGAGGAAAACTTTTTAGTAACTAATTTTCAGATGGTGTCTTTATCCCTGAGTTGTCCTATATTCACCTGAAAAGCCAGTGAGGAGTCACTGAGGATGAGACTCACCACAGATGTCAGTCACGGACCTGAAATGTCAGGTTTGAGTGCTCCTGGACCACAGCTGAGAGTGCTCCCGGAAATGAACTGGATGCTCGGAAATGGCTCAGTGCTTGTGAGTGCTCCCTGGAAATGATCAGAGATGAGAGTGCTCCCTGGAAATGATCAGGGCTGGGAGTGCTCCCTGGAAATGATCAGGCTGGGAGTGCTCCCTGGAAATGATCAGGGCTGGGAGTGCTCCCTGGAAACGATCAGGGCCCGGATGCTCCCTGCTCACAGCACCTCCTCCTCTTTCTGTCTGCCCTCTTCTCCATTCCACTCAACACTCGAGCTTGCAGGAAATTCCCCACAGCACTTTCTATATAACACCCACCCATTCAGTGTAGGCAGAACTGAGGTGATGCCCACTTCTGAACCCCTGGAACTAACAGATCTATTACTCTAGAGGGTCGGTGGTTGGATCTGCATGCTCCTTACAGTCATGCAAAGCCTTAACCTCCACAATATAAATTTTCTGGACAGGGAGTATGCATAGAGGGTGTTGATGTGCACTGTACTGCAATGCAACTGTACATTAACAGAGTTAAGGACAGAGGGAAGATGGATGCAGATGGGAGTGAGTTATCTGTTTACAGAGAGGCATGGTACAGACTCCTCTCCCTCGGCCCTCAGAAGCAACCAACCTGTGGCTGCCTCCATCATGCACGTTTGGCTTCTAGAACTGTAGGAAACCAAATTTCTGTGGCTCAGGCGACCACGTTTATGATTCTGTGCTGTGGCAGGCACACTACGCAGTCCACAGCCGCATAAAAGCACTTGGTTTTGACTTCAGGGAAAAAGTATAGAATTCCTGGTTGTTCCTACAACAAAGGATTCTGACCTCACGAAGCAAATTCTCTCTCTATTTTTTGTGCATGCAGTCTTTTTTATTCTAATGCCAAATCTTCATATAGTTAAAAAGATCTTATGCATGCACATTTTATCCCATGTATACTTCAAATCATGTGAATATCTCAGTTAAGTAGGTGTTATTACGGAACACGTACCAGTTGCATGTTGCTGGATGAAAAGTTACCATGGAAGCTTATGCCCTGGACCGGCACTCACTCCTTGCTCACAGCTTCCTGCCTTTGGAGTCACAGCTGGCTCTGCTGCATCTTCTGTTCAAGGCATCCATGGCAGAGTGCACGATGTGAGACAGTGCAGACTGGGGGTGTTCCCTTCCAAGTTCATCACCTGACTGTCGAGAGCAGCTACTCTTTCTGCTGCGAGACAAAGCTCAGACACAACCTATAGGACAAAGGGAGATTCATTTGGCTTACAGTTCCAGGGGAGAGAAACTCACAGCAGAAGACATGGCTGGAGGCAGGAGCTGGAGGCTGGTTCTAGTCACTGCCCACCATCATGGAGGAGGCAGAGAGAGCGGGACCAAACAGCAAGAGAAGCAGAGTCAGGCTGCTAAACCTCAAGGCCCGCCCCTTGTGACCTGCCTTCCTCCAGCAAGGCTCCACCTCTTAAAGGTGCCGCAACCTTCCCAAGCATTAACATCAGCTGAGGATCAAACGCGTGAGCCCATGGGGACAGCTCATGCCCAACCATGGCACGCACTCACTGTTTTGCAGGTTTCGGCGATGGTTGAGTTCCGCGCTGGTTTCTGCAGAAGCCTCCAATAACTCCTCGTTACCTGTTCTTTTTTTTAAGGGCGGTTCATAGCAGGTGGGCAGCTTCTTTAGAGCGAGCACATGGCATAGCTAAAGAGGGCACCAAGGGAGATGGGGTAGTGTTTGCATCACCTCACATGGCGTTTCATGCCCATTGGGCATTTTTGGTGGGTTCAGCCCACACTCACCCTGATCAGCTTACCTAAGAACATGGCATAGCCCACAGGGGCCACTGCCAAAGTTTCTCACCACAAAGAAGAATGTACACCCCAGTACCAGACACCCTAGAGGCGCAGGACCCTGCAGACAGTCATAGGGGTAGGCTCTCAATGGTCGTAAGCAGCTCCAGATTTTGTAAGCATCAAGATATATAAAAAATAGCCTAAAGTAGAAACACACACACACACACACACACATGCTCACACACGCACACGCACATGCACACACACAGTATTTCTTAGAATCATTGGAAAAATATGCTGAAGTCCTGATTTTATTTTTATTTGTGACTTCATATTACTTCCACATTATGTATTATAACAGAATAACAAATAATATTATAATATAGCATTATTATATTTAAAATATAATGATAAATAGTATTATAATTTAATAAAGTACTATATAATATCAAATATTAAGATGCTAGTGAATCATTTAGTTGGTCCAGCAATGTGTATTTCTATACCACAGGAAGATAGGCCAATCCCAGAAAAGTTGGTTTTTGGTTGTTGGTTGTAAGCAAGAGAGTAAGATGGTTTTAACATGTTTAGGAAATCCTGCTTAGTATTGGAGAGGGAAGTAGATGGGAAAACTGCAAACTCATTGCCAATGGAGGAGATTCATCCCTCTCCTGACGCACCAGCCATGAGGGGAGAAGAGGCCCGTGTCCCTACAGAGGCATCAGACAGATGTGCCTGATGCTTTTAAATCTCTACACCTCAGCATTCATGGGTTAAATAGAATGGTTAGCTTGATTCTCTGTTTGGTTCATAATAAAGTATTCCTATTTTATTAAAGGTAATTGAGAAAATTACAGAAAGTGAGAAATGAAGGGGAAAAAAGCCAATAATTTCATGATCAACAGGCAACTCCTAAATTAAGACTGAATAAATAACAAGGAGAAATTAAAAAGGAAATTGAAATCATTGGTTTGTTGTACCCAAGTACCTTCCCGTCTTCAACATTTAGAGTGGTTGATGTTTAACTTTGCTAAACATAGCATTGATTGTATTCAGATTCCTAATTTCTTAGGCGTGGGTAAAATTATAACAAGGTTTTACATTTAAAAAATCAATTACTGGGTAATACTATTTTTATGCAGAAACTAAACTAAAAAATCCGATGTTTGTACACAGAGATCTGAAGAAGGGCAAGCAATTAATCAACACTTATTTCTCTGAATCATTATCATCATTACTGTCCATCGTGATGCTGGAATTCAATCCCACTCCTCATAGTATATGTTTCCTCATATACTAAGCAGCAGTGCTACCCTGAGCTACATCCCCAGTTGTGCCACTGAACTAGATAGATCCTCAACTCTGCCACTGGTACTAGACTGTATCCTCAGCTGTACACTGAGCTACCGAGCTACATTTCTCTGTGTGTGTGTGCGTGTGTGTGTGGGGGGGGTGTTTGTGTGGTGTGTATGATGTTAGAGGGGACTGTATGTACCCACAAAGGCCTAAGGATACCTTTGGGAATCATTCTGGACTGTTCTACCTTCTTTTTGTTTTGCTCCGTGGTTTCCCAGGCTCTGCCTTCCAGGGCTGGACATGTTAGCTGCCACCATTTCTGACACATACTGTTAAGTGGAATCTGGGATACAAACTCAGGTCCTTATGCCTGCAAGGCAGGGGTTTAACCCCTGAGCCATCTCTCCAGCCCCTTCTCTCTCCCTCTGAGCTGCATCTCTTGCTCTATTGCTGAAAGCATTCCAGTTTTTCTCAATGGTCGAGCAGGATGAAAGAAGCAGGATTGAAAGATACATACTGCTTTTTCTCTCCCATTTAGACAGTTGTGATGTCCTGAGGCTACTTCGAGAGGCTTCCAAGACCCCATCCTTATTCACACTCCCTCCTGCACCCCCATATTATCTACTAACCAGGCTTTGATGTCACAGTCGGGTTTTGCAACAGGTTCTTTATTCTGAATGCCACCGTTCAGTTCCCTTCTGCATCTCACCTACTGCTGGTCGTTGTTGACAAACCTCATTTGCTTTTTGCAAGAGCTGACATTCATTTTTTATTGCTGATGGTAGTGTCTGTGTGGGAGATATTCTTAGCTGCCCTTCTGTGGATGGGACTTGAGTGGCTTCTGGTTAGGACATTGGCAAATACCCCTTCTTCTGTAAATACTTTTGTGTATATTTTTTGGCTCACAGCAGCAAACATTTTGGCATGATGAACACCTGCACGTGAGATTTCTGTGTCACACGGCAATCCCCGACTCAGTGGTTAAAGTTGAATTGTCTTCCAAGGACGTGAACCCACTTATGTCTCACACTTGTGTTGCTGCGTTTCTTCATCGGAACTTGGAAGTAGCAGTCTATTTGACTATAGCTACTCTGTTGACTACGTACTAATGTACTCCTGGGTTTGGTTTTAACTTGGAGTTTTATGGTACAGATGGGGGGAGAAGCTGTTTTTTCCCAATGGATGTTTAGATGTCCACTTTTCATGGAGTGCCTATTCATATCTTCTGTACATTTTTTGTACATGTCAGGCTGTCACTCTGCCTTAGATTTCCTGCTTATGGATAATACACACATCAAAAGATACTGTTTTGTGGACTATTTAAAACAACGCAGGTATATCTGGAAAGCATACGAGGCACAAAGTAAGTAAGTGCTCGGTGTTTCTAGTATTTACCAAGATCAGGGCTCTAGGGACGTGACTCTCCAGCCACGCCTCTGATACTTGTCAGATCAAGTCTTATGTTTGCACCTATGTTTTTGTCTATGAATCTATTCATTCTTGCTACTTCCCTGCCCACTCTGGTCTTCACACCAGCTTTGGAGACAGATACAGTTGGTGTTTTCGCTGTTTTCACACTGCAACTTTCGAAGCATTGATATCTCCTCTCACGAGAGAGCAAGTTGATTTCGAAGCGGGTCGTTGTTAGGCGCTGCAGTTTATCTTCAGGTTGCTGTTAAATACATGACCCAACAACCTAAGGGAACAAGGGGCTTTATTTCTGCTTCCGGTTCTGGTTACAGTTTATAGTCCAGCTTGGGTGAGAGAACATGTGCCAATGCCAGGAACTGTATCCACAAGAATTGCCGAGAGAGGCTGAAACCTCCCCCAGTCTGCAAGGCTGCCAAAAGCAAACTACGGAACCAGCTCTCTTCGCTTATCCATCTGCCATCCACACCATGCACTGGGGCTTCCTACGTCAATTAGACCATCTCCTGCAGGCTTGCTAGGGGCGTGTCACAACTACCAATTCTTCCCAGATATGCCCAGAGCTCAGCCTTGAATTTCAAGTTGAAACTGTATCTAAGTGGCACACCGGAGAAGTTGTATCTCGTGTCTCACAGGGTCTGTGTGATCCACGCTGTATTCAGACAGACTTAGTGGAAGGAATTTATTTTTACCTATTTACTTCCTTTTTTTGAGTCATGATCTCATGCAGCTCGGCCTGACTTTGAACTCACTGTGTCTCCAAGGATGAGCTTAGGCTTCTGATCCTCCTGCCTCTACCTCCCCAGTGCTGGACGCTGGAGTGCAGCACCAGGTCCACTCTGTGCTATGCTGGGAATTTCCCCGGGCTTCCGGCATGCTGGGCAAGCACGCTACCAGCTCAGCTATGTGCTTAGCCTCCATTCCAAGAGTGCAGAGCAAAAACAAATAAAACTCCTCCCTAAACACAGAAATAAAATCTATTAAACTGAAGTATGCACAATGAGAGCAATGAAGCATTTTAGGCTAAGTGCTGTACCTCCCTCGTCCTGCGTCCCTGACTCGCCGGCCACTCTTAAGCAGAGAAACAGATTTCTCCTGTCCTGGCTGGGAATTGCTCTGATCCCAGTGATACAATGCATGTTTCTTATGAAACATTAATCAGCCTCATTTCTTCCTCCCTCCATCCTTGGAAGTTTCAGAGATAAAAACAGATTGGAGGAGGGGAAACATGTGGGGTACTATATACGTGTTCTTGCTCCCCAGTCTTCCATTTATTATTCTTCACAGAGCAGGGCTACTAGTATCCATCTTCCTTCAATATCCTCTAATTAAATTTGACTTCTCCTATTTTCTCTATTCTTCCTTTTTATCTTTCCCTCTCTTTCCTTTCCAGATTAACCTAGCTCTTCATAGTTGTGCTTTCTCCACTTAGCAGTTCAACTCATTTAGATCTCTGTAGGTTTCTTTTTCTGAGTTGGTTGTTTTCTTTTCTCCTTTCCTTTCCTTTCCTTTCCTTTCCTTTCCTTTCCTTTCCTTTCCTTTCCTTTCCTTTCCTTTCCTTTCCTTTCCTTTCCTTTCCTTTCCTTTCCTTTCCTTTCCTTTCCTTTCCTTTCCTTTCCTTTCCTTTCCTTTCCTTTCCTTTCCTTTCCTTTCCTTTCCTTTCCTTTCCTTTCCTTTCCTTTCCTTTCCTTTCTTTTCTGTCTCTCTCCCAGTCAAGGAAACTCACCCCACTTAGCTCAGAGTTCAGCCAGCTTGAAAGTGTGTGAAGGGTGTTGTGCTATCTCATCAACGTACCAATGAAAGGATGGGCCAGAGAGGTGGTTCTGCCTTGTAAGCAGAAGGTCCTAAGTTTGGATCCCAGATCCCAAGTAAAAAAATATCAGGCCAAAATAGCAATGAGCAGTACCTCTGGCCCTGGAAGGCAGAACCTGGGAAACCCCAGAGGAGGTAGAAGAATGTAGGATGAATTCCCAAAGTCATCTTTGGACCTCCACAGGGACATATAGTGCCCTTTGATCCACGCACACGCACATGCAAAAAAAAAAAAAAAAAAAAAAAAGAAAGAAAAGAAAGAAAAGAAAAAAAAAGAAAAGAAAAGAAAAAGAAAACATACCAATGAAAGGAAAGTTTATAAAACAGCTGACTAATGCTCTAATGCTGACTAATTCCCAGCTGTCAAGAACGATGCGTGACAGGCAGCCTCTCAGTGTATACTCTGGAATAGAGCCCCTAGCATACTAGAACAGGGTGAAGTTGCATTTCCTTGATTAGATTATAGGAGACCGTGGCATTATATTGTTATGTGGTCCACCTTCCAAGGGCCCCATGCAAGGTTCTCTGACTTCTGTGGGCAAGGAGTATTTTTCTCTCTGGATTCCGCTGCTAGCATCCCAGGGCTCTTCCTTACAAGCCATGGGTGACTTGCAGCGCCCCTATCTGGTATGATTATGTTTCTCTGGTCTCCACGTTGGTTGCTGCCACGGGACCAATTTTAGCTGATGCCGTGAACTGATTAACCATGTCTGGAAGGAAAAGTCTGGAGGTAAGTTCCTCCTGCTATTTTTTCCTGCCCATAGTATCTCCAGCTCAGCTCCTACAATGAGAGGCACAAGACACCAGAGGAATCCCATCTGACTCCTGTGTCTGACTCAAGTATGAAGTAAGTAGCCGCAGTGAAGTGTTGATTTCTTCAGCACCTAGCACTTGCAGTCTTTGATTGCAAGTGTTTGTCTTCAAGGCGCATACGTAGAGCCGGGAGGCACCTGTCCTTTGTGGGCACAGGTGTGTGTAGCAGTAAGTCCATCACTCTCTGAAGGCCTCCGATGAGGAGCATCTGTTCTATGGCAGATGCACTTGTTCAAGTGATTCCACCTTGAATGGAAATCCCATCCTCTAATACTTTCATTACAGGTTCAAGTTCCATTTCTTGGGCTTCTCATAAAACTGTCTGGGATAGCTGATCTTCATCCTCAACTAAGGAGATTTAGATTCACCATGGAAATATACCTTGGGTGTGTCTATGGCGGTGTTAATAGACAGATCAAACTGAGTGGAGGAGACCCACTCTGAATGCAGGAAGCCCTTTCCATGAGCTGGGCTTCTGGACTAACTGCAAAGAAGCAAGAGAGCCCTGTGCCAGCGTCTACCTCTGACCATGCTGCAGGGTGACCATGTCCACCTCTGACCATGCTGCAGGATGACCAGCGTCCACCTCTGACCACAGCTGCCACATGGCCAGCAGTCCACCTCTGACCACAGCTGCCACATGGCCAGCATCCACCTCTGACCACAGCTGCCACATGGCCAGCGTTCACTTCTAACCATGGCTCCAATGTGACCAACGTCCATCTCTGATCATGGCTGCTGTGTGACCAGCTGCCTCACATGCCTGCTTCCTTCTCCACCGTGACGGACAACAGCTCTTCTTAAATGCAAATCAAAATAAACCCTTCCTCACTTACATGGCTTCCTGCCAAATATTTGATCAAAACAAAGAAAATGTAGCTAATTGCTCATCCTGACGACAGCTATGTTCAGTGAGGGCTATTCAATGTAGGGTTTGCTCTTTGCAGATTCAACATTCTCAGCCTTTGATGTGCTGTTACGGTACCTCGACCTGTTCCATTTTCTGTGGCTTCTCTTTCATGGGCACTTCGGTTGACCCATGTCCCTCTTCGGCTGGCAGATCTGCATGCACACCATTGGCCATGTGTCCCCAGGAGAGCAGGGAGCGAGGAAGGGCTCTCCATCCCCTGGATGAACTGCGCTCATCTAGCTCGCTGCCCACAATTGCCTCTGCTATTCTTGGCAGCCACCCCGTGCGGCTGACTCACGGAGTCAACCAAATCCCTTAAGCCTTATTCACAAGTCTTTATTGCCAAGTCCTGTCTCGACTTGTGGAGTAAATTTAGAGACCCAAACGTTGATCTTTACACTTGTCCCTTCTGGATTGCTCACCTCATTTTGACTCGTTTTTGCAGTTCCTGTCTATTGGGTGAAAGGGAGACTTTGATTTCTGGGAAAGGTATTTCGACTCAGAGGAAACCAGAAAGGAGAAACAACCTTGTCTATTCCCTTGGCAAGGGTCTGGAGCACCGCTGTCTCATCTAGTCACTCAGAGTTAATTTTGAGATGCTTCTCACTGCGGCTGCAGCAAAGTCTTTGCTTCACTGTTAAACAATCCGCCTGACAATATATAGAAGATCCCTGAGCTTCCCGGGAGTATGAGCACGCCCTGTGATTTGCTTGGAACACAGCAGTGTGTGATAACTTTGCTTGTCCTGGAGTAGATTACAGGAGATCATGACATTATATTGTTAGACGTTTCACCTTGCTGCTTTGAAGAAGCAAGTCCTAAGTTGGGACCTGGCCCACACTGGGAGAAGGCTGCATGGCGGGGAACAAAGGGTCCCTTCCCTTTGACAGAGAACAAAAGCTGGGGCCTCACTGGCAGCTTGCAAGTAATAGTGCTGTGCCACCCACCGCCACCAGGCCTGGAGGAGGTTTGGAAGCTGAGGATTGGCCAAAGCCAGGTCTTGACTCCTGATCACGGAACTACGGAGACTGTGATAGAACAAGCGTATGATGTTTTGAGCAGCTAAGCTTGCTATACATTGTTCTTTGTCACGATGTAACTAGCACATGCAATTAGGTGGTAGAACCTAAATTCAAGTGGATGCCCATGACATCGAGGCCAATAAACAGATGCTCCATGCTTCTCTTTGGAGGACTGAGCTGATTTATGGAATCCATGATGACTCCTATGTCCCAACCCCCGGAGGTTCAAAGGATGCAGGTCGTTATTACTACTGGGCATTTAGAGGATTTCTAGTTTGCTCGAGGCTCATGTCCTGATCGTCACTTGCCTCCGTGGTCCTGGATCTCATACTTCATTTCTTTTTGGACCTCTCATGGCTGTACTAGGTCAAATATCACTTCCCTCTCCTCGTGATTCTACCCTGGGAGCGTGTTCCCAGCCTTCTCCCTCGTAAACATTCACTGAGGATGGGGAGGGACTTCTAAGTTTTGCGTCTGTTCTGTATCTTTCAGATCTGACTCTCCCCCACCTTCTGTCCAAGGAGGACACACAAAGCTCTGGGACCCTCCCATGCTGAAAAGCCTCCAGTTAACACGAGAACCTCAGAGCAGAAGACGCTGCTTGTGTCAGTGAGATTCTTGAGGATACTTCCTTCCGTCTACCCTGGGGTCCTGTCCTTTCACTGGGGCCCTATTAATATTGCCACAGTAAATTCTGAGCACAAAGTATCTCACCAAATGGAACTCCCAAGCGACTCTTAAGAGTCACTCCATGCAGGTGCTGACAGCCACTTACCATGGCGTGTGACCTTGGGTTATGACTTGTTGATTCTAAGGACATGTTGATGTCTGGGCTAGTGTGAAACCTTCTGCTCCTTTCTGATGGTTCAGCAACTGGACACTGGAGCCCAAGGGGGGAGCTAAGGACTTTGCATTCATACCAGTGACTTAGCAGTAGCTGACCTTAAAGGAGAGAGAAGAGAGAGAGAGAGAGAGAGAGAGAGAGAGAGAGAGAGAGAGAGAGAGTTTTTCCTGGATTCCTTCAACAGTGCATATAAAAGGACAGAAGATCCAAATCCCTCCTTCGTAGGCTTCTTCTCTCAAAGCAAAGGGAATTTAGGAATTAGGGATGTTACTCTCGTCTTATACCAGATTTTTGGTTCAGACAATTCCTTAAGGAATTACTGCAGAGGGAAAGCATATGCTATGAACAGCTTGAGCCATGCCAATGGATGGCCCCCGAATCTTGGAAAACACACAAGTGGCGTTGAGTTAAGGCCAATACAAACCCTTAATTTTACTGACAGTAAGATGGAAACCAGGAAGGTTTTAGTGCGTGGACCAAATTTATGCGGTTAATTAGTGGCAGCATCCAGACTTGATTGCAGACAAGGTAGCCACGCTGGTCTTTGAAAGACCATAAAGAAACTGTAGTCTGTGGAGGGAAGTGAATCACTTTCAATTACTTGGAGAAGGGGTGAGTTCTAACGCAGGAGGCCGCACCTGAGAGAAGGCAGGCGCCAGACCTAAGGAGAAGCACGGCCCATCTTGTCGTCTAGACTCAGCGGCGTCCAGATCACAGGCCTAGATGGAAATAGCATCTGCCAAGTTAAGAGGAATGAAAGCAGGCAGGACCCAAAGTCAGGCAGGACTTCCAGTCTGCAGGTCCCCCAGGGGGTGGGCGGGTCTCTGTGATAAAGTTGGATATGGTAGAACTATTCACCCTTGCGACTGTTCTCCAGCATGCAGGGAAGGCTCCATTGATTTTCATTATTTCTAAGTCCGGGCTTTTGTGGCTGCGTGGTGGGGAGTGAAGAGGAAGGGCTTTTCTGGCTGGAGCACATGAGGATTGTTGGCACTGGAGGCCAACAAGTGATGTCGGGGGAGATCGGGGCAGGGCTGCCTGAACACCAGGGCCAGGGCTTCGGCATGTGGTGTCCCTGTCTGCTGGGGCAGAGATTTCACTGGGAACTGCAATGATCTGACTCATGCAAATTCAGAAGAAAAGGGAGGTTATGGAAAGTGTAGTTAGGATTCCAGAAAAGCAGTAAGTCTGGAGCCCCACAAGCTGGTTGCCAAGGAGATGGGAACAAAGGTCTCAGCAGACGCACGAGCTGGCCGGCTGGTGGTGGCAGCGACACTCCACGTCGGTCAACTGACCACTCATGTCATCCACTCGTGTCAGCGTCCCGCTGACCCAGGACAGGACAGGAAGCGCTGTGTGTGCTCTTCCTTCTCAGGCTAGAAGCAAGACTTCTGGAAAGGTACGGGGGATACTAGGAGGAAGATCCCAGAGGTGCCACCATGCAGAGCTTGCAACTAGGAATATTCTAGAAGAGTGGGAAGAAGACGTGGAAATGTCAGATTGTATGTACTAGGAAAGGAAATAAGAATGCACCATGTCCGAGGAGGTCGATGGGGATTTTCTCCATTCCATACCATAGGTACTCACTTAAAACAGAGCCTTAGTCTACAGGAGGGCTCCTTACATTTCTGAACAGAAATGGCACAGTAGTAAAATTATCCAAAATTTCTATGTGGAGAAATCTGATGTAGAAAACATTCATTCCAGATTTGTATATAATAGCCTTCAAACTGGGAGCCTCCTTGACAAGATGACTTAGATTCTAGGGCACACTGACTTCATGGTCTAAGTGCTGTCATGCTTAAATTGCAGAAAACGCTTGCTAAAAACTGAAGTGGAGAAAAACAATGCATAAAATATGCTCACTCTTACAGATACATACACACACATGCACATGCACATGCATATATACACACATGCACACACATACACACATGCATACACATACACAAGCACCCACACATAGACACACATGCACATACACATACACACACACATGCTCATACACACATATATGCATGCATATACACATGCATGCACATATACACATGCACACACACATACACACATGTATACACATACATGCCCATCCACACACATCCACATCCATGTACAAACACACACACACAACCTCCTTATGCTCTTATTTTTCACCTTTCATACTCTTTGATTTCTAGAACTTGCATATGGGACATGTATGTATTTCTTTGCACCAGAAAAAAAAATGTAGTAACAACAGCAACAAAAGTTCTCCTTGCTTAGGCACAGATTTTCTGTACTTCCATTCTATCCAGATGAGCAATGCCTTCCTGGGGACACTGCATGCATTCAAGACAGCTAGTTACATACTCAAAATGCACACAGTACTGAAAAAGACTGGTGATTGCTTCTCCAAGTCACAGATGACAACCTTGTCTGGTTGGTTGTGTACTTAGTTTCATAGCAGCTCTTCATGTCTCTGGTACCCAATTGCCTTAATTTCGTATTTCCATTGCTGGAGCGAGTGTATGGCTGAAGTCATTTGGCAGAGCAAGGGACTTTTTAACTCCAGTTTATGACCTCAGTCCCGTTGTGGCGGAAGAGCCACAAGCAGGGGCCAAGAGAACGGACCACACCACCCCCACAGGAAGAGGCGAGAGGACCAGCCTATTTCCTGCAGTAGTTACTCTGCATGTTGCTGACAAATTCATGGCCACATGGCTTCTGGGAACAAGGGATTTTATTCTAGCTTATGATTGTCTTGTTACCGTTCTTAATCCACTCAGCACTGGGGGCTGAGGGAACTAGCCACACCATATCCACGCCAGATAGTCTGTTCAAGTATGCTGAAGAATTCCAACTTGCTTAACCCGTTCTCTGGATTAGACATGCTCCTGCAGGCTTGCCTAGGACTGAATTCACCATTGATTCTATATAGATGTGCCCAGAGCTCCAGGCTTCAACTGCCAAGTTTACACCAGTAGGCACCTCCCACACTTTCTAGATCCTCAGTTTGCAGAATTCCATCCAGCTCTCTGTGTCTTACCCCCTGCCCAGGAAACGGCCCCACCTACTATGGACCATGTCGTCTCACATCAGTGAGCTTGCTCAGAGGCCTGCCTTAACTCAGTTCTTCACAAATGTGCCTAAAGTCTCAGTTTTCAATTTTCAAGTGGTTCCATAAATAAACTCCCTCACTTGATTTTCATTCTTCCAAGTTCAGAATTGCAGCCTGAACTCTGGATCTGAAGGGAACTTTAGCAATAAAATTTTCTATTGTTACTTCATTTTAGATATTAAGTAACATTTACAAAGGACAGTGATCTCTTTTATTCAATTTTTTCATCCCCAGGATCGTAGTATTTGCATTAACCATGGTTGGAAAATATAAGTGAACATCTCATAAATTTTAAATATTGGTTGTTGTCAGTAGCATGATGAGATTGTGTCTCAACTCACCCCCATCCCATTGGGTGTATACCATTCAGTGTGTCTATGCTGCATATACAGTACAAGCATTGGTCTAATCACATAGCAGCTTCCTTCACTATCAGCTTGATTTACCATATTTCAATGCTCATAGTCAAGTAACTGCCAAGAAGCAACATGCTTCATTTACCACTCATGGGACATTGTATTGCTTCATAGGAAAAGAAGAAGGAAGAGAAGAAGACAAGGAGAAAAGGAGAAGGAAAATATAAAATGTTGAGACAGATGACATTCATCTTATTTCATATATAATTGCTCTAGTTTATTAATGATTGTTACTAGATATCATTTTCATTTATAATTTGTATTTTACCACCACTTATACCACCACAGAATGTATAGAATTTCTTGTTACCTATAGTTTAAGATACATATTGGAGGTCTAGCAACATGGCTTCCAAGAACATGGGGTGGGGATGGTAATGTCCACATAACTTCCTATACTCTCTTTATGAGACCTAGTATAGTGGATGTGATCTACCCTTTACCCCCTATTGTGTAGGAGAGAAAAAAAAGTAGAGAGAAATTTTGCAGAAACTACTAATGACACCAAAATCTTTGGAGGTGAAAAGATAGAGCTCTAGCAGAGGTCTAGCGTGCATGTTCTCTTATTGTAATAGACTGAAGGAAAATGCTCTCCATATGCTTTACCAGAAACCTTGAACCAGTCAGGCATTTGTTTTGATGCTTTGTGATCAAAAGTGTCAAGTTCTAACACTGCCTATGTCCTGAGGGACTTTTGTATATGTCTTGGCTGTTTGTTAAATTTATATTTTAATTCCAAAACTGAAGGAAAAAATAATTACATGGTAAGTGTGTTCAACTTTAGAGTTATATGGATGGAATTTGGGCTAAGATTTATGGACTCTTCCCATTGAAAATGTAAAAGCACAACATGAGCAGCAAACCAGGATCTTATTAGAAATGTAGATTCTCAGGCTCCATCCTGATCCTGGTCAACCAGGACTTTTGCTTAAAACTATCCTCAAGGGTTCACATGCATACTAACCTTGGAAAACCCCTGTTCTAGAATTACCCTCACAGGGTTCACATGCATACTAATCTTGGAAAACCCCTGTTCCAGAATTACCCTCACAGGGTTCACATGCATACTAACCTTGGGGAACCCCTATTCTAGAATTGCCCAGCTTCTGAATTTCTAGGTTATCCACTTGCTATCATGATTTCTTATTCTGTGGGTGATAATCCTGGATAACCAGTGTTCGCCCAAGGAAATAAGAAGAGGCTAGATGCTGTCTGTCATTAGGAAAATGCAAATCAAAACCACTAGGACAGGACACCAAACATGCATGAGCACAGCAGTGAAGTGAAAATAACGGCAACACCAGATAAGGCTACACACTAGCAAAAGCAATAAAGACAATAAAACCAGGCAGCATAAATGTTGGTGTTGGTTGTAGACCAACTGGAAGGTTTAAACACTATAGTGATTTCTTATCAAGTTAATATCTTATTTTCATGAGTTTTGACAAGTTTGCCTAGGTATTTACCCAGGCTAGGTAAAAACTCATGTCAGCAAAAACATGCATATAAATACAGCAGCTGCACTACTAATCACCTGTATGAGTCAAGGTTCTCTAGGGGAACATAACCAATAGAATGGATATCTATGATCCTGGCAAAGTCTCAAGGCTCGGTCACTCAGGAGGGCTGAAGAGGCTGGGTTCTGATGTCCACGGAAGAGGCTGGGTTCTGATGTCCACGGAAGAGGCTGGGTTCTGATGTCCACGGAAGAGGCTGGGTTCTGATGTCCACGGAAGAGGCTGGGTTCTGATGTCCACGGAAGAGGCTGGGTTCTGATGTCCAGGATGATGGACAGCAGTTGGTCAAAGGTTCTGGGCTCTGACATCAGCAAGGAACAGATTCTGGGCTCTGATGTCAGCACCAAGCCCAAGAACTGGGCTCCAACGGCAGCAATGAAGAGCAACAAAGCCCATGAGACGAGGCTCCGATGGCAGTGAGAACAGCAGAGGCCAAAAGGGCCAAACTCTGAGGTCAGCCAAGAATAGCAGTTACATCACCATCACCATCACAGTCACCATCACCATCACCATCACCACCATCTTCATCATCATCACCATCATCATCAATATAATCATCACCATCATCATCAGCACCAGCAGCAAGGCAGTGGAGGAGGCAGCAACACACAGGTAGTGGATGCACACAGTAGGTCTACAAGGGCAAGGTAGAGCGAGTCCCTCCCCTTTTATCTGGTCCACCACTGGAAAGCACCACCCATCATGGGCTGGGTTTTCCATATCAAGTTAAACCATCACCTGCAGGCTTGTTCAAGGGTCTGCTACAACCATTGGTTCTTCACAATCGTGTCCCAAACAGCCCGCAACTGAATCTAACTATCACATCACCCAAACCAGGAAATCTCCCCAATGTCCTTTAACTGATGAATGGATCAGGAAACAGGTTTATTCAAACAACCCAGAACAGAACAAGTCACTGACTCGCACAGCAATCTGAACGAAATGCGTAACAATGCATTGTGTAAGTGAATGAAGCTGGATACTCACCTGTGTGATATCCTGGACAAGGCAGAGATACAAGAGAAATGTCTGCTGGTGGCTCGCAGGGGTCTGAAACTGGGTCTGGGAGTATTTGTATATATACAAACGGACGGCGGCTGTGTAGTATCAGAGAGATTTTTACTCTGACTGTGCTGGTGGCTATACTAGGCATTTGCCAAATCTCATAAAACAACATACTGAAAACATATGCAGGTTAATTTCAAAAAATATTTTATTTAGTTATTAAAGAGAGAATGACAGAGAGAGAGAGAGAGAGAGAGAGAAAAGATGTGCATATTCATGGTGCGCCAGTGGAGGTCAAAGGATCACTTTCAGAAGTCTGTTTTGTGCATATGAGTTGTGGGATGGAATGTAGGTCCCGGGGTTTGCTAGTTGGCACCCAACCTAAGCTAAAAACTCAGAGACCCCATTTGGAAACTGATTCATAGGGGCTAAGACATGGCTCGAGGGTTAAGCCTCTGCTTCACAAACAGAAGGTCTTAAGTTAAGATCCCAGGTCCCATGTAAAAATGCTAAGTGGAAATGGCAGTGACCTGTACTTCCAGCCCAGGAAGATAGAGTGTGGGAAACTCCAGAGCAAAGCAGAGAGGAGGTAGAAGCAATCCAGTGTAATTGCCAAAGTCACCCTTGATTCCCCACAAGGCATACACAGTGCCCTCTGATACAGCACACTGACACACAAAGAAGCACACACAAACACAGACATGCACACACAAAATAAAGAAAAAAAAAACCCTATTCATAGACATCATTGATCGCTTGCAATAGTTGCTCTCCACACTCCATCCATGCCAAAGAGACACAGGCCGATCAGCTGGAGATTAATGACGGTGGCTGTTTTGACAGTTTTTGACAGTAAACCTGTGACCTCTCATCCCATAGTGCCCTTCTAGCCACTCAGGGACAGTGCAAAGTGTGTCTCCACCCTCCCCTCTGTTCACCCTTTCAGAGCTGCTTTTTCCTCCCTTGTTAATAGGTATGACCTGAGAAGGTTAGGGACAAAGGGAGCATGGAAATTTACATATGGTAATTAGAAGGCTGCCTGGGAGCTTTTATTTTTGGTTGTGTTGGGATGGAAACAAAGGCATCCACCACTGAGGAATTTGGAGTATCCTCGGTGGAAGCTGGGCTGAACCCGAACCCAGGAAGACTTGACCCCCTTATAGCCTTAATGCAGCCCACTGCTGCACCACGGAAGGGGAAAGCTCCCTGCATCCCAATTCTTCGTCTATTGGTCTTTATCTCAGGCAAGTGAAGCCTTTTCTGGTTGTATCTTTTCCAAACTGGTGTGCAGAGCAAGACGAGGTCCTGGCTCATGGTTGAATGGCTGCTCCTTGTCCTAGGTTTTCATTTCCATATTCCTAAAGCAGTGTGGAGAGGGGGCTGAACACTGAACTGGAACTCAAGACCACCTTTGGTAAGGTCTCGTGCTGGCCACCTTAACTGCTCAAGGCCCAGATCAACTCACCTGCCTTGCCTAGTCACTGATGACAGAACTCTGAACCTTGTGTGTGGTTTCACATCGAGAGCTGTTTACACGCAACTTATACTTTTCATGTTTTCAGGGTCCGGTGGGAAGCAAACAGCCTAGGGAGAGTCGTTATTTTAATTATTTTTCATTGTTCATATATGAGAACGGTGAATTTGTAAGTTTCATGTCTTAATCCCTAGTTTTAAACTTGGGTGTTAACTTGACCACACCTGCCGTTAACTAAAATCACCCGTCAGATTACCTGAAGAGATTATCGGGATCAATACATTTACAATACAAAGACCAGCCCTAGATCTGACTGGAACCTCCCGGTAGCAGACCAGATAACAGGAACCACGGAGTGGGAGACTTGGAAGAAGAGGGACTCTCAAAGATGTTTGCAGTGACTTAGCCGCCTCCAGCTTCAGCCACCAGCCATGTCGCCTCCACCATGAAAGTCTGTTTCTCCCCTCTGGAACCATAAGCTGAATAAATCTCCCCGTCTCCCTTAGTTGCTTGACTTGGGGTGCTCTCTCACAGCAGCAGTTAAGAGTAACCGTTACACCCATTATCCCTCCTCTTCCCCCTACAGCCCTTCTTCCCTGCTAGTCTCCATTATTATTATCTTGTGGGCTTTTGTTATGTTGTTTTGTGTGTGTGTGTATGCACGTGTGTGAGCACGTGTGTGTGCATGAGTGGTCCATTGGGCTCCATTTGAGTTGTCTTTGATGGCTTGTGTCTGAGCACTCGTTGGAACATGAATCGTTTATCAGTGGATGGACCATGGAGTCAAGTGTCTCCCCCATTCAGGGCTGTCCCTCGTCAGTCTCTCAGGAAGTGTGGGGGTCACTTGAGTTCTCTATCCTTTCTTGGTGACCTTTTGTAGGAAAAACCCTGTGCAGATCTTGTGGAAGTATATATAGCTGCTGTGTGTTCATGAACATGTCAGTCCTTTTCTGTCCACAAGATCATGTCTGGTTTCACTCTTTCCTCCCTTCAGACTCCTGCAGTAGTACGGCTCCCTCTTCTACGATGTTAAGGAAGGGTATTACTTATGTTCGTATGTTCTTGTAGGACTAAGGGAGCTCTCTGACCCCTCCTTTTCCCCCACATTCATTCTATGATAATCCTTAAGTAAACAAAGCAGACTTGATGCTTGATTTATGGATCCTTCATATTTTTGCAGAGCCGGGGATTGAACCCAGGTCCCTGTGCCTCTGAGGCAAGCCCTCCCTCTGCCCCAGAGCTCCTGCCTGACTCCTGCTTCTTGATTTTGGAATCCTGGACCATGAAACCTGGCTTCTTCTTTATTTATTCAGGTTTTGTAACCTCTAAAAAAAAGCATTGCAAGTAAGTGCAGTGAACTCCAAAGAAGGAGAGGGGCAAACAGAGGTCATTTAGCTTGTAAATTGTGCCTTTGGCAAATTAGAGCTTAAGCTCGTAAAATATAACTTTAAAGGATTTGGCTTTGTCGTTGATTGCATCCCAAATACAAAGGGTCAATGGCTTTGTGGGTATCTTCAGAGCAAGCGAGACTCTACATAGACTGCTGAGGGGGTGTTTTGAATTCTTTGGGGTCATTAAAGTGGTTAGAATGCCACAGGGCGCAAGGAGACATTCAGAGAAGAGAGTAGCAATGCCAACGAGGTGAAGCAGCTGGAAAACGGGGCCAGACATCCGTCATGGCCAGAACAATGTGGCCACGTCAAAACAGTTTATTAATCTTCAAATCGAATTAGAATTGTCCATGTGGACTTCATGGTCTTGAGCATAGAGAGTTGCTTCAGGTTTTTCTCCCGCAGTCATCAACATGGTGCCTGGTTGCCTAGCACCCAGGATTGTGAGGCAGCCACATGCCCTCCCCAACACTAGCTAACTCTCAGGCTAAGGAGAACCAAGGTGACTTGGATGCCCTTGGAAGGATAAGAGCTGGGATGGATTTTGACCTACAGTAGCTGCCTGAAAATAAACAAGGAAACTTAATGTTGTAGTTATTTACCTTTCATTCTGCAGCTACCATGAGCCAACACTCACATTTAAGCAACGTAAGGGGAAAAAGGAAGATTGACTTGATTTATGGTTGCAGAGGGGAGATTATAATGGCTACTCTTAACTATGGCTATGAGAGAACGCCCAAAGCCAAACAACTTGAGGGAGAAAGGGAGATTTATTCAACTTACTGTTCCAAGTGGAGAACAGACTTTTATGGCAGCGGTGACACGGCTGGTGGCCGAAACTATAGACAAAGTCACGGCGACATCCACATGGCTGGAGTATTCCTGAAGCGTCCCTCTTCTGGGGCTCCTTTAATCTGGTCCACTACTAGGAGGTTCCAATGGGATCTACAGAGGTTCTGATCGGATCTAGGGCTGATCTTTGTATTATCCAGATAATCTCTTCAGGTGGTCTCAGCTGATCTTGTCAGGTATGGTCTCAGCTGATCTTAGTTAATGTCAGATGTGTCAAGTTGACACCGAGGATTAACTGTCGCAGAGATACAGTCCATTTTGGCCAGAAATGATAGCAGAAGGAATGGTTTGGAGGCAGAAGCGAGAAGGTGGGCTCTGGTTCCAGCGTCGTTATGGAGGCAGAGCCAGCAAGAACCAGGAGCACTGGGCTACCAAACCTCAAGACCCACCTTGTGTGGCTTGCCTTCCTTTAGCTAAGTTCCACCCCCTAAAGGTGCCACGGCCTTCCCGAACATTCACATCAGCTAAGGATTCAAACAGAAGAACCTGTGGGAGTCAGTTCACAGTTAAACCATACGCTTCAAAATTGCTCAGGGCCACCCATCCTAATAAGACCAAGGGAGGGGTCTTGGGCGGGTAAGGTTAGAAGACCCCCATCAGCCACACTGTGGCAGTTTGAGTATCAAAAGGGAGTATGTGCTATAGCTAATTGGAATGAATAGAGTCTGTTAGAAAGTCACACATTCGAAGAGGAAATTAGTTCATTAAAATGTATAAGATGGTAATTATAACACAAAAGAAGGGTAAATGCAATTTTTAAATTAGCTAAAATTAGTAGCAGATGATCCACATGGATGATGATCTGCCTTTTCTCATGCCTGTGGGTATCGCTACATGCGTTGACCTTTTGTGTCTGGAGGGTGTAGGTGAGGAGACTCTGAAGGCAGATGGGAGGTGGCTGGGGCAGGACAGGCCCCCTAGATCAGGGAGTGATGGAGGAGATCTAGGAAGGCAGTTAGTGGGTGGCATCAGGGTGGGGCAGTCGAAATTCAGAAGCAAAAGTTCACAGCTCAATAGAGCATCTTTCCCACTAAGCAATCAAACTTCTCAAAGATGCAACCAATGTATTGGGATGTTATAATGGGTTGAATTATGAATCAAGGAAAAATATCATCTGATAAGGTTGCTGTAGTGGGAGTGGCTTCAAGACCTAACATGCTGACTCGTTATCTAGAGGCGGGCAAAAGTATGAGAGCAAGGAGTGGGCAGGGTGGGATCCAGCCCCGACTGGGAGGCCCTGGTCTATTCCAGGCTTCTTGCCTTGGCTTGCTGGTGGGAAACTTCTGCTTGAATTTGTGTTCTGGTATTTTATTTTCACACAGATGTCAGTCATGCTATAATCGGGGTCTACTCCAAGGATCTCACTTTAATTCACTATCATTTTCCACTTTCTTATGTTGAAAACTTAGCTGCCAGTGCTTCAGAACAAAGTGATCATTTCCAAATATTGGGCAATGTTTTGAAGCACAAGGTAGTGAAAACTTAAACCTCTGCATCTTGGAAAAATACAGTTGCTTTGTCGCATGTCCCGTGACATGTAATGGAGGAGCAGAGCGGAGACACCAGTCTGCAAGAAAGCAAATAAAAAAGACAAGAAACAAAACCCTTGCCTTGTATAATTCCACTCACACCACGCGTTGATCTTGTTATAATCAGTCAAAGCTGAGTGGTAACCCACCAGTGGCGGCTGATTTGCAAAACTCTATGCTCTTGACAGGATGCTAAATCTTCGAAAAAAAAAATAAAATATATCAAGCACACAAGTAATCAAGAAATTGTTAAGTCAATGGGCTCAATAATTTCTTCATAGATTATAAGGAAAAACAGCAATACAGGTTACAATCGATGTGATAATATGTCAATGTCCTGTATGTGTGAAAGCATTTAAGGGACAGAGGTGTATTATGCTCCTGATTTTAGATGCACACGGAATTGAACTAATGTTTGTAATCGGCCTCTTAATGTGCAAGGCAATCTATAAAATTTACATGTTGCTGTGCTAATTGTGTAAGTCTATGTGGAAATAGTTAATTTTCACTTATATTTATAAGAATAAAGCCTTTAAATAATAAAGAAAGCCTACATAATTAATTTGATTTCCTGTACACATATTAAGATCCATTAATGGCTGCTCCTCACAATGAGGACGGCAGAGGACCCCAGTACAGAGGAGACCTGAGGTATGGACTGAGGGCAGGCCTCTGCCTTCTCAGTGCTACAGAGTCAAATCTGTTAAATCCAATGTGAACATATGTGAGTGTGTGTGTGTGTGTGTACTTATGTGCATGTAATCATGAGCATTCACTGTGCAGCTGTATGTGCACATTGTGTGTATACATGTATGTGCATGCAGAATATTCTTAGACATATATAAATATATGCACATATGTGTATGCATGGGCATGCATGTGTCTATATGCACATGTGTGTGTATGCATGGGCATGTGTACAGATAAATACATTTGTGCACTATGTGTGTATGCATACTGAGTTTCACTAGAGCATAAATTCCATTCACTTTTTTCTTTGCAAGATTAGCTTCCCTGACAACACATGAATGCCTTCTGCTTCTCTGGAGAATGTGCTACCTTTCATCTTCAGGATGTGGGATGGCAGGTGTCATCAAATGAGCTTGCACCAAAACCTTCCTTCTAAATACTCACTAATCCTTACTGGACCCACTGTGCACCAGGTTTGCCTTTTGTGGGTATTACATTGTACCACACTGTTCCTTCTTCCTCAGAGATGGGCAGCGATTGATCAGGTGGAGGCCGTTAAACACAGCTAAATTATTAAATATGAGCCCCGAAAAAAATGTGAAGGCATTTGTAAATTCCCATCTGCGGTCCATGTAGACAAAAGAAAGGTTTCCTCACCTGGCTGTTTGGCCAATGTCAATATAATGTAATGCAATAAAAATCCATAAACATTGTGCCCAACATATTGGTGCTTTTTAGATTTGTGAATTCAACCAAAGGCAAATTGAAATTATTATGTTAAAAGTTTGCTTCTGCACTGGACATACACAAGTGACTTTTGCTGTTTTCGCTTCTCCTTAGAGACACACACGAGAATGCCCATGGCTTTTGCATTTTGTCAATATTGCAACTCGTTTGGGGAAGATTTGATTTCTGTGGCTGGAAATGCATAGGTAATATGCAAATATGACACCGCCGCACATAAGAGACTAAATCACTACTGGATTGTGCTAACCCCAAGACATCCTGGGACTGACACCCTGAGCCAGCGAGGAGGAGTGAAGTCAGGGTCTGTTGTGCGTGCCCTGAGCAGCAGATGCTGTGCTGACATTGCTCAGCTCCTCTCACGACTACTCAAATAAACATCCCATTCCTGCAGAGAGGAAACAGCCCACAGCCTTCATAGAAAATGCTGATAAGTCACTTTTTAAAAACATCAAAGAGGAAAACATTTTATTTTCATGACAGAGAAAGACAACACCTAATGCAGAATCTATCAAATTAGTGTCATTTCATGGGCACGCCAACGCTTCCAACTTTTAGTTTTCAAGTGCTGTGTGTGTGTGTGCGCGCGCGTGCTCAATCATGCCACCACCCAACTGCATCATTTTTAAATAACTCTTATGTAATGATGTTCTCCAAATGGTCAGAGAAAGGGAGGGGGAGAGGGGGAGAGAAAAAGAGAGAGAGAGAGAGAGAATGGAAAGAAGTTCAATGGTCTAGAGCAAGGAAAGGCAGCGTGCACGGAGGATGAAGAACAACATCCTACCCCTGTCCAGGAGGAAGTGAATCTGAGAGTGTCTTTACACTGCTTGATGTCTTGTAAGTCACTCTACAACTGGGACCCCGAGATCTCCTAGAGCTAATGCTGCGGCTGTGTCACCTCGCGGCCTCCAGCATGTGTAAAGGATCTGTCTGGCAGTCTGTGGAGCTGTACATGTGACTCGATGTGACTTGCTGATCATCTTAAAGGAGTTAAGCAATGTCTGCTGGCCTACTACAGTTCTGGCATGCTCTGGCCTCCTCAGCTTCTTTCCTAGCAGTCTTCTTCAGCAGCCCAGGGGTATGAGTCCCTGGTATCCTGGGGTCAGCACAATCAAGGGATGATCTAGTAGGTTCTGCACACCTCCAGTAGAACTCAAATCCCGTGGGTGGCTCATTCACCAAGAGGAGCTGATGGCACGTGGCAGAGGAAACACAGAGGAGCATCATGCCTCACAGGAACGTCTCGTGGCTGTGAGTTACACCATAGGCTCCTCTTCCTGCTTCCAGCCTTAGGACTCAGAATTCAGCTCCTAAGTCTACACTGGCAGCTAGCAGAGGAAGGGGCTTGCCTTCTGTAACCCTAAGAACTGTGTTGAACCAAGTCCTCCTCACCCCATTTCTCTCTGTCTCTGTCTGTCTGTCTCTCTGTCTCACTCTTTCTATCTCTCTTTCTTTTTTCCGTTTATGTTTCCGACATAGGAGTAAACTTTGTCATTTCTCATTCAGGAAAACGTGGACTTGGAAAACTGTGGGATGTGTACTACCTGCAGATGACAATTTGGACGAGGAAGGACTCAGGACTCAGGTAGTAACAGGGGAGTCTCTGTTGGGTCACTAGAGCCAGAGGCAGAGCCCCGAGTTGGTACCAGGATGAGTTCTATAAGCCCTTGGAGGGGGTGGAGAAGACAGCCTATGCCAAAGCTCTTAGACTTCAGTGACTCCAGCTGTTCTCCCATCCCTTGTGGCCCATGTTTTACTCTTTGGCAGTTTCATAGACACATGTGACGAATTTTGCTCATTTCCACCCTCTCCCTCTCCTGCTGAAACTTTTCTTCTCCTCAACACATCCCTTTCCTGCTCATCGAGTTCTGAGTTTGCTATGAGTTACTTGCTTGATCACGGGTGGATGGTCATTTACTGGTGCGTAGATCACCTAGTCAGTAGTTGCATAACCAAAGACAGTGACACTCGTGCCCTCATCGACTTCTATCTGTCAAATGTCCCTCTGAGAGGTGTGGGGTCTCTAGAGCCTTTACCCCTGAATGATAAAATGTTGATAGACCCAAGTTAGTGCAGGTCTTGTGCAGGTAACCACAGGTGCCGTGAGTTTGTGTCATGAGCCACATCATGCCAGAAGACATCTTTAACAAGCCCTCTCCAGAGTCTGACTCTTGCATTCCTTCTGCCCCCTCTTCCATGATGTGCCCTGAGCTTTGGAGAGGGTGATACTCATAGCCGGGCAGCACCAGTTATGAGTGTGATTAACAACTGAAATAAGAAGCTTCTCTGATGACGGTTAAGAGCAGTATGAATCCAGGGCTATGAGCACTCTGTGGGAAGTTTGATAACATGTTCACTTAGAAAAACAGTAATAGTAAGTACCTGCTAGGGCCCATGATCTCCTCAACGACCAGCTGCCCTAGAAGTAGGCCTTAACTCCATGCTAGACTCCTGAGTCCTCCCTAGAGGCAGTATTTTATGTGCAAGGATCTCTGATATTTTTTAGGTCTACTCTGCAGAATGATACATGAACCTCCTTCGGTGGAACAGACCTGAATTCAACCAGGAGGAGGTTGGTTACTCTATGGTGCTACTGTGTCAGTGGCATATCTTACCTGGCAGGTTGTCATCGTAGCTCTCAGGACCCACACTTGAGCAAGATCATTGATGCTTTTCTCCTTCAGAAGCCTGTATGACATGTGGCACTGTAAGAACTAGCTCCCAGGGAGGAGGCTTCCAGCTTGATTTCTTCATGCCACCTAACCGAAGCATGTGGTGCTTTCAGCAACAGTGTCTGATCAACTTCTGCTAGGTAACCATGTCCTGTCTTTAGTGAGGTATCCTACCTTTGTTTTGTTGTTTGCTTATTTGCTTGATACATATGATTTCTATGAAGAGCATTAGGCATCCATGCAAAGTACCTCTATTCAAACTTTTAAAATTTTATTTTTAATAAGCTTATGAAAAAATGGTGAGTTTCCATATGACCTTTGCATAGATCCTTAATGCTAGGTCTCCCTCCCTGATGCCTCCTCTAACCTTCCTCCCATCCTCCTCCTCATTTAAAGGGATATTTAAAAAATCATTTTCTCTTCTCTTGGGCCACATTCTTGTGTCTGGCTTTGCTGTGGTCAGTGAATGGGTCCCCTGGGGGAGATATTGGAAAGATTCCCAGGACTTGGTTTCTTCTCTGGCATTTGGGAATCTGGGTACATGACTTTTCCTTTGGGGTCTTGGGTTTCTTCAGCTCTATGAAGGAGTTGAAACTGATCAGCATCTCTAACCTTGGCCCCCAGCTGTGTGTGACACCTAATTCTGCCCCAAGTGACTTGTAACCTAGAACAACATTCTAGGGAGCAGGCTCCACAGCAGCTCAGCAGGCGAGGCTGGCTGCCCGAGCGAGGCCTGAGCCCACTGAGCTTCCCTGCCCACAGAGGAGGGGTACAGCTACCCCATGGGTTTTGTTTATCCCCATGGGAACAAGGGGTTGCAAAGGATTGAGCAATGACAAGGGGAGACAACAAGAGAGGGAGGAGCTGAGTGACTTTTCTAGAGAAGCCACGGAGCGCAAGGGGCCTGTGGCTCTGGTGAGTCAGTCACGTGCTGCACCTTCAAAGCTTCTTGTGAGAAGATCAGGCAAGGCAGGGCTTGCTGGAGCTCGCTCACTCTGGTGCCCTGGCAGAATGGCAAAGGCTAATCTTTTGTAAGAGCCCTCCTGCCAGCTACCTGGAATGGCAAGAGGGCATCCACTAACTCACCCATTCAGTCAGTCTCTCATTCAGTCACTCATTCATTCAAACACTCACCTATTCACTTATTCATGCTGTTACTGCCTACTTTATGGCTCATTCAGTTATTCACTTACTCATTTACATACTCGCCTATTCACGAGTTTACTCAACACTTACTGTCTACTTTATGGTTCATTCATTCATTCATTCACTCACTCATTTACGTACTCGCCAATTCATTAGTATACTCAGTCACTTCTTCACTCATTTATTCTCTACTCTCTCCTCCCTTTCTCACTCCCTCACTTGCTCTCTCACTCATTCAGTTATTCACTCGCCCACTCACCCACTCACCCACTCACCCACTCACTCACTCACTCTTTCACTCACTAACTCACTCACTCACTCTTTCAGAGATTCACTCAAGAAAAATATGGGAAAGTTCCTCAGTGGTTCCTACTTTCTTCTTGCTGACATTTTGTTAAAAGTTTACAACCCATTGTGGGACACTCCTCAGTGCTTCTCTGCTGTGATTAGACACACGTTTCCCCCCTTGTGGACAGACTGACAAGCGGTGGTCCCTTCCCCGTGCTTCACTCCAGAGGCCTGTGACATCCAGCTGCTGCGCGGGTCTTCTGTTAATTTTACCACATTGTCAAAGTGTCACCTGTTTTCACTACTGTGTGATCATGGCTTTTCCTTTCTAAACTAAGAAGCAATCTTGGGGAGACCTCTGGAGATCCAGCAAACATTCCGCTGTGCAGCAGATGTTCTGATTTGACCCCTATGGATGTGTCCTTCCCAACCAACATGCCCACATCCCCACTTCTGTCTGCTCTGCTGGAGACAGAGGTCTGTGTATTCATTCCAGAGTTGCCCCAAGAAAGACTGGCAACAAATCCTAGGAAGCCAGAGACCATCCCCATAGAAGAATGAAGGGGAGAAGCGGTTTCAGGGCAAGGGGTGCAGAGAGGCCGTACCCAAGCTGCAGGGGAAGCATTCTGGACCCCAGACGCAAAGTTCTTCCGGTGGGTCTGGGCCGCAGTCTTTCGGCTCTCATGACTTTTCCAGTGTTCCAGACCGATGCTGGATGTAAAGTGCCAAGCACATTGCTTAGCATCATGTAAGTGCTCATTAAATACCCGATTCCCTTTGTGTTGTCAAGACATCACCATGGAAACTCACCTCTCTGCTTTCACAGAGGCCCCTTTAAAATTTTTGCAATTACTCTAAAAGCTCCACTTTTTCTCTGAAATGAGAAATTCTAAAGGTAATAATATACCATGTTTTCTACTAAAAGTCAATTAAATGCAGGGTCGAAGCGGCTTCTGATCTCAACTGGGAGGTCTCCGAGAAGCTTATCCTTCAAAATTGTTTCTGTTATTTTTGGTAGATTAAATATAACAAAACTAATTAATTATTTTCTATGATGGTAATGATATATCATTCTTGCATTATTAAAATATGACACTAATAATTGCTACTTTTTAAAGTGGATACTTGATATTTGGAAGGTACTTTGCCAGTTGCTTTGAAGTCCAATATTCTGATATCCTGTGCTCCGTGGTGCCAGCTCACAGAGGGAGCTGCATCCTAAGGCCTCGTGGCTGGAGGGCGGCATGCAGGCAGAGAGTGCACGTCATCAATGAATGAAACATGCACATTACATGCTGCATATTCCATGCTGCATTGGAGTTCTGATAATGTTTCGTCAAGCACAGTGTGCTGTCCCCCAATACTTCTTCAGTTGGTTTAACAAAGAAGCAAATGTTATCAGCCAGGTAATCAAGACATGGACAGGTACTGCTCACCATATAACAATCACCATATGCATCCACTTAGAAGCATTACTTAGAAGCCAGCCAAGAGACTCTCCTGGACAAAACTTACAAAGCACAATGACTCTGGAGATGAGAGACTGATTTGCTAGCTTTTTCTGTATCTGCTGAGGTGATCTCATAAGCCCCCTATTAAAGTAACTGAAAATAAAGATTATTTAGATTTCTGTGTCATAGGAGGAAGAAACATCCCAGAAAGTAGAGGGAGATTATAGATGCAGAAGAAATTAACTTGCAATATGTTATTGATACAGGGTTTTGATCTCCTGCCTATGCTTGCCAAAATGTTACAGGTCATATCTCTGGGGTCTTATGTGTCCAGGTTCTTGCACTCGGGAGTTGAAGACTGAAACCAGAATATGCGTAGAGGATTAAGGGAGAGTTTATTAGAGGAGACAAAGTACAGAACTCACTAACATGAATCTGCAAGGGGCAAGAGAGTCGAGAACTCACAGACTCCAGACATACAGTCTCATGAGAGGCAAGGACGCTGGAAATAAACTCACAGACAATCAGTCCCTGAGGGGTAAGTGAGCCCAGGAGATCTCAAGGACTCCAGGCGTGGAATCCATGAAGGGCAAGAAGAAAGCCAGAATGCGTAGATCAAGAGAGCTGAAGATGGGTTATTTTATAAGCTTAGGCAGGCCAGGAAAAAGTGGTTTTTCCTCATTGGTTAGCTCTGGTTTCCTGATTGGAGCTTTTGGTCCTCTACATCACACTGGCGTGTTCATATTGGGGTCCAATCCAGTTGCTTTTGTGGCAGACCTCCAGGTAGGGCTTATCTGCAAAGGACAGCTGATTTCCATATCCTTTCATCAATAGAGGATTGGAGGAAGTTGGTGACCTTATCTCTGTGGAAGATTAAAAAGCATGTCCTCCACAGTAGTAGGGTGTGTCCCCTCAGGGTAATCCCAGCCCTGAGGGCGTGACCCTCAGAACCTGCAAAGTCTTCCCAGCATGGCCGCTCTGAAACTGCTTAACTAAGTGTGACAGCACAGCCACAGTCATAAAGTTCGTTCCTGCAACAGAACAATACTAACCTGACTCATGCAACAGCACATCCATTCTGGGGACCAGATGTGACAAGAGGGGTGAGATCTTGACTTTTAAGGGTGACAAGGTGCAGAGTGAGCCCATTTACCTCTAAAGTGAAAATAGTTGGCCTCTCTATCTTTTATTTCTATTTTTTTCACTCATACAAACTTAATAGGTACCTTGGTCCCCTCCCTCCCTCCACTCCTCCCTAGATCCCCTTGCTCCCTCCCTCCTTTTCCCCTTCCTTTCCCCCCTCCCTCCCTTTCTTCCAGTGCTTCCCCCCATCCCTGGAGTATCCTTTAGTGGGCATGTCAAACTTCCTTCCCGGTCCTCCTCTCTGATGAGGTTTAAGGACTCAGTGGCATTTCCTAGAACTCTTTCTTATGTTCCCCTTTAGTATAGGAGCATTATTGTGGCTGTTAATCCCTTGCCTCTAAGGATCCTAGTGCCTGTGATCCATGCTAGACTTTGGGGGTTCAAGGATATGTTGGTCATTGAGCAGGTCATGCAAAGTCCTATTATGATTACTTCTGGCCTCTCTATCTTTAGGAAAATCAAGAGCAAAGTCTTAGAGTTTTCTTTAATTTTTTCCCATTGTTTGTTTCCTTATTTTTGAGAGAGCGAGATGGAGAGAGAGAAAGAGAGAGAGGATCTCGTGAAAGTCAGGCTGACTTGAACTCCTCATGTGCTTTAGGATGACCTTGAACTTTTGAATCTTCTGGGTATCAGATTCACAGGTTTGAGCCATCACAGTCAGTTGCTCAGGATCCAACCTAGGGATTTGTGTGTGTCAGACAATCATTCTACTAGTCAAGCTACATCCTCAGGCCTAGTCTTGTTTTTCTTTTTCTTTTTTTTTTTTTTTTTTGAAAATGGGTAAAGGTTAAAAGGAAAGCAAAGTACCAGCAGCTTCCATTTCTTTAAGAGGATTTAACTTAAATGGAATGAACACATCTTCTGCTTCAAACCCGGGGAAGGATAATTCATAAGAAGTGGTAGGTGCATATTTGGAAGGACATTCTTTAAATTATGTTTCCAGAAAGAAAAGCATCTGCAGGCATCAGAATCTTAAAGGAAGGAATCACAAGTAATGAGATGCAGACTGATTAGAGAAAATCATTTCTGAATCGCTGCGGGTTTTCACTTTCGCATTGCAAAGCTGGGCTTTGTTTGAATCTTATTAATAAGGCAGCAATGCCAAGATAACCAAGGCTGATAAGGAATAATGCAATTTGGCTACAAACATCACATGCTTTGAAAGATTACTATAAGTGACTTTCAAATTTGTGTAATTCTTTCACAAAGTAAGTATTTTTGGACTATAAAAATATTTTCCAATTTCCCTTGAAGAGAAATGGCAAAAGAGGTTAATTAAAAGTCAACTGAAGACTACTTAGGCACTTAAATATGTAATTTCTTGAGTTTCAACTTAAATAGCTCCAACTCTAAAATATAGCTGACTGTACCGATTCACGCCTTTCTTCTTTAAACACTTTTTTGATTTCCTTGATGTGATTCACAGTCTTATCCCAAATGTTTGTGAAATCCTAGGTGTTGTCTAACAAGTTTGCCATTTTCATGAATGAAGGCAGTTAAGTAAGCAGACAGAGTTGGCGGGTAGAGAAGAATCTCTTCCAGTCCCTCATGACTAGCCACATCTACCAGTTGTTTCCTGATCTCCCTTGGTTCTTTGGTCCCTCTTGCACCTTCCCTCTCTCTGTGTGAGATTACCAAGTTCAGAATCCTACTAGTTTTGTGTGACCAGATCAGTCCCCCCTTGCTGTGACATGTCTTGCTGACTCCAGTGACCTTACCATTCATCTTTTGTTTTCTGAGTATACTCCCTGGGGGACTTGTTCCTCATTTCACGAACTCGAGTTTTATATTGCATCGTTAATCTTAGTTTCATGTTTCCATGCTGCTGTTGTGGGGTTTTTAATGTCCAGATTCTTGTGTCCTGGAGTGGAAGATTGAACATGCATAGAGGACTAAGGCAGATTTTATTAGAGGACAGAAAAATAGAACTCATGGACATGGAGTTCACGAGGGGCAAAGGGGCCAAAGATGACTGGCACTCTCAGGCTTATTTATAGAGAGGTGGGCATGTCCCAGAAATGTATCTTTTCCTTATTAGTTAGCTCCAGTTCTGCAAACTTGATTAGAGCTTTTGTTTCCCTATATTTCATTGGTCTGTTCATATTGGGCCCAGTCTAGAGGAGCTCCTGGCGGAGTTCATAATCTGTTTCTTTTAAGGAACTTAACTTACCTGCAATAGAGAGCTTATTTCCATATCCTTTCCTATGAGAGCCAGTTCTCCACATTCATAGGGTGAATTCCTTCATGATAATCCCAGCAGTGGGGGATGACCTTTGAAGACCTTCAAAGACGCCCCCACATGGCCCTGTTCTGAAGCTGCCTGGCTATATGGACTGTTTTAATCTTCATGTGTTGAAGATTCTCACCATGGTGGATGGAGTTCAGAGGTGTGACCTTTGAGGGCTAAGTCAGTGGAGTCCTCTCAAGTGGAATTAGTGCCTGTGTAAGAGAATGATGAGATTGGAAAGTTCTCTGCTTTCCGAGTCACAGCAATGAGAAGCGGGGATCTGTAAGTCACAAAGGGCCTCCACCAGGAGCTGGGTCCTGCTGCACCTTCGACTGTCAACTCCAGCCCCACAGTGTACACTGAGTGCTGCTCTTTCAAGTCACTGCTTCTGTGACACTGTCACAGCAGTCATAACTAAGACATGTGCCTCACTTCTTTTATACTGTGAATTCTTGAATCAAGGAGGCTACTTGGCACCTTGCAGAGTATTCCTGGACTGGACTGGGAGCACAGAAGGCTTTATGTTTCTCTGCTCTGCTTAGTTCAGAGTCTCAAATGACGGGCGCATCCATCAGCAAGACGCTCTTCCTGCTAAGGGAGGGGAGAAGGAGCGTGTGCTCCAGCACTGCTCTGCGGCCCTCAAGAACAACTTCCAGAAGCCTCAGCATTCTGGTGCCCTCCTCTTTTCCCCGTGTTCCACACGTTTCCATGTTTCTCATCTACTGGGAATCCATCTTTCTTTTTTCTAAGACAAACCTTTGCCAAGAGCTTTCTTCAAAACAAAAGTCTTTATCAGGACAGCATCTTAATCTGAAAATGTCTAGAAAAGAAAAGTCATCCACAGCTTTTCTTCCCACGTCTAGTTAAGTTGGCTTCTTTCTGTCACATGTCACCTCCATTCCCATCACTCTGATGTGTGCCGACCATTGCTTTCCTCTTCTCCCTCTTCCATGAAGAACTGTGATCACTTTGAAGGCATGAGCTCAGCCTGCCTTGTTACCTGCTGCATCTCACATGACCAGAACAATGTTGTGTTATAGCAGACATTCCGGAAACATTTTTTTTCCAGAATGAAGGAAAATCAAACAAACGGATGCAGTTCTCAGCCACAAGCAAAGAAGAAGGAAATTCCATTCAAACCAGAATCTTGTCGTTCAGTTATACCTGATGAAGTGTTTCCACATCATAAAGGAAAAGTTTGATATTTACCCTGGAAATGTAGTCTGTAGTTCTTGAGGTTCACTGAATCACCAGGAGTGTGAAATGGAGCACATTGTCTCTTTGTGGTCTCTTATCCGGGAACTAATCTCACGACAACTCTTCCCTCATGACCCAATTACCTTTCCAAGTGTTCCCCACTCCTGATACCATATTTTCCAAGCGAGTATTTAAACATGAATTTGGTGTGGCCCATACCCTCACTGGTGTGGGCAGAATTCTGAAGAATGTAAGAGAGTAGGACATTCGGACATCTGGGGAAAGAAAACAGCAGGTGTGAAATCCCAAGGGGGAAACAGAAGGCAGTGGTATTTGGGGAGAAGAATAACTTGCTTGTTAGAATGAAAGAAATGAAGGCGTGAACCAAGCAGAAATGGTGAAGGAGCTCCCAAATCACAGCAGACCTTGTGGGCTATTTTGAGAATCACTGCTTTATTCAGATTATAAGATGCTTTTGAAGGATTCTGGTGCAGAAGACGATGTGATTTACATTTAAAAGGTTACTCTGGGTGTCGTCTTGTGAATAAATTGAATTGGGAAAATGGCCAAAGAAGGAATTCTGAGCAGAAGGCTTCTAAAATACTCTAAATAAGAGAACATAAGATGCACAAATAAGGGTTGAACTGGTGCAGAGGATAAGAGGATAATACTTGATCAGGTACAATATGGATTTGCTTAGGGAATCAAACCTGGATTATAGCAAATTGATAAAAATAACTATAACTGTTACATGATTTGTGACACTAAGATTTTTTTATTTTTTAGAACAATTAGAAATATGGAATTGCTATTTGTTGAGAAAGCAAGATTGTGTATGGGCACATTAAATCTGAGGTTCTCATTTGCTGTCTGGTACAGATGTTCAGTGGGTGTTTGATATATTCAATATGTATGTCTGCAGTTCAGATTGATTGATTATGAGCAGCGTTACAATAGAAAGGTATGGAAGCTTTAGAAATCTAGGAAATGGATTTAGAAAACATTGAAGTTTAAGGACAGAACTACGTGGTACCTGATATTCTGTCCATTCTACAAGAAGATACAGAAACAATTGTTAGAAATGCAAGAGACATCTTTGAGAGCAACTTGCCTATGGAAGATAAAGAAGGCAGCAGGACTGGCTGAGGAAATGCTCAGGGCAGAAAATAGAGTTGATGTTTGAAGGGAAGGGTCTGGAAGAGGAGAGATGAGGAAATCCACCCAGATGTCACGACATCTCTGAATACCCTTGTCCAATCCAAGGGAGGGAGATTTATAACAGTTATTCATGTACTCATGGTGCCTGCCATTGGGAAGGGTTTTGGCCAAGCTCATGGCTTCACTTCAACTCTGTGTTGAAACCCAAGGTACCAGATAAATGCAGATGGCTTAAAGCTGTAGCTGAAAGTCAAGTTCTTCCTTCAGGGGAGATCTGAGCAGCTCACTTCCATGACTGCTATACAAGCTATTTTCACCTAAGAAGATACAGAAACTCAGAGAAACTCGATTGCCCCAAGAACTCCACCCAGCACTTGCACCCTGCTAATCCGGATGTAGATCTCAACCTTGTCCATGTCTGACAAGAACTGACAAGAGTCAGTCCAATTCTTCTTGGCGTTGCACATAGAACCCACCTAACGAACTGGTGGAATTGACTTGAGAAGGAGTGTGCTTGGTCCAATGGTTTTTCCCATACTTTGGTTTTGAAGCTTCTTTGAACTGAATCTCCATATCCGAATTACCACACTTAACCCTCCTCATGTTGGCTTTACAGCTGAACCCATAAAGTGTTCTTGGATATATCAAAGATATTCTGAGCTTTGTGATGCTTTCTCTGGTTCTCAAAAGAAAAGCAATTGTTGACACCTCTGAATGTGTGGAACATGGCCCTCTGGGCCTTCTCCCTCCATGTGCCCCCTCCCCTTTCAATGGCTTACCTATCGGGATGGTAGGCAGCTTCAATAACCCAAACTCTAACCCCCATCATGGACTCTGCTTGCTCCATCCTTGGTTCTTTATTCATAAGCTCTTCTTTGCCGTGGAATGACTGCCTGTTCTCCAAGATTCACCCTGACAGCTCTCTAACCCCCCTCCCACCTCCGCCACCTACTAATCTCATCTACATGCCTTCCTCCTAGGTTCCTACTCATACTATTTTGGTGACGTTCATGGATTTTTCATGATGCCTCAAAGTAGCAAACGCACTTTATGACATGGGCTTATGCACAATCCTACATACACGCACCATCCCATGGATCCAACACCCAATCGTTCCATGAAACTCTCCTCCTAGGCCAAGTTTCATTGTTTGTTCAAAAGATGCTGCCTGCAGCCCAGTAAACTGATTTAATGACCTGTGGAAGGGTCCCAGCTTGCAGCAAGAGAAACACTGCCCTCTACGGATCTTCGTGAATGTCCTCCTCTCTCCCAGTTTCGACATCATTAGTGTGCTTGTCTGTCTCCACTAGCAGTCACTAAACTCTAAGAGCGGAGGCATATCTTATTCTTATGTTTTCTTCTATTTTTGGTACCAGCAAACGTCTAAGGAATGAATAATTGAGTATGTGAATGCTTCGAGGTCTTGACAACCACTTTCTTAGAGTTTCAAAATGTACTGAAATTCGTGGGGTAGTGGATAGCCATGTGCCACATCCCAGAGGCTGAGCCGTCCTTTGCCTCATAATGTGTCATAGTATGTCAGTGGTCCTGTAGAGCCCACTTTCTAGAATGTTCTGGAAGTTTCTCACTTCCTTTGGGAAGCACATCACAGATGCACCATGACGCCTCAGAACTCTTTCTCTGACTGTGGTGTCCCCACAGATTCATGTGTTTGAATCTTTAGTTGTTTGGGAAGTTCACGACACCTTTAGGAGGTGGCGCCTTCTTGGAGGAAGATACTCATGGGGGGGGGGCTTGAGAGGTCTGCACTGCCCAGTTTCAGATATTTTAGTCTGTGTTTGAGTTGGAGTCTTGCACCTCTCGTGCTCCTGGATGGACATGACCTAGGCATCTTCTAGCTTCTGTCGCCAGCCATGCTTTTTCCACCATAATGAACTGTATCTCCCTCCCGGAATTGTACATCGAGTAAATCTCCCTTTCTCCCCTGAGTTGCTTGAGTTGGAGTCTCGTCTCACAGCAACAGAGAAGAAGAACTGGTACAGACCCAGAGTGAATACCCTGCTGGAGAGAGCCAGCTTCTAACCCAGTGACCGCAGTGATGTAGGTCAGTCTCTAGCCTGCATGTGTGGCTTCTGGTATGTGGCGCACACAGCTTCAGCAAAGGAGCAAGGAAGCATAGAAGCCCCGGAGTCAAGGAAGGATAGAAGGAGGATGAGCTCTTGGGTCCAATTTTCTTAAGAAAAATAACTCCCATTAGGTCATTGAACTTGTCACATGCCTCATGATGGGTCTATTTAATTCTCTTTTCACTAGGTTTATGGTATCGACAATTCCATTGATTTTTCTTTTTTCAGTTTGATGTGAGTTCTTGTTAGGAGGAAACAAATCTTGACTCACACCTGTGACTTGTCGAAGTCCAGGCACTTATGTGGCCAGGTGGACAGTGACTTAAGACAAGGACTTATACTGTGACATAGAGAACATTAGGACCCAAACTCTGTGTGTTATAGACAGCAAATATTCTTGATCCAAGAGACTCACTATGATTATAGCAGAAGAGGTCGAAGACATTCTATCACTTGAACCTAGTGGAGATGGTGAGAATCCTGTTACTGACTCAGCTTTGGAGTCTTTACACCCTCTTCTCTTTTCTCATTTATGAAAATCAATCCAGCCTTAAGTTTTGTTGTGAAGATTAAATGAAATCATGATGTGGAGCTTACTGTGGCCCAATTATGTCATGAAGTAATCATTGAAATATAACTTTTCAGATTCCTGCTTTCTCATAAACATCACAGCATAATCTCCAAGTTTTAAGCTATTACTTTTTGGAAGCTAATTTTTTGGACAAAACAGATTTTCTTTTCTCCACTCCACTCATTCTTTCTATTTACCTTTCTAGTCTGTCTTATTGGCTGAGGATTCCTAGCTTGTCTTGGGGAATAGATAGTAGAAAGGAAAGGATACCTACCAGAGGATCAAAGATGGTCTGTTTGTTTGTTTTGACATTTTCCCCTGTTTTGGAGACAGCTCCTTACTACACAGCCCAGGGTCGCCTGGAACCACTGTCATCCTGCTTTGGCTTATCCAGGGATATTATTGGAGGCCCTCTCTTCAGCATCTGCTGATTTGGGGCTTTGTGAAACAGGGCCTTGCTAGGTAGGTCAGTCTGGACTCCATTTCTTGATCTGCTGCCTTGGTCCCCTTAGTGCAGTTATAAATGTACACGATCATTCCTGGCAAGGTGGCTTCATTCTCGTGCATCCCTGAACAAAGACTTGATAATGGTCCAGCATGATGCTCACGGATACGTACTTCTAGCTGAGCCACGTAGTCTCACCAACCACACAATGGCTTATCCCTCTTTGCGGGCAGCTAATGAAGCAACTTGCTCTGTTAGAGGCCGATACACGATTGTTAAGGAAAACTGAATTTCTAAACACGAATCTAAAGTTTGGCTGGTGGGGCCCCTGTAGGTTGCTTGGGTCTGGGAGAGGATTCTGCGTGAGAGCATTACAAAGACTCGGGCTTGACACTTGCAGCTCAGAGCAAGTCTGAGTGGAGAATGGAGTGATGGCAGGTTGCCGCCCACTTTGAGGGCTCCCCGTATTCCTAAACATGGAAACCAGGTTCCTAGGATGTATTAAGAATCCAGACAGAGAGCTGTGAAAGAAGAGAAGTGTGACTGGGATTCTGGCTTTCAAGGGAGAGGCAGGACAGGAACTGGCCATGGGAAACAGGGATGAGTCAAAATATCCCATGAAACTTTCATGAAATCATCAGAAAGTCTCCTAAGGAGAATGTCAGAATGCATGCAGATGGGGAAACCTCAAGTCATCTAAAACCTAAAACATTGCTCCTGGAGCACTCTAATAGGGTGCCCTGCCTACTGCTCTTCCAAACACAGCTCCTTTTGCTGATCAAAAGTCTCTGCTTATGTTCTGGCTGAGGAGACGATTACACTTGCTGGTCCACGCAGCAGAGGACGCTGGGCGGTGATGAAGTCGGGCCTGTTAGTGCTTCTGCGTACCCGCTCGCCGGGCACTTATGTGACTGTCAGAAGTGCAGTGTGGCAAGCACCTCAACACGTGCGCCCTCTCCCCAGACCTCATCCGCGAATCCATCAGTGTGCTGCTGGGTGCTTTGGGGCTTTCCCTCGGGAGACGTGCTTATCAGAACCTGTTTCCCATAGGGGACATTCTGCCTCACCTGACTTCCCTATGTGTTCTGGACACACCACAGACAAAGTCTGTGACCTAGAGATGGCTTCTTAATTGTCACTGTGAGTCTGTGACAAATGATCTCATGCCTCTAGTGGATTCTTGCTCTGATAGCCGAACTGTTCAAAATGGTTCTCTTTGGGCTGAGATCAATATGTCAGCAGCAGAGGCTACTTCCATTGGTGGACTTCCTTGGCATTTCTGACTTGCTTCGGCTGCTAACGGTCCTTGGACCGTGGCCACATCACACGGATCTGTTTCTGTTGCCATGGTTACCTTCTGTGTACTGACCTCTTACCATCCCACTTTCTGTCTTCTCAAAACACTTGCAGCTGCATTGATCCCACTAAGAGAACAGGATTATTTTGTACCTGTGAATCTCTAAGGCATCTGCTCTATCTCTTTTGCCACGTAGGCTGACATCCTTGCAAAGGCAAGTGGGTGATATTACTCAGTCCACCACAATTGGCCAATCAAAGCAGCCAGTTCCTTCAGCAGCAGTCACTGCCTGAGAGGCAGATAACGCAGTTGGTCTAGTGAGCAGGAGTCCTGGTGCTTGCAGGCATTGTGTAGAAGAAGTTCCTTTACATGCCTTTATGTTGACAACCTCAGGACACATCTATTTCCAACCAGAAGTCAACACGCAGCAATGAACCCCCCCCCCTTGGCCCTGTCACCACCTCCCAAACCCACGACATTCTCATACGGGCTTTTCCATTTGAGAGAACTTGTATTCTCCTGACTGAGATCAATTACCTTTCTTTATGTTTGTCATTTCTGACTGAAACAATCCTGCCAGTCCTGAACAATCACAATTGCATTGAGTTCTTATTCTCCCTCCCAGCACAAGGCTAAGAGTTTTGTTTCGTCCTCTGACTCTTCCCGCTACACCAGGTGAAGACTGCTATCATGCCCTGAACGACTTGGAGGTACAGCTCATGGACATGGCGACTTATGGGGCGCCAACATATCATAGTATCCTTTCAGAGATTTAGTGTTTCACTAGCAATGGACATGCAAGTTAGTTTTTTTCCCCTTGGGAGCACACAAGGTATCTAGGTCTCCAGTAAATGTTTTGAAATGAACCTGTTTTCTAACAGAAATCAAGCTCAAATTGAGATGTGCCTATGAGCTTGTCACTTCCTGCTCATATCCCCTTGGCTGATTAGTGTCTCTAGAAGTTTCTCATCTAAGGGACTGTAAGTTGAGGTGCTGTGCAGTTGGCACGTTGGCAGCCTCATTTTGTGCATCAGACATGTTGTCAAGTGATTTAATCACACCTTCTTATTTTAGCCTCACAAAACAATGACGGGGATAACTCGTATGTTTCACATATGTCAGTGAGGCAGCTGCCATATGTGAAGTTATGGGATTTGTTCCAGGTCATCGGGCAAGGAGCTCTGAGTGCAGCCTGCTCACATTCTTGGATTTTCATGTCTGAAACCCTGTGACTTTACAATAAGTTTGCATGGGTGCTTGCTCAAAGCTGAGCTCTCCCGTAGCCCCTTGTGTTGCTTCAGTTGCATGTTCAGTAGCACATGGCTGTGCATTTCACGGTTCACTTACTGATGAGACAGAAGTAGGTCATGACCTTGGAAGTTTGGGTCATACTTGAAGATAGACCTGTTTCACTAAACCCTCAGTAACTTGGGGGAACTTGGCCGAAGCTGGCCTACGAAAGGAGGTGCATTGCGGTGAACAATCTGGACTCACCATGGTAGAGGCCAGTTGGCCTTGCTCTTCACAGGCTTTCAAGGGGTTGGAGGAGTTACCGTGAATGCACCCCAATACATTGCCTAAATGAGATCGAATGAAAAACCCTTCTTCTGTAATCTGTCACCCCATTCCCCTCTTACAAACAAGCGTTTGGCAGACAAGGAACAGCTGACCTGAGGACAACACTCGTCTTTCTGGCAAAGACAGAACTCGCTTGATAGATCAGAGCTGGGTCAGCAGATTCTTTTTATCGCCTGGTGAGCAGCACATGCTGCTTCCCAAGTTTGCTTCTACTTCGAGGTCAAAGGAGAGAGGAGACGCATTACCATCCACACCTGCCCTTCACAGCCTGCACATCTGTGCTCCGAGCACGTGGCTGGCCAGACAAGTGGATTCATTCTATGGCCACCTACCCTGGGACATGCTAGCTCCTTTGAAGCATGGTGAGTTTATTTTGACCATTTCTGTGGAATAATAACAGGTTTAAGGGGGGAAACTGGAAAAGCAATGTCTTTGTTTTCTCCCTGGAAAGGACTCTGAGATGTTTATTGTCTGACTTCTTCTTTAAATCCTTCTATTTAAATGTATTCCAGAGCCATTGGGCTTGAACTTAAGCTATTACTACTGGCTTATCTTGAGTAAATTTTGGCTTGTAGACAAACACCCATGTGGTTTGAATTTCTTCCATAACAGGCTTAAAATATGAGGGTGTAATTAATGAGACTTGAAGTTGAATGGATTTATGAGTGTGCGCCCTCTTGAGATACGCCCGTGGCGATACCCCGTCCTAATGAGAGGCTTTATAGGTCTATCCTGAATGGGAATTTCCTTCAGTCTCCAGACAGGATAATTGCTGGCCATGCTCTAGGCAAGCCACCCACTTAGCAATAGTTACCTGGGAGCAGTCTATATACCTCCTTCCCCGCTTCCGTCAACTCCTCCAGGTTTTGTACATTTCCGTTATCTAGTAATTTTCTACCCACTGCTACCACTAATGTGTTCACCTTGTTGACAGCTGTGAGCGTTCCCAGTCAGGAAGCTGATCACACAATGTTCTGCTGAGCAGTGGCCTCCATCCGTCCTGTGGCTTCCGGGTGCTTGATAGCTCTTTACCGCGTGACCACCGCAGTGTGACTGCAGAAAAGAACTAGTCAATATTCCGAACATTTCATGATCCTCTGTCTCACAGGGTGAGGACATTCAGCTCTATACTCCTCACATGGACAGAAGAGGAACGTCTGCGGGCCATGCGTGCTAGAAAGGTACTTCCTTAAGCAAGATCACATTCTCTAGTAGAAGGGTGTCCTCCACTGCTTGTGGCTTTCTGTTTGGTCCTGAGAGATCAGGGGAGACTAGAAACCAGGAGAGTTCTACCATATGGGAGAAACTTGATGGAGAGAAAGTTGGGTTTGAGTGAATTCAGGTGAGACATGAGGAGGACAGGAAATGAAAAATTAAATATTGCTCACAGGTTCTAGAAGGATGAGGTATTACTGCTCGACCAATGGATGAGAGCAGACAGACAGAAAGAGAGAGAGAGAGACAGAGAGAGAGAGAGAGAGAGAGAGAACTGATTTCTGGCACCATTAAATTATCAAGGTTCATTGATTGTTACCTGTTTACATTGATGTGAGATAACTACATTAAAAAATCCAAGTAAAGGAGGTAACTTATTGTTATGAAAACGATTTTGATAGGTTTAGTTGTTTCATCTGTGGGGTGCTCTGGAATTCGGGTTAGTGAGATGCAGAGCAAATGGAAGGTATCATAAGCAGTCACACGTGCAGGGAAGTTTTAGCTATGCCAAGGTGTCAGGATGTCAAGTCCAAGCAGAGAGGCTGATGCAGCAACAGCATTACATGCATCAGTGAAAAATAAATTTCTCATAGGGAAATCAATAACGAACAAGAAACTTTTCCTGGTCTTAAAAGAATGTTCATTGGCCTAGGCCAATACAATACATTAAGAGCCAACTGAAATTTTTTTTTTTTTTTTTGTAAGAGCAGGTGAACTCAGCAGGTAGGGCACAACAAAGTGACTAGGGGTCATATTAAGATGAATTTCTGAAAATATCTCGCCAAGAAGTGGGGTGCAGTGTGCAGAGGTAGAGCAGGTGCAGGATTATGACAGACTGAATCAAAAGTAAACATGGCAGATTTCCCTGTAACGAGCACGTCTGAAGGGAGGACTAATGCGTCAGTTTGTTTCATCTGTCAGCTTGACCCTGCAGAGCTGGGCCTTTAGATAGGAATATGGATTGCAAAATTGATGCGGGAGGACCTGGCCCATAGTGGGGAGGACCACTGCCTGGGTGGGTGAATAAGACGGAGAGAGAACGGTTGGTATAGGGCAAACTGGCCAGCCAGAAGCTGTGCATTAGTCCTCGCTCTCTTGCTCCTGCTGTGGGTGTGTAGCCAGACCCCTCGGCCTTTGCTGAGAAGTCTCCAGCCATGATGACAACTGTAGAGTAGCATCATGAAAATGCATAATCCTCTTGTTTCTCTAAATCGCTTGGGACATGTGCTCATTACAGCAGTGGAAATATGAAATCATGACACACAGAATTGAAAAGTGTGCATGTTTCTAGAGTTTGTATGATAGTGGGCAAAAATCTTAATTTCCCATAATTTTGTACTCATTTTATGTTCCTTATTTATAGATGGGCAATAAAAGAAATACATTCACACCTATATACCAGTCAATTTTCTACAGCAAGTGCTCAAATACGGTTATTGTTACATAGGTATGTAATTCTTGCGCATTTCATTTTCTACTGAGTTCTCTCAGTGGATTTGCAATTTGGTTTATGTAATTTCAGCCTCATTCCTCTCTGACAGAGAGGAAGGCTCAGTAAACCCCCCCCCCCAGTTTATTATGTATGAAGGTAAGCTTCCTGAAGCCCGTGGAATTTCTGTTCCAGCATGCACCATTGCTTCCTGGGCAGCTCTGTTTCGCTCAGAGTTTTCTACGGCTTTTCTTGTCTTTATTTGAAATTCTTTTGCAAAGCGTGTCCTTGCCTTTTGTCTCCATTTCTCCACATTCACCGTACTGTTTGAGTTTTTTCTGGTGCATGGACATCTTTTGGGTTTACCCTGGGCTGTGACTAGAGGACTCTGTGGTTGTATTGAAATCACCAAGCTCTGGTGACCGTCCCTGTCAGTTCTACTTGCTATTTGGCTGGAAGATAATCCCAATGTCGCTTTCCAAGGTGAACATGAGGGAAGTGAAGTTCATTCCTTCTTGCCTGTCTTGATGGTTCAGCTCTGTAGAAAGTTCTAGCTGGAGCATTGCTTTTCCTCATGGTTCTGAAGTCTTTTCCCTTGCTCTCCGTGGGCAGTAGTCCTGTTGTGTCTGAGGTTGCCTGGCACTGGTTCATTCTGGGCAACTCACTCTTCTCTTTCGTAGCCCTTCGTTTACTCATTGTCATGTAAAAAATTCTTAATGGCACAGTCGATGCAGAATTTTCATATATCAACTTCCTTAGCACTTAGTAGGACTTTCCCTTTTTCTTAAATTCAGGTATGCTGAAGAAAAATCCACAATCTCATCCACTCTTTTGAAGTTCAGCATGATAAAATTTTTATGAATTTATGCAATTATGTAATCATCAGGTTAAGAGTGGGATATACTGGACTACAAAGTGCTCCTTTGTGCCCCATTCTTTTTTATTATTATTAATTCAACTGTGCGCATGTGCGTGTGTATGTGCGCACGCGTGTGTGTGTCTGTGTGTGTGTGTCTGTGTATGTGTAGAACCACGGACGAATTCGCGAACCACCATGGACACCTCCACCTCCTTCTGCCCCTGGATTCACAGGCTCCGCCCTACCAGGACCAGAAGCACAGGCTGCCCGCTTCTGCCTGGCGTCTATATGTGGGGTCTGGGATCAGAACTCAGGACCTTCCGCCTGCAAGGCGGAGGCTTAACCCCTGAGCCACCTCTCCAGCCTTGTGCCCCATTCTTAATCAGTATCTAACTCTTCATTTCCACTAAAAACCACGGGAAACCACTGATGTTATTTCCATTGCTATTGCATAGCCTCATCCTGGATGGCATGGGAGGATACGGAGATCTTTGCAGCTCACTTCTTTCTCTTCACATAATCCTCCTTGTTTGTTTATGCTGTTGCATATCCACGGTTCCTTCATGTCTTTTGCTGGGCATCCTGTTGATTGGCTATTCCGCAATTTGTGTATCTGATCACCAGATGGTGAATTGAATCTTGCTTTTGATGTACAAATGAAGCAGCTGTCAATACGTATGTAGAGGTTTGTAGGTGGCCATATATTTTTCTTTCCTTTTTTAATTCAATTTAATTTTTTTGTGTGTACACCTGTATGTGTGTGTCCATCAGAGGGCATTGTGTGTGCTCATGGAGGCCAAGGGTGACTAGGAATCGTCTTGGATTGTTCTCGCTCTGTTTGTGCTACACAGCTTGCTGTTATTTAGGCCTGGCATTGTTTTACCTGGGATCCGGGATCCAAACTCAGGTCCGTGGGTAAATAGGAGTAGTAAGATTTCTGGGTCATGTGACAATGGCTGTTTCACTTTGTAAGATATTGCCAATGTGTTGCCCCTGCAGTTGCCCTTGGCCGTGCTCCCACCTGTGATGCCCGAGAGTGTCCTTGCTGGCACCTACGTTTTCTGTTTTCACCAGCTTATTGTTGCAATAGAAGCCGTTACAGGGGATAGATGGTTGCGTCTCACGGTGACCCCATCTTTTAGAAGATTCACAATCTCTGCCGTTCTTGAAACTTTCCTTGTATTCTGTCTTCAGCAATACAGTTCCTTCTCTCTCAGTTACTCCTTGGTACAATTCCTTGTAACCCAGGGTTCCATTTACCAAACCATCTTTTCTCCACATTCTTTTTTTATATTTTTGGCTATTTCCTTGATGATCTTCAACCCTTCTTCTTTGTTCCCCTTTAAGTACTCTTTGTCATAAACTGGCAAAGAACATTTTCTTATTGTTTTGTGGTTCTATTTCATATCATCTGATTCTTATTTTTATATGGCAAGATATCCTTATATTTTTATCAGAATGTGATAATCTATTTCTTGATGAGGATGATCTTTCCCAGGAGTATTGACTTCCTGTTTATTGGTTTTTGTATTTTCCCATCCTTCTTTCTTTAATTTTTAGATGATTCTTTGTTCTCTATTCTCACCCAGCAATGTGGTAAAAGGATGTTTTCTGGAAGTTGCACCCAGTAGACTTTTCCTTGAGTATCTTCATTCCTGCTCTTCCTGCATATGAAACAAAGTGAAACAGGGACTAGGGTTCTGGTGTGGGTCATTTATCATGTAGCTGCCCAGGAAAAAAAATGTGATTCCTGTTTATTATGAACCAGCCATGTTCCTAAACACTTCCAAATAATGTCAATAATGTCACTGAACCGTAGCACAGTGCTTGATCTTGTCGGTTGTAGGAGGAACGGACCAGGCAGGCCTGTATTGTCTTTATGGGCTGCATGCACGAATGTAACTTCCCAAGCTGGAACCTGCTGCCGTGCCTGGTTCTGACATCAAACCACCTGATTGAGAGGACCAACCCGGCCAGGACAACACGGCAAAAAAAAAAAAACAAAACCTCAGCTGGGACTTAGGGATGTTGGGTGGGGTATAGAAGCAGCCCCATATTTACAATTGAGAGCCTGCGAGCCTGCTTTGCCACTCACGTGACTTCCAGAGTCTGAGTAGTTGACTTTGCGCCTGCTTATCCTGGCCCCCAAGGGTCTCCGTGGGCTCCCACAACTGCTACAGTCGGTCCACTTTGAAGCCCTATTCGTATGTTCCTTTCCTCTTCTAAGGTGGAGATCTGACAGTCATTTCATTTCGAGGTGGGGAATATCAGTCACCAGAGATGAAGTTAGTGAAGCAGCACAGCGAGCAGGAGGAGAAACTCGTTTTAAAACACAACCGTTTTGCTGTGTCTCTGATGCTAGGAGTGGGAAACTTCCCAGCAAATGTGCATGGTGGGCACCGCTGCCTTCATGGGCTGGACATTCTGAGACACCGAATGACAAGCCTCATGACAATTTGTGAGTAGGATCTGCCTGACTCCACAGCCAGTGTTTTACTGCCTCACATTTGACCAAAGGATGATCATTTTAAAGACTTAAAAAAAATGTGGATTTCTTGACAATTAAATCAATGTTTATTTGAAACAGGGTAACATTTGAACTCAATATTTTGGTTTAAATGCTGAAACAATAACCAAACCAAAAACCTTGTTACTAATGATCTGTACCAACTGTCTCTTCTACTTTGGAGCCAGCAATTAAGATCTGAAATATCAATTATGTTGTTTCTCAATAACACAACGGATCAATAACCTTCATTCTGTGTTCTTCTTAATTACTGCGTGGGGGTTTCAGCAGAGATGAGCTGTACCATATCTTATGTATTAATCTCTGCACATAGTTCTTGTTCCTCACAATGGAGCAATCAAATCCTGATTAATGTCAGCATTAAACTAACTGCTATCTAATCAGTTGACAAAATACCAGTTTTGACTCTAGTTTTCTGTGGTCTGTTTGTTTCAGACGCTCCTGATTTGTGTTTGCTATGGGGCAGAAGAAAGGGATGAGACATGCATTATTCATCAAATTGAGTGAAAGGATGTTTGTGTTATTCCCTTGGGCTTTGACAGAATGACAGAGTTGTAACTCAAGTCCTAAATGTAAACCATCACCCTCCCTATCCGGCAGGATTTTGACGAACGGAGAACTTAAACCAATCATCTAATAAGTAAACTGTCCCTCTCGAATTGCACCTTATGAAAAATGACACCACAAGCCACCAGATGGTCGTGATGGAAGCCCTAGTGTGACCTCCTGTTCCTCCCTGAATTCCGGGTGCCTTCAGAGTATGAAGCCATGATTTCTCTCTGTAGTCCAAATGGCATGTTTTCCCACATCTCCTTCCATGCCTGTCTTAGCTACTCATCCATCCAAACTTTGCCTCTTCCGCTCTTCCCCGTCCTTGTCATTGGAACAGTAGCATCTTCTCAGGACCTTTCTGGATGTTGTGTGTGATGCTCTCAGTTCACTTGTCAATCAGTGGAGACTCCAGCAGCTGCTCTGGGCTTCTATGGTCGGTGGAATAGGAGTCGTGGGGCTGCAGATGTTACTGAAAGGGGAGCTCTTCATGTTGCTTTGAAAAGAGCTGTTGTGCTTCGTGTCTGTCTTCCATGTATGGATTGTGAATAGTTTCTATTTGAAAAGCATAAAAGGATCTATAACCAGAAACCTCTATAAACAGCAGATCCACAGTAGCTGGCAGGAGAGGGGACTTTCATTCTGTTCTAAGACATTCATGCCCCGTCTTATGTCATAGAAGGTTACTAAAGATGTCTCTGCCTCCCAACAGAGAAATAACAAGCTCTCAGTTCCAGATCGCCTTTTACACCTTGACACTAGTTTTCTGTTTATTTCAGATCTCCGTGTCACTCCCGTTATTGGGCAATCTGTGTTTTCCTATCACTCTCCTAAGCACATTTGGTTTCTTTCATATAGAAAAATCCTGGCCCTGCCAATTAGCCATGAAGCTCTTTTCTAGCCTTCAAGGATTGGCTTACAGTCCATTTTCAGTGAAAGGGTTTTTGATCTTCCAGACCAGCTCCATCCAACATCAAGTGGAACATCAAGGGAACGTGGACATGTTCTGAAACTTGGTCCATCCAATCCACAGGCAACAGGAGATTTGGGAATCTGTGAAACATTAGGTCAGCTGAGGTTTTATCTATAAAATGGTTGAAGTTCTTATAAACTTGGATCTAAATGAGTTGTGGCTACTGAGTTAGTAGAGAAACTCCAAGTTGACCTGTGATGTAGAGAATATTTTCTATTATCATTCCTTCTAAAATGCCTGCCCTTCCAATAATTTCTTTGCATGAACATTTTTTAATTTATTCAGTGTGTGTGTGTGTGTGTGTGTGTGTGTGTGTGTGTGTGTGTGTGTATGTGTGTATGTGTATGTGTATGTGTGTGACAGAGGACATTCTGTGTGCCTGTGGAGGCCCAAGGGTGACGTTGGGAATCATCTGGATTGTTTTTACTTGCTTTTTGTTGCACTCTGGAGTTTCCTAGGCTCCACCTTCCAGAACCGGAAGGGCAGGCCATTTCTGACTGCTATTTTTACATGAGATCCAGGATTCAAACTCAGGTTCTTCAGTTTGAGAGGCACAATATTAACCCCTGAACCATCTCTCGGGGCTCTGTATGAACATTTATTAAGAAAATTTTCAAACTTGTGAGACAGATAAATATCTTATCTTTATAAAACCTAGCCTATGAGCCCAGAAACAGAATCAGAATAGAGATTCTTTAGACATGAATGAATAGATAAAGGAGTATAATCAAGGAATAACTGAGGTCCATAAAAGGGAAATTATGAAGACTTTGCAATCACATGCTCCTTATTTTGAAGAGCAGCTCACTGAGTGTTTGGCAAGTAACTTCTGTTCTCCAAGCCCCAGTTTTCCACCTATTTAAAGAACACGGTACATCATTTCTCTCCATTAGCTTTGTAGCAGGAATTAAGGGAGCTACAGAGCGCAAATCACAACTAAGTCAGTGAAGCGACAGTGGTCTTTTTGTCAAGATTACTAGGTGTTTATCTGCTCAAATATTTTGTTTTGAAGCATATTGATGTTACCCACATTCAAAACCTAATGCAAGAGATGTCTGAAAAAGCCACATCCAAGAACAGGTTGTGATATATGCAAACATCCAGAAAGATCTTTAAAAAGATTCCAGCTGGTGGGTCTCAGACTCAGGTGAGCGCAGGTGGGTTCCCAGTTTCAGTGACACCATGTCTGTCTCTACTGGGTGTAAGAATTTGCAAAAGCATGCTGACTGGCAGGTGGTGTCCTGGCCCAGCATGACTAATGGTGGAAGAAAGGAGGGAGCCAAAGAGAAAGTTGTTATGGGGGAAAACACAATGATTTGTCAGTCACTGGGAAAAGTATGGTGTCAAGAAATCTAGGGTCTTGTCTGGGGCCAATTCCCTGAACCGGTGAAGTGGTTTGATTTGGGTGAGCCAGGGGCAAAAACAGCGGTCCACCTTTGTTGTCATCAGAAAGTTGCATAACAGCCAGAGAAGCACAAGCCGTGGTCAGTGGAAAAGAACCAGGCTCTAGTCACTCAGACATAGTATTAGACTCACTGTGCGCCTGTGGGAAGAATGTAATCTGGAAAATGCTGCTGAGGTTTACATCCACAAACACACGAACAGCGTTGCGTGCGTAGCCCCATCTCCACATTAAAATCTCTAGCTCGTCACAACAAAACAGTGAGCAATGCATTCATTCCTTCAGCTCCATGACGGCCACAGAATTGACATATTTGAACACCAAAATAACTTTGGTCACATACTACAAGCCTTTTCTTTTCGAGTTTGAAGCTTGATTCATTTGGAAGATACTCAACAGAGCAACCTACACGAATGATTTGCAGAGAGTTTTCTTTCTGCTTTGGGACATCGCCCTTCCATTTTTATCTCCTCCTCCTGAAGGATCGGTGCTTGTCCTGAAGACGGTGCTTGAGCGTGTCGTGTGCTGCTTACTTATTTCTGTTGCTTGGTTTGGGGATATGCAGGCAACCGAGACCTGCTCATTGAAATTGAATTCAGTTCAACTTGAAAATGAGAACAAACATTACTATCTTCAATATCAGATGCTTTGGGCACTAGAACACATATCCAGGGAACAAGATGCTCTCTCCGTCTATAAATGGAAGAATCCTAGATCAAGCTACAAGGAAAATAGGCTGTGTTTGCCAGGGGAGCCAGTGACTATGATGGTGGGGGGCTATATAATATTGCACAGTAGAAGGGAGTGAATAGACTTGAATAGACTCAAGTCTAATTCCATCTGATTTAAAAAGAAGGCCTGGACCTATTACTCAGGGGTTAAAACCTTTGCTTGGCAAGCAAAAGGACCTGAATTTGAATTCCCAGATCCCACATAAAAATGCAGAAATGACCTGTAATTCTAGCCCTGGAAGTCAGAGCCTGGGAAACTCCAGAGAAAAGCAGTAAGAAATGTTCCTCACTGCTCTTCCTGGGACTTTACAAGGAAACATACTTAAGTATACTTTAGAGCACACACACACACACACACACACACACACACACACACAAAGAAGTTTGGTTGGTGGCAGAAGAAGAAGATGGGATTTAAACCACAAAGTTTCAAAGAAAAGGAAAGAGTTGATAAACCACAAAGTTTCAAAGAAAAGGAAAGAGTTGATGTACCACTGGTGGTGATGAGGAACTTTATAACTTCTGGGGACAGAAGAAATCGAGAACCCTCAACTGACAACCAATGAGGGAACAGGGGATTCAGCCCCACTACTCACAACTCGAATAGGTTAGGAAAGGCTTCTCTCTGACACCTTAAGTGCAGATCCAGGTTGATTGGTATGCTAGTGGAGGTTGCCTTAGTAACTTCAGTTGCTAAAAGAGATGATGTGACACTAAGTCGTTCTTAGAAGCTTTGCTTGCTCAGAGCTCTGGAGGTTGGGTGGTTCTAGAATGATGTCAGCATCTGCCATCATGTCTTGAAGGTCTGTTTGTTGCGTCCATGTTTGAAGATAGACAACAACTATAGTTTCTGTGGGAGAGTGTGGCCCACTCCCTTTGTCTGGAACATTCAGGTGATTCGTGATTTGTGATATAAAGACTGAACAAGCACTTCCTTGGCAGAAAAGACAGAACAGGAGCATGGTCCAGATGAAAGGCAGAGCATCTACAAATAGCTGGTCTTGCAAATTGGCTCCTTGCAAAGCAAGTTTTGAGATAGAAATTACTGGGTCATAGCTTGACGTAGGCATATCCTTGGGACCACAGTGGAGGGAAATACAATCAAGCAAAGGATGAAGTCCAAATGGAATCCAGCAACCAGCGTCCTGACATGCCCACTTGGCACTCTGGCTCCGAAAGGTTCATCACTGTAGCTGTCACTGAAATGAAACCGATCAGGGCTTTGCACTCTGCTGACCGCCGGCCTCCTGCAGAGGAAAGATATCTTACCAGAAGCAGCCGTGTGTGTCTGGGACTATTCTCATGGAAGACCCAGAGTGCAGGCCTGCTTCTGCCAACACACCTTTTGAAACTGAGTGTGGGAGGTGTTCACAGAACCGTGGAAGAAACTGACCTGTGCAGAGACAGGTGGGAGAACGAAGCCTAGCCCAGCATGCACCTTAAAGCAGAGGAGATCAGTGAGAAATTCATCCACGGAGATGGTGTTTTCTGTTCTTGCAGAACCTGCTGTGTAAAGCTTAATGGATGGGTTTGTATCCTATCCTGTTAGGGTAACAGTCAGAAGACGATTAATTTAGATTTGCTATGGAGAAGGAACAGATCCCCGATTTAAAGGATAAAGAATGGAGAGAGAAAGTGACAGTCGCAGAAGGAATGATAAGTGGAAGAAGATTTGAGGTGTGAGGAGAGGCTGGATATAGGGATAGTATTTATATTCTCAGTTTCATATAGAGCTCCTGTGATGTATTTGCTGGTCCAGCTCACGAAGCTAAGGATAGGAGATGGAGCATATTTAAAGGTAAAGGACATGTCATTTGTTAGGATGCTTTGGAAGAGGTAGTAAAGCTTGACATAGCTTGTAGGAAGTAAGGACGCTAGACATGGGACAAGGATGCCATAACTGCAGTCGAGGCTAACTTTGGATGTCATTGGCAGAGCATGACATTTACCGAAGCCCTGAGAATGCTTGATGATTTTCCAGAGAGAGCTCACTGAGCAAGCCGAAACACGCACAAGCTGGATACCAGGCCAGAGAAGCACCGAGAACAAAGGGAGAGTGAAGGAGCTTGAGTCATAACAAGACAGAGAACACGTGTCATGTTAGGCATCAGGAGGAGGAGGGCTGGTCAGATGACTCAGTGGGTGAAAACCTTTGCCTGACAAGCTTCACGCCCTACTTTTGATCCCAGAACCCACAAGAAGCTCACTGCAGTGAGGAATGTTGGTATTCCCAGCACTCCTGCAGTGACACTGGAGGGAAGATAGGAGAGTTGACTGGAAGCTTACAGACCACCTGGCCTGGAATACCCAGAGGCAGAAATGGTGAGAGACCCCACCTCAGCAGGGTGGAGAGAGAACTAGCTGAGACTTGTCTTCTTACCTCTACATCAATGCCATAGAATGTACATGCTTGCACACACACGCACACACACACACACACACACACACACACACACACTCACACTAGGTAGAGTATAAATTCTGGTAATGGGAGCTGTAGATGATAAGCAAACCCAGATATATTCACTGCCTTTGGATTATTGGAGAGATAGATATATATCATATAATCCTACACATGATACTTCTGCTATATCAAGTCTCATGGGTGGAGGGTAGTGTAATGAAAGACTCTAGTGGGAATGTCTGACTTCATTTTGAATATCTATGAAAATATCACTAAAGATGTGTTTGCATTGTTATCCTCTCCCAAATCCATAAATTCCAAATCCCAGGATTTCAGAATATGTCTGTCTTTGGCGGTAGTGTCTTTGATTAAGTTAAAGCAAGATTTTGAGGGACCTTTGTTGAAGTTCGCCTGCATAGTTGCTGATAAATCACTATCAAATGGATTAAGAGAACAAGGGTTTATTCTCTCTTATGATTCCTGGTTACAGTTGGCTCACACTAACACCAAGGCCGAGTGAACTGGCCACACCATCTCTACACACAGCTGACAGAGGGACCATCCTTACTTGCCAGGCCAGCATGTCCAGCCAAGTATACAAAAGGATGCCAATTATCTCAACCAGCTCTCCGTGATTTCCAGGGCCTAGTCCCACCCACCATGGGCTGGGCCTTCCCCATAAGCTAGACAATTTCCTGCAGGTTTGCTCTAGGCCTAACTCAACCACTAATTCTCTACAAATGTACCCAGAGCTCAAACCCTCAACTGTCAAGTGGACACCTGTGCCTAACTATGACAGCCTTCATCATATATAAATGATGTAGTTGAAAGAAGAAATTAATAATAAGCCTTAAGAAAGAGAGGAAAGATGCTGTGAAGACTGAAAGAAGATGAGTTGCATATGTGAACAAAGAGATTTAAGGTAAATCCAACCTGCCTGCACCTTGATTTCAGATTTGGCCTTCAGCAGTTCAAAAAGATCACAGTGCTAAAAATACCCAGCCCATGAAATTTTGTCTCAGAGGCCTGCAAAGCTAACATAAGTAGGAATCTACCTACTAAGTAGAAAGGCAAAGATGCGGGACTTGAAAAACACCAACGAGTAGTGGATAGGCTGCCCCATAACACTTGATTGTAAATTGGGTGGGGGAAGTAAAAGTCTGCACTCTAAGATCATAGGGACAGTGCTTCCAAGTCAATGTTCTTACATGCGAACATACCAGCTTGTTCTCAGTAACCGGAGGGCTGTATCTCAGATGTGGGAAGTGAGCGAGTCGTTGTAGGAATGAGACAGTTAAAAAGCAGTGGGGTGACTTACTCAGAGTAGCCACTTGCCCAAATGGCTCTCGTGGCTACCTGCCGTCATGCAGTGAAGAGCTTGTTGAGAAACTCATGTATCGTATAGGTCCGTGTGAATCACATACCAGTGCATGTGTATGAAATGTTTCAAAAGCAAAATGTAAATGACATGAGAACACGTGTTCCAGCAAGTTATAGATTGAGTCTCAAGGAAAGTAAATAAATACTAAGCGATGATTTCAGGATGGGGTGGGTTTCATGGTTAGCGTAAAAGAGACCCAAGAGGGCCAGAGAAAATGGTTCTGGAGAGGGGACCATCTGAGGGGCCAAGCCTGGGCGTGCATGGAAGAGACCCTCGCCATTGGGAATCCGTGTCCCTGTGGAAAGGTCACCTGATCAAAAGTGAGCACTGATATGTGTCATCACACAGCCCCAGGGGACCGGGGCCTACCCTGCCTCTCTGAGCAGCGCATGGGGAGCTTGCTGTCCAGCCCCGCTAGAGACAGCCTGCGGGGTTGCCCCTGCCAGAGGCTGATTCCCATCCAGCTCAGCGATGGCGAAGGTGGAGAGATGCTCAGCAGGTGGTCGAGGTAGCTCTCCAGATTGCAGGAGCCGTGTGGAAAGGACACGGGCTCCAAGAGGGAACGTTCAAAAAGATGGCGCTCCTCCATCCCACGCAGGTACCGGAAGCAAAAGGATGGCGCTCCTCCATCCCACGCAGGTACCGGAAGCAAAAGGATGGCGCTCCCCCATCCCACGCAGATACCGGAAGTAAAAGGATGGCGCTCCCCATCCCACGCAGGTACCGGAAGTAAAAGGATGGCGCTCCCCCATCCCAACAGGTACCGGAAGTAAAAGGATGGCGCTCCCCCATCCCAACAGGTACCGGAAGTAAAAGGATGGCGCTCCCCCATCCCAACAGGTACCGGAAGCAAAAGGATGGCGCTCCCCCATCCCACGCAGGTACCGGAAGCAAAAGGATGGCGCTCCCCCATCCCACGCAGGTACCGGAAGCAAAAGGATGGCGCTCCCCCATCCCACGCAGGTACCGGAAGCAAAAGGATGGCGCTCCCCCATCCCACGCAGGTACCGGAAGCAAAAGGATGGCGCTCCCCCATCCCACGCAGGTACCGGAAGCAAAAGGATGGCGCTCCCCCATCCCACGCAGGTACCGGAAGCAAAAGGATGGCGCTCCCCATCCCACGCAGGTACCGGAAGTAAAAGGATGGCGCTCCCCCATCCCACGCAGGTACCCGAAGCCTAACAGAGTGGAAGCAGCACGGGCAACCAGGTGGGTGGAGGCAGACGCGGCTGACTGTCTCTAAGAGATGGCCACATTTGCCTCTTCCCAGAAGGGACCCGTGAGTGCACCTCATTCAGAAATAGCGCTCTTTAAAATACAATTCGTTCAGAAATCTCGGAATGACATCATCCTCGATTCGTGGGGTTCCAAATGCAGCATCTGTGTCCTTACCAAAGAAAGAGAGGGAGATTTGAGGTAAGCACAGATGGAGGGTCTCTAAAGATGGAGTAAGGGTGTCATGATGTCCACGGGCATCAAGAACGTCCAGGAACCCAGAAGCTGGGAGAGAGGTCTGGGGCAAATTGCGCCTCAGAAGCCCCAGGAGGAGTCAACTGATACCATGACGGGGATGGCACACCTCCCAAGCTCTGGCAGTCCGTCTGCATCGTCTCAGATTTCCACGTCTGTCAACGTTTTTGCACCCTCTCATCTCTAGAGACATTAGGGGGCTGGCAAGCACACAGCAGCACACTTGGGATCTGCAAGGTGTGTGCCAGGCCTCGGAGAACGTCAGGGAGCAGATATGGCTTAGTAGATATTCCCAGAAAGTCATTTTAGGTCGTCACCTTCCAGGTAATTTGGGGGAAATGATGTAGAAGAGGTCACAGCATGAGCACAAACCCTGAGATGGGAACGAGCTCTGCGCATGGATTTAGAAGACAGGAATGAGACAGGGGTCGGACAACAGCCCGTCTTCCAAAGACCATGGTGCAGCCTTTGCCTCTTGCCTGAAGAGCAAGCAGAATTGTGTGGCAAGGAGGAGGGGAAGCTTTCGCAGAGACGGGTTGCTGAGCTCCGGGAGGGGCTAAGCTTGTGCCCAGGTGCAGCCAGCAGCACAGGGAAGTCGCATGTCCAGCTCCAGCTGCACAGGCACACTCTCCATCTACCTCCTGGGCTTCAGTTCAGTCATTGACTGGTCCCCTCCCCCTGGCCCTTGAGGTCCCCTCTTCCAGCTTCCACTGATTCAGTGCCTCATGCAAAACCACCAACTGAAAGGCACTTGAGGGAAGGCGGCAAACTGCGAGGAGAAGGTGTGTAATGTAACACTTCTGTTTCATTTCAGGGCAATTTAGAATAGAATCCTGGAGCTTTATCTATTTGCAAATCTAAGAACAATAATACTATGACTTTATTCTCTGCTTTGAGGTCAGCGCCAATATTTTGATTTTCTTCCCTGGAGGTGTGGAACTTAAGAAGACTTCCCATGGCTCTTTTATTTCCCTGGAGATGACTCCAATAATAGCTATGCACGCTGGGGACTGTGTGGGTATTTTATAAATGGCAGGGAAACTGATTCTTAGAACATGAGGGATGTAGTATTACTATCCAGATTTTTCATATAATAAAATCCGAATCTCGGGGCTGGAGAGGTGGCTCAGGGGTTAAGCCTCTGCCTTGCAGGCAGAAGGTCCTGAGTTTGGATCCTAGACCCCACGTATAGAGCCAGAGGAAGTGGGAGCGGCCTGTGTTCCAGGTCCTGGTAGGGCGGAGCCTGTGAATCCCAGGGCAGAGTAAACAAGGAGGAGGTGGAGACGTCCATGATGGTTCCCGAATTCGCCCGTGGTTCTACACACACACACACACACACACACACACACACACACACACACTCACACACACACATACATACACACATACATACATGCACATACACGCACAGTTGAATAAATAATAAATAAAAAAAATTAAAAAAAGTAAAATCCAAATCTCAACAAAGTGAGGTGATTTATCCTGTATCACCCAAAACAAAGACCAGTAGGACCCTCAAAACCTCTGTTTTCTGGTGTCCTCTGTATGTGTCCTCTTGACACCCAAACTGTCTCCATATTTGTCAAGACCCCAGTTTCTTCACCTACTACGGAAGAGACTGGATCGGCTAGTCAGAGGACCTGCAGCCAGATAGAATTCGTGCCTCACTTGGGACCCCTGGAATCCAGAGCTTTGCTATTTTTGTTTCTTGTGCTGATCCATTTTCTGCAGCCAGTATGCAAAAGTAGAACATGTCCCTCCCCTCTCTAACTGTTCTCAATTGAGGTTTTAATGCTTATCTTTACTGCCGCCCCAGAAAGGAGAAGTAAATCATGCTATGAGTATTTTAATTGGCATCTCTCTCTCCCTCCCCCTCCCTCTCTGTATGGTTTAACTGTCGTTCTCTCTATATGTATTTTATACACACACACACACACACGCACACACACACACACACACACACACACTCTGGATGGTTCTCTGTTGTCTTGCTCTCTCACTCTCTTTCTAAGTTAATTGACTTACTTCCATGTAATTTTTTTTTTTTACAAAGTAGATCTCCAACTACCTTTAACCACAGATTAATCATCACATCGAGCTTTTCAGGGTTATATGAAGTCATTCGTCACAGACGCTGCCGATAATAGTTAGCTTAGGCTAAACGCTTCCTTGTTCAGGGTATTTATCACATCCTGTACCTGCCCTGACTGTGAAAATAAAAGACAGAGAGGGTGTGAACCAGCTCACAGGAGGCTCGGGATAATGAGTGTGACGGAGCTGGGGAAACAGCCGCAGCCTGTGGAGATGGGAGAAGTTATTAGTGGAGCTCACACACGCTTCTGGAGAAGGGAGGGGTGAAATGGACCAGCTCAGCTTCCCAGGTCATCTGAGGCTGTGCGGGAGGAAGGAGGTTCCGTGTCTGAGAACTAAGACTTTGTACCGCTGACCTTGAACCGCGTATTTGCTTTCCTCCATCAGACTCCTTCCGTGCAAGACGTGAGCTGAAGTCTCTTCCTGACAAGAGTTCCTGGGAAATTCAAATGAAATCACACTAAAGAAGCCCTGTCCCAACACATTTGGTTTGGGCTTCCTCTCTTTCCAGATACTTGGCAGGAAAGAATCTCCGAGGGAGCACTGGATTCATCTGCAGTAATAATTTGCAAGTCCCCTACACGTTAGACAGGTCTTCAACGGGGAATTTCATCTTTTCCCCTGAAGAAGGCACCTGGAAGTGTATTTCTTTAGAACAGGTTTCTCTCATTAGGTTGTCCTGGTCTCATTATGGTTACTTCAGGAGTAACTTTTGGTACTTTGTTCAAGTTGACTTTATCTTGGTATCCAATATCTGCCTAGCTTCTAGATTTCGATTACCATTATTTGGGAATTGACATGCAATGGACCACTCTTCAGCAAGAATACCTGCAGCTGACCTTCCTTGCCGTGGCCTGTGGGTGGTACCCTCCCTCTCTGATCATGCCTTGCCGTAGCAGCTCAGGTCGGTCAGATGTTCCTGCTCACGCCTACCTTGGCCCCGTGCATGCTCCACGCTTGTAACTCTGCCTTCCTGTCTCTATAGCAGATACTGTCTCCAGCTTATTTCTCTACCCAATCTCACTTTCTGGACGAAGGTGTCCCCGGTGGTCCTTGAGAAGAGACAAACCCTCTCTCCCTATATTCCATTTTTTCCACCTCGTTTTGTTGATCTTCATGGCTGTATTATTATATTCTTCATTAACTCTCTCTCCTGATTTCTCCCCCAAGATTTTCTTCATCTTGCTTGCCACTGTGTCTACAGTCCATTGACAAGGATGCATGCACAAAATGCCAATCTTTGCATCTCTGTGAGAACACTAGAATTAAAGGAAGTAGAAATGATCATTCTCTGAACTAGGGACTAATTCAGCGGAGGTACTCCTAGATAATCACACTATGCTACATCAGAAAGGAGTTATTACTCTCATTGTTTTATGTGCATGCGTGTGTATCAGCGGGCACTAATTACTCCGATTTGAAGGGTAGGGAAGTGAAAAGTAGTTCGAGAAACTTAGGATATTCAAGTTCAAGGCCGGTACATAGAGGATCACTATTTTTCTAATAGCAAGTACTTCAGAAGGGTTTGTTGAATGAGTACTCACCTCATTGGTCGTTAAGTCCAAAATTGCAGAGCTGTGTTTAACCTGATGTCCATTGTGCTCATTGCTATTGCTGAAATGTTGCTATTATCATATTTTAATGCTCATCTCATGAGCATGTTTGTTCAGCTTTGGCAAATGACGCTGATGTGTTCATTTCAAGGAGTTCTGACTCTCTGTAGGAATGGATAAGACTTGTGTTCCTGAAAGAAAAGACAAGTGACGACTCCTGCATGACTTTCTCAATAGAAACACAAAACCTTGACTCTCTGTGTCACTGCAGAAATGAAAGGAAGAGATGGGCAAGTGCGGCGGCATCTAAGATGAGGAGGAACCACAGAGTCTCCACGCAAAAGGACCGCAGAGAACATGGACCTGTTGACCAGCTGGGGTGGGGATCATCAAGCCTGAGCAGGTCCTCTTGTGAGGTGGGTATACAAATGGATGGCCTCACTAGGGTAGAGCCTTCGAGTCCAAGTCTAGACACCTTGAACTTGTAGCAGTGGTTAAAACCACTATAAGACCATTTCTAGGCGGTATTTCTAGGCGGTCACACATGTTCTGCATGCCCGATGTGAGAACCACACGTTATTAAGAATGTGTAATTCAAGAAGAGCAGCAGCTGCTACTGCTGTGCATTTCTCTGCTCGCTCCGTTCATGTGTTCAGAAAGACGAAACTCTATGAACCACTGTGCATGGTTCTTTGATCCATCTGGAGTCACACGGAACCAGATACTCTCTAACTCCGGCATCTACAGAGCTCTTCTCTCCTGTGTATCATGAAGTCCTCCTGGTTCTTTGTTTATCGCAAGCTGCTGGCGTGGTACTTGGTGCACTATAGATGCCTGTGGTCCGATTCTGCCATCAAAATGCCATTGGTAGGGGGATCTGGTTTTCCGATTCAATAAGGAGTTGGAGCGAAGCGGCTGACGCAGCATCCTGCCTTCTTGAAGCTTGCATTTAATCCCAGAATTTTACATTACGAAATGTATCATATGGTTGTTTCTCTTCACAGATTCTGAGAAATAGCATGAAAACATTTGATTCAGACTTCTCGGGTCACTGCTTTTATTCCAAAGAACAAATTTCAATCTAATTCTTTGGCCTTCCCAGTGTCACTGAGGAGAGATAATTCTTAAACACCCAGCAAAACGAAACACACAGTTTCTTGCCTTTGATGAATACATAATGATGTTTTCTTCAGCTCTATTTTTGGATACAACATCTTTTTGTGAAAACAGATTTTTTTCTATCATGTTTTAAAGGAATGAACAACTAAGGCATGCACACACAAGCTTTGTCTTTCTGTTTCAAACGGTTCATAAGAAAACATTTAGCTCTTTTTTTTCATGAAAGTATAGTGCTTTCTCGTTACCCTCAAACCTTACATCTGAAATTAACCTCACAGGTCAGCTGGTTTCTCAGATAAGCAAGATAAATATAGCAGACTGAGCCTGAACATGCAAAAAGAGATCAACTCATCAAAATATGCAGACCAAGAGCAAGCAATGAATAATTTTAAGCAACAGAACGCCATGGATAAAGGACAGGTTTGATTTGGGAGGCTAGGAGAGAGTCCAAAAGAGGTTTGGTCAGTCAATATCACAGGCTCACAGTTATAAAGTGTAGTTTCTTGCTGAAAGTATGTTTGCATAGGAACATCATAGATTATACAGACATTTGAGTTATTTGCAAATCAGGCACTCACTGGGAGACTAGGAATGTGTCACCCGTTGATAGATACATGGCTGGACCATTGAATGCAAGACAATGGTCTAAGTGAGATTCAAATAATGGAACCCTAATATTTGTCTTCAAGAGCTCATATTCTGGATTGAGAAACAGAAGTAAACACGTAACCAAAAATAAGTTATGAGGAAGCCTCTTATGGGCCAGAATCAAAGGCTTTCAAGTATGCTATGGGAAGAAAGCAAAAGAAGTGTCTATAATATTTGGAAATACCCTGGCTACATCAATTTCTTTCCCCTCTGATGGATACTGTTTCTGTGCATACTTTGAAAAGTAGCTAAGACTATGTTGTTGCTCTTCATGTGTTTATTTTTCTGGTACTGAGAGGAGAAATGTGATGTCTCATACATGGATCTCTGAGAAGAGGGATCTAGAACAAATGACTTATGGTCCACATAGCAGACTGATACTCCTACCTATCCCGTGTGTTTGAAAATACTAGTCTCTCAAAAGGCAGTTGCCATATGGTGATAACATCAATAGTGATAGATCTATTTACATCAAGAACTACTATGTATTTGGGACCAGGCAATGTATAGTTCTCTTGAATCCTCACAATGAAGTAACAGGCAGTAATATTACATCAGTTTTTAGATAAGTAAACTAAGGTTTATAGAGTCAAATGTAATACCAAAGATGATATGATGAATAAATAGGAAACTGAAAATTGAACTTAAATTCGTTTGACTTTAGGCCTGTGTTTTAAATCAGGGAGCAAATCACTCAGAAATCACGTTGAAATGTGTATTTTTATTTATCAGGTATATTACCATTTTTTTGCTAGTATTCCTGAAAATTCTTAGTTTAGGCCTATATGTTCATATAATGCTCGTGTTTTTTTTTTTTTTCCTCCAACAAAAGTGAAGCAAGAGGCAATGTGAATTTAGGGTCCAGAGACTGCACATATCTCACTAGCTCCCAGATAATAGTGATGCTCTTGATCCAGTAGGCAGACTCTAAGCCTTCATCTTGAACTGCCCCTCGGGACCCGGGGCAGCACTTCTCCCCATGTGTATATTGTGCAATCAAATATGGAAAAAAATATCAGGACACAATGAAGCACAGGCTAGCATTTTCCACAGGGTAATTGAAACTTAATTCCAAAATTTAGTCAGACTACCATTTTTCTCAATAAGGAAAGGGACATTTCAGCCATCTTGCTTTTTGTGACTGAGTTATTATACAGGATGAATGAAAACATAACAGTCATATTTTAGCTAAAATTTAAATACAGACTGAGAGACATTGTGAGTTTATCAGAAGTCTTCTGGTTTCTCTCCTTTGTGTGGAATAACATGGGAAGCTTCACCCTTCTTTCTCAGACTGAACAGTGAATTGCTTTTTGAGTGCTCCTGGTAATATTTTTTATCCTGAGGTATTTTTTTCCACACTAAACCTGAACTTATCTTCTTTTCCTTCACCTGCTCATAACACAAGCTAAAGTTCCCACACTTCTCAAAGGGAGGGCAAGGAAGCCCAGATAACTTAGAGTGATTTGCCCAAGGTCACCTCGAGAATGACAGATGAAAGAAGGAAGTAGATACTGGGCTCCCGACTCCTGACTTAGACTCTCATCTCATAACTACTCTGTTTTCTCTGTATCACACGTACACTTTCCAAGGAAACAGAAAGCTGATCAAAGGGATGGAATTAACAGCCTTAAAAATGGGGAAAGGGAGAAGTTATTTTCTAATTACCTTGATTTAGTTTTAATTTGTATTAGCAAGAAGTGTACGGGTTTTCGTCGCCCACTATATCCATATAACACATCCTGTCCCATTCCACTCATTTCCCCTCCAGGTGGATTCCCTCCCTCGCTCACATTTCCTTTCACCACATGGACATTCACTGATCCCATCTAGGATGTCTGCACTGGTTAGTGCCTGGATACCTCAGGGTATAACGGCTCACCAGTCGGTACACGGTAGAGGAGACGCTACCCCTCCCTTCAAAAACCCTTTTGAAGAACAAAGATCAGCATACGGCACTAGCCTACTACTCTGAATTGAAGCCTGGTGCTTAGTTCTCCGTCATGCTATCCTGGCTGGAGTTCAGCTACTCTACAGCTTTTACTACCCACTTCCCCAAGGATAGGAGTGAGAGTTTGCCACCACACTAATCATTACTTAGGGCCAGATTATAAGTCAAGGTTCTATTGGACAGAAGGGCTATTCCAGTTCACTTTACGTGAGCTGGATTCTGGATGACAGTCTGTGGGCCCTGGAGTTCATCAGTCATGAATGGGCGCTGGGCTGCTGCTTGCCAGCTGTGTGGCTAGGAGAACGATGTCACCCTCCTGGGCTTTCTTTCCTTGTCAGTGGACTGGGAAACGATGTTTCCTCACCCCAGAAGCTACCATGCAGCACACGTGAGTGCAAGGCATTCAGAACAATACCTCGCATTTAGTGGGCAACTTACCAAATGTGCGTGACTGTGCTTTCTGTTCACACAATGGTAGTGGCACAGGGGTTCTGCTTGAGAAACAGAAGATCCCAGATCAAAGGATGGACAGATAGACAGATGGACGGATACGACATGGCGTGTTATATCTGTGATTGTGGAGCAGGGTGTCTCCATTCATTTTATGTTGCTGTGACAAAATGCCATGAATAAAGCAACTTAAGAGGGAAAGGGTTTAACTTGCTTTATAGTTGGAGAGCACAGTGGTCTACCGTGCAGGGGGAGACATGGTAGTAGGCAGGGAAGTCGTGGAGACAGTAGCAGGAAGCCGACTAGTCACAGTGCATTCACACGTATGAAACAGAGAGGAAACGGGAAGTAGAGCCAAGTTACTAAAACTCAGGATGGGGTGAAAGATGACACAGCAGATAAAAGTGCTGAGCAGAAATTTGTTGACCTGAGTTTAATTCCTGGAGCCCACAGAAGGCTTCCACATTCACATCTGCACATGGTTCTCTCTCCCTCTCTGCAAATAAAGTGTCTAAAGTAATGTACTTCCTCCAAAAAGTTATACTTTCTAAAGATTCTATAACCTCTGAAAGCATCACCAGCAGTTGACCAATGTTTGAACACATGAGCTCATGGGGAGCATTGCACAACACAACCACCTTATTCATTCACTGGCTCCCTCGGGCTCATGCATGCATCATCTGTCTTTGCTTTCTGACCGTGCATGTGATGTGATCAGCTGCTTACAGCTCCTGCTGCCCTGACGTCCTCACCATGATGGAATGAGTGCATCCAGAATTGCCAAGCCAAATTAAATTGTTTTTCCTTTAACTTGCTTCTGCCTGGGTATTTCATCACAGCAACAGGAAAATAAGCTAAGTCGCTGGTTAAGAAGTCCTTGCAGCCTGTGACACGGGGGGAACTTGGCAAAGGAGACCATGAGCATGCTGAAACTTGCAGGCATGAGACCCCTCAGTTTCCATTTTGCTGCTTTGGGAGGTGGTGGTTTATACAGAGTCTGGGAAAAAAGTTCCTCACCATCAGACTAAACACGTACCTAAGATGGAGCTGGAGACACCAAAGGAGGGATCTGAGTGACGCGGAAAGGCTGAAGCCCCGCTGTGCCCCATGCCAACTAAGGCCATCAGGTTGGTAATGAAAACAAGCTCCACACAGCTTTTCTTCTACTTTTCTTCTCCCAAACATCTACCTTGTGACCACATAGCTGAAAAATAGAAGAAAGAGAATCTGGAAAATGTAGTTCATCACAGTGGATGGATAATACAATGATCAAGATGAGCCAAATCATTTTAGCCCATGTGATAATACAAGAGCCATTTAAATTTTTTTCTTCTGTAATTTAAGTGATGGTGGTGATTGAAAGTTAATTAGTAAGAACAATTTATGGATTAATATTGAGGTATCAAGACCAATAGTCTTCTACCTCAGCTTCTTTTCTAGCTTTCATCCTGTGCAGTTAGTAGTTGCTTCACGAGTCATGAGAGAACCAGGCACTTCCAGCCTCCTGCTCTATCATCTTATACCTACTTCTCATCACCAGGATTAAAACTTCTGTTCTGCTTCTATTCCTTGTACCAGAAGACAAAATCAGAGGAGTTCCATGTGGGAAAAAAGACCCAGATCTCCCACATGTGGGTCTCATTGGACGCACTAGGAAGTGGAAACGTTCTTCTCTTCCAACTCTCGACGTTAACAAATAAGATCCCATATGAGGAGGAAACAGAGAGCAAGAGATAGTAGATAAATATCTGACATTGAATGGCAGAAGATGAAAAGCCAGAAGCAGGAGGATTATCAAAAAGTTACTGTCCTTGCCAGACCTGCAAAAATGACTGACATACCAACGTACCCCTGTGGAATATTGAGGAACTCAAGAGAGATAAGAATATACAGTGGAAACCTTGGGGAATGAAGCTGGATGAGTGAAGGAAATGCCCCTATCAGTGGGGTCATGGAAGGCGAGGTGACCTGGTGCATCCCTGAACCCCCGCAGTAGTAGATGGGTCAGGGCAACCAGAGATCCATAGGAGCAGACAGGCAGGAGGGTGGGCTTGGTGAGAGATGATGGTCGTATCCATGATTGGCTGGTTTGGGTAATTCCCTTCTGTTTTGAAGCTTCTGGAAACTCCTGTGTTAGACTCACAGAAGGATATAGAGACAAAGCCCAGCCTCCAGTATAGCACAGAACTTGTTTCCAAATATGCTTCGTATCAGGAAGCAGGGATAAGTACTCAATATGCATGTAAAAGTAGAAAATTAAAAAAAAAAGAGTAGACAGGCCAGTGGGAACCTGGGGTGCAGGAAGGCGGACTGGTGGGGGGAGGCGGGAGGTAGTGGGATGGATTGAAGAAGAGAGGGGAAGGGCATTGGTGGAGGGAAGCTCAGTATGCTTTGTGAAACTAGAAAAATAAAATAAATAAAAAATTAAACATGTAAAAAAAGTTACTGAGAAAGAAAGAAAGCCTTAATTTTTTTATTGGATCATTTTAGTCTCGGTATAAGAGGCCCAGGATGTAATGTTAGGGAGTATTTAAGCAGAGGGACTTGGTGTAGAATGTTCTTCTTGATTAAGATAAGACTGAGAGATAGAATGGCTGGGCTTCATGATAGGAGAGTACAGTGAGACTTCAGGCTCCACGCAGTACTCCAACGATGCTTCTGTTTAGCTGGGGGATGTGCCCAAAGCAAGGAAGGAGTGCTTCACAGTTGGAATGAACGATGTGCTTAGTGTGAAGCAATTAGATCAGATTTGGATGTGAACATAAGCTGGATAGTAAGTAGAAATGTGATGTAAAGTTAAAGGAATGGGAAAGACAGGTTTTCGGATGTGGTCAAAACCTTAGCTTGTCCTACCTTTGCTGGTGAATGAGCTCAGGCCTCTGAGCTTCAGATTCTTCTGAGCCAACATGGGAAGACTGATGCTCTTATCATCGCGTTGTTCTGAGAACAATTTGGAATCTTATGTAAGATGAGTTTGAGTTGTATCCATGATTGGCTGGTTTGGGTAATTCCCTTCTGTTTTGAAGCTTCTGGAAACTCCTGTGTTAGACTCACAGAAGGATATAGAGACAAAGTCCAGCCTCCAGTATAGCACAGAACTTGTTTCCAAATATGCTTCAGTATCAGTGTTGAGAGTTTGACTGGCTGTTTCTAAACACAGTTCTCACAAATGCAAAATAGGGATAATGGAACTTACATCACAGGTTTTTTGGTAGGTGAACTCTGGCTTTGAGAATTAGGTAAATTTAAACAGAATTTGGCATGCATATGGGGCCCTGAGGATCTGCCACATAGAAGTCCCTGTGAGCTAATAGATAGACATAAAATAAATGGATTATTCAGCTGGAAGCTATTGAGTTTTCTTGATGTGAGACTCTTCCCCTAGGCCTGCTTCTCACCTTGTCATTAATCTTACTGCACGGTCATTTTTTTTAGATCTCCATGACTAACCTCTCCTTGCTGCTGTCATAGCCTGCCATTATCTGGGGTCATGGGCATTTTCCTGTGCAGAACATTCCATGATGCAAGGTGCGCACTGCACTCTACAGTGTCGCAGAAACTGTCAAATCCTGGGAAGAGATCCAAGAGGGAAGAATGAGACCAGAAGAAGGGGCTGAAGATGGCATCCGTGGGTAAGAGAACTCGCTGTGTTAGCACGAGGACCTGGTTTTCAATTCTCAGCACCCACCCACACGCGAGGCACAGCCTCCTCTGTGTCTGTAACTCTGCCTTGGGGGGAATAGAGGCTTCTTTGAGCTAAATTTCTGACGAAATCAGGAGTCTTGGAAACTGAGACCCTGTGTTTTAAATGACACTCAAGGGACTTCTTTCCGCTCCACCTGCTCTTCACTCTGGGCTGTCAGTGTAAATCAGGACTCAGGGGGGTCTGTTGAGGTAACTGGCTGATTCTGGCACCTGGATTTGACAGAAGATTGTCAGAGCCCAGAACGACGTCTCACGTTGAGAGTCTCCTGTCATGAGGTTGATCAGAAAACCATTTCCTCCTGACTAATGGGTAGTTTTCTTTAATCTCCAGAAACCTCTGATCAATTAACTGCTATTTAAGCCAATCAAGGAAATTGAGATATGGGGTTTAATTAGCTTGCTGAAGGTTATGCACAGCATTAGTCAGCAGAGAATCTTAAAGTGGAATGCAGGGTAGAGCTGGTGGATGTGAAGAATGTGGCACAGAGGTGACAGGAAAGATAGGAGTGAGGGCAGGAAGATGGCTTAGCAGTTAGTTCAGATACTCTGGGCCACATAAAGAAGGTGTGGTGGACCGCCTGTGATCTACCACTGGAAAGCAAAGTCTGGGAATCCCTAGAACAAGCTGGCTGGCCAGATGAGCGCTAATGTTGAGCTCTGGGCTTAATTAGAGATCCAAACCCTCAATAATAAGGTGCAAAAGTGATTGAGGATGATTCCCCATATCACCTTTGTGCCTCCACAGGCACACATGCTCAAGTGCACACATGTACACACAAGTACGACCACTCACATGCAACACACACACACACACACACACACACACACACACTAAGAAACCCATGCACACACACATGAAAAAGATCAGAAAAGAAAAATTAGAGCAGGCACTGGGTTGGGGCATGTCTTTGGGAGCTCAGAGGGTCTTCACTGCATATCCTCTGAAGAGGTGACAGGTGTTCTGTGCTGATCAACGTCATTCTTACATCACATATCTATGACTTGCAACTTAGCCCAGAAACTCGTTTCCCTAGTCTTCTTGTTCTGTGCTCCTTTTTTAGCATTACTATCTTAATTATGCTTCCAAAGTCCACTTACCTGAAAAGGACATAGACATAGATTACAAAGTTCAGGCCATATACTCCACCAAACCCCAATGTTCTGGCCAGGGACAATTATTATAGACCAAAGTGGGTTCATCCCAAAATTTATATATTGAAGCACTGAAATTTTGTACCTCAAAAAGTGACTGTATTGGTAGATGAATTCTCTATAAAGGTTATTTCATTAAGGTGAGTTTCGTTAGGATAGGTCTTGACTCTCTATGAATAGTTTCCTTGGAAGATGAGGTGTGTAGGGGACATGGCTGGGAGACACACAGAGAAGGTGACACCTGCAAGCCAAGGAGAGAGAGACTGAGAAGAGGCCATCTTTTGGGCATCTTGATTTCAAGTGTCGAGTCTCCAGAAGTTGAAGATACCAACTTTTGTTGTTTAAGATACCCAGACGATGGTACTGGGCTATGGCAGGACTAGCAAATGGTTGGTGAAATTTCATGAAAGAATAATATATAGTGGATTCTTCTTCATTAGTTTTGGAGTATTTATTTTTCTATTGGCAGAGAGAAATGGAGAAAGAGAGAAATATATATATATATATATATATAGAGAGAGAGAGAGAGAGAGAGAGAACAAGTGTATATGTGACATGATACACCTGTGGAAGTCAGAGAATGAGCTTCCAAAGTCCATACCCTCCTTCCATGATAAGGGCTCTGGGGTTGAAAGGTTGCTATGTCTGTGACTGGGTACTTTTACCAGATAAGCCATCTCTCCTGCAGTTTTTTATTATTTGTGGCTGACGTGTCTATTCACTAGTACCATGTTCACTAGTACCATGTTCTGTCATGAAGACCAGAGCCGCTTCCTGAAATATAAGAACTTGACATTCTGGGGCTTTAGAATGGCAGAGGCCAGTTTTGTGTTTTTTTTTAAATTTTTTTGAGGGGGGAGTTTTAATACATTGCTTCTACTATAATTCTTGTTTTAAATAAAGTTTCCTGACGACCAATTATTGGTCGTGATTTTGGGAAAATTGTCTCATCTATTCTGGCTTCCACCTTTTATCTAAGACATGGAAGGAAGAAAGGAGGTCGGCTTACTAGAAAGTTGTATTGCCTTAGATTAGATGAGTGAATGCATACAAGGTATTTAGATCAGGGGAGTGATAACTCAGCGTGCCTAATCATGGATTGTATGTGTGTGGCATGCTTCCGATGGAGATTGAAAAGGCTCCTCAGTTCCTGCACTGGTCATTCATTGCGTCTTGTTATATAATAGTTCCTGTCTCTCTGTTGCTGTCTGTGCAGTAGCCTCGGTGCATGTTTTCACAGTCACTTAGAAATCTACTGCAAGTCTAACATGCCACAGTAATTACACTGTTTCTTTAAAGAAAATGTACTGTTTCCCTTCCCCCACCACTGCTGGAGTTACTCATTGCAACCTTCTTTTCTGGTCTACAGCTTGTAAGGCACATTCAAACACCAGGTGCTAAATAAAGAGCTACTAGGAGAAATGTTTCTCATCTTAGAGTAGTCATGCTATTCAGAAGCATAATTCTCGAGGTAGGTTTGACTGGGTTGGAAACACACAATTTTTGCATTTAATGCTTTGATGTTTGACATCCCCCATATATGTCCTAGGGCTGGCAATATAGCTCAGCTGGTATGCAAGCAGGAGGAGCTGAGTTTGGATCCTGAACGCCCATGTAAATGCCCTGTGCTGCAGGCAGAGTGGGGGAAGCAGAGACAGATGCATCCTTAGATGTCTTTGACCGCCAAGCAGCACCAATAAGTGAGCTTCAGGAGCAGCGAACAACCCTATCTCAAAAAATAAGGTGGAAAACAATTGAAGAAGACACCCATTATCAACCTCTGAACTCCACACATATACATGCACCTACATTTATATCTACATACATCAACATCAACATATATACATACCACATATACACACATACACAGAGAGATTTCATTTACCTGAGCTTGAATGTTTCCATTTCTTTATATGTGAGAAAGAAAATAAGTAGCAAAATTCATTTGAAATGGCAAATGATGGTTTGTAGGCCCCCTCCTTGCTGGCCAGCTTTTATAATATCTGAAAGTAATCAGCAGGCTGCTAGTAATCTGTACATTACAGTATTAAACATCCTGGCAAGAACTCTCTATTGACGTGATAGTGGCATGGACATTATGGGTGTAGCCAATTGCTTTCTATTGACTTTAAAGTCTGCTCTCCAGAAGAGTACGTATCCCTGGCACTGTTAGAACCTATAGATGGGGAGGCTGTAGATTTAGGTGGAGGGAGCAAACTACTATTGTTTATTAATAAGGATAGAACATCAAAGTACCATCTAAATACTTGATAATTAGATAACATTACGGAGATGTTTTTAGTCCTCCAAACATAACTCTCGTATTACAGTAGGAAATATGCAATACAGGGAGCCATAACTTTCCAAAATACAAAGAAGAGGTGACTTCGGATGTTTGGCTCTAAACAGAACATTTAAACTGCCTACTTTACCCCAGGCTCAGCATACCTCATGGAAGAAGGAGCAGTAAGAATGATAGGTAGAGGGTGGCCAGCCTACTCAAGGCAGGGTTTTGCACTCATAAACTCACTGTAGCTATGCTGCTTCTACAAGAGCGCACAAGATTTGGCCAATCAGCAAATTACTATGCAAGAGGGAAAACCTCCTGGAGAGACTTCTGAGGATATCTGAGGGTGGAGGGAGGGAAGCTACTTTCTTTAGTGGTGTTTCCACAGATACAAAGTCAACGCTCCAGCATGTGACCAGTACAGAAAACCCAGATTAAATTCACTGGGCCACACATTAGAAGAACATAACAGTAGGAGGGAGCTTGATGGGTGAAAGTTTTCACTGAAGAAAGAGGAAGAGATGGGACCGGGTCCATGTATGAAACTCTAATAGAATAAAAACATTGGAACAAGAAGAAAAGAAATGGAAGCTGACAGAGGTAAAGCAATGTGATCAATGTGTCATTAGTTGACCATGTGACATGTTGATTCAAGATTTTTTTGCTTCCAAATTTCATTTCTGTCTGTTCAAAAGGCAACTATTATCTAAAACATTAATAGTATATTTTTAAATATAGTTGCCCAAGTGGCGTAAATAACAAGATACACAAAAAGGAAGCAGAAATTATAAAACTAGAGAAAGATACTTGTTACAAACCAAGAATAGAGCTTGGATAAGAGAGAGAATTACAATGGTCAGGATTTTTTGAGATGGTCTAAGTCTATTCTCAATGCTTAATTGCCATTAGAATAGAGTTAGAACTTTACCTAGTACAATACTGAGTTTGTGATTGAGAAGAGCTTATGAGTTTAATGTGTCCATCGTGGCCAGAGTAACAGCAGTATGAGCAACTCTGATATAGCAAAAGTAGTCAATAGCACTGACTGATGTATATCAAGTGCTTGGCACAGTCTTTGGGAAATAGTGAAGTAAAAGTTCTATGTTCTTTAATTTGAATTACAACCCTATAAAATATTCTTCAGATAAGAAAGCTCACATGACTAATGGCTACATAATTTTCATAAGATATTTATCCAGTGAGTTTTATAGGCAGGGCATAAACCCAGATCTTTTGATTTCCCCGTATGCATTCTTAAAATCTTTGCTCAATGACTCCTGGGAAGGTGGCCATCTTCTACCATGAAGCAATGCAGAGCAAGTGTGTCCACGCATACTCCAGTAAGATTTTTTCTAGAATAGTTATGTAGTAGTGTAGCCAATGAAGGCATAATCCTTCCTTGGGATTCACAAGACAGTCATTGCACTTAAACTCACCTTGGGGACTATAACAATTCTGCAGTTTCATTGATTATTTGATTTTATTCTTTCTATCCTAATGCGTATGTGTGCGTTGGGGAGTTAGCACATTTGTGCACATATGTAGGTTCCCATGTAGGTGTACATAGGTGGGTTGGGTGCACATGCAAATGGAGGCCAGAGGTTGTTACCCGGAATCTTCTGACTCTGTCTTCAAAGGCTAGAATTACAGTGGCATTTTATGTGGAATCTGGGGCTCCAAGCTCTGATCCTATAGTGTACAGCAAGTTCCTAAACTCTGATCCACTTCACCAGTTTCCAACGTGATTTATTCTAAACAAGCTCACATAAAAATAGGTCTGCATATAGACATTTCATGGTTATTTAAGTCTTCTCTTGAATTTTTAAAAATGAATACATCCCACAATATAAGTTCCACATGATAAAATACAACTATTTGAAATGTAGTGTCAGGGTGAACACACATGCACGGGTTCCCCACAGTCTTGACAAAGCACATTCCAGCATCCAGACCTTTCCTGACACTTGCATCACACATCACACTCAGACCACGCCTACTCTGCTTCTATAGATCATGGTTCATTGCTGGACAACATTCCATCATATGGTAACCCAGTATTTGCTGTAAGTTTCCTGATTGCTGGACATAAAGTGGTTTAGGATTCTCTCTATGACAATTTAAAACCCAATGAAAGCATTCTGCTACCATTGCTGATAATTTCTGTAGAATAAATACACTGGCATAGGACTCTTGATCAAAGTGCATGAACTTCTGTAAGGATTTTTTGATTCTAGAATCATCTTTAGTGCTTAGATCAGTTGCAGAGGTACCATGTTCTTTTATGCCCTCCTCTCAGTTTCTCCCTTTGAGAACATCTTACATTCATATTATTAATATGCCACTATAGTATACTTTTCAAAACTAAAAGTCAATCTTAGTGTAATTGACTCTATGCTGTAATTCAGTCACCAGTGCTTTTCCCCATGTCTGCTTTGAATCCAATCGAGGAAATCAAATCACATTCAATTATCCTATTTCCTAATCCTTGTTACTTGCTGAGAGTGTCTCTGACCTTCGTTGCCTTTCATGACTGAGAGCTGTAAGGTTCAGGTGTGTCACAGGGCACAATTTGGATGGGTTTGTGTCACATCACATTTGTAAACTCTGGGAAAGAATACTTCATGCAAGTGATGTCTCCTCCCCTCACCTTTCATCTTGGTTATTCCTTCACGGTGACATCCCTCCTATATCAGCCTTGTTTACAATATCAAAGGACTATTGACAGACTTCACCTTGATCAATCTCTCCTGTGAACGCTCCATGTTTTCATGAACACTAGATCTTATAGGCTTCTTTCCTTCTTCCTTCTCACTTACCTTTGCTTTTTTTCTAACTTTTTTTTGTTCTTTCCTTTGTCCCTCCTTTCTCTCTAGGCTTCTATTGTTTCCTAAGAGACAATCCTAGGCGAAGGATTCTGGGATAAGGAAGGATCATGCTGCAAACTTGTTTGTAGAATTCCATAACACTGCAAAGTTCCACGTATGCATGATTTCAAGAGAGTCTCCGAGTTCCCACAGAAGAATATATGTCATTGGCTGTGCTTCAAAGTAAGAAGCACTGAGTTACCTAAGATTACCCATTCAGTGCATGGCATCACATTACAAATTCCCCAGCCTCCATCCCCTCTTCAACACCCTCCCCCATTTCCCCAATCTTTTCTCACTCAACCCTACCACATTATCTCTGGATTCTCCTGCCCATATCTCTGAAAACACAATTGGCACCTCTTTTTCCCTGAAAAATTATCATTAATGAGCCTTCTAGAATCAAAGTTACACATTGAAACAAAGTTGGAAATTGCATTTTCTTCTCAGCAAAGATAAATGGAAGGAAAGGAAAAAGGATGCTCTGTGATCACAAGAACTCACACTCTAAATTCTGGGAGTCTGAAGCTTAACTGCAGGATGAGTGAGAAATGCTCAAACCAGTGTGGTCCTCATCCGAGGCGCTCAGCATATTAAGCATGTCACATAATTAGCCACCTGACAGGAGCTCAGAGGCCGGCAGACCTGAACCACATCCCCCCTGAAAGCACAGCCCCCTGACCCTTCAAAGGAGAGCTGCGTGTGAGTCTTGGAAGCTGACCGCTTCTTCTGGACCTGCTTATGGTGACTGCCTTTGTGATGAAGACACATGTGAGAAGATGCTAATGGGAGAGGCAGAGAGGAGTGGCAGAGAGAGCAGAAGAGACCGCATAGTAGGGCAGCAGATAACACTCAGTGGGCCTGCAGAGAGCAATCAGTGGGGCTTCAGAGAGAGCTCAGCTGGGTGCCAGAGAGCGCTGAGGTCTGGTGTTAGAAGTGGATAGTTCTGGGTACCCATTTCCACTCCCAGGAACCTATCTGGGACTACAGACTCTTCCAACCCACCATTCCCCATGGTGTCATGTAAGCCCACTAAACCAGTTACTACCAAAGATAGCATACAGCAGGCCTGTTCTGTCATAGGAGAAACAGTTGGCTGTGACTAGGAACAAACATTTGTGAGACACTTTCATAAAAGACTGCCAAGTAGGAACACACGGGGGGGGGAGACAAATTTGTTCTTATACTTACTATCCTTTGCAGAGTAGGGATGGGAAGCAACAATGAGCACTCATTCCAGATTTTCTGTCTGTATAAACTGCATTGCTATCATATCCCTCATCTTCAACTGATAAACACACTATATTTAAGTAAGGAAAATGGCATACAAGGAAGATTTGAATGAATACCTTCGAATTGTATACAACCCATACTCTTTTTTTTTTTTTTTTGCTGCTCCAAAATGACATTTCATTTAGTTTCTTAATGTCTTGAAAATATGGAAGAAATCTATTTGCCCAGCACTGTAAAAAAAAAAAGCTTTCTGTCTCTGGCCAGGGGGTGACATACAGTGCCCATCACGATGGGGTGAAGGGCATTGCAGGAGCAACAAAACTGCAAAAGAAAATCAACAAACCACTATTCAGAACTTCAGAGACTCTATACCAACCACCTAGAACTAGGCCAGCTTAATCTCTCCCCATCCTGAAGCTCAGGGACACTTGTGGAAGAGGGGGCGGTAAGAGTGGAAGAGCACAAGGATGGGAGGAGCAATGATTTGCAAGATACTCCACACAAGTTAGGGCCGAAGCAATCATACTTGGACATTGCATGCCCGGCGCAATGTCCAACACACTATTGACCCCACAAAGTCTAGCATCTGCTAAAGGCACCAAGATCCTTGGAGGCAAGGGATTGACAGCCACAGTAGTGTTCCTATGCTTAAGGGGAACACAGGAAAGGGTTCAGGGAAATGCCACTGGGTCCTTGTACGTCATCGGAGAGGAGGTCCCAGAGGAGAGTCAGGCATGCACAAGAAAGGACTCTGGGAATCGGGGTGGGAGGCACGGGGGAATGGGGCAGGAGGGGTGAGGGGAGGGAGAGCAGGGGGTTCGGGGGGAGGAGGAGGGAGGGAGGGAACTGGTGTACCTATTAACTTTGTATGAGCTGAAATAATAATAAAAAATGTATAAAAAAGTGTGTGTTGAAATATCCTCATAATTAATGAAACATACCATGAAGAAACACTGTGGCTTACTCCCTCCTCTTCAGAAGTCACGCTGCATCCATGCAAAATATTGTGTCTTTGAACTACTATCCCTGTGATAAAATTATATATAAGGTTATTAATTAATTAATTAATTAATTAATTAATTAATTGTGTTTGTGTGTGTGTGTGAGAGAGAGAAACAGAGACAGGGAGAGAGACACAGTATCAGAAGAAACTGTGTGTCCCTAGTGGAGGGCCAAGGGTGACGTCAGGAATCACCCTGAATTGCTCCGACCTCCATTTTGCTTCACCAACCCACAGTCTTAACTATCTTCTTGCTTTTATCCGTTGTTGGGGAGCCATTGACCCCTACTCTTGTCTGTATCATTGGTCTGCCTTGAGCATTGGACCTTCCTCCTCTGGCCTCATCCTGTCCTTTGCGCCTTTGCTCCCTTCCTCTCTTCTGGAACCTTCAGCATAGAGACACTGTAATTCAGACCAACTGGAAATCATTTCCTCTTGGAGTCAAGTCTTCCTTACAGCTATCATATTCTTGTTTTCTCTCTGGGAAAGCTTCTCATTAGGCCCAAGAGCTTACCTTGAAACGATTCCCAAGGCTGACAGATGGAGACACACTGAGAATTAAGCAGAGAACCCAAATGTACTGCACTGAGACACTGCAGACTAAAAATGTACTTGTGATGTGCTGATTGTGACGATTCTTCCTGTTCAAAGGGATGGGAATAAAGGAATTCTGCCTCCCAACTGCTCCTTTGAAAGCAAAACAAACATCAAAAGGAGAGAAAAGAAAATCAACTTCTCGTGTGTACATTGTGATGAATTGTACAAAAGACATATGATTAAAATTTAATTAAGCACTTACTTGGCTTTTACCATATGAGTTTGTGTTTGAACAAAACATGGTAGCTTTTAAGACCAAAAATTCTTCAGAGAAACATTGGAATTAAAGGTGGAAATGACTATTAGAAAATTAGAAAATGACTATTTGCAAAATAAAATGAAATTGTGACGTAAGATGAAATCACTAAACAAAAAGCTTATGGAAAACTTCAGACAGAAGGAAGCATCACATAGCACCTGCTCGTAGGCACTGATTTTCATATTTCTTGCATTGAAGTCTTCACACACAAGTACTGTAAATAGAACAAAACTCAAAAAGAGATATTCTTGCCCAAGAATTAAAACTGAGAATTGGGAAAAGTAAAACCAGTTAAATATCACTACAATAAGCAAATATATTTAATGCTCATTTTGAAAAAAAACAGGAATTTTATGAGTTAAAAGAGTTTACTAACAAACTTCCACTGTGGGGAAAGAAGGGTATAAACTGGAATGTGCCAATGAAACAGAAATTTCATTACTTTAAAAATATGTATATATTAAAGGGTGGCTGGATATTATATACATTATGAACTTTATTTTCAGAGGACTATACAATAATAACCATAAAGGATATGGTTAACAACAAAATGCATGAATATATGCTACTTTCTAAATTTTTAAAAAAAATGAACATAGAAAATATTATAAAGATAAGCAAAGAATTTTGATTATGTCTTGGGTATTTATTAAAATAAGGAATTAGTTTTAATTCCATTAGGTGTTAAAATGCTATTATGTTCATGTTTATTAGAATATAAACATGAAATATAAACATGAAATAAAGATCTTGGACTTGCTTTATCAAAGCAATAGAATATAGCAAAATTCCAGTTACTCCAGCATGCAAAACTGCTGATAATTGTTGAATTTAGGTAGCAAGAATGTAGACTTATCAGGCAACTCAGGTGACTTTCATATTTGTTAGGCCTTTTGTAATAAGTTTTACTCTATTTCATTTTTTACAGGATGATGGGCATTGAGAGATTGCTACACACCACATCAATGAATTCACACAGCAGAGTTAAGATATAAAAGCAATGTTGAGGCCACACTTCAGGCCATAAAATTCAGGAATCTAACATAGTGTGATGGTTGGTATGAATCGCCAAGATGTGCAGGATACCCAAGATGTGACACCCGGAGCTAGCCTGCGACACATGGGGGGGGGGATTCTCTAGATGAAGGATAGTCTCTGCTTGCACACCAAAGATTACCTTCGTTACATTAACTGATACAGCAAGACCCATCATTAAGTATAGGTGGACCGCTATCTGGGCAGGGGATTCTAGACTGCAGAAGAAAGTGGGCTGAGCTGCAGCAAGTGTGACTGCACTCCGCTCATGACTGTGCACACAGTGTGACCAGCTGCCTCAAGTGTCTGCTGCTGTCAGCTACAGCAAGGGAAGCCGGGAACCTGGAACTGGAATCTGAAAAGAACCCTTGTGACTTTTGTCAGAGTATTTTACCATAGACAAGAGGAGGAGAAGCTAAAGTCTATTGTAAGTAGAGGAGCCAAGATTTAAGCACACACAGTTCAATCCAATCCAGAGTCCAAGAAGTACTGCACCTTGGATATTAATTTATCTGCTGTCTGTCTCCACTCCACTGTGAAGTCCAGGAAGCCAGCCAAAGCCCCAGCTTCTAACATGCACTTAGTGTACAACAATATTTAGTGAATACATTTAAGGATGATTCTTCTTTGGCTCTGCCATTAGCTAACATGGAGCCTTAGGCATATATTTAAAACTTCTTACCCTCAAGAATTTAATAGATATGAAATTTTTTGGTAATTGTTAAACTCATCAATATTTTTATGAGCTGTTCACCTTAGAAGTCCATCTGGAGTCTAATCCTTGGCTATTGAATGAAGGCGACAGATCTACTTGAAGATATATTGAGAACACTAAGCACATAACCCAGGGTACATTAAATCATTCATGAACTTCCAGAGATGTCATTATATAATGCCCATGTCCCAGAAGCTTTGGCAAGTGGCAATGACATCTCTTTTTTTCTGTTAAATATTTAATTAATTAATTGATTAATTAATTAATTTTTAAACTTTTTAAATTATTATTATTTCTGCTCATACAAATTTAACAGGCACACCGGTCCCCTTCCTCCCTACAACTCCCCCAGCTCCCCCCGCTCCCCCTCTCACCTCTTCCCCTCCCTTCCCATCCTCCAGTGCCTCCCTGCTCCCCCTCCCCCGCAATCCCGGGAGCATCCTTTAATGTGCATGCCAAACTCTCCTCTGGGTCCTCCTCTCCGATGAGGTACAAGAACCCAGGGGCATTTCCCAGAATCCTTTCCTGTGTTCCCCTTAAGCTTAGGAACACTACTGTGACTGTCAGTCCCTAGCCTCCAAGGATCCTAGTGCCTTTAGTCCATGCTAGACTTTGTGGGGTCAATAATGTGTTGGACATAGCGCAGGTCATGCAAAGTCCTATTATGATTGCTTCGGCCCTAACTTGTGTGGAGTATCTTGCATATCATTACTCTTCCCATCCTTGTGCTCTTACAATCTTATTGCCCTCTCTTTCATAAATGTCCCTGAGCTTCAGGATGGGGAGAGATTAGGCTGGCCCAGTTCCAGGTGGTTGATATAGAGTCTCTGATGTTCTGAATTATGGTTTGTTGATTTTTTTTTTCGTTTTGCTGCTCCTACAATGCCCTTGGCTCCATCCTGATGGGTATTGGATGTCACCCCCTGGCCAGAGATAAAAACCTGTTATAAGAGTATATTCAGAGATAGATGGAATAAAATTAGGAGACTGTGGTGAGAGAGGGGTCAATCATCCATTTGCAAAATGGTTACTTTCTATCAGGCAGCCTATATGCCCTCCCTTTCTTGTGAGATTATACCCCATCAGTTGCAAATGATCAGGAAGGAAAGTCTGTGAACTTAACCAGATGCCTAATTACTTACTTGCAGTCCTTGATGGTGTCCTCTGCTGTAACATGGTCCCTCTCTCCTTGTTTCTGGTGGGGCCCTCCTTCCCCATCCCTCCTGTTTATAATCTTTACAATTACTGTAGGTATTACAGAGATTTGTCTTTGAGTGTCTCTAAGTGGGTTTGGTACTAGGATCCACCTATTAGAGAGTACATACGGCACTTACTTTTCCGTGTTTGGGATACTTCATTCAGTATAATTGTTTCTAATTCCATCCATTTCCCAGCAAATTCCAGTAATTCATCCTTTTTGATAGCTGAGTAGTATTCCATTGTATAGATGTACCACAGTTTCCTTATCCACTCATCAACTGTTGGACATTTGGGTTGATTCCATGACTTTGCTATTGTAAACAGTGTTGCTATGAACATGGTTGTGCTTATGCTATCAAGGTGAATTTTTGCTGTATGGGGGGTTATTCCCAAAAGTGCAATCGCAGGGTCATATGGCATTTCAATCTTTAACTTCTTTAAGAATCGCCAGAAGGGTCGCCAGAGTGGTTTTATGAGCCTGCATTCCCACCAGCAATGTAGGAGAGTTCCCCACTCTCCACATCTTCTCAAGCACTTGGTGTTGTTTGTATTGTGGATTTTTGCCATCCTGACAGGGGTGAGATGATATCTCAGGGAAGTTTTCATTTGCATTTCCCTGATGGCTAAGGATGTGGAGCATTGTTTAAGACATTTTAATTTCGTCCTTGGTAAAGTTTCTTTTAAGTTCCAAGGCCTATTTTTAATTGGCCCATTTGTTTCCTTGGTGTTTAGTTTTCTAAGTTCTTTGTACACTCTGGATAATAGAGCTCTATCAGATTTGTGGTTTGTGAAGATTTTCTCGATTCTGTGGGTTGCCTTTATGCTCAAGTTAAAATCTCTTTATCTGAACAGAAGCTCTTTAATTTCACAAGATCCCATCTGTTGAGAGTTGGTTGTAGTGACTGTGCGATCAGATGTCTGTTTAGGAACTGTTGGCCTAGCCCACTCAGCTCTAGGGAGTTCCCTACCCTTTCAACTATGGTTTTTATAGTCTCTGGCCTTATATCAAAGTCCTTGATCCATTTGGAATTAATTCTTGTACATGGTGACATGTATGGGTCCAGTTTTCATCTTCTGCATGTGGATATCCAGTTTTGCCAGCACCATTTGTTGAAGATGCTGTTCTTTTTCCACTGGAATTTTTGGGCCCCTTTGTCAAAGATCAAATGGCTGTAGTTGTGTGGCTTATATCTGGGTCTTCAACCCTTATCCATTGATCTGTGTGTCTATTTTGGAGCCAATACCAGGCTGTTTTTACAACTATGGATTTGTAGTATAAAGGTTTGGTATGGTGATACCTCCAGTCGTGTTTTTGTTACTCAGGATTGTTTTTGCTATCCTGGGTCTTTTGTGCCTCCATATGAATTTTGAGATTGTTTGGTCAACTTCTTTAAAGAATTGTTTTGGGATTTTAATTGGTATAGCATTTTATCTGTATATTGTCTTTGGTAGGATGGTCATTTTTACGATGTTGATTCTGCCAATCCAGGAACATGGGAGGTTTTTCCACCTTCTGGTGTCTTCTGCAAATTCTTTCTTTAGGGTTTTAAAGTTTTCATTGTAAAGGTCTCTTACCTCCTTAGTTAGGTTTATACCAAGGTATTTCATTTTCTTAGGGGCTATAGTAAATGGGATTGTTTCTCTCAGGGCTTTTTCACTTCTTTCATTCTGGGCATATAGGAAGGCCACTGATTTTTGCACATTTATTTTGTATCCTGCCACCCTGCTGAACTTCTCAATTAGTTCCAGGAGCTTCCTGGTAGAGTTTTTGGGATCACTCAGGTATAAAATCATGTCATCCGCAAATAGGGATAGCATGACTTCTTCCTTGCCGATTTGAATCCCTCTTATGTCCCTTTCTTGTCTTATGGCTTCAGCTAAGACTTCAAGTACAATATTGAATAGAAGTGGTGAGAGTGGACAGCCTTGTCTAGTTCCTAATCAAAGTAGGAATGCTTCAAGTTTTTCCCCATTGAGTATAATCCTTGCTGTGGGCTTGTTGTATACATTTTTTATTATATTGATAAAGGTTCCTTCCATTCCAACCTTCTCTAGGGTTTTGATCATAAAGGGCTGTTGGATCTTTTCAAAAGCTTTTTTTGCATCTATCGAGAGTATCATGTGGTCTTGAACTTTGGACTGGTTTATATGGTGAATTACATTTATTAATTTGAGTATGTTGAACCAACCTTGTGTGCCGGGGATGAAGCCTACTTGGTCCCTGTGAATGATCTTTTTGATATGTTTTTGAATCCGATTTGCTAAGACTTTGTTGAGAATCTTTGCATCTGTGTTCATCAGAGAGATTGGACTATAGTTTTCTTTTTTAAGTGTATCTTTATTAGGTTTTGGGATTAAGACGATATTAACTTCATAGAAGGAATTTGGTAGTGTTCCTTCCTTTGCTATTTGGTTGAACAGTTTAAGGAGTATTGATGTTATTAGCTCCTTAAATGTCTGGTAGAACTCTGTGCTGAATCCATCTGGTCCAGGACATTTTTTTGGTGGGAAGATTTGAGATTACTTCCTCAGTTTCCTCATATGTTATAGGACTATTTAAATAATTCACAACTTCCTGATTCAATTTAGGTAAGTTGTGTTTACTTAGGAATTCATCCATCTCTTTTGTGTTGACAAATTTCACCGAGTATAAGTTTTTGAAATATGACGTTATAATTCTCTGGATTTCTTGAGTATCAGTAGTGATACCTCTATTTTCATTTCTAATTTTGTTAATTTGCGCTTTCTCTCTCTTGCTTTTGGTTAATTTAGCTAAGAGTGTATCAATCATTGATTTTTTTTTCAAAGAATCAGTTTTTTGACTGGTTGATTTTCTGTATCATTTCCCTAATCTCGATTTCGGATATTTCTCCCCTTATTTTGCTAATCTCCTCCCTTCTACTGCTTTTGGGATCAGATTGCTCTAATGTCTCTAAAGCTTTAAGCTGCATTGTTAAGTTATTTATTCCTGATGTTTCCATTTTTTGATGTAGGCATTAAGAGCTATGAACTTACTTCTTAGGACAGCTTTCATTGTGTCCCAGAGATTTGGTAAGTTGTATTTTCATTATCGTTCACTTTCAGGAAATCTTGAATTTCCTTTGTAATTTCTTCCTTCAGCATCATAGTGTTAAGTTTCCAGGAGTTCATGTGTTTTCTGTTGCTTGTTGTGTTGTGGATGCCAAGCTTTAGGCCTTGGTGGTCTGATAAGATACAGGCTAGAATTTCAACTTTCCTATATATGTGGAGATTTGTTTTGTGGCCCAATATGTGATCTATTTTGGAGAAAGTTCCATGTGCTGCTGAGAAAAATGTGTATTCTTTGGCGTGTGGATGAAAAGTCAGATAGAGATCTGTAAGGTCCATTTCAGTAAGGGTTTGATTAAGCTCCAAAGTGTCTCTGTTAAATTTTTTACCTGTTGATCTATCCAATGTTGAAAGGGTGGTGTTGAAATCCCCATGAATTATCGTTTTGGGATTGATTTCTCGCTTTAGATGTTGTAGGATTTGCTTAATGAATGTGGGGGGGGCCATATTAGGTGCATATATATTCAATATTGTGAAGTTTTCCTGATGAATTGTACCTGTGACTAAAATGTAGTATCCATCTGTGTCTCTTATGATTTTTTTTGGCTTGAAATCCACTTTGTCCAATAGTATAATGGCTACCCATGCTTGTTTTCTGGTTTCATTAGCTTGCAGAACTTTGGACCAGCCTTTTATTTTTAGGATGTGCCTATCTTTTGTGGTGAGATGGGTTTCCTGCAGGCAGCAGATTGACGGATTGTGATTTTTAATCCAAGTCTGTAATCTGTGTCTCTTGAGCGGTGAGTTAATTCCATTAACATTTAATGTTATACTGGGGAAACTATTTTTAATTCTGGACATTTATTATGTTTAGTGGCTTTTTTAAGTGTATTGCTTCACTTTTAGGTTTTGGTGGTATTATACTTCCCTTCTGTTCTCCTGGATATGCCTGTTTTTTTCTTCAAGCTTGAGTATCATTTCTAGCATTTTTTGAAGGTCTGGTTTGATGGACATGTATCCCTTCAAGTTGTCTTGTGGTGGAAAATTTTTCTTTCTCCCTAGATCATGACAGATAGTTTTGCGGAGTATATCAGCCTGGGTTGACATTTCTGCTCATTTAATACATGAAGTATGTCTCTCCAAGCTCTTCTTGCTTTTACTGTTTCCATTGAGAGGTCATTTATTATTTTAATAGGTTTACCTTTAAAAATGACTTTTTTTTTCCCTTGAAACTCTCAGCACCATTTCTTTATCTTGAATGTGGAGTGTTTTAACTATTATTTACCGTGGCGAGTTTCTATTTTGGTCATATCTGTTTGGGGTGCGGAATGCCTCTTGTATATGGATGGGCCTCTCTTTTTTTAGATGAGGAAAGTTTTCCTTGATGATAATTTGAAAAATTTCCTCAGGTGTAGTATTTTATGATTTTTGCTCTGGTATTCCATGAATACGCATGTTAGGCTTTTTCAGGGTGTCCCATAACTCTTGAATATTTCTCTCAAGTATCTTTTTGACTTTAGCAACCTCTTCCATTGAGCTGATTAATTCTCTACTTTGTCTTCAAGATCTGAAATTCTATTTTCTACTTTGTTAGTTCTGCTGATAAGACTCTCTGTTGAGTTCTGTGTTGAAGATAACTTGTCTTTTTGTTCAGTTTTAAACTCTGCTTGAGTCTGGTTTAACTGCTGTATGCCTGTTTTTGTTTCTTGAACTGTTTTTCTCAACTCCTCCAAGTGTCTGTTGTGTTCCTCTTCATAGTGATTGATGCAGTTATTTAATTCCTCCCAGATTTTCTCTTTCATAGTATTGAACATGGTAATGATCATGTTTTGAAAGTCGTTATTCTGAGTCAGGCTTTCTTAGCTATTTTCTGTGGGTTTGTTCTGTTTGGAGTCTATCATTATGGGATTAATTCCTTCAGTGGGAAATTTGTTTTCTTGGGTGTTGTTTCTCATGGATTTGCGCTTTGACTTGGGCATTGTTGTTTTAACTCTTAGGACCTTCTTTCAATTTCTGTGTGTTTTTCACTGAACTGAATTGTTTGTCCTGGGTTTTTGGGGTTGGGTGGGGGCGGAGCTTACGTAGGTCGCTGTAAGTCCTGCTGGACTGCACATGTCCTGGGCTGGTGGGGAAAGGGGCAATGATATCTCTTTACCATGATATGCAAGTCACTTTCCAGGTGTTTGGAAGTCTCTGTGGATTTTCCCTGAAGCCTGGGCTTTGTTCCTTTTATTACCTGTCATTCTCACAGTCTCACAATGGAGAATCAATGTGCCCAGGTGACCTACCCACATAATGAATGGATACTAATATCTCAGTGTATGGTGTGAGGACGCAGGTCACACACGTATAGAACACTCAGTCCATGGGTTAATGAAATATGAGTCAAGTGTCTGCAGCAATTAACCCCAGATGTAAGAATTACACATGCGTGCGTGCACACATCCTTCTACACAAGCCACTTCATAAAGCAGTTCTCAAATGCCACGAAGTGAACCTTCTAGACACTCATAAATATTAATTGACAATAAAGGGGAGTCTTTGCAAAAGTTATCAACAGCATTATGTAGTGCTGGCTGATTCTCTGAGAGCTTCAGCAACGCTCTTCACTTAGAATAATAATCGTGGGAAGACAAACCAAATAAAAGACTTTAAGGTAACTTCTAAACAGAGCCGCATGTAATGAGCTTTATTACCATGAATGTGCGCATTGGAGGCAGCACAGTGACCTGTGGCTGGCCGAGCGCTCTTTCTGTAGCAAGTGGGTGATGCAGTGTCATTGGTTGTTCTAGAATCAGATGCTGGTGAGAGGGGACAGTGGCTTATTACAGAAAACAGCGCTGGCTTTGAAGGTGCTCGGGTCTGTATTAAACTGAGATGACACACATCAGTCACGTGACCATGGGCAAGCCACCTGAACCCTGTTCCTATAGAATTAAAAACAAACAAACAAACAAACAGGGTTGGTAAAGTCAGAGGTGTGGGGACAAAGAAATCCCGTGCTGGGTTTGCTGGTAGCCTGAAGAATGATGTTCTATGAAATCCATCCCCACACACCACATTACAAAGTCATTGTTTCCCATTCAGCCTTTCACTCCAAGTCTGGTCCTGATGCTTTAAATTTTATTTTTGTTCTGATATCAGTCACAAATCACAAAATTCATCAGTTCAGGGGGTTCACCTTAATGTGCTTTAGCATATTCACAGTTTTGTGTGTAAGTTATCATTAGCTCTAGATCTCGTTCATGATCCCCAAACAAATGCCATGCCCATTATCAACAACCCCTGATCTGTCTCCCCCCAATCCCTGGACACGAAGAACTTACATATCGAGGCATATTTTTGCCTATTCTGAAGTTTTTGCCTAAGTGGAGTTATGCAATGTTTCCTTTTGTGTCTGACTGCTTTCGCTAAGAGGGTATTTCAAATTCATCCATGTTGCAAGATGTGTCAGAAGCTCATTCCTTTTGTAATGGCCAAGTAACACTGCACTCTGAAAGTATTCCATATTTTATTTGTCTATCAGCCAATGGGCATCTGGGTTTTTCCTACTTTTTGGATGTCATAAATAATGCCTTTATCATGAGTAGTCATAACACATCGATGACACATGGTTTCATTTATCTTGCCTCCTATGAGGATCTACATATCTTCATTCCTGGGAATCATGAATAACTTATAGTTTATAGCACATGAGGACCGGGTTTGTTGGTAGAATTAAGTTTGATAGTTGGCTGATCTTATTAGAGGGAGATTTTGCTGGATTAGCACGGTGTGCCCTTATAGTTAGGGTCCTTCGAAATGTCGTTAAGAGGCAGAGTCTGAGGGTCAGAGGACAATGGGAATGTGTAAATATGTTCAAAGACACCAGCATGGCTGCATTGGCAGGCAGAGCCAATGATCCATGAGGCCAGGAGGAACCAGCCTCTTCTAACAGGAAGAGAGTCTGTCAGTCAAGGAAGAAGCAAGCACAGCAGCTTCTTCCTCAAACCTCTGAGGAAAAGCAGCCTTGCTTGCAGATTCCATTTGATCCCAGAGAGACCAGGGTTGGACTTTTAATCCCCCAGAGCTACAGTTCAGCAGCTGTGTGTTAGTTTAAGTCACCGCATTTCAGGGGCTGGGTCAGTGTCTTAGTGGCACCAACGGGTAAATCACTTAGTAAGCTGTGGTTTTCAAGGATGGTGGTATTTCCTGCTGTTTGCCTCAGGAGCTATGCAGAACAAGCCGACTCACCTGAAACCGGCAAGTTCTGGGAAAGGAGCTTTTCTGAGACACATCAGATAGTTCCCGTTCTCTAGAGAGGGTCACAGGAGGGTCACAGCTGTTCTGCCCACCTGTGGTTTGTAAGCAGGTGGCTGCTATCACGGAGAGATGCTGGCTCCGTGGGTGGTTGCAGAAGGAAGGATGTAGGGGTGGCATTGGGGCACAAGGCTGTTGGTTTCTCTAAGATGGGCAAGGTGTTCAGGTAACTGCCCTTCACACAAAATCACCAGAGCGAGGTTTGGGCAGCTTCGCCTGTGCTGCGGCTGCCTTTTAGCTTGCGGGTTCTCAGAGGGCGGCCCCCCTCCACTCTGGAGGCAGAGCTGCAGGATTGCACCCTGCCCAGCCAGCTAGATAAGACTGGTCTCTAGCTGTCCCCTTCCCAATTCCCTTTGCTCAGGCTGTGGCTCCGGTGTCAGCCACACCGCTCAATCTCTTTGTTCCTCTAGAGCGTGTGTGTTCATGCTACTTCCTTATGTACAAGCACAGTGAATTTCCTTTGTGGTCACACCTGAGGATGAGGAGGGAGAATGCACTTTTTTAAAAAGTCCTAGTTATCTATGTGTGTGCATGTGTGTGTGTATGGGGGAGGGGGACAGATGAACATGTGCCCTGATACACACGTGGAAGTTAGAAGACAACTTTTCAAAAGTTGATTCTCTCCTTCTACTACGTGGGCTTCAGGGATTGAACTCAGGTCTCTTTGAGCTTCTTTGTCTGCCCAGTCATACAACATCTATCTGTTTAGGAGCAGATCCCTGGCCGGTAGCTCGATTCATGTCTAAAGGACCCCAGGAAAGTATTCTCTGGCAGTCAAGCTCCACATTTGTTTAGCAGCTACATGCAATTGTCATATTCTTTCCTGCTCAGCAGGACAATGTTTGGCCAGAAAAACAAGTTCTCCTTCTACATCTGCTAACTTCCATCTTTATAGACCTGTTGTTCTAATTCTCAAGAACTGATAAAACACTAGCAATAAAGATAGTCATATTGGGGCTAGGGAATTAGCTAGGTGAAAGAGTATTTGTCTTGCAGGAACAAAGTCTGCCTCTCCCACTTGTATCATACACACACACACACACACACACACACACACACGGTAGCTATTTGCACGATTTCTTTGGAAATGCCAAATATCATTCACTGCAATGTGAGGCAGGCAAGTGAAGAGAAAGTTTATCAACTTAGGACTTCCTCCCTACATTGAGCTAGCCACTTCCTTCTCCAGACAATGCAATGGGTCTCTTTGTCTTAGCAACCTCTTTGTCACTCCCTTTCGGTGGTGATCAAACCATTCTGAAACCTAAACTAAATCTAAAGGAAATGGGCTGACGTAACTTGAACTGGTTTTAAGTGCATGTGCAGTAAGCCAAACTGTGTTTGCACAATGAACTTCTAGAGAGAATTCTCTATTTACCTTCTTATGTTTGTGCTTGATTGAGCATGCATATGATTAATATCAGATGCATCATGAGAAATGACATGCACAGGGAATCAAAGCCTTGTATACAGCCCCAGTCTGTCAACCAAAACAGAACATTATCCACACCTTACCCATAGCCACAGCTCCTCCCCCTACTGGATGGCCCAATAAGGAGGCTTCACACAGCAACCACAGCTCCTGAGTGATGTCGCTCGCCGTCTGTGCGCCATCACTGCGAGCGAGTCTCACCTAGCACTTTTGCTTTAGTTTGGAATAAAACACTCTGTTGCTTTGTTGTCTTGTGCATTGCTCAGTCCTGTGAACAAGACGCAACAACCCGTAAGGACATCTGGACCGTCACCACCAGCGACAGCAGTGTCTCAGTTACCGAGTTTTCTCAGCTTGCACAAATCTACGCACCTCACTAACCATGGTGTGGGACTTGTTTTTGTTCTGAGGAATATTATTAAACAAAAAGCAAGGGGGAATTTTTGTGATATTTGGAGGCAACCTTCACAAATTCATTTCAGTCTATTCTAAATGGCTTGATGGATTATCTCAAGAGCACCAGGTACCAATTCATTTCCTGCCTCGTGGGAATACCTGTGTCCTCTGCAGTGTGGCTGTCAGCTGGTGAGAAGAGAAACCAAGGTCAAATTCAACATGAAAATGGTGCGTTTATTTCAAATTGAGACCAAGTGACATCACTACTCATAATAATTAAAAGAACCCAAAATGGGGAGAACTGAGCTCATAATTTTAATGGAGAAAAGTGTAAAAAGCCTGAATTATTACATGCCAAAGCAATAGAAAAGAACACACACAAATATTTATACATATATATGCTTTGCCAAGTCTGTTATTACTATACTCCCAGTTCAAGGAGTTCTTTTACTTTCTTCAAAACAATTTGTCATTTGAATTTGATGTTCAACATTTGGATATTATGGCTTTGTTTTTGTTAGGGAATTACCCTGTAAATAATTTTAGGTTCTATGCTAGCATAACAGTTGTAAGTGTAAGGTAATTATAGCGAGCTTAGATGTTTGCCTATTTAAGTCACATTACTATAAAATTATGTACCTCACATTTGAGGGTCCATGAGAATGTTTCTTGCAGATGGCATTTGTGCATTACTCAACTTAAGAATGCTTGGAAGACTGGGAAAATCCCTGGGAAACTTTCAACAGAAGGTTCCACATGAGTCCAAGGCTTGTCTATAGGCCACAGTGAAAATAAGTAGACAAGAGAGCGTCTCTACTTTGAAAGTCAACAAGCTGAAGATTACCAAAAGACACATGCAGGGCTTTGACAGAAATTAATTCAAAATAATAAAGAACAGGCACATTTCCTGGGAAGTGAATAAGTAAAAAAGACCAAATTTTGGTGCCTCATTTTTTTAAATGCACAGGCCTGGGAGAAGGAGATCTGCTTTCGCCTTGCGTTGAACTGATTTTTGCTGTTGTTACTGCCACAGTTTGACTGTGACGTGTTCACATGCTCAATGCTTGGCTCCCACTTGGAGGTACAATTTGGAAGTTCTGGAAATGTAGGAAGTAGGACCTAGCTCGAGGATGTAGGTTGCTGGTGTCATGTATTTGAAAGTTTCATATAATCCCCTGTTTCTGACTCCTGTCCAATGAAAGGAACAGAAGTTCCTCTTCCAAAATCTCTTGACACCCTGATGTTCTGCCCAAACGTAAAGGCTCAAGAGAATATGGACTAAAAGTATCAACTAAGAAAGAATCTGTCTTGCTTAAAGCTGTTATCCAGCTATTCTGGGGTGACTATGACACAAAAGTCACGATGCTTTGACAAAGAATAAGGGCCCAGACGGGTCACTATGTTCAACTTTAAAATACATTCTTTAGAGATGTGTCATCCAGGTCAAATGGAAGAAGCTTGTGAACACTAAACATGTGTTAGTGGTGGTGCTTTGCTTCCTTGTGCCACCGGCTCATGAGGTATCCTTGGAAATGTTTCCCATTCTCTACAATTAAACATCTCCGCAAGAAAAAACAAGCCCTGGAAAACTCAAGGTCAGTGAAATAAGCAATTCTTGCATCTAATCTAGGCTCAGATCTTGGCAAGTGCAGAGCTGACAAACCCTTAGGGAGATGGGTTTAGGCCAAATCTCTAACTGGAAGGGAATTTTGATTTTTTTTCCTATAGATTTTCGTTCAGTTAATCACAAAGCTTCTTTAAGAGTTTTTTTCTTAAAGCACACAGCTTCCCATATTTCTTTGCAAATATGTTCACGTGAACACTTTCAGGCACAAAGCAAACATACTTGTCCAGATACCCACCTTGCAATAGAGAACACACGAGTATCATAAACACACGTGCGCGCACATACACACACGCACACACACACGCATGCACGCACACACAAACCATGTGTCCAGTAGACCCTTGGATGAAGCCATAGTGAGCTGGGTCCTTTGGGGAAGAATTTCAGTCTTGACTCAAGGGAAACTGTCAATGTTTCTGCATTCTGCAGCATTTTTGTCAACTACAGTTATCTTTCTATTCCATTAAGGTATTTCAAGAATATTCCTGGAAGACACAAAAATGGGGATCAAGGTCAGTCATAGGTTTTGAATTATAACCTTCAGCAAGTGACTTAATCTTTTAGAGCTTCAGTTATGTAGATTTTGAAATGAGGATACAGAAATCATCTCTTGGACATACAACATTAGATGCATTTACAGATGCATTTTGCTGGGTATTTTGGGCATTTTTATGAAAGCAGTTCTGTTCCCCTTTATTTATCTTGAGATAAGATCTGACTGTGTAGCTTAAGTTTCCTTGAACTCATGGTGTAGTTCAGACTGACCTCAAGATCATGAGACTCCTGTCTCTGCCTCTCAATGTGCCACCATGTCAGAGACCAGAGGAGATCTGAAAGGGTACCACATGTACACATATACACACACACACGCATCTCTATAGCAAGAAGGCTAGCCAGATTAGCCCCGAAGAAGAGCTCTGGGTTTAATCAGTGACCTCATCTTAAACAAATAAAGTAGAAGAGAAACCGAGTATTTCTAATATCAGCTTTGTGGCTCTACATGCATATACACGCACATGCACACACACATGTACATGAAAAACACACACACATTCATGTAAATACAAATGTACTCAATCTTACCAGCATGTGTATGAAAATAACAAGAAGAACTAATGTTTTGCCAAGTGTCCAACTAATAAATTTGAACAATCTTTATTTTACAGATGGAAACTTGCAGAAAGTATCATGTAATAAGAGCCCAGACTGATCAAAATTAGCCAAGAATATTTCTAGGCTTCTGAATGTAGACTTTGAAGACTTACGCATTTGTGCTAAGGCTACAAGCTTCCCTCTCAAGACACCCCTGAGACAGCAGGGTCGACAAGTGGGGTTCAGATCCTGACCCTGGTTTGAGGTTTTAAATAGAGTCTCAGAGCAGCCGTGCTTGGTTCTCAATGTGAATTTATCCAAGGAGTATGTTTTAGTTCTTTGAAGAGGCAAAAAATTGAAGCACACAGAAGTAAAAAGAGAATAGTCAGGCAACCATCTGTGTACCTGACATTTATAATGAACAGGTTTTAACATTTCATGTCTGCCACACACATTTTGCTTAACAGAATGACATTGTTGTTAGGATGAAGGCTGGTGATGAAGGCTGGTGCTTAGTTCCCTGCCGTATCTTTCTCTCTCTCACAAGAGGCATCTTAGGATGAGCTTGAGTCATAATTTGCTAGGCAAGTGCTAAAGCCATCATTCATAAAAGAATGCTGAACTTTAAAATATGTGTTGCAAATATTATCACATTTATCATCATTTGTCTCTCTGTAATTAGTTCTATTACCTTCAACATGTCTTTCCTGTAGATCTTTGATGATCCATATTGATCTGATTCATTCATTTTACTTCCCGACTTGTCTTCCAATCATGCGTGTTAAGAGGAATTTTCAGATTTTGCCTGCATCGTGCAAGGTCCCATCTCGTATTAGGAATCAGAGAAAACGGACCATGCTGGGTGGAGCAACCCACAGTTTTCTTGGGCTAGGACTGAATGCTTTGGTGTTATTTCATCTTCTAAGTTTTATTTATTTATTTATTCATTCATTCATTCATTCATTCATTCACTCATTCATTTGTTTGTTTGTTTCTTTGTTTATTGCTTGGATTCTTTCTGGATAAAGCCTTGCTCTATTGCAATGCTTCATATTGCCTTTTATCACATCCCACCACAACTCACTGGATCCCAGCGGTATCTTCGAAATAGACTTCCACACCTGGTTCCTTCAATGCATCATGCATGTGAGCACATGCCAGCCATCACCAGTGGAAGAGAGTAATGCCCCCATCTGCTCAGCGATCCCGAGTTATCATCCAGTCTCATGAACTGCTGTTGTCTGTTTTCTACAGAAATCCTCCTCAGAATGAGAATCATGAAGCACATCCTGTAATATGTTTACCCCATCTATTAAGAAGCACAACATCAGATGGGCTACTGGATCCTGGCAGCAGATTTGCACCCTGCTCTTCATGCTAAGGTCTACTCTGTAGGTTACTTTTCCATGATACATGGTGTTTCGGGTTGGCTTGACTTATTTGTAATTTTTTTAAAATGCCATAATGTGTGCCTTCATATGATTATTGTGAAAAATAAACACTTTCATTTAGTTTTTTATTCAATTTGACTGTTGGGTTGGAGATTAAACCCGGGGTCTTGAGCATGCTAAGAGAGCCTTCTAACACAGAGCCACAATGCAGTCTTCATAAATGTTCAAAGGAAAGGGAACAACCACAGTAATCGATGCAGACACGGTTTTGAAATGTCAAGTGGTTTAGAGGACTATCTAAATGAACCTCGTGTGGCTCCATGAGACAAATGTTCATCTTCACACACAGTCCAAATTAAATGAGTTCCAACACGTAGGAAAGTCACAGATGATCTTTATAAGTTTGGGTTTGAGCCTTCTTATAAAGCGAAACCCACAAGAAGCAGCCACGGAGTCGGCAGAGAAATCCAGGGCCCTGTCCTTGGGAGCTGGCTCAGGCTGTGAAGTTACCTGCACCACGTGTGGGGGCTTAAGTCCTGGTCCAGTGGTTACAGGAAGGCCGGGCATAGCCATAGGCGCCTGGAATCCCAGTGCAGGGAAGAAGACAGCTGAAGGAAACACCTGCTGCTGATCTCTGGGCTCCATATCGATGCATGCATGTGCATGCCCAGCAGCAAATGCACGTGGACATGTACACGGGAACATTTGCACACACATCATAAATACCAAATAATTCCAGACTCGGAAAACACCGTGTAGGAATTTGCCATTAGTTTTCCTGCCACTGAAAGTAGTTTTGCTCTAGTCAGTAGCATGATAGAAATGGATAAAGCACATTGCCTCTATCACCAACAACTGCAAGCACTTTTGATGACCTGTAGGGTGGCCTTTAATATGAGACTCCCCAGTCATCGATGATTCAAAGCTTAATGAAGCAAACGTGATGTTAAGTACTTCTATGTAATGCCACGTGTCTTGAACTTGGATACAGAAATCCAAGTGAGATATTTACTTCTGTATTTAAAGAGAAAAACTGATTCTAAAAGCATAAGTAATTTCCTTGTTATCACAGTGCTTACAAAGTCTGAAAGAGGACTTCCATCCTGGCTACGGTGCTCCAGGGCTGTGCTGGTGCCACTGAGCTCTCTATGTCAGTAAGATAAGCAGAGGTGAAAGAAAAATGAAAGCCAGCTGTACTTCTTACCAGAAAACTTTGATTCGGTCAAGGAATTGGAGGGGACTGAAAAGAGGCTGACTTAGGCAGAAGCACGGCGATGGGCTCGTCACTACCCATCATCATCACTTCCAAAGACAGGGAGCCGTCCCCAGGCACAGTGCGCTCCTTAGTCCTTTGATGTGTAGGAGGGGAAGAAAGTTTGGCTGCATGGGCAGATCCCTCCCATTGCTCTTCCTTCCTCCGTTTTGTTCCCTCCTTGGAATGTCTCCATGTCTGTCTTCCAAGGCGTGTGTCACCCTAGGGACAAGTTACTTCAAGGACTTCAGTGTCGCCAGCCTCACACTGACGTATTCCCAGAGTCAGGGGACCCTCGACTGAGGCAAACTATGCAAGATGCTGTCAATCTCACGTGTACATGTCTGCGCATCCTCAGGATCCTCACGATTCCACACCCACAGTTCCAGACAATTCCCTTCTGTCCACTGTGTGTTTAGCTCTTATTATGTCCTAGAACGTTCTTTGTCATCACAGTAACCTCAGTCTCAACTCTGACTAGCCTTGTAACGTTTTCTACTTGAGCGTGGTTCTTATCCTTGTCTCTTGTTTTCCTTGACTTCAACTGTCCCTAGCTTTCTAGGAAAGCTTCAATCAGATGAGTCTACCAGTGACATCTCTCCATTTGTCATGTTCCACAGCTCAACCTTTATCTGTGTCTGTTTTTGGAGGCCCATCTTGCATGTATATTCCAAATCATCTCTTCTCAGTGGTTACGAGAGAGAAGTTGCTATTATGGTTAACACAGATTCTGCACAGTGCATTTTCATATCAGTGGGAATGTAATGACTTTGATCGTTCATCATCTAACACTCAACAAACATGAAACCAACAGGTTATCCAGATGACAGCAAATGTGACTGATTTGTTGACATTAAACGTTCATGTGGACACAGGAAAATGACTTCAGCAAAGGCAACTTGGTGGCTACTAGCAAAGTTTTACTGAATATCCATTATGTTTTTTTACCTCTTAAAAGACATTTGCTCTAAGAACATTTATTCAGAGTTGTATTTTATTTGGATTTCTTAAAATGTGCAAGCAAATATGCACATAAACGCATTATGTAGAATGTAATAGTTTTTTCTTCGGAGAAATGGCTCCTTTGATGTCCTGGGAGAGTACAGGTGGAAAATGCTTAGAACTAGTGTCTTTGTTCAGTGGCTGCTTTTTCCCCAGCGCTCCTGCTTGCACAGCATATTCTGGAAACAAATCTCAGAGCCAGGAGGGGTGAAAACAGCTTTCTGGAGTCTGAACTCTGACCCTTCCACATCTCCGCAGCATGATGTTTATTAAGAGCCTACAATACCCAGAGAAGATTGTTTGCACTATTTATGAAAGAACAGAAGTTACTCTGGGGGAATTTTGTGAGGATCAGATGTAAAACATGGAGTCAAAATCTTTCAGCAGTGCTAATACAACTGGTACTTAATTTTAGTCACTTTCATATTTGCAAATGACCTAACCACATCCATAAACTGTAAAGGGACAAACACGGATTCCAAAGCCACATATTCTTGCTATATTTTTCCTCTCCTGACGTTGATTAGATGTAGCTTCTTCTTGGAGTTGCTTTTAGGAATCTCAGTTCTTTCCTATGCTAAATAAGGAATACCATGCCAATTTCTCACGGGCTCTTAAATGAGATGCTATGTAAGGCTTTGGGTAAAAATAGATGCTCATGAAATGCTAATTCTTTTTTTAACTTTCTATTACTTGAAAAACCATCAGAATATATGAAAGAAGGGGGGAATACAGAAATTAATAAGAAAATGGCTGTCTAGGAAACTGTGAATCTTAGGAATCCACTGAGGGGTAGGTTGGGAAAAATGTTGAAGAATGGAAGAGTTTCTATTTTAGCAATGTTATTTTTTCTTGCAATGTTATTTTTTCTTGCCAGACTTCTGGGCATCTTTGTGCTGGGCCATCTTTTGAAAGTAGAGTGGGTGATAAGAGTCAGCGAGTTTCTTTCCTTGCATCTGCCGAGGAAGCTGCTAAAGAATCAAGAGGAGAAGGAATGTTTCTGGCCAAGAGTCTATTTGTCTCTTGGCCCGTGCGATGGTTTCCAAGGTCAAAAATCTCAGCTTCTATAAATTGGCAGGTGTTGACCTTTCTAGCTGGGCATCATGGTCCGTGTGGCCATCGGCAAGTCATTTTAACAGCCGAGCAGTAGAGCTGAGAGCAACTGAAGGATGTTCAGAGACGTGACTAAGTGAGATAAAAGACATCATCGCTGATCCAAAGCAGACCACAGTGACCCACACAGACATTTCTACAGACAAGCAGAGGCGGGCTCTGGCAATCACATTCACATAGGTGTGTGGAGGATACATGTCTACCTCTCTTTGCCTGAGGGACAAGGAGGAATCTTTTCAGATCCTTCTTTCCAGGTCTCTTGAGAGAGTATCAGAGCGTTCCTCTAGCAGCTCTGAGCAATTGCGCCCACTGGGCACAGTGCCTGCACACTCATTGGTCTCCTCCTTCCTGTGGCAGCTGCTTCACAGCAAAGAATCTTTCAGGAGTGGAGTGGCAGGAGCCTACCTTACTTGCCAGTCAGTGGGATCCCACCAAAAGAGTAAAAACCCCAGGTCCAGAAAGATCTAGCCTCAATAGTAGCTCTCGTCTTACTCCTTTTGAACCAATTTATTCTACCCCTGGGCATTCCTGCCCTGTGATCTGTGAAACATGAAATCATAGTACCTACCTGAGGGGGTTTCACGAATGAATCTGACCACATGATTTGAGAAGCAGACAGAAAGAACAGCATTCGCAGAACCATTATCCGTGACGATTCTACTCTGTGTCAGGCACTGTGTTCTTCTCTGGGGGCGATCTTAGAGAGGAAGTCCTTGCCTACTGGGACGTGAAATTCCTGGAGTATTATAGGTGCTCAGAATCTGTAGACTTTGCCTTTTCCTTCATGTCTCTGTGTGGGAATGTTTCCTGATTTCTGGAGTCCCGGTCTTCTTAATGTCTGTGTTCTCCTCCACTGGTAAATTGCAAGTCCAATGTGCCTGAGGCAAGTCTGTTATTGCTAAACCAGCAAGTGGATGAAGATAGTTTCAAGCTTGAGGAAGTTCGGGGCGGGGGAGGGGCGAGGGGGGAGAGCACTGGGAACAGGTTCTTTCACAGAGGCAGCTGGCAAGAAATGAATCCACCTTTACTTAAAGAAGGAGGTGGTTCCTCCTTCTCAGTGGTGGGAGAGCAGGGCTGGGCTCCCAGCTCCCCCTCCCCTCGGCGGGACAGTAACTCACCCGAGGAACTGAAATGAAGAATGTAGTTCAAGCCCGAGACTCGCCAAAATCATTGAAGACGGAGGCAACACAGCTCGTATTTCAGGAGGGATGGATGGGGAGCTTGAACGTGAATCGTGTGCCTGTCCCAGACCACTGTCCATCCAGCGTGGGTTGGTAGACGGGCCAAAAGAGAGGAAGCAATCATATTCTAGAGGTAGCAGATATATAGATTTGAGGATCGTCTGCATTTCAGAGTCCCCTATGGCTCGGTTGGGTCATATGTCTGGTCTCTGATCAACTAGCATAGTAATTAACTCAATTTCCAAAAGTTTTCTTTTTTGGGGGGGAGGTGTCTGTCTTTAGCCAAGAGAACTGAGCAAGAATTATATACAATAAAAATTTCTGAAGTTTGTGTATTCTGGCAAGTGAGACAGATGACAGATAAAATATACAGTAAACTGTAGGAGCACACATATAGAACAGATTTATATCTAGGTCATTGTGCATCAGTATGAATATATTTACGAAGTTTGAGTGTACCTGACCTACATGCCTGAGATTTGAAATGTCTGAAACTTTTTGCATGGTGGCAGTGATACTGGCACAGACATGTGCCTAGAGGTCCCCTGGTAATGTCATGACTCTGGACTGGTGCTACTGGAAGGGGGTGGAGCCCGTAAGAAGTGGAACTTAGTGTAGAATGTTTCGGCACCCAGAGCACTGCAGGACCCTGGCCTTTCCTGTTGTTCTAGGGTATCCCTGCTTCAGAGCTAAGGGGTTCTACCCTACCACGTGCCCCCCCCCCACCATGTGTTGACTCCCCACAGGTCCAAACTAGCAGTGTCCCCCAATTATGGGTAGGAACATACAACCCTGTGAGTTCAAGGAAACCTTTTCTTTTTGTAAGCTGACTGTTTATGGTATTTCTTGCAGTGGTATTTATGTCAATAGGACAAACTGATACAGAAAATTTTACCAAGAGCAGCGTTTTGTAATCTGCAGGCAACAAAGTTGTAGGGACAGAACTGCAAGAACCTCGGGGAGCCCACATCCCCCCACAGTGTGCCTGGGTACTGTACATGGAATTGCAGGGTTCTGTTTACGCCATAATGCACTTCAGTTCTGTTCACTTGTGTCCGATTTCTTATTATCCCTCTCTTCCGCCCTTTCAGAGTGAGAATATTTATCTTGTTCCATCCCATCATAGTATCTTGGAAGTAAATCATTCACTTTCTGAATATCATAGAAACTCACCCTGGAGTTTGACTTGAGTCTCCAAGGAGACCTCTAGTAGGATTTTTCAGCAATACTAGAACATTCATGGCATTGGGGCTTTGGGGATGAGCTGAATAGTGTGTGTGTGTGTGTGTGTGTGTGTGTGTGTCTATGTGAATCAGAGGACACCATGTGTGCCTGTGGAGGCACAAGGATGACCTCAGGAATCATCCTGGATCACTCGACTTCTTTTTTGCTTTGCTCTGGGATTTCCCAGCCTCTGCTGTCCAGGGCACCATAACCACCATGCTGCCTGGCATTTTCTGTGGGATCCGTGCTCTAAGCTCAGTCTTTCTGATTGCAAGGCAGCCGTTTTAAGCCCTGAGCCAACTCTCCAGCCCCAGAATATGTTTTGCACGATGAGGCAAATGTGAACCTTTGAGAGGGCAGGACCTGAATGCTGTAGTGTGGATCTGAAGTATCTGTTCTTAGCGTGCAGGCCTGAGGTAAGAGGCTGTGGACAGTTTGAAAGATGATAGCCATCCAATGGATAGGGTTGAGGGCTCCTGATTCCTTCCTCTTGTTCTTTCTTCCTGGTTGTGAAGATAGGTTCTTCTCTGCCATGCTCTGCAGGTAGGAAGGAATGCCTTGCCAAGGCTCAAGGCACTGGGCAAACCAGTCAGGGACCATATATAACTTGCAAGACTGAGAAGTCAAATAAACATTTTTAAATAAAGTTATAAGTTCAATAACTAATATTGTTGGAGAAAGTGACTTCCACATAACATTTTTTTAAACATTAGAATCATTTCAGGTTTCGGAATGAGCAGAACATAGACTGTGATATCTACTAAGACAAGAAATAAAATAAGAAAATAATTTTAAAAACATAGAAGCGTCATGGAGAAATTGAAACCAGAGTAAAGCAGAAATAAAGATCCTAGTTATGTAGTCTTCTACAAAATGGCATCCCTTGATGTTCAGGGAAGACAGGTTGGTGGGGCGGAACGGGAAAAGATCTTAATGGGAATCTTTAAAGAGGGGCCAGAGACATGGATGGGGTTGTCTGAGGCCTTAGGCTACTCTCAAATTGTAGACGTGCAGTGTTAGAGAAATGAGCAGCCAGGACACAAATGGTGAGTAAATGGTACAACACCGGATTGACTGCTTTGTCCACAATGCCCTGAAGAAGGTATCCGTTAGATACGAACTGGCTTGGACCAGGGAATCAGGTGCTGGTGGGACGTGTGGTGAGATTCCGGTTATACTTTCAAGAGAGTCAAGAGATCTCTGGCGAGCAAGAGGAGGAGGTGCGGAGTACACCCTGAATGACTCCAAGCTTTGTGGCCAGACAGTTGCCTTTGCCGTGACTGTGCTGTAGAAGACATCAAGAGAAGCACTTGGGGAAACGTGAAGATTCCATGTCTGACCCGCGGTCTGGATGTCCAAATGGAGGTGAGGGTGGGTTTGCATAGGAGATGCGCAGGAGGAGCAGGCACATGGGGCTGAGGTCTCAGGTAGGGAGGTGCAGATGAGTCACAGACAGGTGATCCCTTGGTGCTCAGTGTTGGGGACTCGCCTCCCCGAACTCTCTGCAGACAAGGTGTTTGAACAGCAGGTGCACTTGGAGAAAGGAAATGAGTCAGCTACAAGATCAGAGATTAACCAGGGTAGTGGTCTCAGGGGCTGTCCGTCTTCCTTCTGGGGAAAATTTCTGGCTCTCTAACCAGAACCCAGAGATTTTTTAAATGAAAGGAAGGAGGAAGAAAAAAAGGAAGAAATCTCTTAGGGGAATTCTACTAATGTGAAAAAAAATGAGATAAATTATTTACTGGATTATCTGATAACCACAAACTTTCTGCAGGGTGAGTCAGGAGTTGTTGGAAGCTCCACCTCACTGCCTTGCTGCTGCAGGAAATAAGAGAGGGCCCGAATGTGATGACTCATCCACTTACATCACCCGTCACCTGTGCACCTGGAAATCGGGAGCCTCCTAATGACAGACTCTGTTCTGAGTGACTTCAATAAAATGAAAAACAGGCTCTTTATGTTTAATTTGAGGGAAGGAGAGAGATAGAAAGAGGTAGGAAAGGAAGGAGAGAGAGAGAGAGAGAGAAAGAGAGAGAAGAGAGAGAGAGAGAGAGAGAGAGAGAGAGAGAGAGAGAGAGAGAGAGAGAGAGAGAGATGTCCACCAAGCAGGCTTGTGGAGATCCAACTCAATTTTTGCAAGCAGGGGCCTTAACCACTGAGACATCTCACCAGCCCTGTAAAACAGGTTTTTGATTCTTTGTGCAAAGCTATTCTGTACCTGAGAGGATCACAGTAAACTCACCCAACCAAATGCACGGTAACTAGGTGGAGAGACCAGAACTGGGGGGCCAGGGGCACGGGGTGTGGCATTCACACCAGTCTCAGTAACCCTGTGCAAATGGAGGTCCGGCTTCTTCAGACTTTCAAAGATCAGGAAATCTGGACTTCAGTGCAGGACTCTTGGATGGTAAATATTGACAGGTAGATTATCTTACTGCACCTTCTGTGTAGTGGAAAGAGGATAAACGTTCAAGCACCGATGGAAGCTTCTATCTACCTGTGTTGGTCAAACAGTGCTGGAGAGCTCTGCTTGGCTGTGATCTGTGAAAATGAAGCTACACTTGGCGAGACTGATTTCCACCTAGGGGACAGAGACGCCGCATCGTGGTGCCACGTGACAGTCTATTACAGAAGCCTGGAGTGATACAAGAAAGCTGCGCTGTGCGGAGTCGCACACTAAGTTCTTCACGGAGGAAGTGATGCTCGGGTTAGATCAAGCACGAGAGAACATGGGAGGGTTGACAAGTTTGCAAACCAATACTTTATTCATTGTAAAATGTTTAAATATTAACTAAACTGATCTCTTGTTAACGAGGTTGGACTGGTTATCTGCTACTTTTTGTTAAGGGAATTTCTGCAACTGCCAGCAACATTTTTAAACAGTTCCATTGATACACAACTCAGAAGCCACCATTCGAGGCACTTAGTGTAGATACAGTCCTCTGCTACATACTGTGATGTGGTTTTAGAACACATTGTGCCAGTTAATTTTCTTTCAATAATTTTATTTCTCTTTTGTCTCTCTTCTTAGTCCCCCTTCCTAGCCCCCCACCTTTCCCCCTGACAAACCTTCTTCACCTCCCTATCAAAACAAGCTTCAGATCTCTCTAATCTCATGTTGCTCAACGGGTGTGCATACTAAGGGGCCCACACAGACATGCACCTGGGGGGAGTGGCTGGCTCATACGGACATCTTTTTAGCAATTTGAGGAACTGCCCACCTATTTTGCAATGTGACCAGCACGTCACCTTTACCACCAGTCGTTTCTCTGCACATTCTCCACATCCTCCTTCACAAGTGCAACTTTCTGATTTTTTTTCTTTTTTTCTAATTTTTACTGATCCATTATGAGCAAGTGTTTTTTTTGTTGTTTTATCTGCATCTTTTTTTATAACTTAGGATCTAAAACATTTTTCATGCACCTATTGGCTCTTCCTGTACTTTTAAAAAAGTATATTTAAATATTTTCCAATCTTTTACTCGGCTTATTTTAATTATTGAAGTTCTTTATTTATTATTCATAAAATTCTAATCAGATAGGCAGCTTGGTCGATATTTTCTTAGGGGCTGCCTTTGCCTAAAAATTTTACATTTCATTATATGTACTTCTGTTCTCTCTTACTTTGAGTGTGTTTTAGTAAACATCTTAGCCATATGTAGGTTTATGGAGATTAACCTTATACCTGATTTATTCTGATTTTATTTTTCTTTTACTTTAATTCTATAGTAAGTTTTGTGTTCTTTTTTAGATTTTGTGATATAGAGATCTGGCTTCATTCTTTTGTGTATCCTTGTACTATTTGTGGATAAAAAATGTTTTACCTTTGAATCATCATGGTACTCTTTTTAAAAAATCAGTCTAGCATGAATATAAGGAATTCCATTCTACATCCCAGAATTTTTTTAAAAATTTTTTTATTATTATTTATTCAACTGTGTGCATGTGCGTGTGTATGTGTGCACGTGTGTGTATGTCTGTGTGTGTGTCTGTGTGTGTGTAGAACCACGGATGAACCCGTGAACCACCATGGACGCCTCCACCTCTTTCTGCCCCGGGATTCACAGGCTCCGCCCTACCAGGACCAGAAGCGCAGGCCGCCCCCGCTTCCGCCTGGCGTCTATACGTGGGATCTGGGATCCGAACTCAGGACCTTCCGCCTGCAAAGCGGAGGCTTAACCCCTGAGCCACCTCTCCAGCTCACATCCCAGAATTTTTACCTTAATGCAGATACTGTACTGTTTATCTTAACATTTTATAATAACGTCGAAGTCAAATTAAATACAAAAGGAAAACATCACCTTGCCATGAGATGAAGGCTTAGCATTGTCCAGATTGCATTTTGAATTTTGTTCTTGAATGAATTGACAAATTTGTCCTAACATTCTTATAAAGTTGTGAATACTAATAATAATCATAAAAACACAAGGAACAAATTGGAAACACTGGCATTTATGCATTTGACTTCAATGTTATTATAAAATGTTAAGAGCATACGTGTGTGTGTGTGTGTGTGTGTGTGTGTGTGTACACATGTGAGTGTGCGTGTAAAGATAGAAGACAGCCTTGGGTGTTATTCCTCATTTGCTGTCCACATTTGTTTACAAACAGGGTCCCTTGCTGACATGGGACTTGCTATAAGGCTAAATTGACCAGCGGATCTCAGGAATCTGTAGCTCCCACCACTGGGATGACCAGTGTATGTAAACAGCATTCCTGGCTTCCTAAAACCGTGTTTTCTGAGGCCAGACTAGGTCCACATGCTTCCAAGGCAAGCACTTTAGTGACTGTGGTATCCTCTAAGCTTTGTCCCTAAGGAGATCATCTGGTATTCTTAATTTCTTAATTGTATCTTTGCAATGATCATGTATTAAAGCCTACTATGCAATCAGTGTCGCCACACAGGCAAGCCACTTTGGCGAACTAGTTTACTAGATCTAATTGACTGGGTCATTCTCTTGCATTTACATTTTTTGATTTATTTGTATTCATTGTTGGTTTGATACATGGCAGTAATGAATTAATGTAATTTTCACCCTTTATTATACCAACCCCTTCCTTTTACCAATGCAAACTTTCTTCCCAGTTCCCTTCTATTTTCATTGTCTTCTTCTTTCTCGTGTCTTTTTCTTAAAAAGGCATTTCAATACACAAAGAAATATGGTTCATTTTTCTTTCTCGATGTGATTGAACCATATGTCATTTATTTTGACTAAATGTTTTAGCCATATATTCCAACATGTGAGTGAACGGAAAGCTAGTATATTTTTCTTGACTTTAGTCCTGGTTTTAAAGAAAAGCATTCAGTATTTGATCAAAAAGTATGCTATTTATAGGTGTCTTTAGATGTTTTCAGCAGCTTGACAGAATCCCATTTGTATCTAATGGATTGTGTTTTTCATAAAAAAATCAAATATCATTTCTGCACCTATTGATAGAATAGCATGCTTTTGCTTTTATTCTGTTAATATGACATGCATTGCATGTGATGATTTGCACATCTTGAATCAAACATATTTCTGGGATATCGCCATTTTAATCATGGTATAATTTTTTTAAACAATGTTTCAGTGCTGCTGGATTTGGTTGTCTAGCATTTTGCTGAAGATCTATATGTTGATATATATGTTTGTGTGTGTGTGTGTGTGTGAGAGAGTATTGATCTGTTTTCATGTTATCTGTTTTGGTATTGGATGATAGTTATTGACTTCCTGGGATGCATTAATAAGATTCCTTTTACTTCCATTTTGTGGAAGTTTGTGAAGCATTTGTTTTAAATTTCCTTAAATATTTAACAAAAGGGAAGTGATTTCAAATTGGATTAAGACTTCCCCAAATGAGAAATTCGTGGAATCACTAATTTAATCTCTATGCATGGAGAGTTAGAATACCTTCTGTTTCAGAAAGATTATCCATTTGTGTTTTTCAAGGAACTGTGACTAATTTAGTAATGTAGATTTTATATTCTGTTTTATAAAATCCTAATAAAAAGGATTTCATTCAGTCCCAGTATTAGTTATTTTTCATATGCCACACATTCATAGTTTATTTCTCCAAGATTTAGTAAAATTTCCTTCCTAAATATTTACCTATTCACTATATTCACCGATATTTTCCCCTTACTGGTAAAAGGGACGGACAGAGTCTAAACTCCCCCTTCTGGAAGTTTCCTGTTTTCTTCAAAACTTTTGAAAAATATCTGAGATAAAGTTTCAAACTCAGCCTTCTTCCAGAGACAAGCCTGGTCAGATAAACATATTTTCATAATAATTTAAGAACATATATCAGCCATCCTGAATTTTTCTCACTAAAGTAAAAATCCTTCAGATTCCACAGTCCTAACGGGTTTTCGGAAGAATGTGGTCATTAGGAAATCATAAGCCGACCGTAGCTGTGTTGTGAATCTTGCTTCAGCTAATCATTTCTGATGCACAATGGAAAAATGTGTCAGTCTCAGATGCCATCAGCAAGCAAGATGTCTGCGAGTGTCAACCAGTTCTCTTGCAGAACGCTGCTGGTTACGGACAACCCTTTCTGGATGAGAGAAAGTGAGGTCCTAGCCTAGTCTTGGCTGGTTTCTAGGGTCACGGTTCTCAGCAAAGTCCAACATTCTTGCTGTAGAATAGTTGAAGTCTCAGGTGGTGTCATCTCTGTTTCTATTCTGTTTCTTTGCTGTAGTTTTTAAGTAGCTGCCTTTTTATATCCATAGGGAAAGTGCCCCAGACCTTCCACAGATTTGAAAACATATAGTTGTTAAAGCCCCTTATATAAAATGATCTATGGATATATTGTATGAATATACTCTATACAAATCTTTCTGTGTTTTTTGCTTTATATTTTTATTACCCTTCTTATTTGTGTTTCATTCATGGATGTATTAAACTTGCAATATTTTCACACTTTCACCTCTATTCCCATCGTCCCTCCTCCTTCCCTTTACAAGTCTTCTCTCCTGGCAGAATATCTCCTATTTTCAAGCCTTTTTGCATATGTGGCCCAGTGTACTTCATTTGGTCTGCATGATGTCACATGCCTGAGCACTTTGCGGAGCATGGGTCTGATATCAATGATCACACCATTGAGGAAAACATCTCACATTTCTTCCTGTCTCCATTAACTCTTTATATGCATTTTAAAGGATCACTAAAGGATGACTTATAACGCCCCTTACAATTTAAATGCTACCTAGATAGTCAGATTGCATTTTTTTTCAGGGAATTTCAGTTTGTATGTAATCAAGGAGGTAGGAAAGTCAGACCTAGTTAAAATGCCTAAGATTAAATTTTTCAGGGAATTTTAATTTGCTTTTATTCAATGGAAGTAAGGGAGATCAGACCCAATTAAGATGTCTAATTGACTCATTCCCTTTATTAGCAAATAGCAATTCCTTGTCATAGATGCTTCATACTTTGAGAAGGTATAAGTATTGCTGTGGATCTTTTTAACAAAAGTTGTCTGTATCCCATAATGTATCCCCCTCGGCACATTGTTCCCTTGTCACCTCTGCCAGGGATGGAGTGTCATGAATTTTTGTAACCCATAGTGGACCATAGTTTTTGTTGTTATAAAATGTACATGTACGCAGTCAATAGAGTTGTGTTTTAATGTTAATTATACTATATCATATTATATATGTCATAATAGGCACAGGTGTCAACTTGACTGTTGAGGGTTTGAGCTCTGGGCACAGTTGTAGAGAGTTGATGGTTGAGTTAAACCCAGGCAAACCTGAAGGAGATTGTCTAGCTGATGGGGAAGACCCAGCCCATGGTGGGTGGGATTAGGCCCTGGATAAATCACAGAGAGCTGGTTGAGAGAGTTGGCATCCTCGTGTATACTTGGCCAGACATGCTGGTCTGGCAAGTAAGGATTGTCCATCTCTCAGCCGTTGTGGTGGCCAGTTCCCTCGGCCCTGGTGTTGGTGCGTGCTCTCCCGTCAAGCTGGATTGAGAACTGTAACCAGACTGTCATAAGAAAGTAAACTCCTTGTTTCCTTAAGCTGTGTGATGGTCATTTATAAACAATGTTGCAGGCAGACTTGAACAATATATATTTCATATATATATGAAAACATTTTGTGTTTTCATCCAAATTATGTATTCTGTATTTTTCTAGGTTGATGCATGAAATATTTGTATATGGAAACATTTTGTGTTTTCACTCAAATTATGTATTCTGTGTTTTTCTAGGTTGATGCATGAAATATTTGTATCATTTATTTTAGCATCCACTCCAGTCTCTCTGATGACTGCCTCTCTCGTTTCATGACTCATGCTCTCCATTGGTGGAGTTTTTTCCTAATAATTGAATCATTCAGATTTTATTTCCTTTTGATTGCTTTCCTGAACAAACCTCAGTGCCCAGAGAACAGAAAGGAAGTAGGAATGGGCTGAGAAGCCTCAAGGGCCTACTATCTCCAGTGACTGACTTCCTCCAGAGAAGTTGCAACTCCTAAAAATTCTACTACCTTTCAAAAGAGCTCAATCAGCTGTGGACCACATAGCTAAGCACACGAGCCTCTGGGGGCTATTTTACTTTCAAACTGCAACATGTAAATATCTGGGAAGGGATCTGTTAGGAAGATTGCCTCTCATCATCATGAACTCTGACCTCTCCCAGGTATTAGCTGACAAGGTAAGAAAGTCCCTGCAGCAGTTCCAGTCAAGCATGAAGGCCTGAGACTAAACAAGGGTGTAGTCCGCAGCTCAAGTCCGAAGGCCCAGGAAATAGCTCTGGCTTGAGTTTGAAGGATTTCACTCCCATAGCGTTAGTGCCAGTGGCAGGAGATGGAGGTCCCGGCTGAGGAGAAATGATCAAATGGGATGTTCTGCACGTCTTCGCTCTAGTTCAGAACTCATGGCTCAGATAATGCCCAGTCATATTAAATCGGGAAACCTTGCCTTAGCTTATTGAGTCAACTGATAATCTCTTCTGGAAAACTTTCTCACAAACATAGTATCCTTAACCACCTTTCTGGTTATTCCTCAGCTTAGAGAAACTGATAGGCAAAATCAATCACTGTGGCAAATATTTCATGTTTTTTCTTCCCATCTGTAGATAATATTGAACAATCAAACTCTATGTCAGTTTTATAATACTTCTTTTTCTAGTTTTAGAAACATGAATGGTTGTCCCTGACCCCATTCTTACCCTCTCTTTCTCTTCCCTCATCCTCTTTCACCTTTCCCTCCCTTCACTAATCCATTTCTCTCCTCCCACCCTGTGGCTTGTCTGGTTACGTGAGCGCAGGGCTTTCTTCCAGGTTGTCTGCATTAGATAGACTCAGGCCTCTGCTGTAGATCGTGTGGCCCTTCCTTGGGCATACCCACTGAGGGGCACTGACCTTAACCCGTCAAGATCTGGACACAAAGGTTCCATCGGCATGTAATGATTACTCCTGAGATTCTTGCTAGTCTCTGGGGGAATGGTGATATGTCAGTCATAGCGCCGGTCTGGAAACAAGAAGTCCCACTGCAGTGATTTCCTGGATGCAGCAGCCTTGTCTTGAATGGAATATTCTGGTTGGTAGTGGACCTGCCCACCTTTAGGCTCCTATAAGCTTACCACCCTCTCTTCTGCAAGATTTTCTGAGCTTTAGGATGGGGGAGAGATTTGGTTGGCCCGATTGCAACCGAGCATTTCAGCGTTGCTGATACGCTGCGTTCTGGTTGTTGCTATCTATGTCACTGCTCTTCATGGCACTAGGACGTTTCTTGTTTGGGCGCTGACATCTTTTATTTTCTAAAGATACGATGAGAAGGATTTAGATGGAGGTATAGTATCAGGTGTTTGTGGTTAGCATCGAGGCATCTGATCTTGACAACTGTCAGTTTTCTCCCCATCCTCAGATTGGTTGCATTGGAGGAGTTGTGTTCTCTCTCACTGAGGTGGGGAGAGGTAAGGGTTAGTAAGCAAATGGTTAGTTACTTATTAGTTATTTGGAGACTAATCCCACTCCCTACTGTATTCTATTCTTGTAGGCCTCCTATTTTTAATTAGCTAAATATTACCAGAATGTTCTTTAAAATGTATCAGTTTTGCATACAACCCAAAGCCACTTGCTAGACAATACAGACAATAGAAAAATCATTTCTCATCATCAAGTGCTCTATTATCCAAATTGGCTGACTCTAGCCAATACAGTGATGGAAAATGTTTTAAATTTATAGTTGCTTTGTTTTAATTGGTCCGTGACATAAGTCAATTTTGTCATGTCGTATATTCCCTTGGATTCAGGAGGCTGACATCTAAAAGTCATGTCTTAAGTTAAAGCACTCATGATCCAGGATGGTATCACACCTTAAAGATTTCAAGTAGACACTGAATATTCTGTCACACAAAAATTAAAAACTGTATGAGGTAATTATCTTGATCAAGGCATTCCATAATTACCACCACAAAACTTCACATTTTTGTGTCCCATAAATGTATTACAATTGATATCTGATATTTAGAAAAACAAGTAAAATAGTGTAGTCTTTTTCAGTGTGCTTTGTTCAATAATGATAGTTCACATGTGACTGTTCAGAAGCGGCAATATGGTAAGTGGGACCAGGAATCTAACTTTTCAATGTAATTTAATTTTAGCTCATAATACATACAGATAGCATATGTCAATTAAAATAAAGCAATTAAATAAATTTTTCATGCCACATGTAGGTAGGAACTGCCAATTTGGGCAATAAAGTAACAAATGGAGAGAAAAGGTCTTCTAAGGCTAGTGTTCTCTAGCAGGTACCAAAGAGGGGAACCACTAAATTGGATGAGTGTTTGGAGGAGGAAAGCCCATGGTGGGGAAGGGGAGGGTCATTGAAAGGGTAATGTTGGGTTAACAGTAAGGAAGATGTTGGGAGAGAAATCTGAGCAAGGCAGACTTCAGTGTGGAAAAGCACCGTTAGATACTAAGAATGACAGTGTAACCACCCCATACAATATGGATAATTTCTTGTGGTGATATATTAAGTTGAAAATCATAAACATAAGGAATGGTGTGGGGACTGCACAGCTTCTAAGTTGTTTAATGCACAAAATAAGAGGAAATAAATATATGATACAGTGAATTACACTGGAGGCTTTGTAATCATTCTTGCTACTGTTTTTAAACTATCTTCAGTTCTTTATAGTGTGTTCTTCATTTTGACTAGATGCTTATGACTTTATATGCACAAGTAATTTAAAGAACAATGAAGAGCAAGATTTAGACAGAGTAGCAAAATGGTACTCAAGAGCGTAGAAAGGTTAAACACGATTCTAAAAAGCAAACATCTCAGGTCAAGTGTCACGCAGAGAGAGATTGATGAGAGTTCCTGATTGTGTGCCCTGAGTAAGACATTATTATGGTGCCTTCTAGATTGATTATCTGAATCTGCCTGCTGTGATCTTACTCAATGCAACACGTGAATAATTGCAGAGACAGGTTTTGTTCTTAGTTATAGCACCTCAAAACAGCTGCTCACTCCCTCCTGAGGGAAAAGCAAAGAATCTGATGGAAAATTATTTGGAAAAGTTTTGTGGTTAATTTTTTTTTCTTAGTCTTTTCTTTAGTTTTTTTTTTCCTGTAGCTGTGCTAAAATACTCAGTCTCTTTTCCTGTAGCTGTTCTAAAATACTCAGCTAGAAGCAGCTGAATGGAGAAATGGTGTGTGCTCTACAGCTCCGGACGGTCGTGCATCATGGGAAAGCAGTCACAGCAGCAGGAGCCTGAGGGAGCTGGTCATCGCATCCACAATCAAGAGCAAGGAATGAGTGTATGCTTGCTGGTACTCAGCTCTCTTTCCCTAGTATGCAGACTAGTACTTTACCCTGTTCAACTAATGGTCCTCTCAACATATAGGATGGATGTTGTTGCAGTTTGCCTGCATGGTTGCTGATAAATTACCATCGAACAGCTTAAGGGAACAAGGGGTTTATTCTCGTATGATAGACCTGTTTACTGTCTGTAGAACGGCTCAGTGGGAGAACATACACCAGCACTAGGGCCAAGGGAACTGGCCACGCCATCTCTACACAAGGGCTGAGAGATGGACAATCCTTACTTGCCAGACCAGCATGTCTGGCCAAGTGTACACAAGGATGCCAACTTTCTCAATCACCTCTCTGTATTTTATTCCACCTACCATGGGCTGGGCCTTTCCCATCAACTAGACAATCTCCTGCAGGTTTGCTCTGGGCTTAACCACTAATTCTCTACAAATGTGCCCAGAGCTCAAACTCTCACCTGTCAAGTTGACACCTGTGCCTAACCATGGCAGATGTTCCCACTTGAGCAAAGTTAATCATGTTCACGAAGCTCTTCTCCCAGGTGAGTATGGATTGTGTCAAAGTGATCATTGATATTAAACATCACAGTCTTTGGGTGTGAAGATTTGATCTATCTTTCTATGGAAGCAAAAATAAAACAAGAGATCAAGTAGTGGTTGGATCATGACAAAGCAAACTAATACTGGATTATCCTTCATAAGTGACCTTCGTCAAGAGAGATTCATTGAGATCATGATGGCCATGATTGTTTGGGCCTTGAGACGAGAGATCCTAGAAGAAGATGGCTATCATGTGAGATTGATGCAGGGAATTCTCCCCAAATCTCAGAATCCCAAAAGTCTAAGAATAAAAGATATTTCTAACTTTTTATGTTTTCCAAGGATGGCTGGAAGTTTCACAGGATGGATGTCATCCAGTGAAGGGTTAGGTAGCACAATTATTTACATTTATTTACAGGCTACCCCTAGTAGCCCCATTGGGGGGGTAGAGACAAAAGCCACAGGGGAGGTGTGGTTAGATCTTTATCCTGAGGAGCAAGGGGACAATGATTTTCTTTACTTCACCACACAAGGGGCTGTCAGTTCTCTGATCACAAATGCGGTGGCTGTCCTTCCTGTCAGGACACAGATGTGAGAATTCCCAGCTGTATTAAGGAGAGATGGCCACCCTCGCCTTCATGGCTTCGATGACCATGGCCTTCAAGGCCCAGCTAACTGCTTGGATTGTTGCCAAAAGAAGAATTGTTTTTTATTACAGGTCCCAAAGCTTGCTGAAAATTTCCAAACATGAAAGAACCTTATGGTTGTCATTGACATGATGTCCCATGTCCCCTGAACACTGTCACACGCATAGCTTCAACAAGAAAGTTCTTGTACAAAATCATGATTATACCACAGCAATTACCCTGATACTGCAAAGGCGTCTCTTCTTCCAACTCCATTAAAAGCTGCTCAACACTCACACCGCATCCTTTGTCGTGGAAGGTTGTAGGATTACATCCAGCTGTGGATATCACATTTCCTTAACTTCTCTCTTCTTGAAACCAACAATTATTTTTTTCCTGAAAGTTCATATTCTTCACTTGTATTGACAGATGGACAATATTGCCCCCCACTCTGGAGTTCCTCTACATTGTTTCTAGGATAGAGGAATGTCCCGTGGTCGCGTCACCGTGTCTGTGACAGTGTGGTTCTTCAGAATGAGCGCATGAGATCTCCTCTCCTGCAGCATGCTGTTTGCCTCTCTGCCTTTCCTTGGCTGAATGCGAGTCGTCCCCCACTGGCTCATGTGTTTGAACCCTTAGCTAACGCTAATGTTTGGGAGCACTGCAGCACTCTCAGGAAGTGGGGTCTTGCTGGAGGAAGGCGAGTCCTCAGGAGCAGGCCTCAGCGTTGGGTAGCCTGATCTTGCGTCTTCCCAGCTTGCACGTGCTCTCTCTGCCTCCATGAACGATTGCTGTGCTGACCTGAATGAGCCTCTTGCCTCTGCCTCTAGACATAGTGTCTTACGTGGAACCATAAGCCAAGTAAACGTCCTTATCCCCCTTAATGTGTGTCTGAACATTGTCTCACGGCAACCGGAAGAAGAGCAGCTGCAACAACGCCATGGACAGGAAGCATCTGCGTTCTGTTCGGGCGCGTGACTGTTGGGTCTGGGCTGGGGCGGTGCCACGTGTGCTTCTTTGCATCCGCCTCCCCTCTACTTTCACAAGACGGTTAAAGAAACGACGGGTATGCTGCCATGACTGTGTGATTATCTGTAATCTTCTCTTTCCCCCAAGGAATTTTCCAGACCCCCCCCAAGTGGTCGAGATCTGGGAAATGGACAGACCCCCTGATGTGAGTCTGTACCTCTCAATTCCCCAGATGAAGCTTTCAAAGCATCCTGAATGATAAGAGGTGCAGGCGGTACTTCCGGTAAACAGATGCGCTTTAACTAAACCGCTGGGTCTTTCCCCTCGTTCTCCGGTGCCTGGGAATTAGAGGCAACCTGACTGCAAACACTATTGAGAACTGCTCCTGAACTCTGTGGCACAAGACTACTCCGCCTCCCCCCTGTAACGGTTACTCTTAATTGTTGCTGTGAGGGAGCATTCAAAGTCAAGCAACATAAGGGAGAAAGGGAGATTTATTCAGCTTATGGTTCCAAAGGGGAGAAACTGTCTTTCGCGGCAGAGGGTACGTGGCTGGTGGCTGAAACTGGAGGCAATTAGGTAACTGCAGACATCCTGGAGGCTCAGAGCTGCAGTCCAGTAGGCCAGAGGGTTCCTGGAAAGTGGAAGAAACGAAGAAGCCAGCAGGGCGGCAGGAGGGAAGAGAGTTTTCTAGTGCAGCTTCAGAGAGTCTCTCTTCCAAGTCTTCTGTTCTATGGTTCCTTTTATCTAGTCTGCTCCTGGGAGGTTCCAATCAGATCTAGAGCTGGTCTTTGTGTTGCAAGTGTATTGATGTGGATCATCTCTTCAGTAGTCTGACAGCTAATCTTAGTTAATGTCAGGCGTGGTCAAGTTGACACCCAGGATGAACTCCCACACCTCCTCTGAAACTTGTCAGAGGAGATACCCAGTTAGCCTTGGGGGCTGGAAAGCTTGGGGGGTCCTACCCCACTGTCTTTCTGTGGTGTTTAGAACTCTGCTAATCTCTTGGCCAACAGGACGATCTCTCTAGACCTCGAGGCCTTACAAGGAGGGTTGTGATGATGGGGGGACGATATTATGTTTTTCCAAAGTCAAATCATGAAAGCCACGTGTCCCTCTTCCTGCTGCGTTTGGCCAGTTTCTTCTGGAGCAGTGTCCGTCTCTGACTTTTCTCAGCTGAGCCCTGGGACGTCCTGCAGGTGAGATATGTCATGGCTACCCAACTCTGTGCTGGACTACCATGGCAGTCCTCAGCCAGGTATCCGTGGCAATCTTGTTCCAGCCCATCTGGAGGTTTGGAGACAGAATTGTTTGAAAATGGAAGAGAAGAGATCGGCAAACAAGAAGAAGGCGAGGCTTGGAACTGCTGAAGCAGTTCTCATCCTGGCGTTGTGGATTACAGGCGGAGCATCTCCAGTTTCCTGCTAACGAAGACTCGGTTTCCCCATCTGTAAGGGCAGGTGGTTGGAGGGCATTTCAGGGTGCAGCTGCTGTGAAGGCCACAAACAACATGCACCCCTGTGCATCTGTCTACCTAGACTTTGCTGGTTAAATGGGACTTTTCATTTATCTTGTGAATTTGTGTGTGTGTGTGTGTGTGTGTGTATACGTGTGTGGGGGTGTGTAAGGTATATTCATGTTCACATATTTTTGCACGCGTGTATGTATTTGAAAGTGCATCTGAGGGCATATACATGCCATAGCATGTGGATGGGCTAGAAGACAACCTCAGGTATTGGTCATCACCTTTCCGCCTTGTTGGAGTCTTGTCACTGTGGTGTCTTTTGAACTCTTTGATCCATGATCTCCCAGATTCAGATGCGCAGATATTTGAAGGTGTTCTCGCTACTGCATCTGATTTCTGTGTGGGTTCCTGGAATCTGAACTCAGTTCTTGCCCTTCTGCAGTAGCGATTCACCCACGTGAGTCAGCTCACCAGCCCTAATTGATCTTTCTATGCTGAATGCTAAGTGCATCATAAACATTCCATGAGACATTTATATGAGAAATGAGTCAATTCCTTTAATAAAAGCCTTAATATTTGTAAAACATTATGTGAATGATGGTTATTACCATGGAATAAAAATTTCTTATCTCCGAATATTAAAATAAAAATGAAAATACACACTATGCACATAAATTTAAACCTCCATTTTGAAACCCAGTTTTTGACATCTAGCCCAGTTTCTGGTTTGTTTTTGGCGCTCAATAAATGTTAATAACCAGCTAAACAGGTAATGACCAGTAAATGTATATAAAAGAAGATATTCTGAACTGATTCAATTTTTGAGAATCCGCAGAGATTGAGACCACCGAGAAGTTGATGTAAGTTAAAAGAACTTGCCTAAAATTCAGCAGAGATAAATGAGAGACGAACCAATTCTTCAGCTGAATAAACTGCTTAGATGTCAATGAAAAGTTTATACTCAGAATTGTTACATGATAAAAGAAAATGAATTGATTTTCAGTATAATATAATGATCATATTATAATATAATGATCAATATAGTGATTGCTATATTGATAGTTTGCACAGTTGCTTTGTAATATAATGCAGAATAAAGTCCAAGCCTCTGGGCAGAGTAGTTCCCCATCTGGCTACAACCTTTATCTTTGGTCTCATCTGGTATTTCCTGTTCTATTGTTCATTTTATTTATATGACCATGGGTTAAAAACTTCTCGTTTTCCACTGTTGTAAAGAGGAAGCCATGGTACCTTCCTTCCCTCTCCCATTGTGCTGCTGAGACTCGTGACTCAAAGCGTGAGATCAGTAAATGTTATTCATTAACTAAATATTACCATCTAATATGCACCATAAACTACTTACAGAACACGCAGCTGAATAGACCTAGTGTATTGAGGAGCACAGGACCGAGTGAGAAAATATATCCTCTTATTACTCTTCATTGGAGATAGTGTTAGCACACATTTGGTTATTATTTTTTATTTAAGATACATTTATTGTGCTCCTAGTAGAAGGAGCCAATCTAATATTAACATCATTCTAAAGCAGCATCATGCTTCTCACAGAGCTTCTTTATGTAGTACAATGGGTCAGCAATAAACAAGCCAATGTACAAATCAGAATTGTCCTCAGAGACACATGCTGAGGAAACTGGACAGGAAAGAGAAGGAAGCAGGAATCAGCACGGTCTGCTCGTCATAGGAAAGGAGGTTCTCTCACAGGTAGCCATCTTTGGAACTGCCCCAGAGAGCTGCAGCTGGGAGCTTATTCATGCTGCATAAGATGCACAGGGCAGAGCACATAGGCTCCTCCTTGGGAAGGTCCTTGGGAATTACAGGATAACAGCAAAATCCACCAATCGAAATAGACTGAGTGGAATATGGGGCAAGAAATGAAGTTATCGGTGTTAGTTTGAGCTGGGTCATACAGGATTTTTATGATTGTTGGTCTTTTAGTGTCTCATACAAGAGCAGAGTGAACTTACGCTCTTTCCACCCCTTAATCCCCAATCCCTCTCCCCTCCTCTTCCCATTAAAACCCTTCTTCTCCCTCCTTCTTCTCCCCTACAAAACTCCTTCCTCCTTTCAAGTCTTTTCACACGAGTGACCCACTGAGTTTCATCTGCTTTGCCTTTGATGCCATATGTCTTGAGTACTTGCTGGAGCAGGAATTTCATATCAGTGGGTGTGCCACAGAGGGAAGCATCTTGGACCCCCCGCCTGTCAGCATTAACCTTGTCAATCTCCCAGGGGGGTGCATTGCCTCTTGAGATATTTTTCCATCCATGATGAATTGCTGCTAGGCTAATTTCCATGCAGGTCTGGTGAGGATATACCTTACCGCAGTGAATTCACAAGTACAAACTTGTCATGTCATAAGATGGCGTCTTATTGCATTCTACCTCATTTCAGGCTCTGAAAGTCTTACCACTCCCTCTTCCTTGTTCTTGAGCCTTTGGGGGTAAGAGCAGTGTGACTTAGATGTTCTCTTCATGGCCCAGCAGTTTCTAGTCACTTATTTTCTCCATTTTTGTCCAGTTGTCATAAACACCTTCAGTTGCTGAAGGAAGCTTGTTTAAAAGGCAGTTAGGTAGAGCATCTTTATTCCTAAACCTTCTTCATCGCTTGAACTCTGCCTAGGTCCTGTGTCCATAGCAACGTTTGTATCATGGCCAAAGACTTTCTTCTACAAGGGTTTTGAATAATGGAGGGATGCAACTGACTCATTTATCAACATGAAAATAAGCAGTGGGGTAAGCAATAGAGAATGCGAGAGATGGAGAAAACTGACTCTGGTAGGATCTTGTGGGGCAGTAAGGCAGGTATTAGGCACTGGTCACATGGAAGGGATTCCTTGGAATTAATGAGAGGCCTTGCTGATGTGAGAGGTGAAGAATCCAATCAGTGCGTTGAATGACAGCAAGAGAGCACAGGGAAGAGATGGGGAAAGAATCATTTTATGTCTCCCTTTCACTGGGCTGGTCCTTTGACCTTCATTATTGTGGAATTCTCTGTTTTATGGGTGGAGGAATTGGGCCTCAGAAACTAGGGTATCTGCTCACCGTCACATACTTAATGAACAATCTGTCAATGGAGGCCAGTCTTTCTGAGACTAATCACAACAGGCCAGGACTGTGAGCTGGTGCCATTCAGGTAAACTTGGCGGGCAATTATCTGAGAAGGACAGAAATCTATACAGGCGACTCTCCATCATGCACGGTAGGCACTGCAAGAAGACTGGGGGAGGGGAAACAAGATTCTGCCAGTCCTGAAGGATCAGGAGAATCTTAATCAGAAGACAAAGATAAAGAAATTTACTCAAGATTGACGGAACAGGTACCAATGGGAAGAGGAGTGCCAAGTGCTAGCACGCCTTCTGGCCCTGCGCAACCACGCCACAGTTTGTCTACAGCCTGACGAGGTTGAAGTTACAGTGATGGCAGCAGTCTTGACATTCTTGGTCAGAGTCTAGAGAGATGTAAGACTTCCGATTAATGTCTTCTTTCTTTTATGTTGATTAGTCTTTGATACATGTGCTGAATCAGAAACCTAAATAAAGATAATTTTTTAAATGTAAAAAAAAAAAAAAAAGAAATTTACTCAAGATTGAGACCTAAATGTAAAGATAACAGGTAGGATAATGATTTATATCAAGGGATGTGTAGATTACAAGGGAGGAAATCCTAATTCCTCCCTTCATTCATAGGCATAACAAAATCAACAACCATCCCTTGGTATGCCATCACAAGTCCTGGCCTCTGGAGTCATTATCTCTACATGCAGGGAATGGGGCTGACAAGGTGAATTGCAAACTCAAGGCATAGAAATGAACCTCAACCTCAGATATCTGATTCTGTGTTCATTGAAGGTAGGTAGAGGCTCAGCAATCATGGAGCAGTACAGAAACCCTGCCAAGTACAAATAGCAGGAGAGGGCTTCTACGAGTTCAGTGCTTGCAGTATGGGGGTCTCTGTCCCAGTAACCAGCTGACTGGGGTGAATGATACACCCAAGATTATCTCCTATGTTCTGCACTGTTGAGATTTAACTACTAAGTGCAAGCTGGGTGGATATGTAAGAGTAAGACGTGTCATGCTCTGAAGACATGTGTAGTGAAATGCTTCCCACTCTCAGCTCCCTGTCACTTTTGATTGTGTGTGTGCCCTGCCCTCTTAGCCAATTTCAACTACATGTCATTAAACATAGTCACTATGTTATTAATTGACACCCAGAATGTTTTTATAGAGGAAGAAAACTTTGCGTCCTTATATTAACATCTATCTGCTCCATGTCCAGACCCTAGAAATTGCCATTCGAATCTGCTTCTCTCACTGTTAAACTTCGCATATAATAGAGAAGCGCAACATCTTTTATTCCTGTCTGTCTTATTTCACTTGCTCTAACACCTATCGGGTTCATTCACATTGTTGTAGATGATAGGTCTCTTCTGCCTTTTTCTTTTTTAAAGAAGGAATGCTATTTCTGCATATGCATCCCATCATTAAACTCATAAGTGTATACTTAGGTTGATTGCCTTCTAGGTTCTGGTAAATAAAAATGCACAGAGCATAATTTATTTATTACTTGAACAATTGATATTGTAAGAAAATAAAGCCCACTGTGATGCTGGAAATAAATTCAGGCCATCACTCTTCAATAGTCATTGCCTTGGAGTTAAACACTTGTTTTATGGATTTGCCTAGGACAGGGTTGTGACATTTGATTTTCTTTCTGATTTCTCTAGGAAAGGAGACTCGATTGTGTAGTGGTTTGACTGTTGTGTTTAGATCTGAAGTGTGTCCCAGACACTCATGGGTCACACACTTAATCCACAGTTGCTAGCACCCTCCAGAGATAGAATTTAAGTTGTTGCAGTCATATTTTGAAAGAGATACTGGGGCCTGAGTCTCCCCAAGCTGAGAAGTTTTGCTCCCTTATACATTCTCCTAGGATATTTTACCTTTCCATAGGCCCAAAGAGGCAAAGAGCAATTACGGACTGAGACTTCTGAAATCACGAGCCAGCTAAAAAAATATTGCTGTCTTCCTAAGGCGTTTAGCGCAAGCATCGGTCGTGGAGACAGAAAGTTGGCTGATAGAATCACGCAGTGGCTGAAAGTTTGGATGACCGTGAGGGCGCCTGTTCCTTTCTCTCTACTTGTTGCCCGTTGGCATAAGATCAGCCTCCCAACGGCTCCACCAGCAGAGTACACGCGCTTTCTTTTCAAGGTCAGAGAAGGGTTAAGTAACAGTGACTGAACAACATGCACAACGCTGCGTGCTTGCACTTAGCGGTGGCTATTATAGCTCTATCACATCAGTGAATGATGATGTTCTATCACTCTATGTATTATTGGTAGAATGAGGAGTACATTATCCCATGTCAACAGAATGTTGCTATTGTTACTCGGGTGCATTCCCATTCGTGATGTTGTATGACTTGTTTCATTCACTTGCTAAGTGGTACATGATAATCAGCCTCTGTATATCTGGAAATTTCCCTTACAGCGGCATTCTTAGCAATACAAAGTACTATGTCAAATTCTCAGAGAAGAGCTAAATACCTTTGTGGGTATTTTATTTCTATAAACAAGTCTTCTACATATCCCCAAGTCCTTTATGTATCCACAATTAATTAATATTTGGAGAAATAATTAAATGTTTATGTGTCAAATGACTGCTTTTCAAAAACCAAAGCGCTGATGATTTGTAAGGTATTTCAGGCTGCTTTCTCGGTATTTTTAAGTCTGATACCCCCAGATATCTCAGCAATTGAATGAAGAAATGTAGCAAAATTCTTCACTGGAAACAACCTCATTCTCTCAAACTGCCAAGGGTCTCTCGGTTGCTGAGGAGAACTGAGGGGACGGTACTTCCGCTCACGGCAAATATTTCAGTCTCTCATTCCAAGAAGTCATTACTATTGCATAAATGTATGTGTGTGTGTGGTGTGAATATGCAAGTGTGTGTGTGTGTGTGTGTGTGTGTGTGTGTGCAGGTATGTTGTGTGCATGTGCAGATGTTATGTGTGTGGGGGTATGCATGTTCAGGTGTATGTGTGGTTTGCATGTTCAGGTATGGTGTGTGTGTGCATGTGTCATGCATGTGCAGATGTGTTTGTGTATATGTTTTGGGGGTGGTATGCATGTTCAGGTGTGTGTATATGTGTGTGTACATGTGTGTGGTATGGATGTTCAGGTGTGTATATATGTGTGTGTGATATGCACGTTCAGGGGTGTGGTATCTGTGTGTGGTATGCCTGTTCAGGGGTGTGTGTGTGTGTGTGTATGTGTGTGTGTGTGTGTTGTGTAACTAAAGAATGAGGACTGTAACCATGGACTAAGGGTGACAACAGAGAGGGGAGAAAGCAGAAACCTTCAGTACAAACATAACAATAAAAATCGTCAGCGATACAGAACCATTCAGAAAGTGATTTTATTACCACAAAGCTACCCACCTGTCTCAATATTTATAACTACTGCTTTTATCTAAAATACATTGTTTAACTCATGCTGTTTAAACAGTGATCAACAGTTATCAACATCCATGGTTGATTTAAGCCTTTAAAGCATTCGTGCTGATGAGCTCACGGAATATAGTCTTGGGTTTCCAAATTAATTTCAGACTGTGCCTGTACACTGCGCTGTTGTGACCATAAACTGCACATGTTGTAGAGCACATGTCATGCTTAGTTTGGGTTTAGATATGCTACTTGTGTAAAATATGCATATATATGATTTTCAAAACAATAGAAGATTGCAAGATATATCATTTACAATTTTGTATTGTTTGATATTAAGATGACAACATTTTGTATGTATACTAAATCCCATTTTTTGGCTGTTTGTGACAAACTTTTAAAGTTAAAAGCACATATGCAATTTGAATTTCTGTTAGGCAGTGTTTATATGGAATAATTGCTAATTTAAGGAGCATGGTGTCTTTCTAGAGTAAAGACATTTAATATACCAAAAAATAAATATGGTCATTACATCACTGCATACTGAGCTCTGCTGCTCTCATTCATCTCATAGGATGTGATTATAGATTTTTTTACAAAGTAGAAGATGCTAAAACTACGTAGAAAAATATCAACAGAGCATTAGAAGATGTTTTCCAATATTGTTTGCTTTGTTTTATGGGTAAGACTTTTAAGACTGCCCTTTTCTCTCAAGCAAAATGTTATATTATTTGCTTTGCTTTTCAATACATTTTTAGGGCAGTCACAAACCATTGTAATGATGAAAATCTTTTAAAAATGTCTACTAGGTACCAATCACTGGAAGACATGCTGAACATTTCTTTCAAGAAATAAAGTTTCCAAACCCTTTTATTAGAAATCATAACCCTTGAGACTTTAGCTATGTCATATACTCAGGAGACATTGCAGGCAATTATTGTTCAGTAAATATTTGTTGGCCGCATGGATGAACTAAATTGCATTTTAGCAGAGCTCATACTACCCAGAGAAGAGCGGGATGAACTCTGAGAGGTTCCTCAACCTACCCGTGATGCACCTGTCCACCAGCAAAGCCTCCCCCATCTTCCTCAGAAAGCATGCGTTTTGTTAATGGAGGTAATTTAAACACCATTCTTACATCAAAGTGAAAACTGAAGTGTTGAGTGAGAGTGCTAGAATCTCATGAATTTTTAAGATAGAACAAATAAGAGACTTCAAAGGAATGACATTTCTGTAACAGGCTTTATTAGCGGTGTTCCCAGTCACTGGCATCTCCACTCCTCATTCACACACTAGTCTATTCGGTACTTGAGTGGAAAGTTAATGTGAGTCTATTCGACCTTAATAAACAGACACTGCCGACAGTCACCCTGGCAGAGGTGGGCAAGGCTGGCATTCCTGCCTGGGCTGCTCCTTGAGCGCATGACTTGGTAGAACAGCACTGACCTTCCTTCTGCGTGATAGAAGAATCCACTTCTACATTTTTGCTGCTGAGATACAAACACATCCACTATGGTCTGAGTCTCCAGGACTGCTGAGTTCATTCTCAGTTTTCTCACACTCTCTTGCTAATCCTGCTGTCTCTCAGTTTGGCCAAGTTGCCCCCTTTGTGGACCCCTGAAGCCCCAGTCTCATTTTCTATAAATCTCCTTGTCGGTGCTAGACCTGTTAGAGACCACTTGGGAAGTTCAGCATGTGCTTGGTGATTCACATTAGAGGTGAACATCCCTGGAAGCAAGCATCCATTTGCTGTAAAATACAGGCCAAGATGGAGGCGAGACGGAGTCAGTTATCATGTAAGGGTATCTCCAATCCCTAAGGATGATCTTAACTTGAAATCCTGCTCTGGTGTTCTCTCATCTTTGCTTGCCACAACAAATATGAAAGAAGACAGTGGCTGTAACAGATACAAGGAAAAATTTCTATGGATGGTGAACAGAGGCAGGAAATACACCTTAAAATGGAGCGCTTGAAGGGATCCCTGCCTGATAAGTCTGAGAAATCTTAATATCTGTGAGAGTAGTTTCCTTACTCATGTTACCCAAACCCTCAGCAGATGGAAGCACTCCAAAGATCCTGTGTTCATCCTAGAGAGGATGGTGATGTTATGTATGGATGTATATATGTAGGATGCATGCATGGATGTATATATGTAGGATGCATGCATAGATGAATTAAGCACTCCTTGCTTAATTCAGTGATACCTTGCCCCATCCACCCACCAAGCAGATTTACTACTTAGTTCTGTGCAGCAACAAACAGTTAGACCCTGGGATTCATTTGGAGCTTGTCCCTCAAGGTCCAAAACAGTTGACTGGAGGTGACATTTCATCAGAACACATCTTGCTCTTGTACATATGAGGGACCCCAGAATCTAAGGTGCTCTGGAGGAAGTGTGGTCCTGAAAGCAGTGAAGGCCATTGTGCTTTGTGAGCGTTCCTGAAAGAATCTGGACTGTTTCAATTCCTGTATTATCTCAAGACACCATGTTTCTAGCATATTCTGCAGATATTCTCAAGAGCTGCAAGTGAGACCAGCGGGAGAACAGGGATAATCCAAGGCCAATTGTTCAACACACATGAAATGGTAACACAGACCCGCTGGCTAACATGTGATTACAGTGAGGACCATTTCATAGCAGCTCTGTGAGGGCTTCAGGAGGTTAGTAGAGATCAACCTCGCTGACAGTGCCTGGTACAGTTTTACCTTGATGGTCACCACCATGGCAGGGTCTGACCTCCCAGTCCAGAACAGCATCTCCATTGACCAAGAAGCATCTGCCACTTATGAAATGAAATACCAAACAGTAGTAAGGAAACTTTGAATGACTTCCAAATGTTACTAAGCCTCCATATTTTAATACACAGCCAAAATTCCTTTTATGACTCTCGATAACTATGCATATGTGTGATTTAATATTTAGCTAAAAGATTTAATCTAAGGAAGAATGCAGCAAATGCTTGGCAAATGAATATGGAAAATGTAAATAAATCTTGACTTGAAAATATTCAGAGTAGAAAGATGCATCTTTTTTTCCCGGGGTTGGTTTGTTTTGCTAAGAGAAAAGTCTTTCAAAAAGTCAGAGAGCAATTCTTTTTGTCTGTGAGGTAAAACATGGCAGACCTCATGTCTGAAGAGCCACAGCTAAGGGCTCCAAAGCAGGACGCGAACGCTCAGAAGAGTTGCACACTCTTCCTTCTCCGCAGCCTTCTCCATGCCTGCTTTCTGTTCACACTTTCCCTCCAATTTCCATTCCCGACTTTTCTCTTTCTTTCTAGTTACTGTGAATTTATCTTTCATTGTTCTCCTCTTCAATAAACTTGAGCATGCATGCATTTATTTAGCCACTTCCAAAACTGAGGATGCAGAATATTGATGACAGCTTTATGTCGCCCGCTGCTAGCCTCACCGCAGTGCTCTCTTCATCCTGTAACGACCAACAACCACTGGTCTGGCTTCTTCTTTTCTTTTCCAGATTTTATAATACATATTTTAAGATTAATACTTACTGCACTTCTGCAAAATTATAGCAAGAAAGGGCAAAGCACCCTCCCCCCACTGTGTGTGTGTGTGTGTGTGTGTGTGTGTGTGTGTGTGTGCACAAGAGGACACTACATGTGGTTGTGGAGGCCTAATTGTAACTTAGGGAATCATCCTGGATTGCTTTACCTCATGATTGTTTTGTTCTGGGTTTCCTAGACTCTGCCTACCAGGGCCGGAAGCTGAGGCTGCTGTCATTTCATCTGACATTTTTATATGTGAGCTGGATTCTGAATTCAAGTCTTTGTGCTTGGGAAGCAAAGGTTTAATCCCTAAGCCATTTCTCCAGGCCCCACTACAAATGTTTTTAACCAAAATGTATCAAACTACCTACTAATAGTTCATGTCTATGCTCTTAGATTTATGCTGACTTTAGTAAGAGAAGTTTGTCTGTGTGATGGGAAATGGTTAATGCAGGCTCAAAGCTGTCAAAGGTCTTAGAATAAGTGAGTATTGAGTGTTGATGCCTAACAGGACATTTATATCACCCTCTCCAAGGATCCGGAACATCAGAGAAGAGAAGGCAGAAGGAAGGAAGCGTCAGATGACAGTGAGGAGTGCTATGATGCTCTGGCTTCTTTTCCTGGCGTGGTCGCTGCATCCATGAACTCACAGCAGCTGTAGCTGCTGTACAAGACCAGACCCATCAATTGCTCAGCTTGAATATGGGGTGCACTCATGAAGTCCCACCCCTCCCTGAGGCGCTATTGACAGTTAATTATTGTTTGGAGGAAGGGAGTGATTTAGTTCAGAGGTGTATCCACTTGGTAAGTTGCTCATGCTTGGGTAAACGAAAACCCACGCATGTCTGTGAAAGCAAACCTGATGAACTCTGTGGGGCAAATAAAAAACAGATGGAAGCATGAGGGGTTCGTGGTGGGAATCATAGAAGGGAGTCAATGACATATATATATATGTATATATATATATATATATATCAAATTATTGTCTAAGAATAAATTTCTTAAATAATAGGCCAGCTATGCAAATCTTCTCCTGATTTTCTCACTAGGGTTTCCTCATCTGAATCATGGCACCTGAAATGAGGTTGGTGACTCCTAATTTGTCCTGAAGAGACTCCACCAAGGACTATTCTTAGTGAGTAAGAAAGACCAATTAGCTACATGCGGTGGTTGCTTTAGGGTGTCATGATTTGACTCTCTTGTGGAACCAGTTGGAGGAGCTTAGTTGTCTAATTATTAAACAGAAAAATTCCTATAATATTAAGAAAATATTAATAAATATGTAGTTCCCTCAATGAATTAAAATGAAGAAACTATGTCTGCTCATTTTCATGATAAAGTGCTCTGTGATCATTAGATAGTTAAAGACGTAACATATTTCATAGTTGAGACAACAGCTTCAATAGTCGACGTGAAGAAAAGGGCCCAGGATGTGTAGCAAGCCCATACAGAGGCTCTGCTTACATGCAAAGTACTGATGCTTGTATAAGAGACTTTTGAAAAAGTCATACAGCAATCCAATATCTTTTAATATCAGACATATTACATAACTGATAATCTGACATTTTTACACATTTATTTTGGTTATGATGGTCTCTTTAATAGTCATCTTGCTGACTTCAGTCCCCACTTTTAAGTCAAGCACAATGCTACACATTGTGGTAAAGTTGTTTCTTCGTAGATCAAAAATCACAATGGCTTGATTTTAAGGTAGAAAGATTTTTAACCAAGATATTCTGCCAAAGGGTATTAAGAACCAAGTCAGGATTTCCTGAGGAAGAACTTCTGCCTTTGTTCAGGCCCTTATCTGAGACCTATAGCCCATTCTTGATAGCAGATCCCAGAACTGACCCCATAATCAAGTGAGCCATTTCCTTGTAGCAACTCCCTTCATAGATGCCTCCTAGGACTTCTGTTTCTCTGGGCGAACCCAGCTGATAAGATAAGCACAACGTGCCCATGCCCTGCAACTGCTCAGCTGTTCATTCTATTATTCTCCACCAGGTTTTTGGTTCTCCCAGAAGCTGGACTCTGAGACCATTAGTTTATTCAGAAGGTGATTGTAATAAACAGTTCGATGAGAAGAAAGTAAAATAGGCAGTGAATAAGCGATGTGCTGTCAACAAGTCGTGCCTATGGGCAACCAGTCAATGCAAGCAGAGGGCTTTGATATGCTTATATGAGAGACTGCAGTATGATCTTAGTGTAGCAGGGATTAGTGCTATCAGCTGACTTCCCAGACATGTCTGGATAAGGGGTCTTTCAGAGATTGATGACAGCAGCTTCACTCAGGACCTTCTCTGTTTTCAGTCTGAGATATCTCTGGCCATGTAAAACACAAAGAGTAAATTTTTGAGTGTTTATTGAAAGTGAATTCTGAGGGCATCAGGATGGGGGGAATGCACTTTTTTCATTTTCACTGATAAGGAAACAGAGGACACAGGTTATTTCTTCAAGGACAAGCGCTTAGTAAGATTCAACATGGATCTGTTCCCAGAGCCTTTTAAACTATTTCTCTATAGAATAGATAATTAATGATAGTAGTAATAGAAGAATGTCAATGCTGGCTTTCTTGCCAAGAAAGAATTAAGCTAGCGATCTAGCCTTTGTGGCTCATGCTGAGCTGTAGGAGCGCTTCTGATGCTCATTTCTCAGGTAGGCTTGACCCACATCCTTGCATTTCTGAGGTGCAATTCCTCCCATGTCTTTAGGGTGTGTTTTGACCACGTGAGCTAATGTCTGCAACTGGAAGTGAGGGTGGTGGGCGTGACACTGAACAGCAGGTCCAGGAGAGATGACTGTGAATAATTAATTTCTTCTCCCTCTGTCTTTCCCCACCAGGCGGTTTGCTCGCTGATATTTGCCTTTTCACAAGGAGCTCATCTGCATCATCTGAGTCACGTCTCCAGCGAATCCTTCATGAAGTCTGCTGCATCTTTCCATGGACTGTGCAAGGCCCCACAGCAAAGCCATCTGAAGAGAGAGAGAGAAAATCATTCTTTAAAATATGAAGCTTGCAGCATATATTAAATTATATGCCTGAAACAGTTTGCTCTATTTCATGAGGGTACTCGTGTGTGTGTGTGTGTGTGTGTGTGTGTGTGTGTGTGTGTGTGTAAGAGAGAGAAAGAGAGAGAGGGAGGAAGAGAGAAAGGGATTATGCCTGTGTGGGAGCATATGCCTGTATGTGAAAGTCCTTATGAGGCGTCTCCAATGATTGTCCACCTTATTGTTTGAGACAAGACTTGTCTTTGAACCCTGGGCTCACTATTTCAGCTAGCCAGCTAGCCAGCAAGCTACTTGGGATAATAAGAAGCAGTATGAAGTGATAATAAGAAGCAGTATGAAGTCATCACACACTCCATTTCTGTCATTAGCATAAAATTTGAAACTAAGAATTTTTTTTTTATCTGACCTAAGAGAGTGTGGACTGTCACTTGGGGTGTGTAGAAGCATGCAGGCTCTATACCCAATTTGAAGGGTGGATTTTATAAAACCAAGACCAGGCAAGAAAGTTGTTTCAATATAAAAATACTCAAATAAAGTTAAGCTTATGAAAACAACAACAAATACTGCCTAGAGACACCTAAGGTGGAGCTTCTGTGGGTATCTCTGGAAATAGACTGGCTGGGGAGACGCTGATAATGATGGATCTGGCAGATCTCCATCCAGAACGATCTTTTCTGGGCCTAGATCTTTTCACTTACAAAATGAAGGAGGGGTGGCTCAGGGACTAAAGCTTTTGCCTTGCAAGCAAGTGGACCTGAGTTTGAATACCCAGATTCTACTTTAAAAAAGTCAGGTGTGTACAGAAGCAGCCTATAATTCCTGCCCTGAAAGGTGAGCCTAGGATACCTCAAAGTAAAGCAATAGGGAAGTAGAGCAATACAGGATGATTCCCAAACTCACTGTTGGGCTTCTGTAGGCACAGACAATCAAGTGTCCCATGGTATAAA